>OZ014533.1:131954608-132554608 GCA_963966105.1 Volucella zonaria | reverse complement strand
ACCTGCCGACTGCACAGCCCCTGTTGACGAGGCAGTACGATTGCCTGTCACGGGCTATCCAGTGCCTGCTATTAAATGGTTCAAAGCGGGTCGGCCAATAACCGAAGGTTCCACTACCAAAGTGTCTACAACAAGCGTACAGTCGATACTTGAGCTGACATCGATCATTGCGGATGACAGTGGCAACAGTAGAGATAATGAACGATCACAGTAATGATTTTGCGGCTGCTTCTGTGGAAGTAGAGGGCCCTCCAGAGCCACCAAGTGTTAAGCCAAGTATTTCCCAAGGACCCAATCGTATTGCTGTGGCATGGTGTGGACCACCATACGATAGTGGCTGCATGTTGACAGGATTTATAATTGAAAGGCAAGAAGAAAGCGAAGGTGAATGGAGAGAAATACCCTCTGTGGTAGATTTCCTTGCTTACACAGTGCAGAACCTTACACCACACTCTGTCTACCGTTTTCGAGTGCGAACTGAGAATATCCACGCAAGAAGCGAACCAGGACTTGCCAGCGATAGGGTCGAGATTTCCGATCCAGAAGTTTCCCGCGAATACTTCCAAAAGACAATCTCCATCAGGGCTGGTGGAGATTTCAAGAGCCGATTTGAAATTCTCAAAGAACTTGGAAAAGGTCGTTTCGGAGTTGTGTACAAGGTCCAAGAGAAGGTTCAAGGTTCAAGATGAGATATCCATTAGCATCCAAAGCTACTTCAGTTGGAATATATAACCGGAGCTCTCCTCCTTCGAGCGAGTTGTGGCTGATGACTTTACATTGACCGAACGAGGCCGTATTTTATTTTTGCGACAAGTCTGCAAAGGTGTCGACTATATGCACAGTCAGTCGATAGTGCATTTAGATCTTAAGCCGGAAAATATAATGTGTCATACCAGGACTAGTCATCAAATAAAAATCACTGATTTTGGAATGGCCCAGCGTTTGAATACAGACTAGGTGAGGGTACTGTTTGGTACACCAGAATTTATTCCTCCAGAGATTATCAATTACGAACCGATTGGGTTCCAATCAGACATGTCCTACTCTCTGGTTTATCACCATTCATGGGAGATTCCGACGTTGATACATTTGCAAACATCACACGAGCCGATTATGACTTTGAAAACGAAGCATTTGATGCCGTATCACAGGAAGCAAAAGACTTTATTTCGAATCTCCTGGTTCATCGTAAGGAAGAGAGACTGACGGCGAAGCATAGAATCAACGTGGCTAACGCAACACCATGACGAAAATCTAAACAACAATCGAATATGCACAGATAAACTGAAGAAATTCATCATCCGAAGAAAGTGGCAGAAAACCGGAAATGCAATTCGGGCTTTAGGAAGAATGGCCACTTTGTACGCATCTCGAAGGAACTCTGCTGTATCCACAGCTGGATCAATACCAAGTAGTCCACGACCTTCAGTTTCTGCAGCATCGATAATTAATCCAACTATTGCATCGCACATGACATCGCTCAACGAGGAATAGGATGACTTTAATTCTGATCTACCAGATCTTGAACTTCAATTGAATGTGAGAAACTCCCTTAAAGTCCGAGATAAGACACAATGGTCCAAGCGGAGTGATTCTGGTTTCCGTGAGTATTCTAGCTGTAGCGGTGGTGTGTTTACACCATGTCATATTCATGTCACTGCCCAAATTCGATTATCGATAAACATCAGGCACCACCTAAAGATCAGGAGGAGGATCAGAGTCCATTTTCTGTGGCCGTGCAACATGACATTCTAAAGACAAGCCAAGTCTCAGTTGGTTGAACAGAAAGTAAGTTACTCGATGTTGCATCGTGGAAATCGAAAGCTCCTTCCAGAGAAAAACAGAGGGACAAATCACTTTCTCCAGAGCCAAGATCACCTCCCGAGCCTGAATTCGGTCAGGAGAATCCATACCGATCATGCGATCGGATTTCACCAACACCATTAAGATGCGCAAGAAGTCATTTGAAAATAATTTGAAAAAGGAAGAAGCAAGGCCTCCAAAAGTGATCCCCGAAACCGCTAGTAAGGTGTCGATGCTTAAGAACAAATTCAGCCAAGCTCCTCCACCATCGCCGCAACTACCAACGTCAGTGAGTAGCAATTATGAGTTCAAACCTAATCTCAAACCTAGCATGGATGTGAGTAAATCCAAGAACGTTTTTGACAGATTGAGTTCCCCTTCAAAATACTCCACACCGAAAACCAGCGCCTTTATATCCCTTTATGAAGGACGGGACGCTGATGTCATTTTAGCGGAGGACGACATTAGGTTTTCTCTCCTCTCCTCGCTCTACTTAAATCCATTGAGTACGCGCAAATTATAAAAAAAAAAAAGGGATTTTCGCCAGCTGGACAAGCTAAAGATTCTTACGACTTTTTATCTCTTATAAGATACGAGGGCTGTTTGATTAGTACCCGTGTTGGAAGATAGGTAGCGCTACTGAGCCAAAATGAATATACCATCATTTAGTATAACCTCTTTTAGTCTCACTGTCAAAATTTGGTGACAATCCGAAGCTTAGTTTTGTCTTGACACCCATTTCAAAACATCGTGCTAGTGTTTTTTGCGACCATGGAAAAAGAGCAGTATCGCTCCGTGACCCGTGTGTGGCAAAACCTGCGAGGAAATCAAGGCCATTCCCGATTGTGTGTATGGGACCCATACACCTTCCCGTACAACCGTTTACAATTGGTTTGCAGAGTTTCGCCGTGGCCGCACGTCGGTTTTGGATGAGCCGCGACCAGGTGGCCCAAAAACGGTTACCACAGAGCAAACCGTGGACAACATCCATGATCTCGTATTGGTAAACCGCCGAGTGAAAATTCGCGAGTTGGCTTAGACAGGAGGCATCTCAACTGAACGCGTTGGCCATATCCTGCACGAGATTTTGGGCATGCGAAAGCTGTCCGAGCGATGAGTGCCGCGATTGCTCACACCGAAGAACAAGCGCAATCGTGACACCACTTCAAAGACGTGGTGCTTGGCGCTGTTTAATCGAAATGCGGAGGAGTTTCTGTATCGTTTCGTGACCGTCGATGAGACATGGATTCATTGGTACACAAAAGAGACCAAAGAACTATCGAAAGAATGGGTTTTACCCGGTGAACCTGCTCCAAAGAAGGTGAAGACCACGATTTCGGCCAGATAGGTGTCAAAATAAAACTAAGTAAGCGTCGGATTGTTACCAAATTTTGACAGGCGGGCTAAAAGAGGTAACACTAAATGATGGTATATTCATTTTGGCTCAGTAGCGTCCCCTGTCATCCAACACGGGTACTTATTATCGTACATAGTTCAAACTAATTTAATACTTGGAATAGCTTCACCTCTTTCAAATCGACCTACTCGCCTCTAACGATCAAGAAAAAACTGCCTGATAATTGAATCCGGATGAAAAAGAAACGCAACAATGCGCAGATGAAAACGGTCCTGCAACCGTCCGCTCCGGTGGACGGAAATCGCATGAAGCGGTCAAACCCATTGTCAAAAACAAAACCAGCTGTGGTTTCACGCGCACGCGTCGTCCGGACGAGGCCAGTGCTACAACCAGCAAAGGTCGTAGCTCTAATCGACGGAGTTCGGCCAAAGCGGTGTAATCCCCGCTGAGAAACAACCATGGCGGTGGCTTTCCCAGCGCACAAGATCCGGCTGCAACCAACAGAAGTTGCAACTCTGGCGGACGGAACTTGGACGTCGCTGGAAAAGTAACCTGAAACGCCAAAGGGGACGAGATCGGCCAACCTAAAAAGATGATGCTATCGCCTCTCTGGCGCTTCAAATTATGAAGGCTGGCAATGACAACAGCCTGAACGATGCTGAGTGCAAACACTGTGTATCAACTGTGGAAGCTAACCAAAGGAGGACGTTTTCATTGAAGCAGAGGGCTACTATATGGAGAATGGAACACAGCAAATTCGTATAAATCCCACCCCAGGAAACTAAGACTTTCGAGGTTTTCAGAGAACCAATGATGCGTGCCATCTTCTGGGTTCCAGAGAAACGGCAGAACCCTGGACTTGACACTTAAAAGTGGAAAATCTAGTTTTACATGGAGAGAAAACAAGGACGGCTCTTCCCTTGTTGTGGACTTAGACAAAGCTTCTGTCAAGACCATTAAGTCTAGGTATGACTCATGTCCATATCTGCACCTTGGAAGGTTTAATTTCCACTTTGTTTCCAGTGCCCATCGATTCTGTGTACTCAAATCAACCTTCAACATTCCAAGTCTGCTACTGGATCCCTACATAGGAGGCTTTCCTTGTTGAATACAAAATCCCACCTAATCTCCATACAGGAAACATAGGTGTGGAATAAACGGATTTGTGGTTTCGGATGTTTAAGGGGTTTCACATCACTTTATGACCAGCTTATCTTTATGTGCCGAACTCACTCTCGCCATCTAAACTTGTGCAATTTTGTAACCAAGATTTAGTTGCTGCAAACATAAGCTACGAAACGAATGGAGAATGGCATAAGTTCGTCGTTGCGTCTGCTTTCTTTCCCTATGATTCGTTACTGCTGTCACTACCGGAGGCGGCAACTGTCGAACTCACTAAAAAATTTTCTGATATGAATGACGACAGTCGTTACGTAGTATATGGTTTGAGAGACCGCCGCATTTATGAAAATGTTCGGCTCTACCTTGCCTACTTGCACGACAAACCCAACTCCGTTTGCTTTGATGGCATAACCAAAACCAACATTATGGTTTCGATTCAACGAGAAGGTCTTCCTATTAAGCCAGTTGAATTAATGCAAATTTTCGTTCACTACCATGAGATCATTCATAATGATCTTTCCACGCTGTCTTCGCATGTCAGTTCTAAACGCCTCTCCCACTTGCAAAGAACTCGTTTAAATGTTAAAAACTATTACAGTTCCTAACAAACTAAATCCTGTATCCTCCAGTCCACAATGCATGTCCATTTACTACCAAAATGTAAGAGGTTTACGCTCTAAAATCTCCGTCGTATATACCAATTCTCAAAAGTTACCCTATGACCTAATTGCTCTTACTGAAACAAATCTAATTCCGGACATTAATAACCTTGAGCTGTTTCCTCCAAATTTCAACGTTTTTCGAAAAGAGGTGTTTTACTAGCAATCCGGAACTTTTTCCACGCAACTCCTGTTGATATTCCCCATACTGACAACTTTGAGTTAGTATGTGTCAACATTACGCTCCCCAAACGCTGTCTTTACGTACTTTGTTGTTACATTCACACATCCCAACCAATTGAGTCTTATCGACCTGTAGTTCACGCAGTGGATTTTTTGACTGATAATGCACAACCTGAAGACTGTATTATTCTAGTAGGGGATTTCAACCTCCCTCAACTTAAATGGGAGCCTTCCGACGACTCGTCTCATTTCGTCTCTCTTAATTCGTCCTCAGAAATAGAAATTTAGATGGTGGACTGCGTAACCAACTCAAGTCTATATCAGATTAGTGGAATACCTAACACAATGAACAGACAACTCGACCTTGTCTTCACATCCGATTCAGATAACTGTGTCGTTTATAGGAGTGATCATCTTTTTTCTACCCTAGACCACCTTCATCCCCCCTTGTCAATTATATACTCATATGGAAATAGCAACACATGTGTAGATTCGGAAAATTCATTTAACTTCCGAAAGAACAGACTTAACAGACTTAACAAACTTAAAAACCTCATCAGCAACATTAACTTTGACTTTATTGCTGAGACAACTAACATTGATCTTGCTCTATCAACGTTCAATTCGTTAATTTTCTCCTGCTTTGCCCAATCGGTTCCATATACCTTCCGAAAGGACTGCATGTCAGCTCCTCCCTGGTACAACAAGGAGTTGCGCTCTCTCCGTAATTACAGAAACAAGTTGTGGCATAAATTCTTAAGGACTCGATCTGATTCCGACTACAGTAATTATCGATTGGTATATAATCGTTTTTCTGAACTTTGTGAGTCTCTTTACCTTGAGTACCTCTATCGCATGCAATTTAACTTAGTCGCAGCCCCTAAACGCTTCTACCAGTTTGTTAATACCAAAAGAAAGTCAGACGACTACCCATCTACTCTCAAATTTCTCAGTGAATCTTCTGCCGACCCGAAAACCATTGCAAATTTCTTTGCCTGTCATTTTGATAAATCCTTTTCTAAGAAAACAGCTGAACCCGATCCTAGTTACATTAGCTGTATGAGAAACTGTCCTGAGACGTCATTCATCTCGCTAAATATAACAACATCTTTGGTATCTGATAACATTACCAAACTTAAAGATGATTTTTCGTCCGGCCCTGATGGCCTTCCGGCTATTGTAATAAAAGAGTGTATTAACCATCTCGGTCCCCCCCTTGCTGTCTTATTTAACTTGTCTGTCTCAACTGGTACTTTCCCTTTCCTATGGAAGGAATCTTACGGTGATGAAGTCGATTCAATTTCCACTGATTTCAGCAAGGCATTCGATAAAATTTCTCACCAACTTATCATTTTTAAACTAAAAAAACTTGGCTTTTCCCCTCATTTTGTGGCATAGACCAAATCCTATTTAGAAGACCGAGAATACAGGGTCATCTTCAGATCTTCAATATCCGACCCAATTAAAGCAACATCTGGTGTCCCTCAGGGTAGTCACCTTGAGCCAATCATCTTTATGAGAATTTCCAAAGTCGTTTCATTGCCTTCTGGCTCCCATTGCCAGCAAGATGACTTCAATAAGTTTTCGGTATGGTGCAAGCAAAACTTTTTGGAGCTTAATGTCAGCAAATGCCAAGCAATAACCTATTCCCGCAAACGTCTGCCTCCCCCTCCTAGAAACTACTTCATCTGCGATGAGCCTATTCCTTCCACTACCGAAGTACGGGATCTAGGAATAATTTATGACAGAGAATTGAATTTCGACTCACACATTGACAGCATTGGTTTTATCAAACGCTGGTCGAAAGAATTTTCCAACCCTAACGTTACAAAGTCCCTGTACATTACTTTTGTAAGGCCTCTTCTCGAATATTGCAGCCAAGTTTGGTCACCCTATAAACTAACCCACATTCAAAGAATAGAAGCAGTCCAAAGCAGGTTTATCCGTTTCGCACTTTGTGCTCTACCCTGGGCCGGCCCATATGGATTACCCCCCTATGAAATTAGGCTGAAACTAATTAGCATGCATACCCTAAAAAAACGTCGTGAAGTCGCTGAGGTACTTTTTGTCCACCAGTTACTGACTGGAAACATCGGGTGCTCGAGAATAACGTAAAATATTGCATTCACTCCCAATCACCGCACCAACTACGGTCACTTTGAACCCATATCTAGAATGTTGCGTATAACGAACAACTACGCCGCAGTCTTTGACCTAAATAGCAGCAAACACGAAATGAAAAAAGCACTGCTCAATATGCCACTCTCTTAACATCTCCCTCGTCCGCCATTTCTCCTCGCCCCATTAGGTTAAGAGTATCTTTGTTAGTTTTAAGTCTAGCTTTAAGTTTTTGCTTGTTAATAACCTTAATAAAGTTGTCCGGGGTAGACCCGGGCTAATAATAATAACTCATTGAATATTGTGACTCCAGGAAGATGGGACTTATTACATGCTATGATGCTGATGCTTGGAACACTTTTTGGGGCAATAGCAAATGCAACGTGAGAGGTAATCATCTCCTGGACTTCATACTATCGTCTGATCTGTCTGTCAACAATGTTGGCTCCCAGCCAACCTTTGTTACGAGAGTGAGACAGCAAGTAATCGACTTACCTTTATCCAGCAGGAATACTAAAGAGATTACTGGCTGGAAATTACTATCGGAGATCTCTATGTCAGACCATAGACACATCGAATTGAGAATCGGGTGCGAGGTCTCGTTCTCGTTAGAGAGGAGAAATCCACATAAAACCAACTTGCCAAGATATAAGGAGGAGCTCGACAAGTACAATAGTGCTTCCCCTAAGCAGGACAGAACAAAAGCTTGAGTAAGCTGTTGAGAACAAGAACGGCACCCTCACCAAAATGACATGTCCAGCTAATAAGCAATCCTGCAGATCGCCCTTTTCTTTGTGGAACGCAGATATACAGCATCTTCCTAAGGAATCCAGGAAACTTCTAAACAGGTCAATTAAGACTAATTTGGAGGGAGATTGGAATACTTACAGATCAAAGCAAAAAGAGGCTTATTCGGACTTTGAAGAGCGCCGCTTACAATGCTTTTTGCGAAAAGATCGAAACTATTGGTGAAACCAGTAGACTGGTCAAAGTCGTCAAATGGGGAAGATCAACCAGGCTGGAACCACTCAGAAAATCTACTGAGTGGTTTCAGCAGAGACTCTCCGTCGCATGCTTGAGTCTCACTTTCCAGGTAACTTAATCGGAACCAGCTCACAACTAGCTGGTAGCAAGCTGAACAACACAACATGCCGTAGCTGGTATATCTTATCGGCTGTGGTGACGGATGAGGGCATTAAACATGCTGCTGCTTCCTTTAATGGCTCCAAGTCGCCTTGCACCAATGGTATTTACCCAGTTATGTTACAAAAAGGTAATAGACCAGCTGATGGCAACTTTGAAGAAAATTCCGAATCCCTGGCGAACAGTGATAGTGGCCTTTATACCGAAAATAAGAAAGGAGGACTACTCGCCCGCTAAGAGCTTCACACCTATAAGTCTGACTTCCTTCATGCTGAATAGCATCAAGAGAATGGTCGAGATCCATGTGCGCAAAACCGCCTTGCAAGTGCATCCTCTGTCGGCGATGCACTGCTAGAGTGCGCTTCAGAATCTGGTAGACAGAATTGAAGGCGCACTCGACAAGAAGTAACACGCCTTGGCCATTTTCATCGCCGTGGAGGATGCTTTCGACAACCCAACTTTTAACGGCATGTGTATAGTAACTCGGCCAGACAAAACGGCGCAAACGGATCACTAGTTTTGTGGATAAAAACATTGCTGGTGAATAGGACATTGATTGCGGATGCTGGTTGCGGCCAATACCATATGTGTTGGAGGGTGTAAACAGGGGTCGCCCGCAAGGCGGCGTTCGGTCTCCATTGCTATGGTGCATGTTGGTCGACTCACTGCTCAACGTGCTCAATAATTCTAACGTATATGATCAGCATACGCGGATGATATAGCTATACTGTCTGTTGGATCGTGTCTAGTGACTGCCTGATCTAAAGCGCAGGCAGCCCTAGACGTGATCGACGACTGGTGCACTAGTAATGGACTTTGAGTCAATCTTCTCAAAACTGAGGTTGTTCTACATACGAGAAGGAGGAAGCTGCCTAGTCTGACTCATCTAGTGCTTAAAGGCATCGCCATCCAATTCGCCGAAGAAGCTTGGTATTTGTCATCCCGGATAGCATACTTCTCTGGACTAAAGATGTCACGTCGAAAGCATCTGAGGCGCTGTCGGCCTTCTGGGCAGTGCATGATATTCATATCATAGGCTGCATTCTCAAAGCCATCTTCCTAAAAAGGAGCGGTCATTGGTAAAATACTTACTGCGGGTCGGCTGTCTTATGACTCTGGTGTTGTGCACATGCCGTCCGATGCAATGACACCACAACTCATGTTGCGAAATCGACTTTCCGTGTGCCCAAGACTGGTTTCGACCAGAATCTGATCCAGAAAAGGAATGCAGTCGGGTCTTAACGGACTGCTCCAAAACCAATGCAGCATGTGGCGTTGGTGTCTTTCTGGGGGACGACAACGTTAGATTTCACTTCATGTTAGAAAGCTTGCTGTCTGTCTTCCAAGCGGAGATTTACGCAATCTTGATGGCAGCGAACTATGTATATTGCGAAGAAGCGGTGTACATCGGTTCCCACGAGATCACCGAAATCAAGCAGTGTTGAGCGCGGTAAGTACGTATATGGTTGACCCCATGGGAATTCGGTACTCCGCGTGCTGTTGACAAAACGCCACATGGGCATAGTATCCCGGCGTTAAATCCCGGGGTATCGTTCCCTTGATAATAAAATAAAATAAAATAGAACCGGTGTAGGGGCGAAACATTTGCATTTGCATGCGACAGCCAAGCTGCGCCTAGTTCAAGAATGCAAGGGATCACTGAACGCAGTCGGAAGGCTAAATTCAGTGACCCTTCTCTGGGTCTCAGGTCACAATGGAATCACGGGAAATGAAATCGCCGATCAACTTGCCAGGCAAGGTTCAGAGGAGAGTTTTTCAGGACCCGAACCTACGTTGGGTCTGCTTGCGTCTTCGGTTAAGGCTTCCATTTGCCGTTGGGTCTCATATGAGAACAACTGCAGATATCACAGCTCCCCGCGATCCAGGCAGTCCCAACGAATGCCCTCCGACATCTCTATAAGGTCTGCGGCCATTCTGCTGCCCTCAGCAGGAAAGTCTGTAGGTTGCTTACTGGCGTCGTGACAGCTCATTACACTTATGCAAACCACTTAAATATGCTGGGCATGAGTAACACAATATCCTGCGATGTTTGCTGTGAAAGTGATGACGAGGTGTACACATTCTTTTTTCAGTCTGTTAAACTTTTGGGGTTTTAATACTTTGGGATTATTATGCCATTCAACGGAGGTCAAACGAAGAGTTCTTGCATTATCTAACAATACTCGTAGAGCAAGGGGCAATGAGATATGTACCTACTCTCTTTGTTGAAGTCACTATAAATCAGAGCGGACACGTAACACTGAATACGGCCTTGAGATGTGACGGCGAGACATAAAATAATAATTTAAGCGAGAAGTTCATAGCCCAAATGCTCCGTTTTTGTCCTTACGAAAGTCAAATCTTTTTTTTTTTTCTATTGTCCAATCTTAACAAAGACGTCGTACCTTCATTAAATGTGTCTTAACTTGCCCACACAATAGAGGCGTCATACTACTGAGAGAGTTCTGACACTTTTTAACTGTCTTCGTAACATTATTCCTACCAGAGAGATCTTAGGGTCTGCCCCTGGTTTTCTGTATTGCCACAGGGAGTCGAATCCCTACATATTTTCATTCTGGGGTTCTACACAATTTCTTTGATTGACAAACCCTAAAACAAACTTTACCAATTGTTCGTTTCCATCGCTGACAACTGCATTTTCATTTCATTTCCAATGTAAAATACAATCCCTTTCAAATCCCTGCAACACCATATCAATCGTTCAATTGAACCTTATCCCTTCTTATCGCCAGATCATAAAACCCTCTGCATAAAATTCTGTCCCCAATAATTCCTTACAAATCACAATCCAAACAAATTTAGATTGATTGGACGCTCAAACACAATACTGAAGGGTAGTAAACGCCAGGTACTCTCTCTCTCTCTAGATCGTACCTCGTCTCCGTACCCGACATAAAGTAACGCGCGTACAATATTCGTATCTCGTCCGCTTGTCAACATTGTACCAATCGACAGCGCACAATGCCTCATTATCTTGAGTAGCGCCATTAAATTGATTTGTCAAACCAGCATTACTACTCGTTCTCAGTTGATGTGTCATTTTGTCCGTCTGATAAAAAAATAAAAAAAAAAAAAAACCAAGTAACAACGCGAACCAATCAATCTTGAACGTAAAAATTTGTGCTGTCACTTTGTTTTGATTTGATGCGACAACTGTCAGGTAAACCTGACAAGAGCTCGAACAAATTTAGACCATCATCTCCCCAATTCCCAATCACAAATCCGAAATCCCTCTTAACCCAAAAAACAAACCGAAAAAACCGAAAAAACCGAAAAATTTATGACAGCACCGGTCCCTTCCTATCAATCGCTTATCGTCATAAATCGCGCCACCAAGTGGACAAATATTTGATTAGTGCGTTGCGCTGGACTACGAGTAGTTACGACTTGCGAGCACATATGGACTCGTGGACTCGTAGCTGCATCGGTCGTGGAAAATCTCTTTCAAGCTGAAGACTCTCATTTCGTGGCTCATAAAAATTTATCATTCCATAATGGCTGTCAGAATTTGATTTATACGAGCGCTCCCTTTCCTTTCACTGGGAATAGTGGGCTGGCAGTCCTCCTTCGGATGACATTGCCAAAGAAAGGAAAGCTACCACCCAAATGCGGGTACACAAGTTAAGAGTAGTGCTGTCCGGTTAGTCGGAGAAGAAAAAAATTCCATCCAAGCTGTCACTTGGGATAGTGTGGGAAATTTGAGTAATCGTTTGTTTGTATAACACTTGAGAGTGACCTACATAAATCACCTGGGCTGCACTACTTTCTTTGGGGAGCACTTCGAGTGGATTTGTAGTTGAATGGAACTAGAAGAGGGTAATGGTAAGGTGACATGGGTTAGATGCAATGAGACTTGAACTTTGGAAAAGCATTCTCATGTTACGAGCATACTTGAATCGAGAGCTTAGAGGCTAAATAAGTAAAACGTAGATGCGACAATTTATGTAGTTCAAGGACTATAACTACTATACTGTCCTGCCCATAAAAATCTTCTCGTTACTTTAAATGACCATCAAATCTACGTGTCTTTAGAAACCGTCAGAAGAAAGAGAAGATCTGGCCCAACTGGTCGGATCGCTGAATTTACATTATAACAAAACATTCAAAAACGCGCTCACTGGTGAACCCCATTGTCCTGGTGGCATGTCATACTATAATTCAAAATCTAAGAACTGAAAATCGATGGCTTTTCATGGGGACTTCAGCCACTAGTCGCTGACCAGGAAGCCATGTTAGGAGCTCAATAAAAAATCCAAAACTAATCCCATGGAAGCTTGAATTGGAACTTCTTTTGTCAAAGGCACAGAGGAGTCCTCCGAAGATTCGAGACTTCGTAAAGTTCTTACCCCAACCTATCTAGTGAAACCGGATGACTCCTTCTACTGTGAACAACTTAAACGGGCGTTTAAGTCTCCGGGACAGTGTCTTCCCTGTCGGGATTCCAAAAAAACCTCTTACTATGACTTGACGCCATTCGAAAGGGATGTCTAGACCTGGGGAGCAGGAAGAACTTCCACGTTTATCCCAGTGACTTTAGGCATTTCAGCTTATCATTATGCCGCCTGAAAATTTTAAAAAGATTGATTGCCACTCATCTCCCCGGTTCTCTACCTGCATACTGCAAGGATAGATCAGTAGATATGGCTCCACATTTAGTTGTGCGATTAACTAAAAAAAAGGTATGGCATCGTGACTTTCCGAAATATTGAGTGGCCTCCAGCTATGTACTCGTATGTATGTGAAAGCACTATTTTGCCGCAACATCAATGTCGGTGAAGGACTTTCTAAGCACCAAGACGCTTCTCACAAGAAAAATGTTTAATAAAAAGAATGAAGGCTTCTCAACCCGGAAACCGATCAATTGAGGCATACGGGACATGGTAAAAGGTGTTTTTATCAGAGGTTTGACTTTTAAACTGGCAACACTGTTTCTACAAGTTGACAGTTGAACGTTGATTTGTAGTTAGTACGTTTTGCCATTTTACAACGAAAACCATGGTCCGGTTCGGCAAACTTATCGTGCGCTACGTCCATTTTATGGTTGACGTAATCCTCCATCTGTACAAGTTATTCGGAATAACTCCATCCCAAAGACGACGAGGAGAATCCGAATCAGTCGATTCGCCATCGTGCACAACAATTGGAGCTGTGAAAGGTGTTACGGAGAGATCTTGGCTTAAAAGCTTATTAGATCCAGCTTGTGCAAGAGTTGAAACTGCGTGACCATTATATGCGTCGTAGGTTCGGTGAATGGCCGAAAATGATTCAGCTTGATCGTCACTTTCACCGCAAAATTTTGTTCTCCGATGAGGCGCATTTTTGGTTAAATGGATATGTAAACAAGCAAAATCGCCAAATTTGGAGTGGAGAAAACCCAGAAGTCTTTGTCGAGACGCCCTTACAATCATTCAAATTCACTGCTTTATGGGCTGGTGGAATCATGGGGCCATATTGCTTTAAGGACGATGCCGCCCAGAATGTTACCATCAATGGAGAGCGCTATAGAAACATGATTTCTCACTTCTTCGTTCCTCAGTTGAATGGCATTGACGCGACAGAATTTTGGTTTCAAGAAGATGGCGCAACATGGCACACGGCGCGCAACACCATCAATTTATTGGGGAAAACATTTGCTGAGCGCATAATTTCGCGTAGTAGACCTGTGAACTGGCCTCCACGATCCTGTGATCTCACACCTTTGGACTACTTTCTTTGGGGGTATGTGAGGTCACTAGTCTATGCCGATAAACCAGAGACCTTGGACGACTTGGAAGTCACCATTCGCCGTATTATTGCTGATATACGGCGCCAGTTGCTCGATAAAGTTGTCGAAAATTGGACTTCACGATTGCGGTTCATTCGAGGTATCAGTTGTGTGTACATGCCCGATTTCAGATTTAGCCAGTAATGGCATAAAATTATCTATTAAATAAATCTAATATCATAGATATTAACATAAGCTCCAAGTATTTTATTTCATATTGAATTTGTATACCTCTAAAAAAAACACCCTTTAGTAATAAACTCCTTAGACTTCTGGAAAAGTAAGGCTGTAAGGCATTTGCTTATTCATATGGCATTGAAGTGGATCTTACTCAAACATACGAATATTCTCTAGATACTCTCTAAGATACCTTATGCAAAGAACTCCAAACCAACTCTCCAACTCGACGCAACAGTAGGGCTTAGGTGTAAATTGAATTGGATCCCTTCCCTAGGAAATATTAGGTGCGCAACTAAGTTTTTGATGCAACTGGCAGAGCTCAAATAATGTTATGGTAAAAGTGTTCATCTTTTGAGGCTATCCACGAATTAAGCCATTTTTGGTTGTCTTCATATGAGCGGAACTGCTGATTAGCAAGACCATGTGCCATCGAACGAAACAAGTAATAATCGGACGGCGCAATATCTGGGGAATAGTGTGGGTGGGGTAGGACTTCCCATTTGAAGGTGGGTTTAACGTATTTGGCAACATAAGGCCGAGCGTTGCCAATCAGCTTTTCGTACCTCTGCTCGCATTGTGGCCATTTTTCGCGCAGTGCTCGCCTCAATCGCATTAATTGAAGACGATACCGTTCCCCAGTGATGGTTTCGTTGAGTTTCAACAGTTCATAATGAATAACATCGACCTGGTTCCACCAAATACCCAGCATAACCTTCGCAGCGTGAATACTCGGCCGTAGCCGACGACGTAGAAACATGACCGGGCAGTCCCCATGACTTTCTTCTCTTTGAGTTGCTGTAATGAATCCATTTTCCATCACCCGTCACGATGCAATGAAGAAAACCCTTCCTTTTTTGCCACTGGAGCAGTTGTTCACAGGCGAAAAAACGACCCTCAACGTCTCTTGGCTTCAAATTACGAGGAACCCAAGTTCCTTGTTTTTCAATCATTCCCAAAGCATGCAATCGCTTGGAAATGGCTTGCTTCTTGCCTTTGGAATGGATCCTCATCGAGCAATGCCTCCAAATCAGCGTCTTCGAAGGATTTTGGCCTTCCTTCACGCGAACGGTCGTCAACATCGAAATCACCGCCTTTGAAACGACGGAACCAATCACGGCACGTTGTTTCACTTAGAGCAGCATCTCCGTAAACTTTTTGGTGTTCCCGATGCGCTTCAGCCGCTGTTTTTTCCCCCAAATGACGATTATTTGGCACAAAATCAGACATTTTCGCACAACCAAAAGTATATGACGCCAAAATATAATCACTAATATGTCAAAACGGTTTGTTCACCATATGGTTCATGACGTTTTGGATATGTCAAAATCGACCAGCACTTACTGCTGGAGCCATCTATTGACAAACACCCAGAACTTAGTTGCGCACCTAATATAAAACTCAGTCTCCATTTGTATTCAATCCGGAATCCAATTTAAGCTTGTCGAACAGGTAAAATTTCCGGAAAAGACCGGATAGTCGACCGATTTAGAAGTGAAATGGCCACAATGGCCACATGCCTCTATTCACAAGAAAAACAAAGCATGGTGACAAGCCCTGGATAAACAGATCAACAGCTTAATACAAGGTGGCGCAAAAGTTGTCACCCGATGTTCTTTGGCGCTAATTTTTTTTTATGAAAGAAAAACTGGGATTCTGCTTTTGGATTGCGTTTGCTTGATGTCTTAAATTTTGTTCCATTAAGTCGAGAAAATGATATCGGCTAAGTGACCACCGCCAGAATTGATGGCCATTCGGGCCCGATTTGTGGCATTTTCCATCACTCTTGCCAGAATTTCTGGCGCTAGGTCCTCGTATTCTTGAGGGATATTCTCTGAGGCTTGTTGACATATAGATACTCGTGACTTGAAAAAATCCCACAAAAAGAAGTCTGAAACGGTTGAATCAGGCGATCCTGCCGGTCAAAACGAAAGATTAGGCGACTTAGAAACGCAGCCCTCAGAATTTCGGTTGTGGGTCGTGTAGTTTGCGCCGCTGCTCCATCCTGTTGGAACCACATGTTCTCCAGTCCCAATTCATCCAATTGAGGAAGGAGAAAGTCGTTGAGGATGGCTCTGTAGCGATCGCCGTCACAGTAGTGGTTTGGCCCCCGGCGTTTTCGAATTGGCATGAAATTGAAAATGATTTACAGCACACCATAGACGTTATTGTCGATTATTTCAAAGCATGGAAAGTTACAGTAAGTTCTCACAGAAGCCAGGCCACATCTTGCACTAGGAAAAGGAAAGCCTGTGATCTTCCATTTTTTCAGCTTCAAATTGACAGTTGTACCCTCTTATACGCAGGCGATCTCCTCTGACTTTCAAACCATCATCGTTTATGCTTGTCCAGTATGGGGAACCTGTGCAAAGTCATACAACTTCAGGTAGCCAGAAGGCCTACAGCTACTGCTGAACATGTACAAAAGTTGCCTTGAGGAAGGGGTCTTGCGAGGAGTTGGAAGACGTAACACTTGGTGCTGATCGTACAGACCAATTTGCATGCTGGACACTACAGGGAAACTCCTAAAAGAGATGCTCAAATCACGGCTCAAAATATCGCGTCCGAAAGGGCTACTCTACAATCGGAGCTAACGGAGAACTAGTAGAGGCTGCCCAAACCGCCTACCTGAACAACTGCTTCTCAAAGATCGTACCATTGGCAACTCTGTATGTGCGAAATGCCCTCAATTCATCCAGGTGTGAGTGATATACTGAATCCACTTGAACATGCTTTCAACATTTAAGTTAACTTCTTGCGGATGCTGAAGAACTACTTCAAAGACGGAAATCACCTCCGGAGCAGCACAGGAATGGATCCTGGGACCTGACCTCTGGAACATCTCATACGATGGCGTACTTCGCATCGAAATGCCGAAACATATCTTCCTGGCAGGGTACCCAGATGATATCACCGCGGTGATTACGGCTAAAGACGCAGAGAACGCGCAAATGCAACTGAACTAGGTCATGAAGCGGGTGAACTTGTGGATGAATGAACATGGTATTAGCCTAGCAACCGAAAAAACCGAAATAGCCCCTCTAACCAAGAAAAGGATCCCGACCATCGTTAACTTCCAAATCGGGGCCGAAGTTATAACAAGCAAGGAAGCACTGGAACTGGCTATCAATACGAAACTCACCTTCTGGCGACAGATAAAGTCTGTATCGGAACGAGCGTCTAAGGTCGCAACATAACTAAGCAGACTGATGGTAAACGTAGGGGGTCCTACGGGCAGCAAACGAAGGCTACTAATGTCAATCACACACGCCATTCTTCTATATGAGATCTGGGCGGATACATTCCGACAAGAAAAGTACAGGAAACAGATGGCAGCAGTGCAGAGACGCGTCGTTCTTCACGTGACAAACTCGTAAACCGTGTTGAAACCAGCCATCCTTGTAGTCGCATCGATGTCCTAACGGCAGAAAGGAACTACGTCTACGACAAAAAGACGGAAATTGGAGTGGAATCGGCAACCGAATGGCAGTGGTAAGAGCATTGAAACTCGGAAGCAGAGGGCTGCGAAGCTAATCAACGACGTGGCTAAATGGAATAGACGGAAACACGCAAATTAAACTACCAGTTCATTCAGTTTCTCACCGGACATGGATATTTCAACGCCTCTCTTCACAAAGTCGGTAAAGCAAATACTAGAGCCTGTCAGTACAGGGACAGTAGACGATTCAAACCAAACATTTTTCATTTGCAGGAGCTGGGAACATCAACGACGGGAGCTGGAAGGCATCATCGACATAATCAGCCCTGAAAACATGGCCGGAAAGATGGTGATGACGAGCGGTCAGACCTGGAGTCAAATTTGTTCCTTTGTAGGAACAACAGACCGATGAAAGCCCCATCGGCAAGATAGAATAAAGCCGCACAAGAAGATAAATATAAAAAAGGCGGCCCCAAAGTGGAAAGAAAACGAAACCACTCTAAAGTAATGCGAAAGCGATTCCAGAGTGGATGGTATCAAGATGGTTAGCGTTACGGTGATTTTTAGTGGATGAGAGTCGGACAGTTCTTGAAGTAAAGCGGGACTGCTTCTCGTCGTTTTTAGCTTTTCCACCATCCCCTAGGATGGGAAAACAAAGGAGTTCCAATGAGTATGTTTGAAGGCAAGACCATCCTTGAAGTGAAGAATATTAACCTTGGCACTAAGACGGCTCTTTATGGAAAGATTACCCATGAATTTAAGATCATTTTCGGCGACAAATCATCTTGACAACACGATTGGACTTGAAATGAAGAGATAACATTTGGAGTATGAATCATTATCATTTGCCTCAAGTTTATCTAGAAACCCAAGATCGTTGGCAAAGTGAAAATTAAGTGATCTTAGGCCCAATATTATCATTGGGATCAAGATCAACATCGTCGAAGTAAGGGTCATTATGGTTGAAAAGTGTTCACACTTGAAGTCAATACTATTCATTGCGTCAAGATCTAGGTCAAGATAGACTCAATAATATTTTTCCTATAAAGTCACCTTTGAGTGATATTCCTCGAGCGGCAGTTATAACCAACCCAGATGTCAAGATCAGCATCCTCACAATCCATCCTTGCGATGAAGATTAATATTGAAGCAGAGATGTACATCTTTTCCATCAAGATCTTCCATAAACTCTAGATTGAACTGGAGAATCAGATGATCACTGAGTCAAGATCACAACAAAAAACCATCAACCTAGCCATCATGATCGAATCGGAATAAGAATTGAAGTCGAAATGGATGGTGGACTGAAGACCTGCTAAGTTTGAAGATCATCGTCCTTAAATTCCCGAATATCAGTCTTGGGGTAGAGAATTTACTGAGAGAAAAGACCATATCCAGGGCGATCTTTGGAACACTGAGATAGTTAAAAGGGTTATGTTTCACTGTGCTGTTCGTGCAGAGGACGAATAAAAGCAGGAAAAACATTCATTATATTGCTGCAAGTTTCGGGAATGCCACTTGCCAGATGTCGAGGCAGACACTTCCACTTCCTAAAGTCCCAAGCTTCATTTAAAGGTTTTACAAATTTCCTTTTAGTATTCAACTCACTTACTGTGCACCGTCACAATAAACGGTAACGATTTCAAAATCACATAACTCGCTTGAGTTGATCCCTTCTTTGGCATCTAAAGAAAGTCGGTGAAGAAGGAAATCGACAACTTATAGGTTGATGCTTGGGAGCAACAATAAACGTAAACAGTACGTGATACCGCAATACGATAATCTGAGTGTAACGCAGCTTGAAACAACGCCATCTTACAGCCAAGCTCCTGCATTGACGAAAACCACAAAGAATTTCACCTAACCTGGCATTGGCAATCTACAAGGTTTCCTGCAAATTCCGCAAAGAAAACCAACCCATGTCCCTCTTCTAGTAAGACAAATTGCCCCACAAAAACTCACAAATCAATAAGTAATTTCCATTCATTTAAAGTCATCGATGTCGCTCCTTTTGTGGCATCCAATCTCTGCCCCTCTATCATTTATTCGATTCTCCAACCGCAGATTTAATTCATTGTATTTTATTGGCCTCATGAATTGGTCCTTCTCTGGTTGAGTGGTCCATTGGTCGACCTATAAAACCACCAAAGCATCGATGCGCAAAATAAATTCACCTGTTTTAAGTGCCGCCCGAAATATTAACCACAATTGCTACTCGTACTATAGTACAACAGCTCTGCAGTTATACCTTCTCGTAGGCTTTGGCTTCCTATCGAATCGTCCTACCAACCACTACTACTACCACTATCACCACCGGCACCGGTACTGATGCTCCCAAACCTTCAAGGCATTAATTAAAAACCACAGAATGTCATTGCTCATTCTGTGCGGCCAGACCGCAGGTTAATTTTCCATTCTTCCGCGATCCGAAAATGTTGCCCAGGCCAGGAGGAGTCTGCTTCCACCAGACATTTGTCATTCATTTGTGATGCCAGAAAGGAAAAACACGTAAAACATGACATGGCCGGGCCCATTCTGTCTCTACTTGGTATGCATGACTTTTGGGATACTGGTCCAAAGCCACTGAGTCAACTAAAGCAACCAGGAGGCACCTTCCAGAGCTGGTCGTTCGATATTTTCTGGAAATCGTCAGGCATCCATCGAACGTTGTCAGTTGCATAATTATTTGGGACATGCGAGATGGAATTTTATTTCGTTGCCTCTTCGGTTTCAATTTTGTGTGGTGCCAAATAGACATTGCTTGGTGCGCGTCCTCTTCTGGAATTTGTGCCCACATGGCTTGGCGGCTGACGGCTGGAGATGGTGTGCTCTCAACATTAACTTCAAACAGCGGCACATCCTGTTTATTTATTCTGCACGCAACACCACCACCACTGCCACTGGTGCCCGCTCAAAGGTATACTCGTAGTCCGAATTTTCGATTCTCGATTCGGAACTGAGAACTCGGCATGCCTGATGGGAAAAAGATCCTATCCAGCTCCAAGACCCAACTGATTTCTCCCCCTACAACCGGATTGAATGGCATCTTCTCAAGGTGCCTTCATAATATTTAAACTCTCATTTGTCCCGGTTTGGAAAGAAGACTTTTTCTTTTTATATTGGCATCGTCTTTGATGGTCGACAGAGACGGTTTTCATCTTCTGGTCTCTTCCCAAAAGGATCCGATCCTTCTGTCGATGTGCCCCGGCTTGATGTGTTTATATTTCTCATGTTATTATTTCTTTTTAATTTATGACCCATGTTCGGGGAAGGAATTGTCTGCAAGGGGAGATACATAGATACAAAGGCTGACATAAAAGGTGCTTAACGTGTCGTGGCTAATCATAAATCAATTTGCCGGGATAAAAGCGGACTGTATGGGTGAAGGAAATACTGGATTTTGGGCAAAGAAGTATACTCGTACGTTTCCTTTTTTTTTTTGCTGCTCGTGATTTCACGAGCAAAAAAAAAAAAGATTTCCTCGAAAGGAAAAACAAATTTCAGTTACCTGAAAAATGGAAATCAAATGGAAGGGATACGTTAAATTGTTTTGACAACAGCAACAGAGGATTTGTGCTCGGAATCCGGAAATTAAAAGAGGTTCATCTCCTGGCGCGTAATTCGAAAGTAAACACAAGTCTGGAAGGGGGATTTTCGAAAATGTTTTGGTGTACCATGGATTATGAGCGACGGAGAGTATAGTTCTCCATTGGTGATGGTATTGTGTTTTTGAATTCGTTTTGGTAATTATCACCTTTTTTGTGAGGAGATGAAGACCTTAACGAGGATAAGAGGACATTCAGGTAGGTAAACCAATTACAGAGGTATTCCTTGGCTGGAGGTTTTGTTTTGGGTCGGACTGTGACCTTCTTTGGTTACTGTCGGCCAATGTGGTAGGTATGAAGGATTAGAAATGAGTTTTGCAGAAAACTATTATCCCAGGATTACTATTTCATTTGAATCTCAAACGGAAGAATGTGGAAACGACGAGGAATAGTGACATGTTCCAAGACGGGGTATTAATAATGACCGTCATCGAGTTCAGATTTTCTTAATGAGCTCTCTAGCAGACTAAACTATGAGTCCAGTTCGTCTTCTGCATAATATTTTGCGCCATCCTCCTAGGGAAGATGTAATGTAAATCTGTTACTAAATCTTCCATTCTCACATATCGGACAACTATTCCTTTGAAGATGATCCACACAAGCATGCACTCTGTGCATCTGACATGATCACAGAACCTTTACAACTGATGATGTTAACCAGCAATTGGTTGGACTTGAGGTCAGTGGTATCTTTCGATGGCTAGACAGAGCCATTCGTGTTGCTGCCAGCAACTGCAAGCCCATTTCTAATGCACCGGTTAAGCAGAATCTCGAAAACTTTTCAAGTTGCCAGAAGTCACATTCAAAGCCACTACTAAGAGAAGTTTAAAAGGTACTCGGAACAAACAGCAACTTTGGACTACTGGTCCTGATTACAGGACCTGCTACGTTCTAACCTAGCGCTCGTTTACACCCGCAAACAGCAGTATCTCATATACCACCTTGATCAAAAAGTTCCCGGGGGACACCACCGTGTGGCGCTCCCATTGTTCCGATTTGAGTTTTGTTTTTCTTTGTTAAGTTGGTAAATCTGTTGTTGACATTCCCTCTAAATCTTAGCGTCATAGCTTGACGTTTGCAAAAGCTACGTAGCCAAGGGTACATCTATCTCTGTGTGTGTTGGCGATTTTTTACAATTTTAGAAATGGATTTCAGTTTGCAACAACGAACTTGTACTCGTATTAAATTTTGCGGAAAAAACGGATTTAATGGTGCGCGAACATTGGAAATGTTGGAAAAGTGTTTCTGCAACGATTCTCTAAAAAAAACGGTCGTTTACCAGTGGCACCAGCGGTTCAAAAGTGGTCATGAGTCAATCGAAGATGATGAACGCTGTGGCAGACCATCGCACAGTGGCTTAGATTTAAATGTTTTTGTGAAACATTTTATGAGAATTGTTTATAGAATGAAATGTAATAAATTTTGTAAACATATCTATAACTGTTGTGATGAAAAAAAAAACATACAACAGCCAATAATTTGCATTTTATTACTCAGTTGATATATTTAACAATTGTAGAACTTCGTGTTCAATTAATGTTTTTTTTTTTTGTGTTTGGAATGCATCGAAGATTTACCAAAAATGGATCTGAGAACACTAGCAACCTATTAAGAAGGTCAGTATTCGTATCCACTCTCGAGGTTTTCCTGGTAAACAGCTCCCTAAATTTTCGATTTTGCTTGTTTTTCTAGCTTCTTGAGTTTCCTCGGAAAGTTGTCCAATTGGAAGTATACAAGTAGAAATTATTTGTTTCCCCTGAAATAATACCATATGTGCACTTACTGGCATACAAAACCAGCCATACTTTCTGATATATAGCTCTCTCGTTTCTCTTGCAAATGTTTCGAAGGCATCTAACTATGTCAATTGGAAACCCAGACCCAATAGCTTCTAAAATTATGTGAAATTTTTTGATAATTTCCTTATCTATCGCTGTTATTTCAGCAGTTTTTTCCTCATCTCTAAAAAATCTTCTGGCCGTGTTTCCATCATTCGTATTGGCTATCCTGAATCAACTTTTTTCTTGCTTTAACCTTTGCTTCACTCTCTTGGTCTCTAACCTGCGAAACTTTAACATCCAGTCTATAAGCGATATGTAGGATACATTCCATAGATCGGATCCAAGAGTGAAGGCGACTTAGCCCATAGGACATTGCTTGTTGGTCCACTTGCTTTTCTGAAAGTTTGGTTGAATTGTTCATTTCAGATGGTTTTGCTGCGCAAATATAACAGGTTTGTGACGAAGAGGTTATAGGTGATAAAGCAGTACATATGTTGCCGTCGATCATGGTAAGTAAGAAAATTGGTTTTATTTCGATATTTTTTTTTTTTTTTTTTTTTTTTTCCCGGCGAGGGCAGGTGAAAATCTTCCATCAGACACTATGAGGATCAGAAGCGCGTGCTCATAGTAGTGTGAGATTCTTACTCACTAAAAACACCTCCCTTCATTGTTGATTTTAATACCGCAACTAAGTAGAACTTATCAAGCAGTTTTTATTTCATAAGTTAGTCACGATTGGTAGGACACTTTCCAATGGAAGACCCTACATATTCCGCTTTCTTAATGCGGTTTCAATTTATCGCGCAAGGTCCAACGGTTTAGTTCGTTGAAGACGGCGTAGTATGTTTCGTTCGTCCAAGACTTCTAGGACTGTATTGTTGATATGGCCGCTTAACCGGACTTTATGTTTTCGTGCGCAGTTCCTGACTTCATCTTCCACGAAAGGAACTCCGAGGTCTCGATGCAGGTCATTATTTCTTATAAACCATGGGGCACGCACAAATTGTCGTAGCACTTTATTTTCAAAAGTTTGTATTATATTTACATTTGATTTCTTAGTACAACCCCAGAGTTGTATACCATAGGTCCACATCGGCTTTAGCACTTGCTTATAAAGAAGCAGCTTGTTTTCTAAGCTTAGCTTGGAATATTTACCAAGTAGCCAGTACATTTCTCTGTATTTGGCCTCTAGTTCTTTTCGTTTCTTTCTAACATGCGTTTTCCATTTAAGCTTCGCGTCAAGTGTCATTCCCAAATACTTAGCCTCGTTTGCAAAGGGGATACACACCGAGTTTATAGAAATGGGCAAGTGATTTATCTTTCTGTAGGTGAAGTCAACATGTACAGATTTTGTCTCATTAAGGGTAATTCGCCAGATCTTTGTCCACTCGTAGACTTTATTTAAAGCAGTCTGAAGTTTCGCCGTTGAGTCTTCTATTGATTCTCCAACCGCTAAGATAGCGGTGTCGTCAGCAAAAGTAGCGAGAACAGTATCCTCGACGTGTGGTATATCTCTTGTATATAAAAGGTACAAAAGTGGGCCCAGTACGCTTCCCTGCGGTACTCCGGCTAGGATATCTTTAAATTTCGGAACATCATTTCCGTATCGAACGCGAAAAATTCTATTTTCAAAATAGCTTGTCAATATATTATAAAGCTTTAATGGCAAAATTCGTCGCAGTTTGAACTTCAAACCTTCATGCCATACTTTGTCAAAAGCTTGTGAGACGTCAAGAAATACGCTCGAACAAATCTTTTTTTCTTCCAGGGATCTTTCAATTACATCAGTAATTCTATGCACCTGATCAATTGTTGAATGCTTAGTCCGAAATCCAAATTGATGGCTGGGAATAAGATTTTGGTTTTCGATAATTGGGAGAAGACGTTTTAGCAAAATCCTCTCAAAGATTTTCGACAGGATCGGTAGGAGAGAAATGGGTCTGTATGATTTTTTATCGTTTGGAGGTTTTCCTGGTTTTAGTACCATAATGACTTCTGCAACTTTCCACTGGCTTGGCACGTATTCAAGCCTCAGAGCCGCGTTAATAATGTGTAAGAGCTTTATAAGTGCTTTTTGAGGTAGCATTTTCAGAACTTCTCCGGTAATAAGGTCATACCCCGGAGCCTTCTTTGGTTTTAATTTCCTTATTACAGTTTTGATTTCAGCAAGAGTTGCATTTGTCATTACAAAATTACTATATGCTATTTCTAAGGAACTGGTGCCGGGTGCCAGTGTCGGGCCGTCGGAGGGCTTGAAAATTTTTTCAAGATAGTCGGCAAAAACCTCCGCTTTTTTCTTATCCCCCTTAGCCCATTCGTTATTGCCGACCTTGATTGGTGGCGCGGGGATTTTGGGCCTTTTTAAGCATTTTAAAGCTTTCCAAAGCGAGTAATTTGTTTCTTTTCCTGCCGTCAGGTTTTGAACATATGTATTTGCTTCGGAATTTCTGTAACTTTTAAGAGTCTCCTTGAGCAGATTACAGAGCCTGTTTAAGCGTGTTTTGTCCTGCGGCGCTCGAGTTGTTTGCCATCTTTTGCGAGCTTTTCTTTTTTCTCTTATCATATCTTTTACCTCAGGCGGGTAGTTTAAGTTACGTTTAGCCGTGTTTTTTCGTTGACAAGGTGTATTGTTCCACGCAGCACATTGGACTATTTCAACGAAAGAATCCACTTCGATTTCGAGTTCAAGTGCTGCTTTAAGTGAAACGTCTAGTTCTAGGATATTATTAATCTCATTTCTGAATCCTTCCCAATTAGTATTTCGTCCAGTTAGTCTTAATGGTCCTTGTTTTTTAATAAACGTGTCGTTCATTGTCAGTATGACTGGAGAATGATCGGAGGAAAGATCGAAGCTTTCATCAACGTTTATATCCGAGTTACGAATTCCTTTAACAACGAAGAAATCGACAAGATCGGGTATTTTCGTTGTGTCTGTTGGCCAATAAGTCGGCTTGCCCGTTGAATAGAAGTCACAATTGTGTTCCATACATGCTTTATAGAGTATTTTACCCTTTTGGGAGACACATCTTGATCCCCAAAAAGTGTGTTTGGCATTGAAATCACCGCCAATCATAAAAGCCGATCCAAGAGAATTGAATATATTTTTAAATATATGTTCTGAAGGCGTAAATCGTGGAGGACAGTAGATGGCTGAAATAGTAAATGAGTTCCGTACCAATTTTACGCGCACCGCAATTAGTTGTACAGACTCGAGCTCTACTTTTATATCTTCGTTGTGCTCAAGAGACTCTTTAATGTATACAGAGGATCCGCCTCTCGCGTTTCCCGAAGGGTGATACTCGTAGTAATCTTTAAAACCTCTAATTTTTGCAGATGACCCATTTTTCAAGTGGGTTTCGGAAACCAAACAAACGTCAATGTCGTTTTTCCTTAGGAATAACTCAAGTTCATAAAGTTTTTCTAAGATTCCGTTTGCATTCCAGGTGAGTACGTTTAATTTTTCCCTTTTCATTTTTTAGGCGAAGGACGTTTTTTATTGAACCTATTTTCAAACTTCTTTAGCTTATCTAAAATAAGTTCATTGATTTTGTTTTGCTGCTCAAGCTGCGCGAGAATAACGGAAAATACTTGGGAAGCAGGATCTCCGGAATCTTTTGCCTTTAGCTTGGTAGCTTCAGCGTATGTAAGTTTTTCCGATGCTTTCTTTTCAACACTGGAATCAGTCACTTTCGCCTTGGCGTTTTTAACGATATTTTGAGCAGATCCCGATGTTTTTTCTTTAGTTTTGGGATTCTCTTTTTGTGGCTTAAACAACTTGTCACGTCTGTTTTGCAACTCCTTTGCTACTTCACAGCCACGGAAATTTGCTACGTGTTTACCCCTGCAGTTGACACAAGTCGGAGGGGTTTGTTTGCTTACGTTGCATTCTTTGGACAGGTGTTTACCTGCACATTTTACGCACCGAGGCTCTTTTTGGCAGTAAGCTTGCGTATGGTTAAATTCCTGGCATCGCTTACACTGCGGGATCAGTTTCGAGTTTTTGCGTCGAGGCTCAATTTTAACAATAATGTTGAGGATTGACTTAATATCGTATATTTTTTGGGTATGTTCAGTGTTCTCAAAGGTTAGCATAAAGAGGGGAAGGCTACGTTTAACTGTCATATCCTTTCCTTCAATTTTTTGTTTCTCTCGCTTTTCGATGTTGACGACATCAATGATTTTAAAACCCTTGTTTTTTAAATCACTTACGATATCTTCTTTTGGGCAAGACGGATGCAGTCCTCTGGCGACGACACAAATAGGTCTTTCGCACTTGTTCTCGTATGTGAACCATTGGATTTTTTCGACGCTTAACTTGCGAGAAAGAATGCGATAGTTGTCAGCGTCCTTAACGTTGACTTTCCATACATTATTATTGCGCGATGTTACTATATAGTCCGATCTCGGCAGGGTCATCAATATGTTTTGGAGTTTCTTGTAATCTGAAACTCCAGTGACATTGATTGGCGGGGGTGTTCGTTGTTTTTCCGCTTTGATTTTTTCAGGACTCATGTTATTGTTGACATTTTTTCTTCGATTCATCTCCCTTTGCTTCACGTTGAGAGACGATTTTGGGAGAAGACGCAGCTTTACGCTTTTTTCCGGGACGTTTTTGCAAGATCCAGTCGGTTTCTCGACCTAGCTCTTCTTCATCTGTTTCGTAGATATTTTTAACAGATTCAATAGACATAACGTCGCTGTTTGACTTTTCCTTGGTTTTCAGTTTTTCCAGTTCTTTTTTAAGATCTTCGCATGTCGCTTCCATTTTGGTTAGCCTAGTACGAAGTTCGGTATTTTCGTCTTTCAGGCTATTTATTTTCGCTGAGGTCCATTCTTCGCAAGACGACGTTTATTTCGATATGAAAGCTGTCATTATTTATCTCAACTCTCTGTCGTTTCTTTTGCTAAGTTCAATTTAATAGGTCGGCAGTATCTTGTGGATGATGGAGCTGGATTTTGCCAAACCACTTTTTTATTTTCTTCCTGTAAGAAATATAGCTGAATTGGCACCATGGAAATACTAAAGAGGTTTTCATCGAAATGATGACCTGATGAAAATTTTTGTTTGTATTGTTTTTGTTGAGCACCATCGCAACTCCATTTTATGAGCAGGAACAATTCTTTAAGCCCAGTTTTAAAATCCGAAACAGAATCTAAAGCATCTTTTTGAGCTAGGCATAAACGTTCAATGCTATGATTTACCAAGCTTTGTAAGCCGCATTCAGCAGAAGACTCACTCACAGTTCTGCTATCCGGATAGCATTTTGCCTTAGCTTTACCTTATTTTGTGGTAAGAAGGTAGTAGATTTGGAACATTTATGTTAATTTTTTGACGTATTATATCGTACTGATGAGTGGATAGCTGTGCGTCTGTTATCATTGCTAATGCATCATCTGCAGATATTGGCAAAAAGTCAGATGTACAATATGTGTTTCCAGTGTTTCCTTTACAATTGAACCTTAGGTATAAATGATAAAATTTATAAGAAAAAACAAAAATTGACTTAAACAAAAAACTAACCTCTTTTTGGAGAACATATTGATAATTGCTTAACTGCAATAGCAGTATTTCTCTTTCCAGCTTTTCTAAGGTTTATTCCATTCGCAGTTCTGATGTCTTCAACTCTAAATGAATCTAGAAGTGTTTGTACTTTTCTCTTCTTAGTGTTCTGACAGCACTCTTCAAAGCTTTTTCTTGGTCTTCCTAATACCATGGTGCCATGAGATGAATAGGGAATTTCATCTAAAACAGTTTGTGATACTGTTAAAGTTTCATTTAACCAGGAACAATTATTGCTTTCGAAGCGTTCTCTATGGCGACCATTTTTGGCCATTTTTTCGTCAAACCTCAAGCATAAATTTTTCAAGGTTGCCTTTAATGACTTAATTGCCTCCTCAGAAAATGAAAAATTATTAAAACAATCCATTACGAAAGCAAATACAGCATCGAAGCGCTTAATTTTGATTTTGGAAATCCAAACATCAAAAATTAGTTTTTTCGTAATTTCGGTTGCCATTCTAAAATACGAAAAATTTAGTATGGGTGTCGCACCTGTGCGCAAAAAGTCAAAACACTTTTTGATTCCACATATATAAGGCTTTAAAACAAAAATGGTCTCAACCTTGAAAAACACTGAACAATTACACTTTTGGTCTAATGAACACATAAAACACATAATTTATCACTAATTTTTTACTCTCAAGCACCCCTAATTTTTACGGAAACACTTTTTATCCCAAAACACCTTACCTTAATATTCAACAATATTATATTTATTAAAAAAAAAATTAAACTTTTACTTAACGCCATGCGAACCATTTGAAAAAAAAAAAAACTTTACCGCTTGCTCTTAAAGCTGACCTTCTTATGAATAATTATACACAACTTGATCTTTGATGTCATTTTTTGTTGTTGCACATGCTTTTAACATAAATTTTGTTTTGCAATCATTCAGTGGGAGGTTTAAGCTTTAAGAGAAACCGTTTTTTGTTTACATTTGTGCATGTCGATTTTTGAATTAAGTCCCGCTAAATGTGCGAATTATCACACTGTGCATCGACATCGGAAACCGACGAAAACATTGATGAAGTACTCGAAAAAGAAATGTTGGTCAACAACCGCAAATTAACCATCAGAGAGATAGCGGAGGACTTGAACATTGCCTATGGATCCGTCCAAGACATTTTGGTTAATGATTTGGGTTTCCGTCGTGTAGCAGCAAAGTTGGTGCCAAAAGACCTCAATTTCATGCAAAAAAGAGACCGTGTTGACGTCGCAATTCGTCGATGATTTGCGAAGCTGAATCCGATCCCACATTCATCAAAAGGATCATTACTGGAGACGAGACGTGGGTTTATGAGTACGACACGCAGTCCAGACATCAGGCAAGTGAATGGCGTTCATCAAATGAGCCGAGACCAAAAAAACCGCGTCGTTTTCAGTCAAAAAAGAAGGCAATGCTCACGGTTTTCATGGATTACAACGGACGGTGTAGTGCATCATGAATTTTTGCCAGAAGGCCAGACAGTAAAGAAATAGTATTATTTGGGCGTTATGAGACGTTTGCGTGAAACAATTCGCCAAAAGAGACCAGAATTGTGGGCAGAAAACTCGTGGATTTTGCACCATGATAACGCACCGTCGCACAGTGCCATCATTATTCGTAATTTTTTGGCGAAAAATGCAACAAATACCATCCATCCACCGAATTCACTTGATTTGGCTCAATGTGACTTCTTTCTGTTCAATCGAGTTAAAAAACCACTACGGGGAATGCGTTTCAACAGCCGAGAGGAAGTACTGGAAAAATCGCGGGAAGCACTGATGGACATACCGAAAAGCGAATATAAAAAATATTTCGAGAATTGGATCAAGCGCTGGCATAAGTGTGTTGCAGTCAGTGGAGATTATTTTAAGGGGGAAAATATAGATTTATATGAATAAACTTGTATTTCCAATTCTCTGAATACATTCCGGGAACTTTTTCAAGGTGGTACATACTCGTATGTATCTCGAATTCCATGAGCTGGTACTAGCGCATTCAAAAGTTCTTCGTTGCTTTGTTTTGAGTTTGTGTATGTGTCCGGAGTCACTTATTTCAAGGAGGAATTTAGCGGGCTTTTATCATTTTTATTTACCGTTTCTACAGGGTTGAAGTCTTTCTTCTTGGCAGAAAGCGAGACGCCGTTTGCCCCGAGAAAATGATAAGTTTCGGTTGATGTCAAATGACCCGCTTAGTTTCTCCACCGCTGTCTATTACTGCACAGCAGTTGAGCCGTTCAAAGCACGCCTCCTTAATTTTTTAGGATGCCCATCTTCAGCCTGGCGAGGAATATGGCATAAGAAGTCGATTTTTCAGCAAAAATCGGCTGGTGGTTTGAATTGGTTCCCCAGAATCTTGACCGGATAAATCGTCTATAGTTAATAAATGGAATACCTTGTTTATACTTGCGCTAGTAGGCCCTCTATTTTTCTATAAGCTCCTGAGGCTTCTGTCAAAGATGGAGTTGGCTACGCTGGTAAAAGTACATTTAAGGCATATCCAAGGCACTAAGTCATCCTGTGGACACGACATACTATTTCATTATTGAACTACTTAACGAATTTCGATCCAGGAGCTGAAACGGATGATTGCTGTATCGATTTCAGCCCAATATGACGCAATGAGTATCTTTGAAACTCTGTTGTCCCTGTTGTCACTTACTTTAGTGAGTCATATGAAAGTGGTGATATACCCTTCCAAATTCCAAGTTATGATCAGCACGTCAGTTAAATCCTTGAAGATGCAGTTCAAGCAGGCGGGAAGCAGTATATGGCATATCCACCATATTTCTCAAAAAGACAAATCTTCTTCTTCAGTTGCACACCCTTTGTGCTCAGAACCCTCCTTTCTACGGTCATCGGAAATCACTGTTTGTCTACAGGATCTCCGTACCAACAGGTAGTAAGCCATTTCTCACCAAAAAGTAGAAACAAAATCTTCTTCCTGAAAATGGAAGGATTAAATCTGTAGGCTGCTTAAGTCCCGGACAAAAGGGAGATGTAAATCGGTGGCAAGAACAGAGAATATCTTTGGCAGTACGGTCACAATGGGTACCCCAAAGCATTGCATTTAAGCTTTTTGAGCACATTATTTTCTCACTTCGATATTCGAAAAAGGAATACCCAGATCAGCTAGTCAGTGACAACCCAGTTGTTACCATGGTACTTCTCCGGACATAATACTTCCGACGTCATGACTTAAAATACTTTAAACATATTTAATTCTCCAATCGCAACAAACTTCAAGGACCTTCGCCAATCGAGTATCTCTCAAGCCTTTCGCCAAATTGTATGACATCAATGTCAAGTGATGAAGAACAGTAACATCGATGCCCAGACACCGTCACAAATGCCACAACTAATGTGCTGGTCGGAAATTGAGGCGATTCAAAGAACGGCTTCAGTAGCCATTACAGGTGCGCTCTTTACCACCCCTACGACAGCATTGGACACCTTTTTGCATCTAACACCGCTTGATTTACAGATCGAAAACCTTGCTGGCAACAGTGCGATATGACTCACTAATCGGTGCTAGCGGAGCTACTACCAGGTAATCTAATTCTGACGGATGAAGTTTCTTCCTTGGTCGACTTCGACATCCCTTATGATATAATATATCCGGAGAGGGAGGGCTGGCAAAAAAAAATGCTCTAATCAGGTCAAATGAAATTGCAATTTTCACAGATGCCTGAAAAACAGAGGAAGGAACAGGTTCTGGTATCTTCTCAGAAGACCCAGAGGTAAGAGTGTCTATATGACTACCCGACGCTGGCAGTGTCTTCCATTCAGAGGTTCTGGTGTCCTCCGGGTGGTTGAGTTAATGCAGATGAGATCGGTATCCGAAAGAGATGCCGCTATTTACATCGATAGCCAGGCCGCACTCAAGGCAATGGAATCGACCAATATCAACTCTGATATAGTCAAGGGCTGTCGCACATTGATCAAGGCACTATGCAATCAGAATCGTGTGAGACTTTGCTGGGTGCCAGGACACTGCATGAGCTTGCAAGAAAACGGGGGCTACTCGACAATAGTGCGGTTGCCCACATCAAACCACCCCTATGCATAGTGAAGGGCACTATCGAGGAAAAAGTCACAAAGACTGCAAAAAGGTGGTCAAGTCTCGAAGGGCACAGGGTATCCAAGGCTCTCTGGCCATTTTTTGACGGCAACAGATCTAGAGAGTTAATAAAATTGAACAGGGATAAACTTAGGACAGTAATAGGATTATTGACAGGACACTGTCTCCTGCGGCAACACGCAAAAAGACGCAAATTGTCAGACACGGATATTTGCAGATTCTGCGGTGATCCGCAAGCGGTTGAGGACATAACACACATACTGTGTGAATGGGAGGCAATATCGCGTAGTCGAAAGAAATTTTTAGTTAAATACTTTTTCGAAAGCCAAGAGGAAATAAACGGCACGAACTCCAAAGGCCTTCTTGGCTTTTGCAGGGAAATAGGGTGATTCACCAGGGCGATTTGAAGACAAATTCAACTGGTTCCACAGGGACCGCGACGGACCCGTTTTGGTGCCTGCTGTCTGTATGATGGCATATCCATCGTACCCCTGTTTAACCTAACCTAACCTAATGTGCTGGTCCACACGCCACCGAAATTTCTGGTTTGGCGAAATCTAACCAAATAGCTTCAAGAGTAATATTCGGAAAGGGGCTCTAGGCAACAAGACCTGAACAGAGACCTGGAGAAATAAGCAGGAAAAATTAGCCACAGTCGGTGATGCGGATATGAAAGAACCGCTTCTGCTGACTGTTAAACAGCGGGATAACTCATATTCGGCTGTTAGACAAAACAAACATAAAACTTCGATGACTACACCCATGACTTTCACCCACCCGCACAACAAGGCTATCGGACCGGATGGACTATCTGCCGAGATATTTAAGATGGCATGAGATGATATGGCATGATGCATACACCATGGATAGAAGACCTTGTATAAGGTCTTATCTGCCGTATAGTGTGAAGGGCTGAAACCTTATTCGAATGATGTTTGGTAAATGCAAAATTGCCCAAATATTCACACTTTGGCAGATCCTAAAGAAAATCACAAGTCCAGAACGATCTGCGTCACCTCCTTGTCGATGTGAAATGTGCAAATCACTGCTAAACTCATCAGAATTAGAATGGGCAATACTAGCTATTCCGTAATGATAGGAAGAGGAACAATTTATCAAAAGTCTGTTCGTAAAATTGCTGATCCCATTGGCACACTTGACAGAACACGTTGATCGGATTTGTAGAAGAAGATATGATGACGAACACTAGGAGCTATACAGCGGCATTGAACTAGCTAGAATAGTTCCCATAGGTCGCCTGAGATGACTAAAACATGTACAGTGAATGAATATCAACACTCCGGCTCGAAGAGTCTTTAATTCTTAGACACTGCTGAAGAAAAAACGCGTTTGAGGAAAACTTATGTGGCGCGCAGTGGTTAAAGTGGACCTCAAACATCTTGAAATCGGCAACATAATTAGCCGCAGACCGCACTAACTAGTTTATTCTAGGATCCAAGACAGATTTTATAGAAACTATGGAGCTATTTATGTATATGTAACCGTGTCTAGTTGCACCATCCCTGAAAAACTCCTTCGCAAGTGCAGGATGACAAAGGAGAACGCTTGCTGTACCATATTATGTAGTCAAGTCAAGAACGAATGATAAGAAGAATCGCTGTCATGTGATATTTTCAACATCATGTTGAAAAGGATTGTTCGAAACCATCAGGCCAATATCCACCTCACAGTATTTCCAAATTATTCACCTTCTCCCATACGCCGATAACATTGATGCTATTCGAAGAAATCGATAAATTGTTGTTTGTGTTCTTAGAACAATCAACCTCTTCGTAAGCAAGAAAGTAACCCTGCTATCCTAGCATTGACATCATACCGAACCCCAGCCTTTATATTGAAACTTGGAAAACATGACTAGAAGCTTACCAAGATTTTTACACATATTGGTCTGACTTCCTTCATGTTGAAGAGGTCCATGTGCGCCAAATTCCTGTGCGGATGCAACCCCTTTCTAAGATGCAATATGCCTACCAAGAATGATGCTCAAAATTTGGTGGGCAGAATTGAAGGCGCACTCGACAAGAAGGAATATAGGCTGGCTATTTTCATTGTGGGTAAAAGGAATGCTAGTGAATAGGACACTGATTGCCGATGAGGGCTTGCCCGCAAGGCTTCCTCACTGTTCTTCTCTCAAAACTGATGTTGTTCTCGTTACGAAAAGGATGAAACTAACTGGTTGAAACCATTTAGTGCCGCTCATCCCATTCTTCAACAAAGACAACAAACTTCTTTAGACCGAACAAGCTTGGTGAAAAACTTGTAAGCTACTGTCGGCCTTCTGGTCACCGAAAAGGCTCCTCTGGAATTGCAAGGCTGTGACAAAGCTAATTATATCCTATGTATCGGTTGTCTGGTGGAACGAGCTTTCACGGAAATACCTCACTGCTGCTTTAATCAGACTACAAAAAACGGTCTATCTGTCTGCCTCGGCTGGATAGGGGCTTCCCTTACAAGCCTGGCACTGACAAAACTCCCTCCTCTTGATATTCATATCATGGGCCGCACTCTCAAAGTCATCTTCGGTGTGAAAACATATGTAGTACAGGTCGGCCAGAATCTGAACAAAGAGCTTATGTAGTCGGGTCTTCAGACGGTGCCTTTCTGGAAGACGACAATGTTTGTATGTCTTCCAAGAAGAGATATTCACAATCCTGATGACTATGAACTATAGTGTGAACAATCAGTGAAGAGGCGTAGTATTTGCATCTATATCGACAATCAGGCTGCGCTCAAAGCTTGGCTAAATGCTTTCTCGACTTCCAATCTAAAGGGCCTTTCATTAAACGCTTCCTATTTAAATTTCAATAAAACAAAGTGTGTGTGACATATCATCGAAATTTTTTATTCGTTTGCAAGGCCTATCGATGCCATTATGTTGGAATATAACATCGTTCCAATGTCCGCCGCGGCTTCTCTGGATGGCGGGCATCCGAAATGTCCAATTTTCCATGACTCTGGCGCATAAATCAGGCTGAATTTGACCGATGGCATGGGTTATGTTGGCTTTAAGGGCCGCTGTGGTTTTTGGGTTATTCGCATAGACTTGCGACTTCGGAAAACCTCACGACCGAGATCGCCAGTTCACATCACCTTCACGTGAGATGACCATGCCCTCGAATCGCTCGTGCAGAATTTCTAATGTGGCGTGTGCTGTGTGACACGTAGCGCCGTCCTGTTGAAACCGCATATCGTTACTGTCCATATCATCCGATTCAGACCAAAAGAAGTTGGTAATCATAGACCTATAGCGCTCGCCGTTGACGGTGATGCCCTGGCCAACGTCGTTCTCAAAGGAATATGGACTGATGACGCCGCCAGTCCAAAATCCACACCAAACAGTGACTTTTTCGAGATCCATTGGACGCTCTTGGATCTCATTTTGTTTGTTGACGTACCCATTCATTCAGAAATGAGCCTCATCGCTGAAGATGATTTTTCGATGAAAATTAGGGTCAATTTCCAACTGTTCCAGAGCCCATTCATCGAACACATGTCGTTGTCTATAGTCGTTTACCTTCAGCTCCTGGGTCACTTGGCAGGGCCAAGTCACGACGCAAAATTCGCCAAGTTATGGTCTGCGAAAGGCCAAGTTCTTGTGAGCGACGCAAAATCGACTGCCTCGGATTCTCCTACACACTCTAACGGACAGTGGCGATATTTTCGGCAGATCTTGTGTTTCGTAGACGTACGGGTGTTGGTTTATCGTTTACTGAACCAGTGGACTCAATTTTAGCCACCACACTGCGAATAGTCTTCTCGGTAGGACGACTATGGCGACCGTAAAATGGGCGAAGCTTGCGAAACATTGACCGAACAGATGACAGCCAATTTGACAGATGTAGCTTCAACAATATGGCCGCTATCAACTGTCAAAGTTCGGAAGTCCCTATTGGAAGACCCTCTAGTTTGAGACTCTAAGGCTTTTTTGAACGCGCTTCTATGTCTGAATTCACTGAGTCTAGGTTGGGTTCAGGTCACCATGGGTACATCATGAAATTGCCGATTAACTTGCTAAGAAAGGCTTAAAGGATAGTTTTTTTTAGGACCCGAACCTGCATTAGGACTACGTGAATCCTCGGGTATGTCTTCCATTGATAGTTGAGTTTCATATGAGTGGAACTGGAGATTGCCGATAGACAATCAAATGCTTCCTGACGTCTCTACAAGATCAGCGACTTTCCTATTCTCCCGTCATTAGGAAGGACTGTAGGCTGTCTAATGGCAACATTAAGGGACACTATACTTTGGCTAAGCATTTAAGTGTGATGTGTGTAACATCATCCTGCGACGCTTGCTGTGAAAGTGTCGATGACACCGCGGAGCACTCACCTCTGTGAGTGTCCAGTATACGCTCACATCAGGCTATATTTTGTTACACTGAAGAACTATAGAAAATTTTTAGAGGCCAAAGTCATTTCTTGCTGACAAAAACTCGTCCAAAAAGTCTACGAAAATGTATTTTCAAATCCTGGAGCCGATAAGAAAACTGCTAGCACCTTTCTATTTGAAAAATAGAAAAAACTCGAAATCTTGTAAGAAAGAGATTTCATCGGTCAAGTCCTAAATGTTCTGTTTATTTTGGTAACAAGTGTGACTGTCATGCATCTGGAGAACCATATTTACCTTCAGCGTTTGTGTCAGCACAATAATGTTTTCTATGCCTTAATACTGACATTTAGGGCTACCTAGACAGAAAAAATCCTTCAAAGTCACACTAATGAAAGCAAGAGGAATCGAGGAGTCCCTCAATCATACGAGTACATATAGTAACGAGCGTGTGACCAATGCTGCACTGTGATAAATTGTCTATAATCCAGGTTCCCGTGGGTTTGCTCTTCTTAGCTTCAAAGGAAAGATCTATTGTCTCTTGCAATTAAACTACAACTTTCCTCGGTATGTACAAGTACAATGAATTTTTGGACCGATGTTTCCTATGGGCATAACCTTACCAAACACTCGGTTGCTATCTAAATCAGAAGATGATTCCAGTCGTTATCGAATGAAGGAAAAGAGGAAAAATGTAAGCATCGTGACTAAACCCCCTGGTCCAAATGATGATGATTCAATTGTTCAAACGAATAGTGCCCGCTTCGAAAAGAATCTTTATTTAAAGTATAACGTACGATTTAATATTCGCAAAGGCTTAAAGCCTCAGACCCTTAAGACTTAGCGGATGAGAAAACATATGTATGTATCGCCTCTAAAAATAAATCTTCACACCTTTCATCCCTTAAAGTGATAAATTTACCATTTCACCCTCGTATTCTCCCGCATCTGACAGATTTGATAGCAACACTATTCAACCTCAAATCCAACCGGATCCAACGCCAAACCCCCAGCTCTAACACAATATTGTATTTAACCCCAACTAGCCACTAAAATTGACCATATTCCGCTTCAGTCAATTCCTCATTCACCCTTTTGCCCAATTCTTCGGGTCCCCGTTCCCAAAAAGTAACAAAGTAATATCTATCTCAACCTAGCACACCACACCCTACAACTATAAACAGTTTTTCCAAGAATCGAGAAAAAGAAAACTCTCCACCGACTCTCCACTGCTAAACATCATAATAATTCAAATCGGAAATTTTGTCTACTTTCCGCTCTGTTTCCTCTGAATGATGACCCTAAAGTCGTCCTCATCTCTGCCATCATCATCTCCTGCTCCGTCCCCAAAACAAAAAGGAAACCCTCTTGATATCAAACATTCACCCACCTTTAGGCAACAAACCAAACTACTTCACATCCACCACATCACTCACACACATCCTTTTCCTTTGCTTTTTTTTCGTCGTCCTTTTCTCCCGCCCCAATGGCGTTATGTAATTTTTTTTCCTATTTTTTTTTTTTTTTTTTGCTTTTCTGGTTGAAGGAGTGTAAATAATTGAAAAATATTCAACAGGTACATAGAAGAGAAACGGTAGCACCCTGTAGCTATAACCATCTCCAGTCTACGCCGCTCCAATTCCACATGCCGTTCCGTACACGGATTATGGATGTGTAATCATATTCCGTACACAGTGAGGTCCTTTCTCTTGTACGGACAGAGGAGGTGGTACATACTCGTATTATACATCCAATAGGAGTAAATCCTGTAAAGTTACTAGTCGCTGGATTAAAGTATTCACCTGCACCTCATCCCGACTCCAGTATCAACAACAACAACAACAGGATACGAGTGATTCCAACTCGTGTGTGAGTTCAAAAAAATTATTAGCGGAGCGGCAGAATCCGTATCTGTACTTTGAGGAGTTCGGATGCGATCGCTTGTGTATGTGGGGATAGTATAGCGATAATCTATGTCATACATAACGGATTCATATGATTTGAAAATGGATTCATAAGGATTGAGAGGATAATTCAAAAAAACGTAGAAGACACAGAAACATCTAAGGTGTGAGATGTGAGATACGAGAAAAGATGAAAAGATGGCATTTTTACTCGCATCGGACAGGGTCGGAGCTAAAGATTGTAGCGCCTGGCGTTAAGGGAAAAGTGTGTCCATAGGCCGTAGAACTTCTTTTGTTCAATTACTCCTCCCGAATACAGGCGGCAGTGCCATGTTGAACGAACGAACAATTAGTTAGAGCGAGCCAATTGGTGAACATCTTACAAAGGCTCCAGAGACAGAATATCCTGAATAAACTTATTTAAAATGATATAAACCCGCAAATAGGTAAAAGAGAAGGATACTTGGCAAGCATAGCATATAGGAAACTACGCCTGGAAATTGTGTTGGTCTGAATTAATTCATGGCAGTACAAAAAGTAAAAGCACCCAGCTTCCTCATTTGAATTTCACAGCGATATGATAGTCTCCGGACCAACGATTGGTCAGCCAAATTCACCACGTTTGACCCAAGCCAGTCTGTACTCTAGACGTTCACAGCTTCCGGGTCACTACCAATACCACGTTTTTATTCTGACGAGATTTTGTAGAGGACGAGGCTGTGCGCTCTGGAAGGATACCCCCGAAGCCCATTTAAAAGTGGATAATTGATTTGGAAGATGGAATTCGTCACCAGCAATCGTAAATATTTTTTTTTTGTTTTTGTATCCTATAAAAGCAAATACGTCACGAAAATCTGTAACAACTACCCATCGGAGAAGCTTGCGTCTAGTATAATCAAAATTTATGCAGCGCAGCATTTTAGGTTATAGCTTCAAGGGACGCTTGCCACCCTACGACGCGAATTAAAGAAATAATCGATCTAGAGACAAGAGTTTCGAGAACAGCCCAACTATGGTTTAAGGATCCACCACGAAAATTCAACTTCTTTGACATACAGGTGTTTGGAGCTGAGTGCTATGGACATATTCCCCCCACAGAAACGGCGAAAGTGGGATGCAAAATCGCGGCCAGGAATCTTTGTGGGATATTCTGAAAATACAAAGGGGTATCGTGTATTTCGCAGAAATAAATAAGGTTGAAGTATGCCGTGATATTATTTTATTTTTAAGAAAACTTTAATTCCAGGTGAAAGCGGAGAAGTTACGGTAACGCTTGAAAATAAATCCGAGGACAATCTGTTGGGTGAACCCGAAGAGGTCAAGAAATAAAGCTGGCTATCTGACGATGAGGACTGCCCTATCGTAAAAGAGAGCACGACGGCAGTAACCAGAAACCATAATCAAGAGAGTGAGGATACAATTGAGCTGGAATCTTGTTCAAGGTCATTGCCCGTTGAGTCCATTAAGCAACGGCTAAGGAGTGCGAGACGGGAACGGGCAGATTCGATGATGGCTTTGCTGGAACTTGGAGCTTTTGTGGTAGACAGGTATGTACCAACAACATTTGAAGACATACCAAAATCAGCGGATGTCACAAAGTGGCAAGCTGCGATGTTAGAGGAAATTGAGGCATTACGCAAGAACGATACTTGGGAACTTTTGGAACCACCAACGACGAGAAAAATCATCGATAGTAAATGGATATTTAAAATCAAGGATGCTGTCAGCAATGAACCCAACAGATATAAAGCAAGACTTGTGGGAAGGGGTTTTACGCAAGAAGCTGGGATTGACCATGACCAGATCTTTAGTCCAGTTGCGCGTTTCAGTTCCATAAGGGCCATACTTGCAGTGGCAGCACAGAGAAAAATGGCAATTAAGCAAATCGACATAAAGACAGCTTTTCTAAATGGGGAGTTACACGAAGCTATAAACATGCACCAGCCAAAAGGATTCAATGATGGAAGCGAAAGGATCTGTCTGCTGAAGAAAAACCTGTATGGACTTAAACAGGCGTCCAGATGCTGGAATATCAAGTTCACTGAATTTCTACGCTCATTTAAATTGGTGCCTTCAAAAGCCGATCCCTGCGTATTTGTTGAAAAGCGTATCGTTGTATTTATCTACGTTGGGAGAGAACGAAGAAAAAGTTGGCAAGCTGATTTCATATCTGAAAGGAGTCTTCGAGGTTAAAGTGCCTCGTACGGGACATTTTCGGGATTGCAAATTGATCATCAAGCCGATGGATCAATATTTCTTTCACAAAATGTCGGATGACAACCCGGTCTCAACACCAGCAGACTGTGCGATCACGAAGGGTTCCTGCAGTGAAAAACTCAAGGTGGAATGTGGATTTCCATATCGAGAAGCGGTTGGATCACTTTTGTACCTTGCTACTGGGACTAGACCTGATATTTCCTATGCTGAAGGAGTTTTTGAACTTTCGCATGTTCCAACTGAAGAGCATTTAATTTACCATTAGCAAGAGATAGATTTGAATTGTTAAGATATAAAATGGGAATTGTGAATATAAAAAAAAAAATTCCTAATGAAAGTGGGAGTGTGAAATATTACGAGGGTTGTCTGAAAAGTTTCCGGCCGAACAATGATACAAGACTTTTTTCTCAATTTTTTTTATTTTTCTACATAGTCTCCTTGTAACTCTATACACTTCTCCTAGCGATGCTCCCATCTCTCTAACCCATCCAAATAGTACTTGGCGTTTTTCTCTGCAAAATAATTGTTCACGAAGGTGATTGCCTCTTCATTTGACGAAAATCTCTGTTCTCCTAGCGTAGTTTTTAGATGAGGGAACAAAAAGAAGTCGCTTGGGGCTAGATCTGGTGAATAAGGCGGATTGTCACGCAGTTCAAACTGTAATTCATGGATTTTCGCCATGCCAACCGCTGAGGTGTGAGACGGCGCGTTGTCTTGATGAAACAGGATTTTCTTTTTCTGCAAATGTGACCGTTTTTCCGCAATTTCTGCCTTCAGCTTGACAAGTAACGATGCGTAGTATGCTCCTGTAATGGTTTTTCCTTTTTGAAGATAATCGATTAAGATAGCTCCTTTACTATCCCAAAAAACAGTCGCCATCACTTTCCCAGCCGAAAAAACCGTATTTGCTTTTTCTGGAGCCGGCTCGCCCTTTGCAGCCCACTGTTTTGACTAAATTTTTGTTTCGGGCGTATAATGGTGTATCCAAGTTTCATCTAAAGTAATTAATCGGCGCCAAAACTCGGATTTAATGCGCCTAAACTGCGCCAACGGAGCGCTGGAATGCTCATTCGAACACGTTTTTGGTCTAACGTAAGCAAACGCGGCACCCAACGCGCGGACAGCCTTCTCATGCCTAAATCTTGATTTAATATGTAACAAACACGTTCTTTGGACATTTTCACAACCTCTACTATCTCTCTTTAATTCGGCGGTCGTCTAACACAATTTGGTGAACTTTAGCAATGTTATCGTCAGTGGTTGCAGTTTTTGGACGTCCCGAACGTTCATCATCTCCCAAACTCTTACGGCCACGTTTAAATTCAGCTGCCCAAAATTTCACTGTGATAAATCATGGTGCAGAGTCCTCATAGACAGAGTCCAACTCATTTTGGATTTGCGTAGGCGTATTGCTTTTCAAGAACAAGCTCGATACTCAATTTTTTCCATTTTCACAAAAAAAAAAACACTCACATCGACTCACTCAAACGACTGTCAACTAAAAACTGAGCGTCCAAAATGACTGAAAATTCAATAAGTAACTGTCAAAAGATGCACAACTAGCATTCACTAGCCTTTATTGCGGTCGGAGACAACCCTCGTATATTCATCAGCATTATATGGTTAAGTCTGTGAATCACTGCACTTAGTACTTTTAGCACTTAGTTCTAAGACTAACCAACGGAACTGTCAAACTAAAATAAATATTTCTTCATTCGTTACTCAACCTTCATTCAAAGCGTTTCTTTTTCATAATACTAGATGGAGTGAAAAGTGATCTCCTTGACCGCCAGAATGCGCTGCTACTGCAAAAAAGGTTATGGTGCCTTGAAGTCCGTTCATATCTAGGCAGACATGCCAAATTTCAGTGCGATACTGTCTTTAGTTTTCTTTTGACAGCTGATTGTTGTTGACGTGTTTGGCATCATGTTGAGTATGGACAAAAGCGATTTTCGTTCTTTCATAAAACATTATTTTTTGAGGGGCAAAACGGCGAAGGAAATAAAAGAAAAGTTGGATAAATATTATGGGGCTAATACTCCCTCAGATTACACCGTCAAATATTGGTTTCGAGAGTTTCGTGGTGGCCGCAACTGCACTACCGATCAAGTCCACAGCGGCAGATCCTCCGATGCGGTTACAGAGGACAATCTCAAAAAAATACATGAAATGGTGTTGGCTGACCAAAAAGTGAAGGTGCGCCAGCTAGCAGATACCACAAAGATTAGTACTGAGCGCACACGCCATATTTTGGACAATATTCTGCATATGAAAAAGTTATCCTGCCGCTGGGTGTCGCGAATGACCAAAAACGACGAAGGCGAGAGCACTTCGAAAGAGTGTTTGGACTTGCTGATGCGGAATCGGGCGGACTTTTGGCGTCGATTGGTAACTGGATTTGGATCCCTCGGACTATTAACTCTTCCCAAACCTCAAAAGCTGGCTCATCAATAAAAAATTCAGCTCACGCGAGGAAATCATCGACGCCACGGAGGAGTATTCTGCAGACCTTCCGGAAAATTACTTTTCGGACGGGATCAAGAAGTTGGAAAATCGCTGGAATAAGTGTATCAAACTAAAAGGGGACTATATTGAATAAAATAAAAAAAAAAATGTTTTTTAATTCCCAAGGAGATCACTTTTCACTCCATCTAGTACATCATCATCAAGGTGCAGCTAAATGAAAAGGCCGACACGACAGTAATGGTATCGAACAAAATAAAGTGACCATGGTCTCAAGGATCGAGATCATTCCTATGTGAATGTGTGTATTTACATCCTCTGATATTATGAATCGCCCCAAGCGCCAGATGAGCCTGTACGACTTTTTAGAATGCCACATGCGCCACTGAACCCACACAGGTTTTCGTTTAACCCTCCGCGTGAAGGCAATAGCGTACAAATCCTTTTTCTTTTTTTTTTTGTTGGCGAAAATATTTTTTCATGAATTTTCAATTTGATAATAATAAATAGGAATCACACTGGTAGATAGGATGTAGAGTTCTTGAGGATGATAATTCGTCCCTTTTCTAAATTCACATTTCTTCCCTACGATTTCGATTGATTTACGAGTTTTTATTTTCCCTTACCCGACAGTTTGATGGTGTCCTTTACCTCGCACTCAAGTGCCTTTCGATTCAGTTCCGTGTTTCTATTTAGACATCCTCACAGCATGTAGCCACGCCAATGATAATAAACACAAGCCAGGACCCAGTTCAATGGTAATCACATGCATCTTTGGATATGTAAACAGAAAAAGAGAATGAACGATAAGAGTTACGAGTAGACGAGTATTCGTATTCGTATTCGTATTCGTATTCGTACTCGTATTTTGTATCCTTGAGATGTTTGACTTTTGTTACTGGGAAGTTATTTGTTGGTCCTTGGTCTGTCTTCAATTTCCTATTGACCCAAACCGTTCATCCGTGTGTTCGTCGACTGGCTACTGTCTTGAATTTTATTTTAATCTCAAGTCAATCAGGACATGATTGAAGTCTTAAGGAGAGGCAGAGGAGATTGATGTCCTTGAGATATATACGTGTATAAATAAACAGACAGATTGGTTAAGAAGGTATTTATCGGAGGATATCACAAGTGGGGGGAGGGAATACGAGTAGATAATCGATGTCCTTGAGTTTTGGAAAATTTTATATGTCGAACGCTTGAGATGACTAATGGTCTGTGCGTGTTGGGAATTTTTTTTTTTTTTTTTTTGTTTCCTCTCAGTTCTGGGTTCCCTTCATCACAAAAAAAAAAAAAAAAACAGTTTCAGGGGGTGAAATTTGATTCCTGCAGAGGGTCGGTCGTTAAATTATTGTATTTCGGGGAAAGGCGGGCTTGGAAAATATAAAAATCTAGAAAAATGATTTGAGATTATTACTTTTCGGAATGGAGCGTCGTGTGTAATTGGAGATTTTCGAATTGGAAATTGTGGTTTTATTTATGAAATGATTGACGAGAGGGTGTTGTGGAAGACACTACCAAACAATGAGATTTCCAGAGATCCTTCGCAAAAAAAAAAAAAAAACAATGGAACACCCACAGAGTTTTGGATGAAACTTAACTCATTCTGTATGCAAGATAAGTATTAAAACTCTGCGGGAGTTTCGAACCGGTGTAGCTAGCACCTTTTTGACTTTCCAAGTTGATCCATAAGCGCGTGGATGTTGCTGTTTTCCTTTTTTATTTTCTACATAACTACCGTGTTAGGAGAAATCGATTATGATACGAGGAGTAGTAGACAAACTTAACTATAACTACTACAACGTAGAGTTTTGGAAAATCTCCGAAAGGATTACTCAGTTTCGTGAGTGTTGTGTAAAGTGCTCGCATTTGTAGTTCACCCTATCAATATACACGTTGGGTGGTCAATACGTGTACTCTGATAGTGTCTATCAATTCGCCGTACTGTTTCGATGGTGGTGACCTCGTTTTGGGGGGCATTAATGGCGCAACCGATAAGGAAAGCGAAAGTGAGATTTTCATCTACAGTTTAGTTTAAGATTCTAGACATTAAGACAGAAGGCGTTTTCGGCTAAGATTGGAATTGGGTCGAACTACTTTTTAGGTATTTATACGCCCACGGGAGGAGTACAGATTTTGAAAGTAATTCACGTAATGAAGCAGTGAAAATTCTGCAAACTGGTCAGTTCTTTGCCATGGCACATAATGATGTGATTTCGTGATTTCCTGCTTTCAGCTGTAAAGGGAAAGATGTGACAAGCAGACCCTCTATGTAAGTAGGCTGAAATGGGTTTTCTACTCGTTAGAACTAAGTGGTTTAGAAAACGAGTTCCACATGTTATGAGAGACCGGGTCATAGGATGGTGGCAGCAGTGAGGTAAAGTCAGTAAAGTGTAAATGTTGGTGAGAAATTCAAATCGTTGGAAGAGTAAACATGGTCGGCTCATACCGTTCTCGAAAGACACTTATGGTATAGCTGTATAAGGTAGTTCACCGAGGAAGTATTTTCGTGAAGAAATCCTCAGAAAACAAGCCATCGGATGCAGTTTCTAGACGTAAAGTATGCTGTCTCAGCAAACACTGAACTATTAACCACTTGTAAAACTCATATGTGATTCTGATGCGGTCTTCCAATGTTTAGCATGTAAGTTTGCCTTATATCAACCATCTTGCAGCCTCCTTACTTTATATAAAATATCTCGCTTCCTGACCAAAAAGTTCCCACTTCCTTCAACACCTTAGACAAGCTTGCAGCTTATTTCAAAATCATTTTGAGTGAGAGCTGACGAGTGACCAGATAGCAATGATAGTTTTTCCAATTTTTATGTTTCAGCAGCTGTCAAAGTTACCAATGATATCCAGCTGTCAAAATATTCAGTAAGCTCTGCCATTTCATCATGCATCGTTTTACGCTTGCCGCGTATGGCTTCAGTATGCACGCAATTCTTAACACCGTGACCGTGAGTACACTCTTTTGGATGTTAAGCCAGAGATTGGGGCGAAATGAAGAAAACATAGCCGCCGTTGCGGACAGTATCGAAGAAGTGTCGATTCGACGCCGATCGGCTGAATTGGGCATTGCAAGATAGGCAACCCGGCTTTGAGCCTACATCCGTATAAGATTGTACTGACGCAAGAACTGAAGCTGGACGACTGTAGGGAATGTCGTAAATTCGCTAATTGGGTGCTGGAAATGTTGGCCGGAGATCCAGATTTTGGCCAAAAAATCATCTCCTCGAACGAGGCCCATTTTTGGCTCAGCGGCTATTGCCATTGTTGGTGCGTACACAATCCACAAATTTTCGCCCAAGCATCAATGTATCCACAAAGATTGACTGTTTGCTGCGGTTTATGGCATGGCGGCATCATCGGACCTTATTTCTTTCGAAATGAAGGAGACACCGTTCCCGTCAATGGTCTCAGGTATAGAGCGATGTTAACCGACTTTCTATGGTCAGAGCTCGACAACATTGAGCTACATGCCATACAAGCGAAGCAGCGCTCGAAATTGTGAATGAGAAACTTAGTGGCTGGGTCATCTCTCGGCGAGCGTTCATCAATTGGCCACAGCGATAATGCGATTTGACACCACTCGACTATTTTCTCTGGTCCTTAGTCTACGCCAACGAGCCAACCACTTTGGACGAGCTGGAGGCTAACATTCGACATGCTATTGCCGGAATAACCCCGCACATATTGGAACGAGGCATCAAAAATTGGACCGACCGCTTGAAGCACTGCCAGCCAAACCGAGGCGACCATTTGAATGATGTGCTATTCCACACATAATGGCATGGACGTAGCTTATATTTGCCGTATCTTCGGTTGATTGGAATACGTTGAAGCAGTTGGGTGTTCTACAATCTGTGCCAGCTCTTATATGACAATGCACAGTGCTATAGCTATAACGACACATCAATTGTACTTATCGAACCTGTTCGTTATAGGCATGGGTTCTGGCCCATGCTGACAAAAGAGCAAATGTCGGAAATGACCGCGTCTCAAAAGGAGGACGTACGGCGGTACCGCCAACCATCAGAATGACAGATTCATTACCTGGGCTAGTTCAATGTTAATAAGGATTTTGAGGACAAGTCCTGGTGCTGAAATTTTTAATGAGCCAATGACAACTCTCGTGTTCTCAAAATACGTAATTGACTTCAAGATATACATACGAATCCTCTTGTCCTCCAAGATTGGGAATTGAGCGTGCATTTAATTGCCTGACAAAGTGTAAACAGCAAATTTAAAGTCGCTTAATGGAGTGTAGTTAGTACAAAACAGATATAGCCGCCATCAAAGTAGTACAATGGCGTGGGCCGGGAAAAAGGGATGAGAAACTGCGACATATGAGTAGCCTACGGCCATCGCTATCGACAAAAAAGGTGTTTGTATGCGGATTGGTCATGGTAAGACTAAGGCAAGAAGGTTGAAGTTTTCCACATGTGAGCGAACTCCTAGTCACAACATGTATTTTTCATCACGGGTTTATTCCCCCACAAAAGGGAAAGACGTGGATATCAAGGGCAGATGCTACGAAGTATGGATAAAGCGAACGAGCAATGCGCAGTCGACTTAAACGCAATGCTGGCAAGAGAGCCATCTTTGGTAGAACTGTTTGAAAGTGTGGCCTGCACAACATCACCTACGATACCGGATTCAGGCTTAGAATTTTAGGCGCAGAGGGGCGAAATACTATCACATCTCAACAGTAAGGGGACTGGGATGACCCTCCATCAATCAAACGTCAGCAAGATTGACCAGATTAGGTACTCCTTCAATATGATGGATTCCTTAACGTTTGGAGTTCGCCACATTGACTCAAATTACTACCCAGAGTACGGTTTGAAGATCGAATATCCCTGAATCTTTAAAGAGGTTCCATCCCGCATTGTTCATAATCAAGTGCTGAAGACTAGCAGCAGCGATGTAAAGTTTCTGATCGGCTGGGTCACTCTTTAAAATTGCTAATTAGACAAAGAGTTCCGCCAGATACATGTAGCGAAACAAGAAGCATACAGAGCGGTGTGCATAAATGTAGACATAGACATGCATTACAGGGCCAAAAAACTGTTTACGAGTTGAAAAGGCGGAATAATCATCGACTTTTCCTTTCCGGGAGAAGAAGAAGCAAGAATGAATTTGAAAATGTTAAGAAGAACAAGTCGAGGGCCGAGTGGATGCCTTCAAGAACGAGCAAGTGAATATAATAGTAATATGAGGATATGGGTTCTATGAGTCCACTTCTCAAGCAGAATTAACCATTCAATCTAGACGATGATAACCAGCAATTCCGTCCATCCGACCTGAACGTAACTAAAGTCTATCAAAACTATTGAAGCTGACATCCTTCTTGTAGAGCAGTGTCTGATGATGTTGTAAGGAGCGTACAACAAATCTTCTGCAAGATGCATTCGAACAAAAGTATGCTCAATGAATGAAACATTCGAAACATCAAGAAAAGAGGTCCTTCGAACTGCACCAGCTTTAGAAGAATAAAAATACGACTCTTTCCTATCTAGAAAAGTTTGGACTTGCAAACCACCTTCTTTCAAAGGGATTGAGTTTTAAAGCGATCAACTACTCGTAAAGGGCTTATTCCTTAAGCTTGTTGTGAATTAATTGTCGAAGAGCAAATGAAATGATTTTGGCTCAATATTGCTTCTGTCCCACTGTGCTCCTTAATATTTGTTCTATGTAGCAAGCCAAAGATAAAGAGAATACCATATATCAGGGCTATCAAGCTCTATCGCTTTTACAATCGAAGTCGAAAGATTTCGGATGGTAAAATTGGCCTGATCACTTAGCCCTTGGGTTAGGATACTTTTATCTGTATTCGCTTTGTTAGATGTTGAAGTCAAATATAAAGCTTAGCTGAGGAAATTCGTTTAAGTCAAGAGCCAACTACAATGACAGTCAAAATGAAAACAAGGAACACATGACGGACTTTTTGTTTAACCGAAGTGTTTTACTCATATCACTAAATCAAAGCGTAAATCCGCCGAAATGTAAGCCCTAACTCATGTAAGCTGAAACGGCAAGGCCATGCAGTAGCATTGTCATAGGCATCATAGGACTCAGAACCGTGTACGGAAGAGATGAGAAAGATGTGGCGAACCAACTAATGGCCCCGGAAAGAAATAGACTCACTGTTGGTGACCCTTGCCAACGTTTAAAGGACAACGACTTTCGGATCTACACGTGGAATTTGCGCACCTTTAACAGCCCACGTGCAGCCGAGCAATTAGCAGAGGCCCTTTACCGCTATCACGCAGATACCACCACCATCTAGCAGGTTCGATTGGATGGGCCGGACATAAGTAAGATAAAAAACTGCGATGCTATGCTATGCTGATTGCTCTGGATGAGAATGTCTTGAGTTTCCGACACGTGAGCGAGCATTTTATGACAATCCACATCAAGGCTAAATTCGCTAACATAAACCTAATATGCGACTATGGCCACTAAAGAATGTTTCTACGAGCTCCTCGACAAGACATATGAGCAACGTCCGAAGCATAACGCTAAAATCGTACTAGGCTAGGATAGGAAAGGAGGACATCTTTAGTAGGACAATTGGTAAGCATAACCTACACGACACCACGTCTGGGAATAGGTTTAGTCTCATTGACTATGCGGCGGGACGAAATATCTTTATAGCAAGCACACGGTTCCCTCATCTCAAAATACACAAGGGGATATGGCATGAAACGATAAAGCAAATTGGTCATTTTGTGATAGATGTAAGGCCTCCAGTATTCTGGACATCCAACGCTAACTCGGATCACCATCTTGTTGCAGCCAAATAACAAAGAAGAACTACTGTGAGAAGATATAACGTAGAAAATCTGGAATTGCAAGAGACCGCCAGAATCTTTGCTGAAAGCGTATCCTGAAATGTCTTAATACCTCCCATGCTGCCAGCATCAAGTGTTAAAGACCAGTGGCAATACTGCCAACGTGCTGTCAGAAACGCCACAATCGATGTGTTGGGTTTCACCCGACCACAACAACAACACCTCCGCAGAAGTGAAACGAAGGCTCACTCTTGCCAATCGCTGTTTCTTTGGCCTAAGAAAGCAATTGAGTAGTAAGGCCCTATGTCCAAAAACTAAGGAGACTCTATATAAGATCTTCATCATCCCAGTTCCACTTCATAGTGCAGAAACATGGACCCTATCGAAAGCGGATGAAGATATACTCAGTCGCTTCGAGAGTAGATTCCACAACGAATTATACGAGCTGTACAGCGATATCTTTCTAGTCAAAAAACTGTACATCAATCGACTGAGATGGCTAGGACATGTAGAGCGCAGAGTCTTCGAATCTTACCCGGAGGGACAACGCAGTAGAAGAATACCTCACCTAAGGTGGAACGAACAAGTAGAAGGGGACCTCAACCAACTTAGAGTGCGCAACTGGAGGCAATTAGCAGAGACCGCGCTAACTGAAGAGACTGAATTATAGCGCCACATAAGTAAGTAAGAGACTTTGGCTCACTTTCTGAGAGCTCTACATGTCGTGGTTGGACCCCATAATCGACAAACTGTGCTCGCTGCAACACGATTGTGGTTAAGTTTTGTACCACAGACACTCTAAATGATGCGAACAACTGCAACTGATCAACGTAATGGTCTTACAGACAAATCTGTAGCTGCTGTGAGTGAAAGTGTAGAAGAAGGTCCGAAATTGGCAATTCAGCTTCGGGTACAAAAATTTGACCTTCATCCGTACACCATGTGAAAAATATTCCGAAAACATCTCAGCCTAGAACTAGCACATAAGACCACGGCTTGCGGCGGGATCTCGCGGATCTGGGGCCTGGACCCAGCATCTTGAAGTCGATCCTCATTTTTATCCAAAAATCGTGATTAGTGGCCAGACTCACTTTCGGCTCAATGAGCTTGTAAATAAGCAAAGTTGCCATTCCTGGAGTGCGGTAAGTCCAGAAGAGGCTCATGCGACTTATGAGCTTGCAGTACAGCTAATGGCCAACGTTATCCGGCAATGAGGAGCGCTTATTTCTTCGAAAATATAGACGACCTTGATCCAGATTGCATATGGTTAGTGGGACGACGCTACGTGCCCTACTACCCATAGAACCATTGACTTACAGAGGACCCTATTCAATGGCAATGTTATATTACGAGATGAACCAGTGAATTGACCACGGAGATCTTGTGGCTTGATACCGCTCTATTACTTCTTGTGGGTCTATGTAAAGTCCTTGGAGTACGCTGATAAAGGCCGTAGAAGCCAATATTCAGGACGAAATTGACGAGATGGAGCCATTAAATGCCTGAAATAATGATCCAAAAGCAACCAATGTAGCCATGTGCTCGAAGTCGTTTTCGTCCGAATGCAAGAATACACACAAAATATCGACAATTGGGCGGAAGAGCAAGAACTCCACGTCAAGAGTCATATTAAATTATAAAAGGGACTTTGACATTAGAAAAGACAACAAAAAAGTATTATGGCACCAACATCAGGACGTTCCCAACGACATTTTCTGACCACGAATCCTTTGTTAAGGATATAACACACTATAAAAAAAAAATCAGAAAAAACTTCGAGTAGAAGGAAGGAAGGGAAAATTCTAAAAAGGTAAATGCCGATCAAAACGCCGATAGTACAACAAGAACTAGGCAGTCAAAGCCTATTCCAAAAATATAATGAAGCTTCTGATGGCACTACAAACACTACAAGAGGAAGCAGAACATTTCCAATCTCACGCCCTAGCCAGCGTCATAACATAAGCAAGGTACAAGGGAGTATGTCGAACGTAAATTATGGACAGCAACTTGGAAGCTGAAGAATATTTGAAGATAAAAGAATTAGTGAAAAAGCACAACTGTGATTGCACAGAATAGCTTTACAAACGGTCCCAAGACATCTGCAGCTATACTATCGACTAGTACCACAACATATCAGCTCCCAAAAATCGCAATGCCAGGAGCTTCTGCAAATGCAACCCAGCAACCGACAGAATTTGCTGAAGAAACATCATAACTACATCACACATCAGAACATTCTGCGAGAAGGATGTTCAAAATGACCTAAGAAGCATTATTATACTTAGAGGCGCGACTATTCAGCTATTCAGCTTCCATTAATAAAAGTCAGCAAACTCCAGATCGAGGACATGACTCTCGCATTATGAAATTTTGTTGGAGACTGCTCTAGATAAGTTGGAATGAGGAGTTTATTGAATGCAACACACTTTTAGATTCAGGATCTCATTTGAACTGGATAACTCAAAGACTCGTTACAAGGCAGGGATTCGACACATTGCACATGCAGGCCCTTGGTTACACTACTCAACAGAGTGAGCATCCTTTTACAATCTCAATGGAATGAGTTCTCCACAAGAATAGCGACAATGGTCATTTCAAAAATAGTATAATTAGCTGACATATGTATAGTACCTCGATGGATCATCCTAAGCAATATGAAGCTGACCTATCCAACATTCGATCCGATGAAATGATGTTTCTCTTACTCGGGTGGGGCACAACACTTATCGAAAGATTCTGGAAGCTTGAAGATCCTGATGAACCACAAGAAAGGAAGAAATGGTGCAAAACATACTTTAGTCAGACATATAGACAGTGGGACTGGTTGAGTCAAAGAACATATAACGCGAGGTCGAAATACAAGTTTCTGTTTGAATCATATGTTATCTTGATGAGTTTGGTCATATGCTCGAGGCCTCTGTTACTCAGTTGTCTCCTGAGTTCAAAGAAACAGCGATTGGCAAGAGTAAAAAGTTAGATGAAGTCCTTAACTATCTCAAAGGCATCAAATAACTGCCAGTGGGGTCGTTCTGCACAAGCTGTCTGTCTGCTGACAGCATATACTTAGTCTTGCCTTTGTCAGATCAATTTGACCGCGCCGCTTTCGCTGGCCAAAGCGTCATTGTGGGCTCGCTGTGTTCAACCAATCACATCAGTGACATCCGTGTATGCAAGTATGACGAAGGTCATATCACAGCGCATCGCTTCTGTACATTAAACGTCCCGGTAAATTCGTTACCTACTCGTATCTTGATGGAGAATCCTGCACAACCTGAAGAGTTTGACAGGGATGACACCATACTCCCTGTCATATGCAGCTTTGAAGTCGACAAATAGAGGGTTAGTGTCGGCCTGAAATTCTTGGATCTTTTCCGAGATCGTTGGCCGGAAAACATATTGATAAAGACTAGCAAGGCTTCAAATCTTGACTGTCGGCCAGTATCTTACTGAAAGGCATCGCTTCACGCTTAAACAAACGTCCAAACGGTGCATTTATTGAAAATAAGTTTTGGCCGAAATGAAGCACCCACCAAGCCTATTGTACGCAAGTTTGTTCAAAAAGTTCGTCAGACATGCTTGGTTGCGAACAACAATCACTATTCCCGTCGTCGTACGGTACGTACCGGCGAAAATGTGCCTGCTATAGCCGAGAGTGTTAGACTCCATCCAGGAACATCAACTCGTCAGCGAGCATGATGAGAATTTTGCACAAAGATCTTGGATTGTTCCCTTACAAAGTCCAATTGACTCAGCAATTGAAGGCAAACGGCCAGGCCATCCGCTTGGTTATCGCTTCTGAGTTTGGGCCTTACAGCAGCTCGAATTGGATGTCGAATCTGGCCAAACAACCATTTTTTTCCGACGAGGCGCATTTTCATCTCGGCAGCTATGTTAAAAAATAAATTTGCCGTACCTAGGGTTTGAAAAACCCGCACATGATTGTGGAGAAGCCAATGAATCCGCAGAGAGTGCCAGTTTGGGGGGGATTTTGGAGTGGTGGCCTCATTAGCCCATTTGATTTCGAAAATGCTGCTGGAAACGGTGAGCACTACAGAGCCATGATTGCCGAATTTTTGTGAGCGCGCCATGCCAGACAGCCCATAAAATAATGGATTTTTTGCGCGCTAAGTTCGGTAATCATGTTACCAGCCGCTTTGGCAATGTCAATTGGCCGTTAGACCTTTTTTTGTGGGGTGCCCTTAAAGATCGATGTTATGCAGATAATCCAGAAACGATTCAAGCACTTAAAGTGAATATAGTCCGAGCCATTTGTGAGATAGAACTAGAAAGAGTCAATAAGGTCTTGGAAAATTGGCTTGAGAGGATGCGTTTCTACGAAGCCAGACGAGGCAGCTACAAGAATGAAATTATATTCCATAACTAAAGGGAATGTTCGCTCTTTCTAATAAAGGTGTAACATGCCGAAGATAATAGGCCTTTGTTCATTTTATTTTATTTTTAAAAAGAAACTTGTATTTGGACCACATTAGAGACACACCTCAAAACCACCACAATTATCCTACCTTGCCAGCGCCTTTCAGGCAATAGTTTCAGGCCAACGAGCCATCGGCATTTTGGCATCCAAAAAGATATGAAAATGTGGCTTAAAATTGATAGAGAGCACCATGAGGCCATGGTTAAGTTCGTCGATTACTAAGCCAGAGTCTCCAGGTACAATTCGTAAGAAAATCGGAAGACTGGGTCTTTGTCCAAAACAGAATGTTGCGGCTTATTGACAATAACCACTACTCTCTGTGAATGCACCCAATTTTTACCAAGACCTCAAGCAGCAATGACAACACCAAGGAATTCCTAAACAAATGACACCCTAGGCACCCCCAAACCACAAATCCTCATTTTTTTTAATTTTTTTTTAAAATTCTTCCTCTTCCCAAACAGCAGTCTCGTCTCCGTAAAACCCTGTGACGTCAAAGCGTGTTATAACAAAATTGATTTCGACACATAATGGCACACTTTAAACTTATCGATCGTCAAAGTCAGCTTCTGGATTTCATTAAAAGCCACCAACATCTCCAACCTCAGCCTCTTCCATCTACTACTACTTAGTCACCACGAACGACTTCAAAACTACGAAAATCTCTTATTTGCTCTGTTCGTACCTCCGCTCCAGCTAAAAATTTATAGCAAACAGATTGCTTTCCGGCACCACATAATTACCACATTTCCCGGTACACGTCTGTGTTTAATTCTATATGTATGGGGGCTGTTGGAAATTCCTTTTCGTGCTCGTGAACCACTTTAAATTACTCAGCATCAGCGCGTAAGCACATCAACCCCATCAGGCCGCAATTACGTCAAATTTCCATCAGATAATCATTTTCATAATGTCGCCTCTCCCACCGCCCACCCCCTCCCTCCCCACACCACCCCTTCCTCCAGCACGTACATACTCGTTGCTACAAACTCTACTCTCGTCCTGGTTCGACAGACGTGTTATCCTACTGATCCACACCCAACTCATCTCTAACTGCGAACAGGATTCTAATTAAAAATTTATAAACTGTTTGAAGGCACAACAGGAATCTGGAGCAAGTTTTTTTCTCTCCCACCAAACAGAAAAATTAAACCAAACCAACCCAACAGGCGTACCACCTACGAGTACTCGTATCTCACATATTTAATGTCCTCGTCTTGATTATTCCTGAAATTCAGTTTGGATACGAGGACTTGCAGAACAACCCTGACATATTCGCTTTCATCTAGAGAGAAGAACTACGAGTAGGTACCTACATCCGTGAACCATCTGTGAACCGATGCAATTCGATAAGCAATTGTGTCTTGGTCTAGATTCGCTTCTGTCTCACCTTTTTCTAGGCCACATCGCTCCAGTATCTCACATTTGAGTATCTTTTCCCGCCCAAAAAAGCACATATAAAACAAGCCCCTATGCACTCACCTATTAAACGCATCACCTCATGCAGATTTAGATACACGTTCAGATGAGTGCTGACGGCTGTGAACACCGCCAGCAGTATTCCAACACAAATGCCGCAACGCAGTGTCATTTCGATGCACACACTATACACGAACACGACCCCGGGTAGATTTATCACGCGCACGTCTCCAATTACCGTTAAAATAAAAACCAAATTCGCAACAGTTAAATTAATTTAATTGTGAACAAATAATAAACAAACGTATCGACTGTGACAGCAGCAAAATACGTGCAAACGTGCAGCACCCGACAGTCGACACAGCGGTAATACAGTAGCAGACTTGCCAACCGGAATTTTAAAATATTTAACTGAATTAAAATTCGTCGTTAATTGATCTCACACTCTGACACTCAACGGTAGGTAGGTCTAGGTACACAAAGGATGAACTATTAATGCGCGCCTAATTGCTTTTTAAATATTTCACTGCAGCAGAGAAATTGTTTTATTTATTGCATTTGCAGTGCAGAGCGGTTTTACTCGGCGCTGCTTCTGCTGCTGCTGCTGTAGGTCGACCAGCGGTTTTGTGTAAACAAATTTTCAAAATATGACAGGAGGAGGTGTTGTATTAATTTTAATTTATTTTTTTTTCCAATTAGAAGAGATAATGAACAATTGGTCCGAATTCAAGTGATTTCGAGTTCGAGTGCAGAGATTTTGCCTTGCTGTTCAGAGATTGCCGCGGAGATTTTTCACGAATTTCCGTTTTTCCGTTTTTCCGTATCCATGTGAGCTGTGTGACGTTTTTCCTGGAACTGTCAAATGGTAAATAAACAAACCCCGCGTTTCCGTCTGATTGGGATTTTTTTTCAAACTCCTTTGCAGAGTGCGCAGTGGCATCTGGTGGGAAATTTGTGATACAGTGGTTGAAAGTGCAACAGCATTGCCATGCGTAATAGAGGGAAGTGAGTGTATAACAGTTTTGCTCGTGTTCTGTGACGGACAAATGGCCGTTGAATTTGAATGGAATTTCAAGAAGGTGAGTATTCTTGGAGTTTTAGAAAGGAATTGTCTTGAACAAGGACACAAATTTATGGAGTTGTCACAAGCCACATGTGTCTTAAAATTCTTCCTAGTTGGCAAATATGTCTTCCAATGAACAATAATTTTGTAAAGATTAATTAAAAATGGAAACTGATGACTATCCTTTGATTGGTGATACGCGGTGAGTAAATCCTTACGCCAGCAGGCTGAAATTGCAAATGCATATTCGACCAGTAGCATAATGCAAGCCTACGCCGCAGCCGGTCTTACAACCCGATATGGAAGAGATAAATATCTGACCGAGCTACTAGTATCGGGATAATGACGGTTTCACTCTTGACGATCCTGGCAAACGATTAAGATGTTTATGTACTCTTGCTACTACACGAGTGTGAAAGTGGATTCGTCGCATCTTCATTCAGGTGTAGGCGAGAACAAAGCAGAATGTGGAAGGGTTGAACTGGCCAAAGGCAAATTGTCTTTGTCCACAGAGTTGACAACTGGAATGTCATTGTAAATTAGCGTTGGAATGGAGGACAGATTAGACCAAAAATTTGTACTACCTTTGGGACATTGCAATATTTTTCGCCTCACACGTTTAAGAAAGGCGTTGCAGTCATTCCTGGCTCGTTTGCACCTTCTTCGGTTTTCCTCTGTCTAATTGGTCTTGAAGGACCAAAAAAACATTTCTCTAACACTGACCGCCTCTTTACAGCTCGAGTCGTACCACGCCTTTTCTTTTGGTTTGATACTCTTCATCCGATGAGGGATAAAGGATCTCATTCCAAAGAGAATAGTGTCAGTGATCAGCGGCATCCACTTCGTTATCGAGGAAACAAAACGACCAGTGAAAGTTCCAAAAGAAGCTGCTAAGACCGCTCCAGTTGGCTTTCTCGTATTGCCATACAGTCCTTTTAGGAATAGCTTCTCTAACTGTGTGGTCGGTGTACGAGAAATTAGCTGATATGACACAACGGTCCGATGAGCCTAGAGAGAGAAAGCACATCAACGATCAACCAGGGTGTTGGCGGTATGACTATCAACGTCTGGTATCCGCGTGGGCTCATTTACAAGCTTCGTTAAGTTGTTCTCCGCAGCAAAGATTTCAACACATCGTCCTTCAGGTGTTGTCGGCCCAGAATATCAAAGCCACCCAGAATTGTGTATGTTGAAATCGCCCATAATAACGAATTCATTTTGAGGATGAAGGAATACAATCCTTTGAATGGAGTCAGACAGTGCATCAAACTCGGTGAAGGTAGAATTGCTGTCCAGTTTGGAGTTTCTTTAAATAAAGGAGTAGTGGATAATTTGCTTACGGAGATGGAATTTTAACCACGTGAAATTGAATTCCGGATTGGAACAGGGACTACATTTTGGTGGAGTTTGGTAAGCTACATCACTACGTACGTAAATGGGGAGACCGCGATGAAAAGAGAATAGTGGCACTAGTTCGTAGCTAGGTACCTTCCGCTGGTCTGTACTTACAGACGTGGACGTACGCAGAAAAGTGATTACTTTTTGGCCCGCGTATATTTGCAAAGTCCACCCTGAATTCCCATAACCACAAACAAACATAGAAAACACAAACACACACGTAAAGGAATACCACGAAGTGGTTTACACCTTCTAAGCCCATAGAGGTCGGCAACATAGCAATCATTTTGGACCCTAATAATTCACGAAACTGATGGCCCAAAGGAAGGGTAATCGGCATTAGGCTGTCTAAGGATGACCAGATACGAAGTGGAACTGTACTACCAAGTTCTAGGGTAAGTGAACGATCTTATGATCGCCTGTTCTCGATGTCAGTTCTACAGATGCGATAAAGCCCATTATGCCTAATGGCCATACCAGGGGGACTGCACACAACACTGTCTCGAACAGATGTCAAACTTTGTCAATGTGTTTCTCTTTCCTTTTTGCAGGTAACCCTGTATCGAGAGGTAACCAACTCGTTAAAAAATGAAAGAATTTTGTATAATGTTGCTATTCTTTACAGGTTCTCGCACCCGTTTTCTGTAGCAGTCCCTGTTGTAAATATTATTTCTTTTCATTCTCTTTTCTTGGGGTCTACCCCATCGCACCTTTTAGACGTCGTTTGTGTCTGCTTTGTATCAGGAGAGTAACTCTGCTGCACATAGTCTCATAAGAGTCTGAACATACTACGTGCAGATCCGAAGATCGTTGTCCTTTATTGTCCTGATGAACACCTTCTGAAGAGGTGTTCTTCCTCTCCGGCGAAACCACTGCGTAAGCTTTTTCATCAATACTACTCTTTAGGACTCTTTCCATCTGCTCGGAAAGAGTCCTAAAGAGTAGCATTTGTCCAGCTTGTCCCTAAAATTTGCGAACTTTCCTCTATCTCCTCATACAGACCCATTGTACGTAAGTCCCTTTTTTCCAAGGTCATGGAAACGCTGACAAACCGTCAGCTAATGAAATATCTCGAAAAAAGAAAATTTTCCAATGACCCGCAGTACGGTTTTAGTAGCAACAGATCCACTAGTGATTTGATGGAATATCTCACCGAAAAGTGGAACTAAAGCGTACATCAATCTGGCGAAAACTAGATAGTTGCACTTAATATTTCTAAGGCACTTGACAGAGTTTGGCATCAGGGACTTTTGTCGAAAATGCGTGCTTTTGGGATCGATGACGCCCTTCTTCAACGGATTGGAAATTACCTTTCTTGGACGGTTCCAAGTCAGATATTCATAAAATAAATGCTGGTGTGCCCTAGGGCTCTGTTCTATCGCCGACACTCTTTTTAATTTTCATCGTTGATCTCTTGTCTGCTACTTCTAATCCAATATATCCCTTTGCTGACGACAGTACTCTCTGCTTTTCATATTCGTTCCCGGACTCACCCCCCTGATGTGGCCACAATATATGAAACATTAATCCACCTTAAATTGGAGTGTAATACCCATATCTGGTTAGGTGCTCCTAAAACACCTCCGCATCTGCTAAATAGGATTCAAAACCATGCGATAAAACTCTGAGGTGATACGAATATCATTCAGACAATGGACACCCTTGAACACCGACGTATTGGCTCGTGTCTCACTCTGTTACATCGCTGTGTGCACCACTTGTCTTCTATTGAAATCGCCAGTAGCATTCCGTCCATTCAAACTTTCAACCGTAACACCCGTCTCGCTATGAATGCTCATCAGTATACCCTCAAGCCCACTTTTGGACGTTCTCTGAAATATCGTGATTCGTTCCTAAGACGTACAACTCGCTTATGGAATGCCCTGCTGAGCTCTCTATTTTCTAGTCGTTATAACTTGCAAACATTTAAGACCCATGTACATTGGTACCTCTCTTCTTAAAAAAATAAAAAACACTGCCCCTCCAGAAATTTTCTGCATATTGCTGACTCACTTGCCAAACGATCATCGCATAACGCTGCTAGTGGGTTCATTCCGCTTGAAAATCCCAGAAAAAAATGGTTTGGACTTCAACCGCGTCTTCAACGCGGACGTGAATTAACGATATTTTCCACTTCAGCTAGTGCGCTTCGTAAAAGTTCGTCGGGACGATTTCTCACTACTTTCATCTACTCAAATGTAGTTTTGACGGATCGAATTAGCCGCTCCCAATTCCAAGAGTCGGTGGATAAAAAATGAGCAACCTCAATGTGAATCGCAAGAGTGGTGAGATAAGTTTATGAAACCCCCTATCGCTCCTCGGTTCTTATGAAAATTCTCACATGCAGGGGGCCAAAATAATCAATTCCCACGAATGAAAATGGTCGGCTGGATGAAGCCAATCTAACTGGTGGTAGTTGAAACCAGAGCTGATTTTATACACTTGGCACGATCGGCGAATAGAAATGAATCACTGCCGAATCTTCTTAAGGATAATCTCGTAGTTGTTGTGTTTGTACGGATGGTGATAGTCCATAATTATCACTTTAGTGATGTGGTTTTTCCCAGCGTCCTCCGAGTGTTCTAGTCCGCCCCTGGCACATACCACTTGGTCTTCATCTAGAAAGAACAAATTTTGTAAATTGAGCTTGTTTTACTCACAAGTCGATTTTTTAATGGATGGCCGATTTCATCACAGCGCAACTCCATCTGATTGAAGGGTCCATTGACAGATGCCACATCTTTTGTCGTTTGGAGATACTTGTGTTGTAGGATGCAATATACATTCTTCTTGAGCTTGACCTTTGCTTACCGCTTACTAACACATCTAGCCAGTAGTGCACTGTAGCGGAGCAGTTTTTTGCGTTGGAACATCTCCGATATTGAACAACCCTTCGTTACTTTCGACATGTGCTCGTACGTTTACAAACTGGGTCCTGAGTTCTTCTCGAGTCGTTTTCGGTGATTGTCCTCCTTCTGGCCACATTTCTGGAGGCGAACGCAAAAAAGCTGGCTCGTTGAACCAGCAGACGAACAGAACCCTGGACTCCTAGATTATTTAGTGGCCTTTTGTGTCTTAAAGGGATCCATCTCCACTCTGACACGTCTGAGTATTCCATGATCTCGCTGACGCGAAATGCAACGACTAGCTTGCATTTTCGATGGTCCAACCGCAGCCATGCCAAAACGTTCTTGGAATCAGACCAGAATATTTCTGTTGTGAACGCGATGAAATGTGATGTAAGATCGCTCTAGATATACGGGCACCAACTGTGGCTGCTTTTTAAAAGAGCTACTCATGTTTTTCACCTATCAAAAGCACATCTGTCGAATATCCACCTGAACAACGCACATATGCTTCAACTGCATACCCGTTTACACTCGCATCGGAGAATAGGTGGAGCTGCGTCGCAGGATGTTAACGACTGGAGTTATGTAGCCTTCGATCTGAGACAAGCCGCGAATCCAGTTCAACTGCTTGGTACATTGTTCGTCTTGAATCTCTTCATCGCATTCTATTCCCGAGCGCCAAATTTCTGGCAGAAGAACTTTTATATGCGCGTTCAACATTTTACAAAATTCTTTTAGATTGTCAGTAACCAATACGTCTAGACCACCAGCGGCATTCACGGCCAAAAATACGGTCCCCGCCTCCAACCAATGCAGACGCAGATCCACTAGCCAAGTCGAACGCGGAAAAACACCATCCAAGAGAACACAATTGTTCTGGTGTCATTATGGCTATGCTGTCGTTGGAAGCGAAGTAGCACATCAACCATGGAAGTACATATTATGTATGGGAGATGTTGAACGAATGCTAAGCGAGGATCATCAGCCGTATCTAAATGCTCTATGTCTTCAAAAGCATCACCCATTTGACGGCTTCAGGCAGCCTTTATTCGGATGTGGATTCGCCGTCAGAGGCTAAAGGCTTGCAAGGGAACTTCTGACGACGACTCGCGTAAAGGCTAAATTCGAAAATAAAACCCTCATAAGCGCGGTGCACAACCTGGGAGAGGGAAACGACGACCTAATGAAATATTGCTTCTGAGAGCTCATGGACCAAACCTACGATCAATGACCTAAATGCTCGTGCAATATGACGTGGAAATCGTCCTTTGCTATTCTTATACCATGCAAAGTAAGGAGGGCATCTTTATTCCTACAGAAAATACGACATTATCTCCAGAAACGGGCACAGGCTTATTGATTTTGCGATGGGACGTAATGTAACTATAGCCAGGTTCCTACACCTTGATATCCATATATGGAAGAGGCTGACTCCCGATCAACAAACCGTCAACCAAATTGATCACAAGGCGTTTCTCCAGCATTTTGAATGTGGGAAAGTTCCAAGCAGCTAACATCGGCTCGGGCCATTTTCTTGTTTTAGCCAAGATACGGATGCAGATATCTGTAAGAGCCATGGCGCCACCATCGAACGTAGAAGATCAGCATCACTGCTAAAGAGCAGTAAGTTTCAAATCGTTCGATAACGAATGCAGACAGACTAGGTGCTCGCGAATTCTATGAGCAACAAAGAAAGGAAGAACATAGATTCGTCACAAGAAAAAGTAAAGCAAGAAGCGCTGAGTTTTTTCCAAGACCTGCCGAAGTGTGAAGATTTAGTAGATTGTGGACTGTAGTGGTTGCTGGCTAGGAATAGGGATTTACGCATGCAGTTACAGCGGAGCACCACTGGGAAGTAAGGCAAGCGCTTTCCTACGAACTTGATTGTTGCGCTGCTGGACAATCAGTAACTTCCCGATCCATCGCCGCGCAGGCCCCTATGAACGAATTAAGAAGCCTACGCGTATACATTGGAATTGCGAAGAAGATCTAGAATCTAAAGCACAGGCAGCCCTACCCATAATCGACAACTGGAGCACTAGAAATGGACTTTCAACGAGATTGTTTTCTTCACTAGAAAGATGAGGCTGAAGGTTGGACCTTTTTGAATCATAAACGGCGTTACCATCCAACGAAGCTGGGAATATGAGTGCCATCCTGGAAATCAAACTTCCTTGAACTAAACATATTACGTCGTCGGCTTTCTAGTAGTGTAAAGGAGTTTTTCTGTGCCGGAACCATTTTAAGATGGGACGCCTAGCTCTGCTCTGGATGCAGTGATGCATTTTCCTCTTCTGGATATTCATTTTATAGGTTTCACTCTTGTCCCTGAAAAGTGGTCTTTAGCACAACTCGCACTGGTTCCACATGATCTTCTTCTTCGACTAAGCCGCGGATTCAACTCGATAATGGTCCAAATCGTAGAAAGCTCTGCTATCGACTGTCTTGTAGAATAGGAGAAATGATCGTATGACGTGTAGGAGTTCTGTTGTAAGAAATCGTCCACGAGAGTGATCCTATCGGTCTCAGCCACAGAGCCTTACCGACGAGTTGTAGAACTTCTGAAAGATTTTTTTCTTAATGGAGAAGTTCCTTGACCTTGCTCCTAAGTACCACGAATTCGACAAAGTTCTTGTCGTAGGTTAACCAAACACTTGATACGACCAGCACGTTTGTACAAGTAGGCGAGTAATCAGAATCTGCAGGCATTTCTGAAAGACGACCTGATATTCCACGAAGAAGCTCTGTCCAACGCAATGTAGCATTAACCATCATGGATGTATTTTAGACCACATAACGAAAGTATTCAGACGAAGTAATACCTTCACAAGCAGAGACAGGGTTGTTGGATGTGTTGGCAACAAGAGCTGTACGTTTCATGATAGATTCAGTGATACCATCCTGTACCTCCTTGGATACAAGGGAACAACGAATTCAGTACACGTTGACTGTGGAGTAGACGATAGGCAGGAAACTTCTCAGTGACTTCAATATCGAATTCAATCCCCCAGATAACATCCTCTCCGATATATATTATAGTCGCCAGCTGGTTCAACAATCACCTGTAGCTTAGTGAGGGTGTTTTCGTGTAGTCGAATCTCCAACAATGGAAAGAATCAATCTAGCATGCAACGCTGATGTGTTTGTGATGGATGGACACTTCACTTCTGACTGGATAAACTTGGGTTCGTTTTCCAAACGCAGAAATATGCAATCTTTATGAGGAACAGATGGAATTTTCAAAGCTTCTGCCAAGGTGCCTTCAAACTCCCTCACCATCTTCAAGCTAGTTCCAGTTAGAAGGGTGAACTATGATTGCTAGAGAGAAAGTTTGCCATACTCTTAAACGTGTTGACGACACTGATGATGCGGACCACCTCCTCTGAGAATGTCCATTTTAAGGCATTCGTATTAGACTTCAGGTACTGTACGTACCGTACAGTGGGAGCTGGTTCTAAACCCACTTTATGTCTTAAGTGATTACTCATCCTTCTTCGAAAGACTGACAAATTTCAGAAAAAGGAACATAAAAAGTTATCGGTCTATTCCGATACAAAGATTACGTGACTTACTCCGAAAGATTGACCTACACAAGCCAGTCGATTCTACGTGCTCGTCTAGCATTCTGAATGTGTGAGCGCTAAGAAGAGCTGACGTTGACCCTGAGTACCGATTGGTTGAATTATGGCAGAAAGAGCCAGCTACTACTTAAAAGACTTAAAAATGCGAAGGAAAGAAGATGATTTCGGATGAGGTAGTCCTCCCACATAGCTAAATGATGTCATTGGGATGAATAGGATGGTGAAAAGCTACGGCTTACCATATGATTCTGAAGCTCATTTGACAGAACCTCGGAATTGTATCCAACGTGTAGGAAAACGTGACCCACCGTCATGTGATTTTTCCACAGATGATGTGGTGGAGAACATCGAAGCTAACGTATATGACCACAACAATCTAGGAACTTCCTCATCCTCATTCCTCATCTGGGAGCCGTGACTCAAGGCTTAATTAATCAAAATTAGGTCAAATTGGTTTGGAGGACCGAGAAGCAGTGTCATAAGCTTTAGCTGCGCGTATAGTGACTCTATAAAGCGATGCATTGCGGTAATATTTTAGAAGCGAATATATCCTTCTGCAGCTGCGCGAATAATCAAAATACGGAAATAGTTTCATCATAAGCAAACATCCTCAGAAATCTTTCCGAGCAAGTACAAGCTTAACGACTAAGCTGCGGTTTTTCTGGTCCATTTTTGATTCCGTGCTCCTACACAGCTGTAGCACCTACAAAATATCCGTAAGCCGGTGTCTGCAAAACATCTTCTGTGATAATCGCATTTAAAGAGGATTGATCAGGATTCTGTAAGTGTCAAAATGCAGAGACACCATTGACATTAGTTTTCACTTACGAGGAATTGAAAATCCTTCAATCCAAAACAGGAGAAGGCAAGACCGACGATGCTACATATGATGCAAAGCCGCCTAACGACACTTGAGACCACCAAGAGAAACCTGGCAAAGAGTAGCTTTATTGGAGTCTAAGGCCATTCAAAGTACATGACACGTCAAAGACGACACGGAACTAGTGGCAAAGCTCCTCCGGGTCTTATATTTCATCAAAACGCCTAGTATCTTCGACAAAACATGGAAAGCTTTCTCTAAATACCATGACCTATCCATCGATGTGTAGTTCGTCGAACCCTTTCTTGGACCAGACTCAAAGAAAAGCGCTTGGCCCAGATAGAAAACAAATCCGTCATTGTGTCCACTTCACATGGCTAAAGACTCCGGAAATACAAATACAATTTGTCGATGCTACTCAGGCCATGGAATTCCATTTGCTTTGACTACGGCTTGGTTGTGAACGATTTAAATCACGTGCTTGCATTGTGCTACTTATTTCCGTTGCAGTTGCAGTTGCATTTAATTTCGTCTTTATCCGCGAGGATATTGCATCAACATTAACATCATTCACACTGGCATGTGCTCTCCAGTTTTCCATCTGTGGCTGTGTATTCGTGTATGCAGCTGAAGCAGCCACAATTTCTGCATCGATGACAGGATTGTGCTCTGAATCCCGATGGAGCACGCGTTCATAGCACTTTGCCGCGAAACAAAAACAGACTATGACGACGACCACGTCAACTATGGAGCTGCCTTGTGTGGGCTCGTTTCATCCAGCCACCCAGTGCATACTTGTACATGGCACTGGAATACTCCACTCGTATTCGTACACTCCCGAGCAACAACCTCACGATGGATTGCGATTTTTTTTTTTTTTTTTTAGTTTTCACTCAGCTTTTTGTGATTTCAACGATGCTGATGAAACTGATGATGAGTTCTGTTGTTGCAATCAGGCGAAGTGCGCTCCAGATCTGCACACTCAACAAACATAAAGGTTTCCATGCAGCGCAAAAGGATAATCTCAAGCCTGTACGTCCTCGTCGGTCGTCGGTCGTCGGTTGTCGGTCGGTCGTCGTTCGCTGTCGTTGGAGTCATAATATTCTTAACCATAGTCAGAGTTGTCTTTATAGCTGGTATTGGATGCTCGGATGCTGTTTCAACATCCATTTAAGTGGATGAGGCATAAATTATGCCACAGGACCACCAGCAGCTACCACAGAAGGTAATGGAAGTACACACCAGCATCAGATACGGAAATACCAACTGCAGTAGTGTGCGCAACAATAATGATACAACAGTGCAACATTGATGCCCGAATGCACAAAACCCCTTACGTGTTAGACTCCGAGTTGGAGTTGAAAGATTTAGGTCCTTTTGTGATGTGACGTTTCAGTTGTGTCGTCTCTACTGCACAGCGGGTATACTCTACGAGTGCTCTACTCTACACTTACCATCGTGACGATGGCAATGTCTGTCTGAAAGATTCGACTTTTGTATTTGCTTAGCTGCGCCGCCGTCCAGACACTAGAATTTCAAATAACTAGGGCACTTGGTGACAACTTTATTTGGTGCTGTGCTGTGTCCCTTCGATGCTTTATGAGGAGCACTGAACACTGCTAACACTGTTGGTGGGAACTGGCGGAAAATCTATAATCAGACACACAACTCGGTGCAAGGATGTTGGGAGTTTCATCGCCCTTGAATAGAAGGGATGCGAGTTTTATTGCCGTAAGCGGATTAACGCAATTGGTCTCCGTTGGTGTGAGGCGATATTGTTTGTCGGATTTTATAGTCGCCCTTTGATTAGCTGTTGCATATGGTCTCGGTCCTGTCTTTGTTGCCATGACAAAGTACCTGCCACAGAAGTGTCTCAATCAGTAGGATACTGAGCTACTGGTAGGTTAATTGAGGATGTTGCTTGATTTATTGCGCGTGAATTCTACAAATGACGATGACGATGGAATAACTAACGAGGATAAGCATGGAGGGTTGATTTTATGGATGCAGTCATATGGTAAAGCCAATTCGTTACAAAGTATCAGGGAAGTGCCTGATAAGTGGGAGAATGAATTACGGATTCGAAACAAATCTACAAAATGATGGTTCTTGGTATTCACCAAAGGAATTGACACTTCAAGTTCAACAGGACAAGAAAGGAGGGCTTTCTTTCCAATTCGGCATTGTGAGCTTGAACTCATCGGTTGTATTCAAACCCCAGGTGTCATTTTCAGACATAAATCGACGTTCCAATTTGTACAGATCACTGGGTAGAATTTTCATCTTATCTTCATATCTTCAGAGTCCTTTAAGGTGTCTAGTCATTCCAGAAGAATAATGTAGAGGGACCTTGAACCAGACACCTTCCACGATTCGGCGCCATACAAAAGGACAAGTAGATTGGTTTATATAGCGTTTAACCTGCCCGTCGGAAGAAGACTCTGTTTCAGTTGCGCCTACTGGCCTCAAGGTAGCACCTATTGGCAAGATTAACTCTTCTCTGGATATCAAGGCTAACGTTGCTGTTGGTGACGATATTGAGACCAAAATAGACAAAGTCCTTGGCCACGTCGATAGTTGAGCAGCACATGACTCTTATAGATGGTGGAACAGGAGATGTAAATGTTTAAACCGCGGATCAGATATCACCTGTCTATCTGCCTGTCAAATTGGATCGATGGTGGATTTTCCTGGTCTAAAACTACACTGCTAAGGTGTAGTCAGTAGCTGACGATGAACGAGCACGCTAATGTTAGAGTCATGACATCCTTGCTTCCGACCATATTGTGCTTGGGAGCTTTTGCATGAGTTGTGTAAGCATCTCCCAGTTGTGGATAGGTTTCCTAGCAGATCGTCCACTCCCGTGTCTCTGATGTTCCTTAGCCAAGCAATAACTTAATAGAACTCAGTTTAGTCGGGTGGCGGAACAAAAACGCCACCGCAAGCTGCAAAATTCGTTGGACCATCTTCTTCACTGGTGGGATTGTTGCACTCATCGTCACTTAGCGTTTGCAAAATATGCTCCCTTCATATCGTTAGCATTCTCCGGACTTTTGTCAGTAGATCACTCTTTTCTCTGAAGGAAGAGACCCAAGTCATCATGCTACTCGTAGTAAAGAAGTGTCTTTTCCGTTCAAAGAATTATCGGGTCTTTTTCCTGCCACCTGCCACATCTCAATTTCTTTACGCTGGTGATCTCTGCGATCACGCCTTTCCGCTTTTCCGCCCGACTGCAAGGTAGCTAGCTATGCTGTGTCATTTGCTGCAGTAGCGTTTCACAATCCTTCGTCGTACACTGATTTCTCCTGTTCAGCTGGAAGCCAGTCACCTCCTCGGCAGTGAACTGAATTGAACGGGGGAAATATAACCCCTGCGCGCATTTATCATCAAGTCAAAGGTGATTTGCGCGGTCAGGATGAAGAGTCGAGTAGTGAACGTTTGGCCTATATAATTTGATTAGATCTTTTCCTGTATCAATGTTGGTCTTGGCATCCATATGGAATTAATCTGATCGATGCTAGTCCGTCGGTGTCTTGCCGTCCTTGCTCTCCCTGTGAGAATAGATTTTCCGCCTTTCAGTGCCGAGTCCAGGATTATGGTAGAAAGACGCGTCAATACATAATCTGCTTCCCGAAGTTGCTTCCTTACCTGGTGTAAGGGTTGCCGTGATCATGAAGGCGGTTCCCCCGGGACGAGGCTTGCCCATCGAACTTCCGATTGAGTTGACCTCCCCGTTTGTTCCTAATGCGAATAACTCGTGTGCCCAGAATGTGTCTTAGATTCCAGAGCGATGTATGCTATAGACTTGCTTAGCCATTCAAGAGTTTGCTTCGCGGAACACTTCACTTAGGGTAGAAGGGTAGATATGGATCGGTTAATTAGGGTCTGCAGAAGCTGAAGAGACTCCTTGATGTCCCAAGGGAATCTGATTTGACCTTGAACGTCGGTAAGTGTGCGTTCTTGAGGACTAATATTGACTTCGAGTGAGCAAAGAAGGGCTTCAAACTAGTGCGCAGAAGACAGTCCTGCAGCTCCTGGGTCTCACGAGGTTCTTCCGCAAGTTTGTGCAAAACTCGCGTAGAGAAATAGACGGCATGAACTTCAAAGCCCTTCTTTGTTTTTACAGGGAAATTGGGTGTTTCACCAGGGCGATTATTATTTAGGTTTTTGCCATTTGAAGATAAATTCAACCGGTTCCACAGGGATGACGGCATAATCATCATACCCCTGTTTCATCTAGCCTAACCTATGACCAGCTCTAATAAAGTCGCCTTTAGTTTCACGTTAATGGCTCTCACGTTACCGGCTCCTGGACTCTTGCTAGCGTTTAGACTAAGCATATTGGATGTTTGCATTTCACTGGCTTGCTCTACAAAGATTGTATGCACAACATTTCGATATTGATGGCTAGTTGTTATTCTATCGCAATCATGTACACTTTTAGAGGCTTGGTTGGAAAACTGATCAGCAAATTCACCTGCGGTTTTTTTGGCTGTTTTTTTCGAAAAATTCTTTGCAATCACTTCGTCTATTGATTTATTTTTCCTCCCCAGTACTTTACTTATTATACTCCATGTTTTCCTAGGATCCTTTTTGGCATTTAGGAATTTCTTAAGTTGGCACTGCAGTTCAGGGTGGACCTGGGCCCCAACTAAAAAGCGTCTCCAGCCAGTTGTCTCCAGTTTCGCACGCTAAGTTTGTTGAGGACCCATTCCACTTGCGTGCGCCATCTTACGAGTAGTCGCAGTATTCCTCTACTCCGCTGTATTGGTGTTCATCTGTTCTAAATGGCTCAGCCACCTCAGACGCTAGACCTTCACTCTTCTGGGTGAGTCGATGTCGATGTACATCCCTGACGCTTCATCGTTGTCTTTCCTCATCCACTCACCGTCTATTTAGATGGAACTGAAAATCAGCCGAAGAATTTTCTTCTCAAAATAGCCAAGAGCACCCTCATCCAAGTCCATGCCGTTGCATCATAAAGCAGGACTCGGTTTATTAGGGTCTTATATAGGGTCACTTTTGTTGTTCGAGAGAGGGCTTTGCTAGTCAATTGCCTTCTTAGTCCAAAGAAGCAGCGATTGGCAAGAGTCATTCAATTAATAGCGAGGACTAGGTAGACAAGAAGTAGCGAACTCAACACCTTTTTTAGCAATTTTAACTGGTCATTGTGTTTCTTCGATAACAACGTGGATGCCTCTGCCTCTTTGGAATAACATTCTTCAACCCTCGCCGGATAAGGAGTACCAAACCAAAAAATAAGCAAAAATGAACGCGAGCTGTAAAGAGCCGATCAAGGTTACTGGCTTTTTCAATCTTACTAGACCAACCCGAAGAGGTAAAATGAAAAAGTTGAAACAAGAAAGGAATGACTACAACGCTTTAATAAACGTGTACCTCAATAGGACCAACAACGAAGGGAAAAATAGCAGTGCAGTAGAGATTGTGGGTCGTTCGTCATAACCACAGGAATTCTGCCATATCCTCCATCTCAACGCTCTAGAATCACATTGTATTCCAGTTGTTGTCTCTTTAGACATGGCCAATCTGCTTGCTCTGCACTTCTCGGCCTATTCAACGACTGCAGATCGTGAACGTGAGATGTATCCAGCTTCTATAGGACAAATGCACTTTTGGACTCGCGTTGTAGGCAAAGATCTCAATATGCACTAATTCGCTGGTCCAGACGGCATATCCCTCTTTTCTGAAGAGCTGTTCTTCTACGCTGACAAAGCCACTGCATAAGCTTGTTCAACGCGTCTTTACAAATGCCAAATCTTCTTCTCTATCGTCTTGCAGGCTCATTGTTCTTACATCCCTGCTTTCCAAGTTTCTGGAGACGCCTATAAACTGTCAGCTCTTTAAATACAATGTCTCGAGACATATGACAACAACAACAATAATTGGTGATTGGATGGCATCTGTGCTGCGTTATGTTAAGTGGTGCTACAGTCCTGGATGTACCAGAGGCTCAGACAGTATGCCTCTCCAGTTAGCTCGATCTTTTGCCAGCTGCCTCATGTTGGGCACCCGAAGTTGGCTGAGATCGCCTTCCACTTGTGTATGCCACGTACGATGAAATTGTCCTCTACCGCTTTGTCCCTATGGATTGGAGTCGAAAACTTTTTGGGCCGAAACGCTAGCATTCAAGGTGACGCCATCTAACCTGACTTATCGAAGATTTTCCGAAGAGGTCACAACTCGCTGCTAAAGCGGCTCTTCCATTCTCCATTGATGTAAACGGGACCAGATATTAGCCGAAGAACTTTACTCTCGAAGTGTCCAAGTTTCTGCACCGTAAGCCAGAACTAGGATGATGGCAAGTCTCACCAGAAAGTGGAACCAAAGTCTACACCAATCTGGTGAAAGCAAGATGGTTGCACGTGATAATTCAAAGGCATTCGACAGAGCTTGGAATCGGGCTTTAATGGATCACAAATTTTGTTTTGGAAGGTTGTCGTCAGTTTCAAGTTTGAAAATTACAAAATAAAGGCTGGTGTGTTCTAAGCATACCTTCTGTCACCGACAATCGTTTTAATTTTCATTAACGAGCTGTTGCCTTCTGCTTCTAATTCTGTAAAATACATTGATCAAAAAGTTCCCGGAATGTATTCAGAAAATTACAAATATGAGTTTATTCATCTAAATCTATATTTTCCCCTGCAGAGTAATCCCCATCGACTGCAACACACTTATCCCAGAGCTTGATCCTCCTCCATTACCTCCTCTCGGCTGCTGAAACGCGTTCCCCGTAGTATGGTTTTTTTACTCGATTGAACAGAAAGAAGCCATAGGGAGCCTAATCAGGTGAATTCGGTGGCTGTTGGATGGTATTTGTTGCATTTTTCGTCAAAAAATTACGAATAATAATGGCACTGTGCGACGATACGTTATCATGGTGCAAAATCCATGAGTTTTCAGCCCACAATTCTGGTCTCTTTCACGCAAACATCTCATAACGCCCAAATAATACTCTTTGTTTACTGTCTGGCCTTCTGCCAAAAATTCATGATGCACTACACCGTTGTAATCCATGAAAACCGTGAGCATTGCCTTCTTTTTTTGACTGAAAACAACGTGGTTTTTTTGGTCTCATTCACTTGCCTGATGTCTGGTTTGCGTGACGTACTCATAAACCCACGTCTCGTCTCCAGTAACGATCCTTTTGATTCATGTGGGATCGGATTCAGTCTCGAAATTGAGGTCTTTTGGCACCAACTTTGCTGCTACACGCCGGAAACCCAAATCATTAACCAAAATGTCTTGGACGGATCCATAGGCAATGTTCAAGTCCTCCGCTATCTCTCTGATGGTTAATTTGCGGTTGTTGGCCAACATTTCTTTTACGAGTACTTCATCAATGTTTGCGTCGGTTTTCGATGTCGATGGTCTGCCACTCTGTTCATCATTTTCGATTGAACGAACTTTTTGGTCACGGTGGTAATCCTTTGCTGATGATAGAACCCTCTGCTTTTCATATTCATTTCCAGACTTAAGTCCTTGCTCTTCGGCTGTAGAACGGGAACGGCAACGTATGCTAAGTTCATTAAAGTTAAAGTGAAATTTAAACACACAACCATTATACACACATGGATGGTACTTGTAAATATTTACGAATCCAATTTCAGTTCTGGGAGCTTAATCAGTTTCAGTGTGTCACTTCTCCTGAAGTGCTAGGCACTTGCGCCTCCGAAATCCCTTACCGTTTCCTTGCGACGTGTGTTTGCTTCATATCTTCTCCTGCTCTTCCACTGCCCCTTAGACGGTGGTGCTTCAGAATGCGGTTCTGCTGGAGATTGCGTGCACTTTTTGATTCCTCAGCCCAAGCTGTCAATAGCAACGTTTTGTCCAACGATCTGTGTATTCTGGTAAACTTTAACCATAACCTCTCTCTCTCTCTCTCTCTCTCTATTGTTTCAGCCGAGTCTACGGTACATGCCGCAAGAGTCAACGAAGTCGAAGGGTCCAGTAACTCCTGGATTAGCGCTAAGATATTTGTAAAAATGTATTTTGGAGCCTCCAGATACGAACGTAAAGACTACAGGTGGTTTATCGCTATTGGGAGTTCCACTTGGAGTAAAGTCCATACATTTAAGTGATTCAACGTCGGTCTAGGACGTCTTTGGTGTTTGGTTTGGCATTTCTCCTGGGTTCTTTTCACAGAACCTTAGGATCCCTGACTTTTGGGCTTTTCTGTCACGACAAAGCATTCAAAAAACGTCTGACACAGGCTCGTTCTATGACGCAAAAGCACCCGGATATTCCTAAGCTAGTGCTCAATTTCGGGGATATGGTTGGGCCATTAAGGGCTTAGCCACAACCATCCCTAATTCAATATACTGACTGGTCCAGTAAAACTGATTGACTACAATGGCTTTGAAGTAGTTCATACAGAGTTTTTCATTAGAGTGGATGAGCTGAACTCAATTTTCATGACTTTTCTGCATTATTCGACGTCCGACGAAAGTTCCACGCCCATGACGATCATTGGATTTAGCTCTTAGGTCAATACGATCTTATACGGAAGCATATCCAAAGTTTTTCGAAAAATACGCAACAGGGACGTTCAAGAGATACCCAGCCCTTGAGAATGGCGCAGAATCGATTGGTTGCGATGTTGACTTACCAGCTCGTGTACAGCCGCCATATTTTCTTCACTTCTGGCGGTTCGTTGCCTTAATATCTTATAATTGCTCCCTTATCACAACAATTACAACGGCCGCGATTTTCTAATTAAATGGTAGACAATCTAAAGCTCAAATATGACACCTGTCAAAAGATGGGATGAGTGCGTTCAGAGAATCTCTACTTAAAAATCGGGACGCATCTAAAGAAAAACGGATGTAAAGGGTGTTTTTTTTTACAGGCATACAAATTCAATATGAAATACAACACTTGAAGCTAACGTTAATGTGTATGATATTAGCTTTATTTAATAGAGAATTAATGCCATTAGTTCTTAAATATGATATCAGGCATATGCGCTCTGCGCCAAGGTTAGCTCGAATGAAGAATAATCGTGAAATCCAATTTTCGCAACTGAGCAACTGAGGCCGTATATCAGCAATAACACAGCGAATGTTGACTTCCAAGTAGTCCAACGTCTTCACATACCCTCAAAGAAACTAATCTAAAGGTGTGAGATCATAGGATTGTGGAGGTCAGTTCACAGGTTCATTACGCGAAATTATGCGCTCAACAAATGTTTCCTCAAATATGACATCTGTCAAAAGATGGGATGGGTGCGTTCAGAGAATTGATAATGTCGCGCGCCATGTGGCATATTACGCCATCTTGTTGAAATGCCATGTCACGTCAATGCCATTCAATTGAGGAACGAAGTAATCAGAAATCATGTTTCTATAGCGCTCTCCATTGACGGTAACATTCTGGTGAGTATCGTCCTTAAAGAAATATGGGCCGATGATTCCAACAGCCCATAAAGCACACCAAACAGTGAGTGTGAATGGTTGTAAGGGCGTCTCGACAAAGGCTTCTGGATTTTCTCCACTCTAAATTCGCCAATTTTGCTTGTTTACGTATCCATTTAACCAAAAATGAGAATCAAGCTGAATCATGTTTTCGGCCCATTTACCGAACCTACGACGCGTATAATGGTCACTTGGTTTCAACTCTTGCGCAGGCTGGATCTTATAAGCTTTAAAGACAAGATCTTCCCGTAAAATCTTCCACAAAGTGGATGGGCATAGCTCTAATTGCTGCGCACGATGGCGAATCGACTCATTCGGATTCTCCTCAAAACTGCGCTCCACAACGGCAATAACTTCTTATTTTCGCACTGTTTGTCGTCTTCGCACGTGGTGCGAAAACGATTCATCGGGTTCCGAATAACTTGCTCAGATGGACGATTATGTCGACCGTAAAATAGACGATAAGTTTGGCGAACCGAACTATGGTTTTCAAAATAACTTTGCACAATTTGCACGCGTTGTTCTGGCATTAATCTATTCATCGTAAAATGGCCAAATAACCACAAATCAACTTTCAACTGTCAAATTGACAATCTGTAGAAACAGTGTTGCCAGTTTGAAAACCGGGAAACCTCTAAAAAAAAACACCCTTTATATTCGAAGCAAACTACTGACGCCACGTTCAATCGCGTGAAATAGTATGTCCTCCTACCAAGAGCTCAGTAGTTATGGAGGATTTATTTAAGTGCTATTGTTTTCTTCTTAAACTTAAGCGTTACAAGAATATTAAATTGTGATGAATGGGAACGCCGCATCTTTCGATCTGTGTCGATCATGTCATTCATTTGAATTAAATATCGACGCATGCATTCTTTTGATGTAAGAATCCCAAACATCGTCTCAAACGGCTTCAATTAAAAATGATCGTGCCTAGAGAGACTGATTGGACTGTAGTCATAACTTGTGTAGATTAATAAATAACCACCCACTTGACCTATTCCCCCAGAATACTCTCATTCTGCATTTTATATCACCCGCTTTACGTCCGTCAATAATCAAAATTGCATTTTTATTGTTTTATCGCAGTCTGCTCAATTGTGCCTTCCAAATATGAAATTAGTTTCCTTATCAATGGAAGAATTTCATATTTTTCTTCCCTCCAATAAAAAAAAACGAAAACTAACAACGCACAGTCGGAACTGCGGATTCCGTACTCTGGAGGCACCCCCATCGGAAAGGAACTTCAAACAAAATGAGTCTCCCATTATTCCGAATCTAATCGCATTGATTCCCACACGCAACTCAAGCGACACCCTAGCGCTACTTGATGCGTTCCATGTTACACTTGAAATTCTTTGAATAACTTTTGACGTTAATAAATGTCACGTTCACTTCAGATCCCATTAACCGAGTGCTGGAATTTGGAAATAGTCATCATCAGATCCCAGAACTCGAAGCCATCATCATCAACTCTATGATGGGATTCATAATCGTCATCGTCCTCATCGTTTTGTTTGACTTCTACACTTCCCTTCTTGGAGACCCTTCAATGTTTTGACTGACTTTTAACTGAATGCAACTTTGTGGTGGTTTTCGTTTCCTTCGATCTAATTTAACTTCGAATCTTAAAGTCATTTTCTCCCTGAATGAGTCCAATGTGACAAGAAGCAAACGTTCAAAGGAGAGTGATGCCAAACGGAAGTATCTTTTTTGCAGTAGCGTTCATCATTTAGCCGCGTTGAATTATTTAAAAACTAATTAACGAACGAGCAAATACTACATTCGGGTTGTAGCGTCTAGGGATAATGCCGCAGGGCTAAGGGAAGCGTTCAGGTTCGTGTTTAGAGAGAATGCATTCATGGAAAGAACTTTCAGATTTCTCGCTTGACAGCTCGCGAAAGTCATTAGAATGACTCCGAGGCTGATTGCCTCTTTGAATGCAAGCAAGTATGAGGGATGGTCATTCTTTGACTCTTCAAAGCTGGTCCCTGCCAGCTCGATGGAACCGTTTTGCTCAGTAGGAATACCAACCACAGGGAGTCTTAAGTTTTTTTGTGCAATTCTCAATGACATTTGTTGTCCCAGTTTACTTAACTCGAGGGTTACAAATGGGAAATCCTTATCTGGAGATGTTAATGCACTTGTAGCACGCCGCTTAACTAGTTGACTTCACTTCCACCGCCCTGGAGTGGATGGTGCTGTACACTTTGTAAACCAGCTTCCAATGGTAGGGTACAATTGGTGCTGGGTACTGGGTGCTGGGTGCTGGGTGCTGGGTGCTGGGTGCTCGGTGCTATGCGAATGGCTGGAGGGATGAGAGATTGTAACAGTTGATATGAATGTAATTTGGTTTAGGTTTTGAGCTGGGTGTTGGTTGGGGTTGTTGGTTTGGCATGGTACACACAGCGATGTTTACTATGCCGAGCTGTTACATACAGAGGGAGTGTAGAGGATCGGGAACAGGACCAGAGTATTTGTAGTTTACGACCTCACAAAAGCGAAAGGGGTTTACGAGGATAGTTGGACAGCAGTGGTTGGTTTAGAGGGGTGGCACGAATATGAGTATATGTACTTTACTGTATGGAGGTCAGTTGGAAGAGGACTGTGTAAATTGGCTTTGGAGGCTGTTAGAAATGTGTGTCATTTGGCTAATTGGATGTTAGATAGAGATGCGGTGGAGAAGGTTCTTTTTGAAATGCTGTAACGAACTCGGATGGCGATGCGGTGGGAGATGGAATTAAATTTAAAATTGTTCGTAATTACCAGGGGAGCGTTGGATGTTTTACTAGAGAATTGAGGGTTGTTGTTTGAAAGAGAAAACTATGCATCAAGTGCATAGTTTAGTGTATCTGCTTTTTGCAAAAAAAATTTAATTTCTCTTAAAAATTTTCATAAGTCATCCCTATAGGCAGTAAGAAGGCCTATAGTACAACCACCCAGTACAACAGCATCTGGTACCTACAGTCTGATACGAGCATGAGCCGTAAAGATACAGAAAATATCCTTCGCAGTGTTATCATCTTTCATACTTATCACACGTATGACGTTGACAAATAACAGTGCAACATTTGATGGGAAAAGAATGACGCTATCTCTCCAAAGGCATAGAGAGGCATTTGTTCCGTGTGTCCACAGCCCGCAAAACTATGTCAGCTACAGCTGTGCTCACGAAAAATACAGTTTTCAATAGAAGCCCGATCGAGGTCCTTCTCTAGCCAGCCCTATTGTTCGTTAGCTGCTTTCAATTTCGCTCGGCAAGTAAGTTGCGGTGCCTCTTCAAGTGCCGCGGGATCTTGCCGCGTGATCACCCCTCTTCCGTACAGAAGAAATACTCGGAAAAGAAGTGCGTTATACGCAGACTTTCAGAATGCTTGCTTTCTTGTAAACGAATATCTGACTTTTCTTTGGACAAACCCGTAGTCTTCATACGTGGAACCTGATCACGCATACAGACCTCAAGTAATCTTACTTAGTTACTTACGCAGAGCCCCAGCTAATATGCCTCTCCAGCTTCCTCCAGTTGTGCACACGAAGCTGATTGGAGCCCCCTTCCACTAGTGTGCGTGTGCCACCTAAGATGAGGTCGTCCTCTACTGCACTGTCACACGGAGGCGGATTCAAAGATTTATCGGACCGGAGTATTGGCCTTCATCCGCTCTAAATGACCCAGCCACCTCAGTCGTTGGACCTTCACTCTTCTGGCTAAGTCGATGTCGCTGTACAGCCCATATAGTTCGTCGTTGTATCTCCTCCTCCACTCATCATCTATGCAAGACGAGACCGAAAATCACGCAAAGAATTTCCCTCTTAAAACAGCCAAGGGCGCCCTCATCCAAGTCTATGCCGCAAAGACTTTCATGTTAGCTTCCCCTCTAGATCTTTCCGGAAGGAAGGAAGATGGTTTCAAGGAGAACAAGTCAATCCACTTTTGCACAGTTTCATCTAAAACTGATAACGGATTTGGAGGCAGCGTTTTCTCAGATAAGCTAAATCTAATCCTCTCCTTCCGTCTTCCAAATCAATCTAGCGTGTTCCAGGCGGAAACTACAGAAACTATTTCCTGGCTGAAGAAAACCGTGATATCTGCAAAGAATATCCGCATCTTTTCCGATAGTCAGGCCGCTATCAATTCCCTGGACTCAGTCTCATTAGACTCCAGAACCGCCCCCGAATGTCGAAAATCTCACTTATGTTGCGTGCCGGACTACAGAGGCATTCCAGGGAATTGTAGAGCTAACGAACTCGGCAAATTGGAACCATTCTACCTTACCGGAAAAGGGTAGCATCAGTACACCAAAGGGTAGCTGGATGCTAACATAAGAACAGACCTTAGCTGGGCTGTTGGCTCAACTTGTCTAGCAACCAAACATATCTGGCCGGGCCTGGATCTGAATCGCTGTAAGAGTTTAACCTTTCTAAATAGGAAACGTGTCAGCGCCATGATAGGTGTTATCACTGGACACTGTCTTATAGGCAAGTATGCGCTTTTACAACCCATTTCTGAGAAGCTGCATGGAGCATGAGGAGGAAAAGGCAGTCCTCCACTTACTCTGTACATGCCCAGCTCTTTCGCAAAGAAGAAAACTTCACAGGAGAATATAAACGTTAACAGTCTCCCACGCTTCATCATAAGCTCACATTGGTTCCAAGAGCTGGAGGATCATCGATCCACGTGACCTTTCCAACAGCCACTTTTTACCTAACCTACCTGGAGGGTCACTTTTGTGATCTTAGCCCAAAGAAGCAGCGATTGCCAAGGGTTTTTCTTCGTTTGATCTTCAGCGCTGCTGTCGTTGTCTGAATTGATAGCGGTGGCTAGGTAGACAAAGTCCTTAACTACTTCAAAGTTATATCTGTCGAGGATGACGTTCTGTTCGCGACGTCGGTGTTGGGTATCTTTTCTGGTTGACAGCATATACTTGGTCTTGCTGACAATGTTGACAGTTAAACACATCTTCCCGGCTTCCGTCTCAATACCCCCCAAAGCGCCACTGACATCATGCTGCTTTCTGTCAATATCATCGGCGTATGCGAGTAATCGGATGGACTTTTCAAAGATCATGCCTCTTGCGTTGACGCGTGAGTTTTGCACTACTCTTTCAAATAAAGAAATCGCATGTCTCGGTGAGTTCCCTACCGACCTTGATGGAGCAGTGTGCATTCTCCATCGTCATCCTGCACAAGCAGACGAGTTTGGCAGGGATGCCTAAACTCGGCATTGCTCTGAATAGCTCGTCTCTATAGATGCTGTCTAAATCTATAAATAGGTGGTGCGTATTAATTTGGAGCTCTTGACGAAGAACTTCAGGCATTCACACAATAAGGCAGATAGGATCTTGTTGGACATGTTACGAAGACTGATGCCTTTGTAGTTGAAGCAATTCAGATTTGAGGGTGAGACAAATAGTGCTGAGGTGCCATTCATTGGGCATATTTTCGTCCGACTATATTTTAGAGATGAGTTGGTGTATGCCCCTTACCTGGTCATCGCCTGCCGCTTTGAACAGCTCGTTAGAAAGGCCGCTCGTTCCATCAGGTTTGTTGGACTTAAGCTTCGATCACTTCATTCAGGTCGAGTGGATGGATTTGTTGGTCTAAATCGTACAGGTTGAAAGGTCCATTCTGCCTGACAGCGGTATTTAGTTCCTCATCGCCGTTATACAGTCTACAGAAATGCTCTTTCCAAATCCCTAGCATCGACTGCTGAAGGAAAACTTCCGGATTTAATCTCTCAATTTCCTCGACCGCGCGCTTCTCATTCTTCTTCTGTTCCTCCTGAAAAGCTGGTGTTCTTCTCTCCTCTTCTGCTAGTGGAGCTCGTAAACTTTTCTACTCCGTCTATGAAGCGCCGCATGTGCTTGCCGGCTCGCTCGGGGTCCCGTTGTGCTGGCCGAGTAATACCCAGCACATCAGAAGTGCTCTTCGATACCTGATACTAGCGGCATAAGATCCTTAAGATATTAAGGGACTTTCGATTAGAAAAGGGTTTGGCGATCTTTTGTGAGTGTAGCTATCCGATCTCGTTCTTTCTCACAGTATCAGCTTGCGTTTGCGATATTCGGGATATCCGCAACCGATGTTGGCCCCTCGGAATGCTCGCCCATCCATAATACTGAATGAAGGATGGCCTTGGGTTGATCGCAATATGGCCAATCTTTTGGCCTGTTGACTGATCAGGATCAGTTGGTTAGTCTGAATTCGTTATCGGTGGTGCTGTCAAGCAGGCTATACCCTCCGACAGTATTACCAAAGATTCCCTTCCTTGCTTTGCATTAAAGCCGCCAATGACAATCTTAATGTCATAGCTAGGGCACTGCTTGCAGGTCTTATGCATGAGCTCGTAGAAGTTATTTTTGGTGTCGGCAAACGTTGACAAACTTAGCCTCAATACGAACTGTTACAAGGCGCTCGTTAATATGCCGAAAACTCAAAATTTCTTTCCTAATACAGCCTCTAACAACAAATCCTCATCCAAATAGACGCTGCTTTTGCCGTCGATAACAATCGCCGTAGTAGATATCGCAACTTTTCATCCTCTTTTTGTACAACCCATCGCATTTCTTGAAGGGCGGTAATATCTACTTTGCGGCAGTCCAGGGCCTCCGCTAGTTGTTCAGCTGCACGTGGCCTATTAAGGGACCTAACACTCCACGTGCAGATCCGAAGTTCGTTGCCCTTGTTTCGGTGGCAGGAGTTGTCAACGTTAGATCAGTTCATATCTGAGCCTTGGTGTTGCTTCGTAATTTGTTTCATTGTATTGTAGATACCCCTAGGACGAAGAATCGGTTAGACCGAAGCGAGTAACCCGTTCGGGGATGTGAGCGTTGCCGTCGCTCACATACACCATTATCACTTTTCCAACAAATTCTTACCGACCTGAACTCCAAATATGTCGGAGTAGCCCGGATAAAGTCTTATTTACTAGAATCTATTGTATTTCGCGCTGTCCGTTTACAGTGCTGCTATTTTTATCTGCTAGTCAGCACCCGCATTTAAAAATCTAGCAAGCCGAGTTCGGAAGGATATCGACCAGTGCCCGATATTTACTACTTGAAGGTAAAATAAGCACAATTTATGTGTAGGAACAGTTGCAACATTAGGCAGTGCCTAGACAGTTGAATAAAATGAAAGATAGCATTGCAGATAGGATGGCATCTTATATTAACTGCAGTAAGCATCCTTAATCAGGAATTCATTTGTGCCATGTCGGGTCGACAGGACAGAGATATGTACATACTGTCAAAACTTGCACTGTCGGATGCTCGCTTAATGTCGAAGAAGGCACCTAATCCAGGGTTTCAAGAGCCTAGATGCAACGTAAAGCACTAGGATGACTTAAAAGACCGCTTTGACCCTATCTGATCCCGCATGAAACATCGTTGTGACGCCGCTGCAGACTACGTAGTCATCTCAAAAAATTCGACTTACCAGCCGAAAGCAAAAGCACAACCGTGAGAAGAGGTAGAGCAAAATTAAGATCTTTAAATGAAGCGTGAGATTGATCTCCACACTCTGAATTTTACGACACTTTCCTACCACTTCGTTTTATTGTCTTTTAATCAGCCCCCTCCTAACGATATCATCAAATCCAGATGAACAACCTCGTAAACTTGGAATTGTTTCTCCTCCAAAAGAAAAAAACTCAAATGAAAAACCAAACAGAAAAAAAAAATCCACATCCGAGACACTTAATCGCTTAAAACAATATTTTTCTTTATGCCGATACCCGATATAGGAATAAGAACACCATTGCCTCCTCGACATCGGCCAGAATTCAATTAGTCCCAATCCCTCGGTCCTCCCACTCGTTAAACATCCACACTTCGGTTCCGAGCACGAAATAGAGTTGCGCGCAGTGGATTTAAAAAAATTTCCAATTAATTCGAAATAAAAACCACCGCACTGCCCCTTCAATTACCGCTGCCGCTGCCGCCGCCGCCGCCGCCGCCCTAACACACGACTACATACAAGTACACAATGTTAAACAAATTTTTCACCGATCTAATCGAATTGATTGCTTCCAACAATGCCATCCGAAAAAAAAAAATCGCCCTGAAAAAATATGATATCCCAAAATCCATTGAAGTGGCTTTCATCCGACTCTGAAACGAGTTATGGCCTCGTACTCGTACGTTAAAGGTAATCGTAATATGGTACTCCTCCCCCGCTGTCATTGTAGCTATACCACCATCGGGATTGATTCCCGACGACAACGACGACTGCCACGATGACGACGACAAAGTAATCTCCTTAATTTGATACCTTTCAGCACATACAGATACATACACGAGTACGAGTACACTTATGCGACACAAAAGAGGCCCAATTCGTTCCGAGGTTAACAAGGCACAACATACCGCCGCCGTGCCGGCCGCACCCTGGGTTAACCCGAATCAAACCAAACAAAAAACACACATTCTATGGGTATACCGACGGTACAGAGTCACCGGAGCTCATTTTAATTATGCATGAGGCTTTGCTTCCGTTTCACGTTAAGGGTGCATTGGATAGTGTATGTCCATCACTGTATCTGGTGACACGAGACGACACCTTACGTGCCGTGCGTGACCACTCGTAGTTAAGGAAGATTTGCTGGTGCCCATTCAGCACCCTTGTTCTAGTTGATGGAAGGAAAAATTACGAGTACGGTCGGGAGTGAAACTCGTGCTGCACTCGATACCTGTAATTATCGCACCTAGACTTGGTGGCGGTCTTTCATTACAGCGATTGCACTATTGTCTGTCCAGAAGCAGCAGCAGTTTCAAGCAATTAACCTTTTATTATACTCGAATTAATGAATTAAGTTGATTGGTTGTCGCAGGGCGATTTATTGAGGATGTACGAGTATACTGGCCGGGTGGGACGACTGAAAGGACTAACAAGTGGCAAGGTCCAGATTTTTCTACTAATCCATTAAATATGCGATATAAAGGGGAATCTCAGGGGGAATAACTAAGCTAGCAGACGGCAATATGAGTAGCAGTAACTATCTGAGGGTATTCCGGGTATATTCAACATTCGGCCTTGACAGGCATGCTATGAAAATTTGAGTCAACAATGTCAAAAAAAGGAAACCAGTTATGGGCCTCATAGAAGCCACATTGGACAATAACTTGAGATTAGTTACAAAAATGAAATGACACCTCTGCAGACCATCACTAACGCCACTGCTTGTAAAGGGTCTTTGATGGAGCGCTTCCTGTCTTTAAATTTAAATAAAACAAAGTGTGTGTGAGATATGCCACATGTACATGCTACTATGTATGGAATATAACATCGTTCAAATGTCCGCCGCGACTTCACTGGGTGACGCGCAACCGAAATGTCCAATTATCCATGACTCTGGCGCATAAATCAGGCTGGATTTGACCGATGGCATGGGTTAGACCTGCGACTTTAGAAAACCCAACAAGAAAACGTCAAACGGGGTCAAATCGCACGATCTCGGTGGCCAGTTCACATCACCTTCACGTGAGATGACCATGCCCTCGAATTGCTTTTGCGGAATTTCCAATATGGATTGAGCTGTGTAGCACGTAGCGCCGTCCTGTTGAAACCACATATCGTTGATGCCCGTATCATCCAATTCAGCACAAACGAAGTTGATAATCATCGACCTATAGCGCTCGGAGTTGATGGTGATGGCTTGGCCAACGTCGTTCTCAAAGAAATACGGACCGATGACGCCGACACGCCCAAAATCCACACTACACAGTGACTTTTTGGGAATGCATTGGACGCTCTTGGATCTCATGTGGATTGGTATCGTCCCAAATTCGACAATTTTGTTTGTTGACGTACCCTTTCATCCAGAAATGGGCCTCATCGCTGAAGATGATTTTTCGAGGAAAATTAGGGTCAGTTTCCAACTGCTCCAGAGCCCATTCAGCAAGCACATCTCGTTGTCTACGATTGTTTATCTTCAGCTCTTTGGTCAGTTGAATTTTGTACGGGTGCAGGCCCAAGTCACGACGCAAAATTCGCCAGGTTGTGATCTGCGAGAGGCCGAGTTCTTGTGAGCGACGCGAAATCGACTGCCTCGGATTCTCCTGCACACTCTCACGGACAGCGGCGATGTTTTCGGCAGATTTTGCGTTTCGTCGACGTATGGTTGTTGGTTTATCGTTTACGGAACCATTGCACTCAAATTTATCCACCATACTGCGAATAGTCCTCTCGGTAGGACGATTATGGCGACCGTAAAATGGGCGAAGCGTGCGGCACCTTTCCCGAACAGAACGCTCATTTTGATAAAACAATTTTATCATTTGCACGTGTTGTTGGACGCTATGTCCGCCCATGGTGATTTGGCAAAACAGACTGAATAAATGACAGCCAATTTGACAGATGTGTGGCCAATATGGCCACTATCAACTGTCAAAGTTCGGAAGTCCCTATTGGAAGACCCTGTAGGTTTAACTTCAATGCTTCCATGTGGTGCTTCCTACTACAAAACGGTTTAATTTCATCTTTGGAGGTGCGTATTATCCACTAGAGTCTACTTGGTGCGAAAACGATTTATCGGGTTCCGAATAACTTGCTCAGATGGACGATTATATCGACCGTAAAATGGACGTAGCGCACGATAAGTTTGGCGAACCGAACCATGGTTTTCAAAATAAGTTTACACAATTTGCACGCATTGTTTTTTGCGTTAATTTATTCTCGCAATAATATAGCAATTCTTCCCTTCTCAACTGGAAAAGATTGATTGCATTTTTACGGGATTAATTTTTACTTTCCACTTATTGAAGTAATTGACAGATATTCTAATCGCATTTTGCAGATTAATCTCAATATTGAGACTAAACTCATGTGATGAGAATATGCCTGTGTCATCGGCGTAAATAGTTGTTTCACATGTAGGAAATCTTGGGAAGTCTTGGAAAGCCAGAGGTGAAAATATTGTAAAGCACTGGGCCAAGCACCTAGCCATGGGGCAGTCCTGCGTAAAAGGAGAATAGAGGTGATGCTTTACCTTAGACGTTAACTCTTAAACATCTGTTAGTCAGAAAACACTTTATAGTTTTAACTAGATACAGGGGGAAACCAAAGTTAGTCATTTTGTAAACGATCCCATTGTACCAAAGGAAGTCAATATCTTTCTCAATATCCAGCAAAATTAAACTTGATGATATCCTGTGGTGACTCCTGAACCCAAATTGCTCATCAGGAAAGGCACACCTATCACCAATATATCTCATAAGTTTTTTTCTTAATAATCTTCTCGAAAACTTTGCTAAGACAACTGAGTAGACTCATCGGCCTGTGACTATCAGGATTCTGATTTTTTTTTCCAGCCTTCAAGATAGGTACCACTTTCACAATTTTCTAGGTATTCGGGAAGTATTGGAGTTTCAAACATGCATTCGCGAGAAAGGTTAGAAATCGTATCACTGATTTAGGTAATTGCTTGAGATGTAAGTTTTTAATATCATCAAGACCGTCGGATTTCCTCAATCGCAGTGTTTTCAAGACAGAAATGCACAATCGTCTGAGGATGGGACACAGCCTTGGGAAAAAAGCCTATTACAGGCTTCATTTACCACAGAATTAATGACTGTGTCACTGAGGTGCTAAAATGCTTGACTTTCATACTATGTACGACCTTAGCCTGTCCAACCCTCAACACGTCTACCAAGAAGGAAAATCAGTTGCAACCGCACAACATTCTCTAGCAAGCTATTGAAAAATAACATTCTTTCAAGCCGTGGTGGCTTTACTTGACATCGATAAAGCCTTCAGCTAGACATACCATACATGCTTCTGGCTGCAGGTTAGAAATGTTACCTTTGGTCGCTACTCCACAAGCAGACGAGCTCTCTTCTTTTCCTTTATGGAAACTAGTCTTTGACTGCTTGCCAAATCAGATAGCGTGAAATGTGGTGTGGTATCTTGCGTTGACGACTCCCTATAATTCGGACAAATGTCCACAGACACTGTCTAGCATAATCCAATTCTTCTCCTGTTCACGCAGCTGTAGCTTCAGTGTCAAGGTGGCTAAAATAAACCTACAACTACCCATGCTGCAAAACAACTGAAGACGTTTGTGCCTTCTAGGATCTCTGCACATACCTCAAGACTAAGTCTGAGGCAATCATACGCCGCTGCTTGGCTCAATCCTTCGACAGATTCAATATACATACAAGGTGCCTGACTCGAACTCCAACTTTTTAAAATGCTATAATTTTTTTATTTTTTGATAAATTTTATTGTGCCAAAGCAAAAAATGTTGGAAAATACATCAATTTTCAAATTGTAACAGTAGTTTACAATATGTCCACCTTTGGCGCGAATAATGGCCTTGAGACGGCCGAAGAAAGCATCGCACGCTGCACGCAAGTGGCTCTGCGGCATTTGGGCCCATTCCCGGCGAAGTGCTTGTTTGAGGTGGTCCAAACTTTGGTATTTTTTAGTGCCAACCTTCGCCTTCAAAATACCCCAGACTGAGAAATCCGACGGATTTACATCCGGAGAATTTTCAATCCATTGTGTCGAAGAAATGAAATGTGGAACATTGTTTTTTAACCAATCTTGGTTGACGCGCGCTTTGTGAGACGGTCTTGTTGAAATGTCCACCGTCTCCGACCAAAATGATTGTTTACCCAAGGCTTCAATAATGCCTCTAAGACAGTTTCACGGTATACGATCGCATTAATTTTGACGCCACGGTCCAAAAATACGAGCGGAGAGCGACCATCGGCGGTTATGGCGGCCCAAGCCATCACCATCGGTGCTGCCCGCTTTCTGGTGGCCGTCCGAAGGTGTAAATTTTCAAAGGACCTCTCTGGCAAGTAAGCTCGGTCATTTTGTTTGTTGAAATATTGTTCGATAACAAATGGCGACTCATCGGAAAAAACCAAATTCGGCAACTCACCACTTTCGTGCAAGCGTAGCAACTCCTTCGCTCTTTCGACTCTAACTTTTTTCTGTTGCGGTGTAAGATCGTTTTGGAACTTCAATGGTTTGAGCCAAAGCTCATTTTGCAGTATGTGCTGCATCCGTTCCAACGATATGTTGAGCTCACGAGCCATTTTTCTTCCATTTCGACGCGGATTTCGCTCAATTCGAGCCTTCACTTTCCGAACCATTTGTGAAGATGTGGCTGTTTTTTTATGACCACCTCCATGGCGTTTTGCAATGCTGCCAGTATCACGGTAACGAGTTATGGTTCGAGACACAAATGATTTATTCACGTTGAGGTGCTGGAGGGCTCTAACGATAGCTACTTGTGGTTTTCCAGCCAAATATAAAGCAATCACACTATCACGTTTGAATTCCATCGCAGATAAAAATTTATCAACACAACTGAGACACAAATCGCTTAAAAGGCTTGTAAATACTAAAATTATCTGTCATGTATCAAAATTTGAGCTCACTGTCATAAACGGTTTGGAAATTATAGCAGTCTGAAGTTGGTTGCAGTTCGAGTCAGGCAGAGTGTACATACGCACCCTAGGACTAATCAGATCCCTAACTTCGAACATTACCCAATCGAACCCAGTAAATCATTACACCCCGTTGGAAGCCGGAACTCTCGGACGTCACAGCAAACCGCGCCACTAATAAACTGGCCAGATTCAAATACTTAGAGGCAAATAGTAAGCAGCTTGTTCTAACGGCAGGCATAGACGGACTTACAGAGGCAACTGCGAGACATCTGGACCCATGTATGTATAAGGGTCATACTTGTTCCCAAACAATCAAAAAAGCTGATCAACCTCAGAAGAAGAAATGTGTTCAAACCCAAACATAGGCGCATAATCATGGGACGTTATGCTATTGGAAAGCACGCGCAAGAGGAGAGATGAAGAGGAAGTGGAATCTGTTGCGCACTTCGTTAGCAATTTTACTGATTTAGTACGCATCAAAGGCAGTTATCACTTCTGAGCGAACTCTCCTTTATAAATCTACAACGATATAACTTTCGGCACAACCAACATTTTCCAAGGACTCACATATATGGCACACAAACAAATGCAGAAGTTGGAGCCGGAGTATACGGACCTCGCATTAAAACATCCATCCATGCCAGTACGGAATATGGATACAAGCAGCCCGGTATTTCAGGCTGAAATCTATGCAATAGAGCTTGCATTCGAGAGAGATATGTAACAAACAAAAACATTTACATTCTCCCCGACCGCAGAGCAGCCCTGCTTGCAATTAATGCCTTTGAAATAAAATCAAAGCTGGTCTGGGATTGCCTTTGACTCCTAGAACTACTGGCCACCACAAATAAAGTCCATCTGGTTTGGGTTCCAGGACATAGTGGACATGAAGGCATTGAAAAAGCAGACGAACTAGCCAGAAAAGGATCCGCATCTCAATTCATGATGCCAAGACCATTCTGTGGGCTATCACTTAACACAATAAAAGGAAGCATTAAAACCTGGCTAGAGAAAAAGAAGCTTCATTTCTGAAGAGCCAAAAACTTTATGCCAAGCGATTGCCACAAAAAAAAAGCAAAAACAACTACTACCAAGTGGCGCAAAATGAATCACCCTATCGGAAGATAATTTTTGCAAACAATACACAAACAGACAAGCAATGGAGCGCTATACTCCGCAAGAGCATGGAATAATTGTGTCGATGTTTTTGACCATTTGACCAATAATTGGTCGGTGGTGCTAGTGCAGAGTGAATTTCGACGTCGGTTTCCCAATCGTGTCACGCCAACTGGGCAAATATTCCGGTGCTTCGCTACTCGACTCGAACAGAGTGGTACCACAGTAGAACATGCAGGGCGTGACCGCCACCGGACTGGTCTTTCGGCCGAGAATATCGCGGCTGTGGTTGCCGATGTCGCTGAGAACGAAGAAACATCAACCAGACGATGGGCCACGCAATTGGGCATCACCAGACGGACCCTACAGCGAATTTTAGTGAAAGACTTACACATGTTCCCGTACAAAGTGCAAACAGTGCATCAGTTAATGCCTCCTGACCGTCAGTCGCGTGTGAATTACTGTAAAGCCATCCTCAATCTCAACAACGAAGATGACGATTTAGTGTCGGAAATCATCATGAGCAACGAGGCGCATTTCCACTTAAGCGGTTACGTCAATAAGCAAAATCTTCGTTTCTGGGACACTGAAAATCCGCGTGTGATGTACGAAGAGCCATTACATCCACACAAAGGTACTGTGTGGTGCGACATTTATGCGAGTGGAGTGATTGGGACGTATTCTTTTAAAGACGCCATCGGCAATACGATCACTGTTACTGGGGCGAACGCTATAGGGCCATGACAAACGGCTTGGTGGACATGTGGTTTCAACAAGACGGTGCACAACAAGACACACAGCACGAGTCACAATGGATATTGTGAAGGAAGCGTTTCCTGGTCGCGTAATTTCCCGTTTTAGGGGTTTGGCATGGCCAGGAAGATCGCCCGATTTAATCATCCCAGACTTCTAGCTTTGGGGCTACTTGAAGTCGCAGGTTTATGCCAGCAAGCCTCAGACAATGGCAGCCATTAAGGAGGATATTCGACAGGAATGCGAACAGTTATCACCGAAAATCTTGCGGAAAGACATGGAAAATGCGATAAAACGGGCACAAATGTGTATCAACACTGGCGGCAGCCACTTGGCTGATATCATCTTTTCCACTTAATAGAAACAATTGTAAAGGGCTCCCAGAGGAAATAACGCCAGATTTTTTTATGAAAAAAACGACAGAAAATTTTCTATGCAAATTTTCTATACAAATTTTCTAGGAAGAAAAGCCAGAATTTGCTGGCTATCTTTCCGACAGAGAGAACATGTTTGGAAAAAATATCAGAAACGATATTTCTGACGGTAACGTGAAATAAGGCCCAACGAAATAAAGCCAAAAATGAAAAATGTGGCCTTATTTCGTTTTCTAAAGCGAAATAAAGCCAAATCGGAAATTTGGTGTTATTTCCGGATTTAAAACGAAATAAGGCCACCAGGAGGGAGTAGGTACAGCACTTCGCGCGATTCATTTGTTTAAACTCCACTTTCCGGAGTGGTTTAGACGCTCACGTGACTTCGTAAGGGTACCCCAACAACTGTCAGGCAGGCGCCTATGTAAGAGCTGTTGTATTACAGTTTGCTGATATTAATTCAAATTCATGTAAAAAAAAAAAAAATACATTTGGTCTTATTTCGTTGGGCCTTATTTCACGTCACCATTTCCGTAATTTCTGGCATATTTTCCAAGCAAAATTCAGCTATTTTTTTCCAAATTTGAAAACAAAAACATTTTCTGGCATTTTTTCCAAAAAAAAAACCTGGAGTAATTTCTTCCAGCGTAATTTCCGGAAGCCATTGTAAAGGTCCAAATAAAGGTCTCCATCACTTAAAATCATTTTTTTTTTAATTAGCAAAAAAGTAATTCAAAAACAAAATTGGATGATTAATTTTGGGCGACCTTGTACAATTAAGTAGAAAGCAGAATCGACTGATGACAGCTTTTCTCACAGGGCACGGCCGTGTGAAAAAACAACTAATGACCATGGGCATAGCACAACACAATACATGCAGACTGCGCAACGAGGACGTAGAAACCACAGAAAACATATTATGGGTAATTCCATGGTAACTAGCGTTACATTCAGAAGCATTTATTTCCTTTTGATTGACATTATCTTTTTAAAGGTCGCAAATAATTAAAGAAAAAAAAATTATAAAAGTAAATAGTGTTCCATTACAAATAAATAAAAACAAAAAAAAGGATTTTGAAATAAAAATTTATTTGTTTGCCAAAAGGCATTATAAATTATCGGTAACTCGCGTTACAAATTTGGACGGTATGGTTTTAGCAGGTTGTTAAATTGAAAATCTCTGCGACATTCAGCATGGTTCATTAATAGTTCAATAACAGAATTTGCAAAAAAAACTAGGCTTTATGAAAAAATTTACATATCTAACATTTTTTTGAAAATAATGCAAAATTAAGGTGGTAACTCGCGTTACATAAAAAAGGTAACTCGCGTTACTTCCGTTACAAAAAAAAAACATATTAAATTCGTGAGATTTTTTTTATATTGGGTCTACAAGTAAGTTCCCAGCGTTTGTCAGAGATGGCGCCACCAGTGGATCCCGGGCAGAAATGTCAGACCCCATGTGTTTTATTTGTAGGTTTTGTATCTGTCAACAACTTTGCAGCGTTATATTTGAGCAGTTTTATCGGTGTCGTACATTTTATCGAGCAAAATCATGGCAAGTTTCCAGCCAAATAAACGTCATTTGCGGGAAGCGCTGCTTTTATTCTTTTATATGAAGAAAAGTGCGGCTGAGGCCTATCGTTTGCTTTTGGAAACTTATGGGGCGGAATGTATTGGTGAATCGACGTGCCGCGAGTGGTTTAAACGGTTCAAAAGTAAAGATTTTGGAGTTGAAGACAAAGATCAAAAAGAACTTGTTGCATCATTGGGCGTCACTCAACAAGCCGTTTCCCTGCGCCTAAAAGCACTGGGATTCATTCAAAAGGTTGGAAACTGGGTGCCGTACGAATTGAAGCCAAGAGACGTCGAACGGCGATTTTGCATGTCCGAAATGTTACTGCAGCGGTATAAAAATAAATCAATTTTGCATCATATTGTCACTGGTGATGAGAAATGGATTTATTATGATAATCCTAAACGCAGAAAATCGTATACAAAGCCCGGCGAGCCCGCCCAATCGACGCCGAAACGAAATATTCACGTGAATAAGGTCATTCTCTGCATATGGTGGGATCAAAAGGGTGTCGTATACTACGAACTGCTTCCGAATGATGAAACCATCAAAGGACCATTATATCGAACCCAACTAATTCGTTTGAAGTGGGCATTAAAAGAAAAACGGCCAGAATATGAGACCAGCCATGAGTCCGTCATTTTTCATCACGACAACGCTCGGCCACATGTTGCGGTTTCGGTAAAAAAAAATTTGGGAAATAGTGGATGGGAAATTCTGCCTCACCCGCCTTACAGTCCAGACTTTGCACCATCTGACTACCACTTGTTTCGTTCGATGCAGAACGCTCTTAGGGGAATACGCTTCAGCTCAGTAGAGGAAATCAAAAATTAGCTCGAAAGACGAGAAATTTTTTTGGTCCGGAATTCATAAATTGCCAGAAAGATGGGGGAAAGTTGTAGCTTCCGATGGACGATACTTTGAATAAAGCATTGTAACTATGTTTTCATAATAAAACTTCAAATTTTGGAAAAAAACGCTGGAAACTTACTTGTAGACCCAATATTTTATTTAAGTTTAAATACAACAATTGTTAAATCAATCTTTTTTTTAACGCAGATAAAGCAATATCGTCTTCACTGTCGCTTTCCGAATCATATGTTTGTTTGCGACAGCTTTGATTTTCTTGTATGCCCATATTTAATTCTTCTGATGTTTGAACCGTTTGTAGTATATTGTTTACCCAAGACATTATACGAAGGGCGTTCAATATATTCTCGGTATCGATATGAAGGAAAATGCGAATTCAATTTAAATTGTTTTTATTTTTCAACATAATCTCCCCTAACATCAATGCATTTGTTACATCTTGAGATAAGCTTTTTTAAACCCTCAAAAAAATAAATTTCCTCCTCCTCCATTTATTGCCGACTTGAGTTCTTCATCATCCGAAAATCTTTTTCCACGAAGACATTTTTTCAAATCCGGAAACAGAAAATAATCACTAGGGGCAAGGTCTGGACTATAGGGTAGGTGTTGGATTTCTTCGAAACCACAATCTCGCGCAGCAGCCTTGGAAACTCGCGCCGTGTGAACAGGAGCGTTGTCATGAAGAAGCAACACACCCGCTGCGAGTTTACCCCGTCTTTTCTTTTTAATTTCCTCCCGCAAATTACGAGTATGCAAAGTGGAAGCGTAGGATGTGGCGTTGATGGTTTCACCTTTTTGTTTTTTGTACTCAATGAGCAAGATTCCCTTTGAGTCCCAAAAAACTGTGGCCATGAGCTTCCCGGCAGACGGAGTGACTTTGAACTTCTTCGGGGGGTCTGTTCCTTTTTTATGCCACTGCATGGACTCTTGTTTGCTTTCAGGGCCATAGTGGTGGACCCATGTTTCGTCCCCAGTAACAATTCGATCCATAACACCGTCCGTGTTCTCACTACACATCTCCAAAAGCTCTCTACAGCATGCGATTCTCACTTTTTTCTGAGGCGCTGTGAACATTCGTGGCACCCACCTTGCACTGACCTTTGAAAGGTTAAGATGGTCATGAAGAATGGTGTGAATGGTACCAATTGAAAGCTTGGTGATCTCTGCCATCATTTTCACCTTTATTCGGGCATCCTCAAGAACAAGTTTTTCGACTTTTTTGATGCTTTCTCCCGTACAAGCAGTAGCCGGGGCGCCGGAGCGGGGGTCGTCTTCAATGCTCTCTCTGCCTCTCTTGAACTCACTTGACCACTTTTGCACAGTTGATAATGAAGGTGCGGAACCCTGGTAAACAGCCACCATCTCTTCATGAATAGTTTTTTGACTTTTTCCTTGCTTAGTGAGAAATTTAATTACAGCGCGATGCTCAATTTTCACCATCATCGTCTCAGTTGCCATTATGATTCTGTTTAACTAGAGATAAAACGCGAATTAATAATCACATTTATATGAAATTTTACATGAAGGCACTAAAATAATAGTATTACTTGATAAATAAGTCAATTTATATATACAACCACAGCTTCACCCCGATATCGAGAATATGTTAAACGCCCCTCGTATGACATTTGGATATCCAAATTATCAGTGGTGCTTCGGAAAAAAGTGAATCCAAATTCATTTCATTGGTCATGTCTTCAATGTCCTTGGGTGAACATATAATTATTTATACTGAAGAATCCTTTGCTGCATCAGCGAATTGTTCAGCATTGACGACGACGGTTTGCCTTTGTAATACTTTATTTCTAATAAATCTTTTAATTGCTCCGCCTATTCCATCGACCGGGCCTTTTCCATGTGACGTTGCGAAATAGTTCCATACTTTATGCTTCTTGTTTCTTTCTTCCAGCATTTTTAAGCTCTGAGCAATAAATTTATTTTTAAATTGGGAGCTGGGACCATCAGACCATATATTCACCTGGTTAACACTCTGCGGTAGCTCTTTAAAGATTCTGTCAATGTATATAACACTCCTTTTTTTGTCATGGTGTAAATCATCAGAGACAATGACGATTGGGTGTTGCTCTTTATTAAACCACAAAGAAACGATGGACAGAGATATCTGTGGGTGCATCCAATGAAAACTTTGAATTTCATCTTGAGCTATGCATGTGAAATTTTCCGAAAAGTCCACTTTATCTGACGATACAGCAAGCTTATCCTGATGGTATGAGTTGGCTTGGCATCTCTTGAAGTACGTGTGCTCAAAGAATTTTGGAGACATATCCAAAATATGTTTTATTAGGTCAGAAATAATGTCAGATTCCTGAATTTTGGTTATCTTTCCGTCAACGATTTTCCACACATACCAAGTTACTCGTACTTCTGGAGGTAAGTTATCACACTTTTCAACCCATTCGTTCAGTTTATTTTTCAATTCGTCTTTACAGAGCTCACAAGCATTCAACCAGCATTGTTTGCTTGGCTTGTCACAAATCGTAGTACTTATGAAATCGTGATTATATTTCGGACTTCCAATTGCACTATGGAGTGAAATAAATGCTAAGCTAATTTTCATGATATTTGCAAAGGCAAACATTATGAGGAAGTTTATTCGATAGTAAGACGTGTTTCGGCCTCAATTCTTTAAATTTACTTTTTCCAACAATTACACCATGTTCTTTAACAAAGATAGAGATGCGTATAGATGCCAAATTTGGACCTTTTCTTTTTTCTTATTTTCAAGGCGAATGTTAATGAAATCCTTGAGACCAGGAGATTGTCGGCTTATATCGTCACGTTGATGAAACTCTTTAATTTGTTTTCTTATTTCCTCATTTAGAGTTGATGAATGTATCTTTTGGATTGACTTGGAGCAACAGGCTTCATCACTGGTATCAAGCAGTTTTTTTAGTACGAGTACTAACCTCTTTTTAATGGGGTATTTTGGCAAAGCTTTTCGAGCCCGTGCTGTGGCCTTTCCTAATGATTGTGGTGCTATTAACGGTTCATTATACGAGTCATCTTGGGGAAGTCTCTTTCTTAATCTAAATCTCGCTACTCGTTCTTTTGTTGTCCTTCTTTGGTCAGTGATCAACTCCTGTGTTTTTTATGAACCGAAAGACCTTCAATTTCCAATTTTTCTATAATCTACTTTTTCTTTAATCATCTGCACGTCTCTTGATGTTTTTTTCTTGTATTCTTCGTATTATCCTTCTCTTTGTAATTTTTCTCTCCTTCGTTTCATTTTTTCAGCAGCTGTTAAAGGCATTTTACCTTTCAAAAAATTAAACTACAAAAAAATCTTTAAAGAAATTATGGTTACAAAAAAGGTAACTCGTATTTAACAACTGTAAAAAATTAAAATGTAAAAAAATGAAATTCTTAACGAAACTAAAATTGATAACAAAAAGAATATTTGTTTTTCTTCAACAACACAGCACTTGAAAACAAAAATATAAAAATCAAGTGAGTCGGATCAAATAATTTCAAAATACAGGAAAAATAAGCATTCATTGGTAACTCGCGTTACAAAATTTACTTTACGTTATTTGCACTATTTTACACAATAAACGTTATTCGAATAGCGGTTTTAATGTATAACTAAAAACATGAACTTATTTAAAGCGAGAATACAAATATTACTTACCGATTTGAACAAAATAAACACTGAAATTCTGATACTTTAAAATACGTTTGTGTCAATATTTGGTGATGTCTGCACTTGTTATTGTGCATCATCAAAAAAAGGGTTGTATATATAATATTTTTTTTAAATTTGAATGCAATTACCAACGTTGCCATATTTAATTAAGTGCTTGACATAATTAAACGGATTGGAAATTCCCTTTTTTTTTTCTTGCTTCATGTCCACTTTTCATAGAATTACCCTTATGTGACTGCAATGGTTTAATCAAAACACGTCAACATTACCAAGGTAAATTCTACCTTGAAGCGGCGAACATAGCTGCCAGCTCACCTAAAGACTTAGCCGCCTTTTTCTCAAATCGTAGATGAGCTCTAAATGCATGACATCCCAATAGACCCCTCTGTGGCCGCAGTAATCTGGGATTCATTATACCACCTCCCACGACAATCTAGTCTAATCCAATGTAAACTCCTTTATTAAGATCACAGACCTTAGTAGATTCGTCGAGAATTTCTGTGGTCCTTCCACGTAAACCTAGTAGTATCCCAATGGACCTACAATTGGCATATGCCTAACTCCGTGAAAACCACTCTAACCTGACATAATCCTGTAGGGCAAAAAAACTTTGAGTCTAAAACAAGAAGATTGAAGTAGTGGAATTCTGAGGGGTCTAAGGTCACGCACTCAAGTACAAATGGGCCTCAACGGACTTGTAGTGCGCAATTGAAGACAGAAACCAGTTGGAAAAGCTTGTAATTTCATGCCCAGACCCACCCCATCAGTTGTTGAATTAGAAGATTCGATAGAAATCGTAGCATGCGTGTCTAGTACTAATAAGGTAAAACTAGACATCACTTAGCTCTTAGTTGAGAATTAAAGTCAGACAAAAAGTTCTCCGTATCCCAGATCTCTTTCTCTCCTCGTTCTGTACTTTCGAAAAATTCTTTCAAAAAAAGGATAGTACTCATACACGTGCCAACTTATGCAGTCTGTCTGCACAAGATAACATAAACAACACCATTTCGACTTCTTTATTTTTTCGACATTCCTGCACGTCAGCGCCACCCCAATGCTTATGTTCATTGCACAATAAAACGAACACCCCGCACCGGCATAATCAGATATTTCAATTAACTCTCTCCCCTTGGCAAATGGCTTTCTCCAGTTATTCGCTTAATTGCCAAATTTAAATAAATTTATCCCAACTTATGTACGAACTGAGAACTAAGATAATGAACTTACAAAAAAAAAAAACATTACAGTCCACCAGAATTAGTTTATCAAAGCTCCAACACTCACCCCTGCAAGAAAAGAGCAAAAAACCAAAATATGAACACGCACACCACTATCTTCCCTTACATGAGTGCATTTACAATATGATATCCCAATCCCAATGCCTAAGCACCGTTATATGAGTACGAGTATAGCAAAAATACATTAAAACATAAATTGTATCCCTCCACCTATTGAAGTGCTCGTACGAGTACTCGTACTCGTATATGCAAATAACATTTATACAGTTGGCAGCTTCTACCTCTAGTTGGTGTTGCCACCCTTTTTCAGCATTGAAAAATCCCAGTCAACACTATTAGCGAGGGTTCTTGTAATATTCATCCACCCCTGTTCCCCATTCGAAAGGGAAATACAATAAAAGACCCTTATAAGACCACATAACATATTCATGCACACTTCATGCGGATAGTTTGAATTTTGAGATACTATTGTAGATACAAGTACTCCATTATATTAGCCCCAAATGCATGCAGTATCTAAATTAACTTCTCTTGAATTCAACTTATTCAACCCCTTACCGTTAACCCAAGCTCATGTCCATATCCATACCCAAGCCCAATGGCCGGAGTACCGTAGTTAAATTCGGCAAGAGCTTACGAGTACAGGGTTTTTCTTCTTCAAGATTTATTGTCACATAGCGGTAATTATTGTTTCCAGAGCAAACATCGTGGCTTGAACCTCGTGCTACCGGTTCATTAAAGTGGAACTTCACTTCAGAAAAAGGTTGCAACCCTTATTGCTTGCATTTACAAAGTCATTTGAAGGGGGACTACACAGGATTGTCATTTTTCCTACAATAGTAGTGGTAACCTTACTACCCGCAGAAATGTACAATAGTATTTTTCGGTTAAATGTGGGAACTTCGCACAGGTATGAAGCTACTGGCGCTCCTCTGGACCCACTAGGAGATATGGAGAACTCAACTTAGATTAGGAGCGATTGTTTGGCTTGGCTTAGTAGTGCTACTTATTTTTTTGTGAAACAGAGCACTAAGTGTTTCACAGCAAACGTCGCGACATATTCTGTGACTTATGCCCAGCACACATTCGTACTTAGCAAAAGCTTAGGATCCCGTTACGACCCCAGTCGGTCTTACTGAAATACATCAGGAGTGTCCCTGACCTCTTAGAGATGTTGTCAATAATTCAACTGGAGAGGCAGTTATGCTCATATGAAAACAAACTATCAATGGAACCGAGGACGCAGGCCGTCCTAATGCCGCTTCGGATCACGTAAAACTCTCCCTAAACCCAACAAGACTCAATAAATGCAGCCTTCCGACTATGTTCAGCGAAGTTTTACATTCTCAAACTACCTTGGAAGTCGTGAGAGGGTTCAGCAGCGCAGTTTAGCTGTCGCAACAGATGCAATAGTCGTCCCCTCAACCAGTTCTTAACAATATTGTTCTTTGCCAGCCTTTGTTCTTGTAAGCCTGACAGCAAGCTTTTCTAACGAGAAGTGAGATATAACGATGCGGTTCTCCAGAAAGACATCAGCGCCGCATCCCAAATCGGTTTTAGAACCATCTACGAAGACCCAACAACATTTACTTATATTTCCTAACTCAAATTCTGGGTGATGGTCCAGGGAAGGTTGATTTCGGATTTTTTTAACAATAGTCAAAAAACAGTGAGCGCTGAGGGTGTTGTAAAACCTGATCTTATTAAATTTATTAAACGACGGCGACTGGGATTTTCAAACAAACATAACCTTTTGATTTATCGAACGAACAGATCTGAAATATATTTTGACAGCTCAAATTCGAGCTTCGATTTGAATTGTTTTTCGTGCAGCACGAGTACGGAGTACTTAGAACCAAGCCGCCGGACAGTAAGTTGAGAAATTTATTTTTTATTTTTTGATAAATTCATTTTCTTGTAATTACTCTACTCTTGGACATATTGGACAATAGTTGAAGAATTTATTTTGAACACGGAGCTCGGTGCGTGAAGCAACATGCCGCAACGGAGGGTCGTCAACTTTCCAGTTCGTGTTGTACTAAAGACATTATAAGTATCATATATACAGGAAGAGCTTGATATTAAGTCTTGTCTCCGACAATATCACTCGAATGATAACGAACTGGATGGTATCATCTGAACACTCTTTTCCACATCACCGATATATCCAATTTAGTTTCAGCTCCTCTCCACCAACTAGGATTCCGGATTCCATAATTATCGGAAAACTGATTGACCAAAATACAAAGAACACTCTTAAGTCCTCCATGTAACACCAATAAGACCGATATAAAAGTGAGGATTTACCCTGCTTCTTAATCACGCAATGGCTGCTTCCTGCCCTTTTATTCAACCTAGAGGCAAGAAAAACCCGCATTGATGGACATCAGCACTGGGATCGCTTAGAAGCATTTTTGGGGAAGCAAAAAGCACATGAAATGTGACAGACTGGGACTCATTATATGGAAAGGTCTGAGGACGGCAAGGCGACATTCCTGAAGGTCATTTTGGACAAAATAACAGAAACCTCTGAGGCATCGCGGTTTCCTCACCACCAATGATTGAAAAATAACCCGATGCCCCTTGGACGACCTCAAGTACTGAGTGACTCGACATGTTACTAGACACCCACTTTCCAGGTAGCTCCATATTCACGGCCGGTATCAGCCTTAGAAGGACTACTGCTGCCGCGACTAAAATGCGCGCTTGCACACAGCGCGGGCGAAGGAAAATCAGGGAGGATAGAAAGGAAGGTAGTGATGAACGTTGGTTTTAAATATTTGAATGTTATAATGACTAGGAAATAAGAGCTGAGTTAGGTCGGGCATTCCATAAGCGAGTAGTACGGCTCAGGAACGAATCACGATATTTTAGAGCACGTCCGAAAATCGGCTTGATACTGATGAGCATTCATAGCGAGACGAGTGTTACAGTTGAAGGTTTGAAGGGGCGGATTGCTACTGGCGATTACAAGTGACAAGCTGCTCTGCTGCTCTATACAAGTCTAGGCCAGACGGTATAATACCAGCCGAGCTATAAATGTCCTCAGATATCATCCTACCAACGCTAGCGAATATCACGAGGAGTCCACATCCGGTCCAAAGCCGGAAAATGTTCTCATGTTGACCCAAAAGACTTCAGACCTATGAGTCTACCATTTTTCCTATTAAAAAGTCTAGAACGACTGATTAATTGATAGACGATTGATGCACGGCTTTTTTCTACTGCTCAATATGCCTACTGTAAAGGAAAGACGAAAATTTCATCGAATGAAACGTTTTCGAAAACGGAAACAGGCATTGGATAGCCATATCGAACAATCCCTACATTATAGAGAGGGAGTACACAATGGTTGAGTTGCAGGACATGGAAGGTGCCTTTAACAACGTCAACACATCCGCAATCACAACGGCACTGTCAACTCTGAAGGTAGATCACTCGCGTGGGGAATTGATCACTCTTTTGTTAAATAGCAAGATTATGAACCCAAACTTTGTGGGGCTTTTGCTAAAATACGTAAGTATCAGCAGAGATACGCCGCAAGGCGTTATTCACCTACGAGGTGGTTGTCTGGTGAACGGCCTTAGACAATCCAGCCAACTAAGCAAAGTCCAAAGGACAGCATGTCTGTGGCATGTCTTAGGCACTACTTCCTCCGCGGCACTCGATATTTTTAATTAGAACTTTCTGGGAGGAAGAAGCTTTTATGGACGACCAATCAATCCATTTCTACCCAGATAGATCCAAAACTGCAGGCAGCGGCGTTTTCTCAGATAAGCTTAATCTACCTCTCCTTCCGTCCTCCAAATCACTGCAGCATGTTGCAAGGCGAAAATTTTGACGATTAAGGATGTTCTGTTCTGGTTGAAGAAAAACGTGATAACTCCATGGAATATCCGCATTTTTTCAGATAGTCAGGCCGCTATCAAATCCCAGTACTCGGTCTTAGAAATTTGTAAAATCGCCCTTGATTGCCGATCATCCCTTAGGTATATGGCAGAGTAATTCAACTTCCACCTATGTTGGATGCTGGGGCACATAGACATTCCAGGGAATTCTAGGGCCGACGAACCCGCCAAAATTGGAACCACTCTACCTAAGCTACCGGAAAAGGATAGCATAGGTATACCAATCGCTACGTGCAAAGTAATATTAATTTGCTGGATGCTAAGAAAAGAAAAAATCTTAGGTGGACTGTTGGATCAACATGCCTAGCGACCAAATACATAGATCTGGCCAAAGCTGTATCTGAATCGCTCTAAGAGTTTGGTCTTTCTAAATAGGAAACATCTCAGCGCCACCATAGGTGTCATCACTGGACACTGCCTTATAGGCAATCGTGTTAGAAGGCTTGGCGTCTTTACAAATGATTTCTGCAGAAGCTGAATGGACGAGGAGGAGAAAGAGACAATCCTCTACCTCCTCCGTACATATCCAGCTCTCTCCCAAGGAAAGAAACTCCACTTAGAAGCTTTCTTCTATGTACAATGACTTAAGCGATCTAGAAAATATAGATGTAAACAATCTCCTATGCTTCATCATAACCTGAAATTGGTTCCAAGAGCAGGAGGATCACAAATCTTAAGTGGGTTGGTTTTTCCAACAGGCCCTGTAACCTAACCTAAGCTAACCTATACCAAAGACGACTTATCTTTAAGAATATTAAGGGGAGAGAGATTCGTCAAGGTGTCTAGAGAAAAGCGAGATGTGCTAGGGAAAGGGAGACAGAGCGTTGGAGTCTAGTAAAAGAAGCAATGACGTTTTTATTAAAAACTTGATCCACCAGACCATCGACGCACATGTATTCAGGCTTATCATAGCTGTGTAACTCTTAAGAACCCTCTTCGGTGATAAGCCTCATGTCTTATGGAGACTTTCGACGTGCCATGTTTAGTCCGAAGAAGTTTATGATCCAAATATTTAGCTTCGTTGGAGATGATGTCTTTAAAAACTAGATGAGTTAGGCTAGTCAGCTTCCTACTTCTCGTAAAGAGTACAACCTTAGTTTTGAAAGCATTTTGATTGGAAGCCCATTTCTAGTAAACCAATCGTCGATCACGTATAGGGGTGCCTGCGCCATACAACATAGGCAGAACAGCTTCATTATCTCCATATGCCTCAGCATAGACGTCAGAACTATTGGGAACCTGGTCACAGAACGCCGCCCTGCGGGTAAAACCTGTTTACACTTGTTGTCACATATTGGCCGCAGTCAGCATCAATATTCAGGGTCCTATTCACCAGAATCTAGTGAGTCGTATATGCGGTGTCGTCAACAATTGGGTTGATGAAACCACCCTCAATGTCAATCAAAATGCCTAGCGCGCACACATTCTTACCGAATGCACCTTTAATTCCATCCACAAGATTTTGAAGCGCACTCTCGCAGGATCTTCCGAGTTGCTAAGCATGTTGCATCTTAGACAGAGGATGCAAAGCATTTTACGCTATTGAAACTCGACCATTCTCTCCATGTTCTTCAACATGAAGATGGTCAGACACTGATAGCGCTGAGGTTCTCGGGTGCTTGTAGTCATTTTTCCGATTTTCTGTGTACAGGCTATTCTCACTGGCTTTGGGTATGTTTACCAGTGCGGGGCTGGCAGAGAAGATTCTGTTCGGAGTCACCACCAACTGGATATATGCCATCAGTGCCAGGCGACTTAAAGCCATCAAAGAAAGCAACAGTATGTTTGATGGTCCCTTCCATCACCACAACCGATGACAGATACCAGTTAAGGCATGATGTGTTACTCAGCTGACTTGCAGCTTCTTTGATAAGAGTAAATTGTGAGCTGTTTCTGATTAGGTTACCTAGGAAGTGAGTTTCAAGTATGAGGCAGATAGTCTCTACTTTCGACACAGTTTAGGTCCACCAGAATTTCCAGTATTAGAGTAGAATGAACTACTTCTTTGCCTGAGTGCTCTGTTCCGACAGAAAAAAAATAAAAAATCACAGCGTGGCAAATTTCGCTCTTTTGAAAACACAGACAGGCCTTTCGGCAAAGATCGCTTTAAGAAAGACTATTCCAAATCCAATGTAACTTCCTTTATTGTTTTTGCTGTCAAGATTCTAGTCTTTCTCAAAATTAGTTTTAAGTGACTTGTTTAGAGGTTTTCCTGCCCGAACATGTCAGCTCAAAGTACTTGGTGAAAGCACCGTCCAGTCCTACGCGGTAGAGCAAGTCCTTATACGTATAAAATGGCTTTAGTTGTTCGAAAGAAGGCTCCATAAATTGCTGTCTTAGCCCAAAGAAACAGTCATTGGCCAGAGTTATTTTTCGGGCCATCTCAGTGCTGGGCCAAATAAGGATCAAAAGCGAAGCCCAGGGTGTCACAGTTATGGATATCTGTTGTCTTCGTTTTGCCTTCAAGTGACCAATTGAATCATCTTCGCCGCTTCCAAAACATACTTACGAACTCCGATAAGGTCAATACCGTCCACCTACACCATATACGAGTACATAAACGTGCTTTGTGGTCATGTGAGTTCGGCCCGCGCCAAATGGGTTTGGTGTACCCTTAAAATGTTTGCACACGCCATGATATCTATCGTGAGGTAACGTCCTCGCCTTCAACTCTCTTCGATCCCGGGCATGCTGTTTCCAGTTGTCCAGACCGGGCGCTCTCTTGATCCTTAAAACGGACGTTCGATCTTCCTTATTGTCTCGAACCTGGGCGCTGGGGCATAATTTTAAATTCGATCGATGTCGCCAAGCCATTGCAGTCGACGTCTTTGGATTTCCTGAACTACATCTACAATCTTAATACAGAACTCATGGAGTTTAGGTTGTATCATGTTCGACGAAGAATTTTCTTTCTGGAAAGTGTTTGCTCTTCTTTCCTCCTATTCGCCCCCCACTCTACTACATACTCGTATAGCAAAACAGGCAGAATCAATGTTTTGTAGAGCATGCATTTCCTCTACGACTTAGCATTTGTAAGCTAATTTGGTCCGTCAAATCAAAGTATCAGCGGTTTCCCAGGATAATTCTTCGCCGAATCCCCTTTAGAGTGGTTGGAGTATACGAGTATGTTACTCCGGGGTAGATGAACGTCTAAACCGCTTCGAAGTTTTTATTGCTAACAGTGACATTTTGTCCTAATCAGTTGACGGATGCTTTTTCGCTAATTGACTACATACCATATACGAGTACATATTGGGTCTATAACTTAATTCGCGCGGTTTGCTAAGAGATGGCGTAAATTGTATTATTCCATTGGAACATGCGTTGGAAAGCTACTGTCATTGTACGTCATTTCAGTATATGTCATTCATTTGAAGCGTAAACAACAATAATTTTTTTTCACTCGAATATGTCGAACTTTGTGCCTGAAAAAGTGTTTTGGCGGGGAGTTCTTGATCATTACTTTAATATGAAGAAAACTGCTGCCGAAAGTCATCGTATTTTGGTGGAAGTTTATGGTGAACATGCGCTAGCTGAGCGAACGTGCTAAAAGTGGATTGCACGATTTAAAAGTGGTGATTTTGGCTTGGAAGACGATGAACGTCCTGGGCAGCCAAAAAAGTTTGAAGATGAAGAACTGGAAGAATTACTCTATGAAGATTTTTGCCAAACACAAGAAGAGCTCGCAGAATCTTTGAGTGTCACTCAAGCAGCCATTTCAAAAGGTGTAGAAGCAGCTGGATATATTCAAAAGCAAGGAAATTGGGTTCCACATGAACTCAAGCCGAGAAACGTCGAAAGGCGGTTTTGCATGTCCGAAATGTTGCTGGAACGCCACAAAAGGAAGTCATTTTTGCATCGGATTGTTACTGGTGATGAAAAATGGATCCATTACGACAACCCCAAGCGCAAAAAATCATATGTGAAACCCGGCCAACCAGCCAAATCAACGGCAAAGCCGAATATCCATGGCGCGAAGGTAATGCTCTGTATTTGGTGGGATCAGATGGGTGTGCTGTATTATGAGCTGCTAAAACCGGGTGAAAACATCAATGGACAACGCTACCGAACACAATTAATCCGTTTGAAAAGAGCAGCGGCCGAAAAACGCCCGGAATATGCAACCAGACACGAGGCAGTAATTTTCCATCATGACAACGCTCGGTCCCACGTTGCTATTCCGGTTAAGAACTATTTGGAAAACAATGGATGGGAATTCTTACTCCACCCGCCTTATAGCCCAGACCTTGACCCTTCTGACTACCATTTGTTCCGGTCGATGCAGAACGCCCTCACTGAAATACGGTTCACATCAGAGCAGAATATCAAATATTGGCTTGATTCATTCTTGGCTGCCAAGCCGGCGCAGTTCTTTTGGGATGGGGAGTTATATAGTTCGTTTTGTCCTCATTTATTTCAAGGCCTACCCGCTAGTTCTTCAATCGGCGTAAAGCCATTTATAATGGAGCATTGAGAGCTGCCTATGATGTCAATTTGTTGAAGCCAGCGTCTTCTGTTTTAATACCTGCCATAGGCAATAGTTCCTCCAGCACCAGACAGTGCATCTCCCTGCCGAATTCGTTCAGAGGATCTATTTCCAAATTGCACATGGCTCCGCTGAATCACTTTTGCCGACATCCCTGATTCGTCTCCTTGTAGGGCTGCAGACAATGAGTACCTTTATATGCGGGCTTAGAGTCAATGAAGAGATGGCAGGTCTGGACTTTAAATTCGCTGGCCTTTTTCGGGATTTGCCCTAGTGTGAAAATGTTGTCTATGGTAGATCTACTAGGCCTGGAGCCACACTGGTACTCGCCGAAGGGCATGAGACGTTCACACAATATGTTGGATAGGATCTTAAATGCGGCATCAAGTGGTGATATGCGTCGGCAGTTCTTATGAGACATATCATCGCCTTCTTGAAAATAGAGCTGAGTGTCCCGTCATCGGGCAGGCTTTTATCCACCCATGCCTGGTTGATGAATGCACCCTACCAAAAGATCACGTTTATATTTGAAAAGCTCGGCTGGTAAACCATCGGGACCGGGCCACCTTGTTGTTCTTCGGCTTCATAGCTAAGTCAACCCCTTCTATCCTGAGAGGACTTTCATAACTGGAAGTGTATTCGCTTCTTGCCCTATCATTTTCTCTGCCTAGTGCTGTTTAAATACATATATTGCAAAAGCCTGCTTCCTTGAAACCAGCTGCCACTTGCTAAGTCTTCGTGAAACACATATTTTCCTATCGCGGGACCCTTCGATGTCCTTTCATTTTTATGAAGAATATCTGTATCTGTCACGATACTGTTCCACTGTTTTGGTTTTATTTTTGCGATATAGGGCTTGAAGGTATTCATTTTCTGCCACCTTCTTTCGTCGCACGCACTTATCATCATAACAAGAGTTCTTTCTCAAGGGTGGTAGGCTATTACATGGTGGTTACCTCGGTTATATCTGTGATGATGCCACGATAATCTAAATCTCTGAAGGCTCTGGCTACTCCAGTCTAAGGCTTCCAACCTTGAGTTTCTTTTTCTGTCGAGCTCTGGATTTGGCGGCAACACGTACATAAGTCGAAGTTTGCCCCTCTAAATGTTTGCACAAAGCAATTCGACCTGTAGGGTGTCTTCACATCCGTGAAGATGTTTTTCCTAACTCCGGCATACTCCGGACAACATCCGTAGGTCCCGTCCAAAGAGTTATAGAATTCCTCCTTGATAGAGTCAAAGTCAATTTTGGATCAATGACATGTATTGTACTACATTCACTGAGACCTTACATCCACCGGCAACACTTTATTCACGGATACCTAAATTAAACTGCATCCCAAGGGTGGTAGGTCTAGTCTGGGTATCTTTGGAAAAGTCTCTAGACCGTAGTCGATAAATGGTGTGTATTTCTAAAACAAGGCACACGCTGAATAGCACACTCATACAGCCATTATTAAGCCATAAAACTGTCAGAAGAGCGCACAATGAATGGCCAGAGTGCAACAAAGGGGTGCACCACCCCCATAAATTATCCGCACAAAACGGAACGACAACCAAAAAACCGTTCAACATGCAAATCCAACAAACACTAACTGAAACTGAAACCAGAGCCGATAGACGGTACCCCGGTAGACGATACCAACACTCCTAAGGTACCAAGGTGATGTTCCTGGTTCTTGGTTCTTGGTTCCAGGAAAATTTTCCCATTTCCAGGGAAAATATTGTAATTCCTCATTTGCCAGTGCTGTATCTGTTTCCGTATCCCTTTCCAACCAGAACGAACAAGGGAGGTGAGTTGCGTATTCCTCCAGCCCGTGTTACACCATGAACACCACAGAGGGTTGATTGCTCTGTATAATTTCCAACATCTGTTCAATTGAATTTCGCTGCTCGGTTCGGCGCGGCGGCGGCGGTGATGGTGCTCTACTCCGAATGTTGGCGGGACGTGGGTTATTGAAAGTGAAACGGATCTCTGTTGTATGTCATTTTCCGTGGATGATTTCTTGGAAACGCGAGCGTTGAAATGTTTTTCTTTTTTTTTTTTTTTTTTTTTGTAATATCCTTAGTGGGTAACGGTATCGTTTGCTTAATGTCTAATTCAATAAAATTGTAATTTTTCTTTACAGTGCTGACAGACAAAGTGGTGGAGGGAAGTTTAGCAGGCTTTAAATAATGGAACGACGGCGAAGGCAAATGGCGACAGAAGGACATTTTTCGTTTTTTTTTTTGTTCCTTTTTCAAAATTTATTTTATGAGCTGCTGTGGGTAATTTTTCACATGTTAATGAATGGGAAGTTGATTAAATGACAATCAAGTGACAGTGAGATGGAGTTGGGAGTTAAGAAGGAAGGCAACGTTGTTACACAATATTTCGTTCCGTATGGTCGATTGTTTCAGTTTTAATGCACTCTGCAGTGGCACTAACATTTGCTGAAACTCTATTAAATGGTCGTTAAGTTCTTGAAAAACAAATTGTGAACATTTAATAAAATTTATTAAATGCGCATATCTGCTTTATGGTCCTTTCATGGATCAGCACATATGACAAAACGATTCCTGGAAAAAAGACATTTGTCGCTGTTGACGGACTCTACGTAGAATTATGGTGTAAAATAAAATGAGCAGCCTCGTGCTGGCAGTTTGAGTATCCATACCCATCTTACTGAGGTTATACGCATCGATGTTAAAAAGCTGAAAGGGAGTTAGTTATGTACAAGGTCAATGACTTGAACTCCAACTTTTTAAAATGCTATAATTTTTTTATTTTTTGATAAATTTTATTGTGCCAAAGCAAAAAATGTTGGAAAATACATCAATTTTCAAATTGTATCAGTAGTTTTCAATACGTCCACCTTTGGTGAGAATCATGGCCTTGAGACGGCCGAAGAAAGCATCGCACGCTGCACGCAAGTGGCTCTGCGGTATTTGGGCCCATTCCCGGCGAAGTGCTTGTTTGAGATGGTCCAAACTTTGGTATTTTTTAGTGCCAACCTTCGCCTTCAAAATACCCAGACAGAGAAATCCAACGGATTTGCATCCGGAGAATTTTCAATCCATTGTGTCGAAGAAATGAAATGTGGAACATTTTTTTTAACCAATCTTGGTTGACGCGCGCTTTGTGAGACGGTGCCGAGTCTTGTTGAAATGTCCACGGTCTCCGACCAAAATGATTGTTTACCCAAGGCTTCAATAATGCCTCTAAGACAGTTTCACGGTATACGATCGCATTAATTTTGACGCCACGGTCCAAAAATACGAGCGGAGAGCGACCATCGGTGGTTATGGCGGCCCAAACCATCACCATCGGTGCTGCCTGCTTTCTGGTGGCCGTTCGAAGGTGTAAATTTTCGAAGGACCTCTCTGGCAAGTAAACTCGGTCGTTTTGTTGAAATATTGTTCGATAATAAATGGCGACTCATCGGAAAAAACCAAATTCGGCAACTCACCACTTTCGTGCAAGCGTAGCAACTTTTTCGCTCTTTCGACTCTAACTTTTTTCTGTTGCGGTGTAAGATCGTGTGCTTTTTGGAACTTCAATGGCTTGAGCCCAAGCTCATTTTTCAGTATCTGTTACATCCGTTCCAACGATATGTTGAGCTCACGAGCCACTTTTCTTCCACTTCGACGCGGATTTCGCTCAATTCGAGCCTTCACTTTCCGAACCATTTCTGCCGATGTTGCTGTTTCTTTATGACCACCTCCATGGCGTTTTGCAACGCTGCCAGTATCACGGCAACGAGCTATTTGCGGCCCGGGTCAACCCCGGACAGATTTATTAATGCTTATTACAAGCTTATTCTTAAAACTAACAATTTTCACTCAAAAACTAAAGGGTGGGAGCGGTTAAAAAAAGTTAGGATGTGAGGCATAGGTGGAAATAAGAGTGTTTTTAAGAGAGAGTTTGGTGAGATGGTAGTCGAAGAGAGGCAGAATATCGTTAACTTCACGAAGCATTCTAGACATTGGCTCCAAGTGTCCGTAATTCGTTCGGTGAAGATTGAGCCGGAAAAGTGGCACAGACCTAAGATTGCGTGGGTTGGTATTAAAAGAAATAAGCCGAAGTAAAGAAGGACAATCGATATTACCAACTAAAATTTGATGAATAAAGAGAATGTCGGCAACTTTTCGACGTATAGAAAGGGGTTGTAAATTTATAAGTTTAAGCCGGTCAGTATAAGGTGGTAAGTTTTGGCTATCATCCCAGGGAAGACCACGTAAAGCGAATCGTAAAAACCTGCGTTTAACAGCTTCTATCCGGAGGATGTGTGTTCTGTAGTAGGCTGACCAAACTTGGCTTACATATTCTAAGGATTGGAAAACTCCTTAGACCAGCGCTGCCAAGGGCAGAGTTGGCTTTCTTTATTATATTATCAATGTGAGAACGGAAATTGAGTTCCTTATCACAGACAACACCTAAATCACGCAACTCATTCACTAAGGGAATGGGCAGATTAAAGATTACATAGCAGCGAGATAAAGTAGGGGGCCGCTTACGGGAATACGTTATAGCCTGACACTTATTGACGTTAAGCTCAAGAAAATTCTTCTGACACCAAGTACAAAATCTGTCAAGATCTTCCTGCAGTGGTAGGCTGTCTGAGGAAGAGGATATATATCTAAAGATTTTCATATCGTCTGCGGTAACAGATATGTATAAATTTTTAATGATGCCATCAACATCATTAATGGCCAGAATAAATAGTAAGTGGCTGTCTTGAGGGACACCAGAGGAGGCTTTAATTGGGTCAGAAATCATGGACCTAAATAAAACATAGTACTGTCTTTCATTTAAATATGATTGAACCCATGTTATAAAGTTTATTTGGAAACCAAGAGCTTTTAATTTCAGAAGGACTATATCATGTGAAATCCTATCAAAGGCTTTGCTGAAATCGGTGGCAATCACATCAACTTCATTTCCAGATTCCAGTCCACATAAAGTGCTTGATATGAATTCCGTTAAGTTGGTGGTCGTGGGACAGCTATTTAAGTAGGAAAAGCTATGGTTCGAAACACAAATGATTTATTCACGTTGAGGTGCTGGAGGGCTCTAACGATGACTACTTGTGGTTTTCCAGCCAAATATGAAGCAATGACACTATCACGTTTGAATTCCATCGCGGATAAAAATTTTCCAACACAACTGAGACGCAAATCGTTTAAAAGGCTAGTAAATAATAAAATTATCTGTCATGTGTCAAAATTTGAGCTCACTGTCATGAACGGTTCGGAAATTATAGCAGTCTGAAGTTGGTTTGAGTTGGAGTCATTCAGGGTGTAGTTACATTGCCTCCCGCTGCAAAAGGAATAAGCCTGTGTCTGGTTCCGGTGGTGATGTCGAGAAGAGAAGATCCACTCCTAGCTTAGCTTGGCATAAAAATCGCTAAGGACGATTTTCACGTCATATTAAGGGCATTGCTCGTAGGTTTTGTCGACGAGCTCCTACAAGCACTCCTTAGTAAAATCGTCCTTCTCCTCTGCCGGAGCGCGGGCGTTTATGAGACTTATGTTGGAGGGAACAACCATTAAATACAAAAATGTAAAACACATTCAGTTCTAAATACCGCACTGCCTGATCCCTAATCAATTATTCTTGTGCGTTTTCTGCTTTCAAAATGGCACAAACTATTTGGCTCCATCCTCTCACTTTTTCCTTAAGGCTAAAACCTAAAAGTCAAAAACCATTAAAGGCACCAGCTTCGAATATTCACATCCATTCAAGAGTAAAATTATTCCACCTGCACGATGACAGTGTCTATTCCAAAATGCTTCCCGACATATTCAATCCAAACAAGGACGGGGTAGAAAAAAAACAAAAAAAAAAAACCAGCCAACACGAATATCCTTTCAATGCCATTACCATTCAGCCGTCAAATGCAATGCAAATCCTTTGTTCGATAATCGCGACATGGGGTTTTTATTATTTTCGCCGGAAGGGGTGACTTTCCTTTCGATTTCGATACTGAAACTGAAAAGCCCTTCAATGTCAATATCCACTCGCTACATGGCGCTGAATTGACCTTCGATTAACTCGTTTAATTCACCGTTATTTCAAGTTTAAAACAAAACAACAAAATAAAAAAAACAACAAACCGGCCCAATTGCCGGATAAATGTCTGTGATACTGAATTGGGGGTGTATCCGTGCCAAAAGCAAATGTCCTCTGACAGGATAATGGCCCGTCATTTACGTAAAAATCAACTTCATTCTCTCTTGCCTATCGATGTTGATTATCCCTTATTTTTCAACTGTATCCCTGAATCAATCGTTCGTACATATCATCATCAGCAAATTGATGACAACAACGGTAATTCAACTCCCATCGCCCGTTTGCAATCAACATCAACTAAATTGCAGCAAATAGGATGCGAATTATTAAACGATTGACAAGAACGAGTATCTTGTCACCGAAAAAAAGGACATGATTTCGTTATAGAAAATGAAAATGTAAACACTTGAAGGCATCCTTCAGGCCTTCATCTTTTATCCATCCCATTTTACCCCCATCAAAGGCTGTGTTAGGTATGAAAGGAAAATTATGTCACATTGTCACTATGACTTGAGATCAATCAAAGGAATGCATAGTATGTAGTAGCAGCCAGCAGGGTTGTCTTCCGAAAACCTCCATCCACTACATAGTCGTCCTTCTCATAGTCTCCTGGTTGATGTCTTCATCCACAGATTGGGGTTGTGGGCTGACTCTAAATAAGTTTACACTTGCAGGGGTGTAAAAAACCTTTTGGCATTTGATTTAGGACTCCCAAAGCGGTACTGACGCCTAGCGTAAATATATGTGTGCAGTTAGTTCGTTCGTCCAATAGATACCATGTCGTGGCCATGGAATATATTACGAGGCAAAGTGGGTGGTTTTACAAAAAAAAAGGAGGTTGTGCTGAGTACTGCGTACAGGATACCCCATACCCCGTACTAGGGGGTTGATTACATTTTTTTCCTCTCATCCTGTTGGTTTTTCTGGGGCACAATGTTGTAATTTTCTCTCATTCTTCAGAATCAGAAATCAACATAAGTTCATAGGAAAAGAGTAGAGAGGGTGATTGTGGCGATTGTGGTGGTGGTAGTGGTGGGTGGTGATATTTGTGCTAGGGGAGTTGGGCGTTCATTTGCCACTTCATCTTCATTCCCTTCTTTAAATTAAAATCGAAAATTATACAAAAACAGGAACAAGTGAGAGATGATTCCAGAAGAAGGACGAAAAGAATCCGACGAAGGGGACAATATTTGTTTAGGAATGAACGAGTAGCAAAATTGGTGATTATCGTGGGGTGAACACTTTGCAATGAATTATTTTACAATCTTTATTTTTTTTTTTTTTAAGAAAAAAATAAAGAAATTGTCGAGTTTTTGTCTTATAGGAGATTGGGACATCTGGGTTGTGGTGGCTGTCTTGTCTTCAGACTTAAGGACACTTAATATTTTTGTACGTGGTTAGTGCTTTTATTTTATTATATTTTTTAATTAAGCAAGCGAATGGTATGTAGGGCGAAAGAGGAAGCTTGAAGATTCCATTTAATTTTACAGGACATTTTCATTCTTTGTTTCTACTTGAGATTGACACAATATGTATTTTAAAATTGAAAACGAAAACCAAAATCCCATGGAATACAACTAAAAGATATACAAGTGATGGGTAATGGAAAAATAGGCAAAGTCACGTGTCAGGATTTTAAGCAGGACATGAATAGATTATTTTTTCTTATAGCGGAATAGTTACCAATACAAAATTACAGACTTAGTGTAGCTACCGAATCAAATTGTTGTAGGTGTTATGCCTTTACAACAATACGAAACAGCACACCAACAAAGCTAATTTCACTCAAAGTTAGAATTACAGCAACTTTAGTGGGAAGACCTTGATTGAATTTTTCTTAAATCGGATGAGGATCAGCTAAGCAGATGTTAATGAATCACTTTGCTATGGTATTAAGGCAATGCACGGTAACTCGAATATAAATGACGGTTCCAAGCATCAACTTCCCGAATACGGTATGGTTCTTGTACTAACATAAAGACTGCAACAGCAACGAATGAGAATTGACGGCATCCTTTTCTTAACTTTTCCTAGCTGCGCCAAGGAAACCTTCCGAAAGCTGAAGAAACCGAAGGACGCTGGCATCATACTTAAATAACCTGAACTATATCTGGCTAGTTTCGCATAGATAATGCACCCTCAACAGAGTACGGATTCGATGATCTAAAACTCGTAGCAAGCAGACTTCGGATTAAGAGAAATCCATCCAAAGTCAAAGTTTTTAGCTTTTCACAAGAAAACGGGGAAAACGGCAGGCAGTTCTATTTATCTAGATCTAACACTGTGTCGGATGACGGTACCACACAACTTTAGGCGCGCAGAAGAATCATCAAAGCACAAAAACTGTTTCCCAACTCCTGACATCTATTGTAGCTAGAAGGAGTCATCGTCATGAAATATTTAAATACTTACGAGGGGCGTTCAATATATTCTCGGTATCGATATGAAAGAAAATGCGAATTCAATTTAAATTGTTTTTATTTTTCAATATAATCTCCCCTAACATCAATGCATTTGTTACATCTTGAGATAAGCTTTTTTAAACCCTCAAAAAAATAAATTTCCTCTTATACCATTTATTGCCGAATTGAGTTCTTCATCATCCGAAAATCTTTTTCCACGAAGACATTTTTTCAAATCCGGAAACAGGAAATAATCACTAGGGGCAAGGTCTGGACTATAGGGTGCGTGTTGGATTTCTTCGAAACCACAATCTCGCGCAGCAGCCTTGGAAACTCGCGCCGTGTGAACAGGAGCGTTGCCATGAAGAAGCAACACACCCGCTGCGAGTTTACCCCGTCTTTTCTTTTTAATTTCCTCCCGCAAATTACGAGTATGCAAAGTGGAAGCGTAGGATGTGGCGTTGATGGTTTCACCTTTTTTTTTGTACTCAATGAGCAAGATTCCCTTTGAGTCCCAAAAAACTGTGGCCATGAGCTTCCCGGCAGACGGAGTGACTTTGAACTTCTTCGGGGGGTCTGTTCCTTTTTTATGCCACTGCATGGACTCTTGTTTGCTTTCAGGGTCATAGTGGTGGACCCATGTTTCGTCCCCAGTAACAATTCGATCCATAACACCGTCCGCGTTCTCACTACACATCTCCAAAAGCTCTCTACAGCATGCGATTCTCACTTTTTTCTGAGGCGCTGTGAGCATTCGTGGCACCCACCTTGCACTGACCTTTGAAAGGTTAAGATGAAGAATGGTGTGAATGGTACCAATTGAAAGCTTGGTGATCTCTGCCATCATTTTCACCTTTATTCGGGCATCCTCAAGAACAAGTTTTTCGACTTCTTTGATGCTTTCTCCCGTACAAGCAGTAGCCGGGGCGCCGGAGCGGGGGTCGTCTTCAATGCTCTCTCTGCCTCTCTTGAACTCACTTGACCACTTTTGCACAGTTGATAATGAAGGTGCGGAACCCTGGTAAACAGCCACCATCTCTTCATGAATAGTTTTTTGACTTTTTCCTTGCTTAGTGAGAAATTTAATTACAGCGCGATGCTCAATTTCCACCATCATCGTCTCAGTTGCCATTATGATTCTGTTTAACTAGAGATAAAACGCGAATTAATAATCACATTTATATGAAATTTTACATGAATGCACTAAAATAATAGTATTACTTGATAAATAAGTCAATTTATATATACAACCACAGCTTCACCCCGATACCGAGAATATGCTGAACGCCCCTCGTAGGCTCTGTTGTAAACCACCAGAAATGATGGAACAGAGAGAATTATCCGACAACCTGCGCAACCTGATGAGTTTGACAATGTTAAAACTAGACGTGGCGTTGTATAGCTCATACCTATGCACGGTGTCATATATGGCTTTGAAATCGACAAAATGATGGTGTCGATCTGATATGGACCAACCAGATTGTCTAAGAATGGTTTCAGATGCTAACATAATACGGCAGAAAGATCTAACAAGCGATGTTTAGAAGACTTATTCCTCTAAAGTTAGCGCAGTTAAAATGGTATGCATTCACCGGGCACACTTTCCCCTAACCATATCTTACAGAGAAGCTGGTGCATGCACCCAAGCACGTCATTTCCAGCTGCTTTAAATAACTAAGTAGACAGTCCGCCTGCCGCAGCGGCTTTATTAGACTTTAGGTCCGATATTACTACCTAAACCTCGTCTATGCCAGGAGAATGGAAATCGACAGTTGGGTTTCATATACGAGTAAGCACAAATGTAGATGGCATGACTCTCCAGGCTGCCGGCAGACCAAACGAATATTTACTGACGTCTCGAAGAAGTCAGCGGCCTTCCTGTTGTCCGAAGTTTGCAATGCATTTGATGACGACACCGAAATACCTCTGTGAATGTCCAGTTTATGCTCGCATGAGGCTGCAGGTTCGAAAGACTAAAAGATTTCATTAAAAGGAAATTAAAACGAGTACAACGGACAAATTCGTTGTTTGAGTGCTCTGTTCCGACAAAAAAAATCAAAAAATAAGGTTGTGCCCCGTTACAAATTTTAAAAACCTGAATCGAATGTCAGACTTGGGATTATGCAGACTGTGTTTTCCAATGCTCAAAGACGACTTCCTTACCCAGCCTAGCGTTATGATCTCCTTGTTGTCACTGAGCACACGTTCGGTCTATGGCGTCGTAGAATTCGTTGCTATCATCCTTAACCTCTGTAGGGACATGAACGCGAATCAGGCTTAAATTTCCGAATATTTCCGCTTACATGTCGAAAGCTTAAAAATTTTTATCGAAGTCTGCCTTCGATAGCACATCTACATCCAAATAGGTATCTTCTTCCTCCTTTGTAGAAGTCGCCGTATTCACTTCTCATCCGCTTTTCGGTCGGATTATCCCATCGCACTTCTTGAGTGGCCGTCGTTCAAGTGGTAGTGGACTGGCTTCCAAATCGGAAGGTCTGGTCTTCGAATCCCAGCCTCACCCAAAAGACATATCATCCATTTTATCAGTTAACGAAAATCAAGTAAGACGAGTAGTTAACTAAAAATCAACATCAAGCCAACTTTCCACTAAGAATTTAGTCTCCCCATTAAATGTTGGATGCGCCATCCATGGAGAGAAATAACCACTGAGCCCAAACATCTTTCTTTCTATCTCTATCCCATTTTCCAAAAAACTTAACACATGCTGAGGCATTATAACTGTATTCATACCCACTTGAGTGTTAAGTTCTTTTTAAAAAAAAAAAAACTTCTTGGACAGCGCAGTATTCTAGACCGATGTCGCCATACAGCTCATAGAGTTCGGCGAATCTTCTCCTCCAAAGCCAGTCAACGCAAATGGGACCGAATATTTTATGAAGAATTTTTCATCCGGTTTCGATAGGGTCCATGCTTTAGCGCCATAAAGTACGACTGGAATGATCAACGTCTTATGTGCATATGTAGCAGAGATCTTCTAAGTTGCTCGGGATAGGGCCTAATTACTCAATTCCCTTCTTGGCCCAAAGAAACAGCGATTGGCAAGAGTGATTCCTGATTTTATATCTACTGAGTTATTGTTGGCAGAATTGATATTATGTCAATATCATCGCCGTACACTAGTGATTGCACAGACCTTTAAAAGATTGTGCTCCCGGTGTTCAATTATGAGCTCTGCACAATTCTTTCAAGTATGACGTTACAAGTCACATGAGTCACATGACAGATCCTCACCTTGTCTAAAAAAATTGTTTGGCACCAAAGGTCTCGATTAAGTCGTTACCAACCTTGACGCTGCAGCGAGCATTCTCAATCGTTATTCTGCACAGACGGACCAGTTAGGCAGGAATTGCAAAACTAGACATGGCTGCCTTAAAATCGACTAAAAGATGGTGGGTATCGATTTGGACCTCTTGAGTTCTTTCCAGGATCTACCGGGCTGTGAAGATTTGGTCGATTGTGGGCTTTCCTGGTCTGAAATCGCACTGATAGGAACCAATCAGGGTATTGACGTAGGGTTTCAGATGTTCACACAATATGGCAGATAAGACCTTGTGCCCGATGTTGGGGTGACTTACACGTCTATAGTTGGCGCAGTTGAGAGGATCTCCTTTTTTGTTGATCGGGCAAACGTTGCTGAGATTCCATTCATCAGGCTTACACTCTTCTGACCAGATTTGGAAAATGGGTTGATGTATGCTCTCCACAAAGTCATTCAGCAGCTTTGAATATCTCGGCCGGTATGCCGTCTGTTTTTTTTTTTTTGGTGGTCAAGTAGACGGAAGTTTTGGCTGTCATTGTGTACGTTAAATGGCTGACTTCAAGACGGTGGTCTTTGTCGCCGTTATACAGTCTGCAGAAGAAGTTTCTCCATATTCTCAGCACCGACTGTGACTCTACTACAAGGTTTCTTTCTACATCTCCACAGGCTTCTTGCATTGACACATTCTTTTTACCTGTTGATGAAACTTCCATGCGTTATTCCTGGATTCTAACCTCTCAATATCTTCGATCGCGCGCTTCGCATTTTTTTATTCTTCTGGATATAAGCCGATATTCTTCCCGTCTCTTCTGCTCGTAGAGCTCACGATTACGTTCTTCATTGCAGCTCAGCTTCGTAGGCTTCTTGTTTAGCTGCATGTGCTGCCGCTATTCTTCATCCAACCAGGGATTTCTTAGCGGTGATCGGATGAAATCCGGCACTTCAGCTGCGTCTCTGATGGCATTTTGGCAGCTTTGCCGCTAGTCTTCGGTAGTTTTTCTTTATAAATACTCACGTTACAATCAATGGTCAACGTTTCCGTTGGTTACTCGTATTTCTTCGAAAATATGGACGACATGGATCCAGGTATTGATATGTGATTCCTCAAAAATGGTCCTACATGTCATTATGCTCATGGAACCATTGACCTGCTGAGGGCTCAACTCAGCGACACCATTATATCATGGGAAATTAGCCACCTATATCGTAGGATTTGCTACTAGATTACTTCTTGTAGGGCTATATAAAGCCTTTGGTGCTTACTTATAAGCCAAAGACTTTTGAAAGATTGGAGCCAATACGAGGGCTGTTTGCTGAGTACCCGGATTATAAGATAGGTGGCGCTACTGGGCCACCATCATTTATTCGAACCTCTTTTAGCCTGCCTGTTAAAATTTGGTGACAATCCGACGCTTAGTTTTGTTTTGACACCCATTGTTTCGATTGTTCTTTGGTATATGGTGTATACCAATGAATCCATGTCTCATAGAAAGCGAAACGACGCAGAAACTCCTCCGGATCTCGATTAATCAGGGCCAAGCACTTCTTTGAAGTAGTCTCACGATTGCGCTTCTTCTCCGGTGTAAGCAAACGCGGCACCCATTGCGCGGACAGCTTTTTCATGCCCAAAATCTCGTGCAGGATATGGCTAACGTGTTCAGTTGAGATGCCTGCTACCTCAACCGACTCGCGAATTTTCACTCGGCGGTCCGTTAACCGTTTTTGGGTCACCTGCTCGCGCGGTTCATCAAAAACCGACGTGCAGCCACGGCGAAACTCTGCGAACCAATGCTTTATACGGGAAGGTGGCCTAAACGCGGACTTCCATGTGCAAAGCCGAAATTTGTTCTCATTAAAACGTTTAATGCAATCGTCAACATTAGATCCATCTGTGTGTTGGTTTTCTCTGAACTTTTTTTTCCACGGTGGGGAAGTTTCCACTACGCGCAACCCCCAACCTGGATAAAAAGTCCAGCTAAACGGTGGTTATTAAAATCGTTCTTGGACTATTCAGGTTTCTTGCGCCGCCACCTAAAGGCCTGAACTAGCGATACGTCGAAGTAGGTCAAAAGAAAGGTGTGCACCAAGTGCATCAACTTCGGTGTTGATTCGTATATGAGATTCCTCCGCCGACGTCCTGATGAAAGAGAAGTGCCCTAGTGCGAACACTTTCCTCTATAAGGAGGCTTATTCCTGAGCTAGTTTAATAAAGTTCTTGTAATACAATTTATGTCTTTTATTTCGGTTACAATATTTCTAAAGTGAAATACAAAATATCTACCAAGTGTCCCTTAACCTTATAAATTTAACAAAAACAAAAACAAAAACAAAAAAAAAAAATCCTCAATACGATCCATCACATAAGCATAAGACAAAAAGCAACGAAATTGCGTTCAAAATTGAAAACAAAGCGAAAAACAAAACATAAATCAGTCGTTTTAAATTAATACAAAGGATGATAGTTCTCAGCAGGTATCTTACACATTTCCATGCACAACAATGGCACACGCCACACACAATCCTCATCTGTTGTGATGTCTACTATCTCTTCTCTTTTTGGCACAAAAATTAAGTGGGTTTTCATAAGGTACGTACAATATTTTAAGACTAATTGCAACAAAAACAACAAAATGTAAATATGTACATTAAAGGTAAACATAGCCTTAAGGAATGTAAAGGAACTTAGGTATCACAAGAACTTAAACACAAAACGCTAACTATCTACGAGTACACATCTACGGTTTACAATAATTGTCACTGGAATGATTTTGGCTTTAATGAGTATTTTCCTTTATGTCTTCTTTAGTTCTTCCATCGATGTTATAGTCGTCTCTATTAATAAGTTAAAATCTAATTCGTGGAGGCTGGCCTTTGCAGTGAGAAGATCCAAAAATGAGTCCAATGGTGAGAGTCTATCAGCGGCTAGTCCTGTTGGGGAGGAAAAAAGAGCGTTTAGTTTCTTTTTTGCCAGTTAAACATAAGCACAACAGAAAACAAAGCCAAAGATAACAAACACTCCAATGAAACAGACAGAAGAAACAAACACCAATGCTTACCAAATGAAAAATTTAACTTAAAAATGCTTCTTTGCGAATTTAAAAATGAAAAATGCAATGAGTGGTGTTAAAAGCAAAAGTCCTATGATAACGGATGAAAAAGAGAGTAAAACAGTGTCAGTAGAACGTGCAGAAGGATTGGAAATGAAGCCTATATTCACTGAAAATGCATGGTAGACCAAGAGTTCGACTAAACGTGAATCTGCCTATACCTGACACGTGTTTGGTGCTTCTCGCTTGCATGTAACTACTACTGGGTCGTGGTTGTCCAAGATTACCAGATAAAATATTTTCAGCATGTTCCCGTCCGCGGATCATAAGACTTTCGGAGTGATTCCAGTTTTTGAATAGGCGCTGGGCTCTAGATCGAGGCAGGCACGAGAGTAAGGACAGCTTTCGTTCAACTCCCTCGGGCGTTTCTTCGATATCTAAAAAGAAAAGAGATAGCTTTCGGTATTATAAGCAATGGCGAAATAGCCTCGACTACACACCGTTGAGAATGCTTTTCATGACATCTATTTGTAGCTCAAATACGTGATTCGTTGCATACTGGTAGAACATCTCAAAGGTTAACGTTTTGTATCCAAGATATGTGAAAAAGGAGGAGAAACCTTGGGGTAATGGGAAAGCGATCGAGTCTACTGCCAGACAGAAGCGTTCAAGTATAACGAAGAGTGCATGCTGCTGCTCCTTGCTTAGCATATCACTGGAAATACAAAACTGTGTTTACTCAACATCCAACAATCGACACTTTACTTACATCAATGGAAAACCTCTGATGGGCTCAACACGTGCATCTACACCAGCTGCACGGCAAACCAAGGCGCACAGCGCTCTTGAGAGTTCCAATTGGGCTGCAACATATTGCGATGCAACTGCATGCACATGTGCTGGTGTCTGTGATCGCTCGAAGAATGTCTCCTTTAACCATCGAAAGCCGGTATTTTTAGTTGTTGAACTCTTGACCAAATGAACGCTCAGCTCACGCAAATTCTAAACAAACAAAAAAAGTCAATAGGACAGAAATATACATACCCGTATGTACTTATCCCAAGTACAACTTACCACTGAAATAACATGTTCCTGCTTCGTAGCAGTGCACGTCTCCAACTCAACAAATGGCAACGGTTCACTTTGCATTCGTCGTGCAGCTGTTGCGAAATCTCCCGGAGTTGGGCCTGCCGGTGACAATGGTGTTGTACATCTAGAAAGCGCTTCGGGCTGATAACACGTCAGAGAAAACATCAGCTTCTCACTAACTTGTTCGGCAGTGAAACGATTCTTTTCCTTGTTGTTCTCATTCAAGTTGTCCCACAGCTTTGACCAAATATCCACACCATATGGTGACAAGCGTTGTTGTGGCGACAACAACATCATAGTGGTATTCCAGAGATTCTCATGCGATAATCCAACACTCAATTCGGCAACTTTAGCTTGCATTGGCTTCGACGCAACCGTTGTCGTAAGTGGAAGCAATCGAGTTAGTGACAGAGCTTCATCTGGTAGTCCTCGTTCAGCTGATGCGTAGCTACCAGCAACTAGAGCTTCTTTTAACAAAGCCACTGTGTCTAAACTCAGCGCCTGTTCCATAATAATGCTCAAGAGCTCAGACAAGACGTCCATGTCATTGGAATGTACCAAGAAATAATGAATCATGCTTAAACGATTATCCACAGATGTGTCATTGCGAAACGCTTCTATTAGATGCGCCTTCGGTATACTCAACGAGTAAAGATCTAACGTTGCAATATCATATGCTAACTTGTCCAATCTTTTGCATGGCACTAGATGAGTCAATGGAGTTGTATTATGCGATGGGCACACAATATGACAGCATGGTTCATGGGAGAGTCCCACATCGAGTAGATGTAAAAACAAATCGGGTTGAAACACCAACATATGATGGGCACCATGAAAAGCAAATGTTGGCTTCAATATTTTGGCCTTTTCCCACGGAATTCCAGGCATAACGCAGTGTATGACGCACCCATGATGTAGAAGGGTGACCGAATACGCAAAGTGAACATCGGAATTAGCTGGACTAGAGTCATCTGCGGGAGGTTTGATGTTTTGATATAAATAGTAGTGACATACAAAGAGCATTCCTGATTGATCGGCGAGGATAATAAGATTGAGAGAGGTGTCGTGTATACGAAGCGGTACCGTGTCATCTTCATAGCAGCTTGATCCGCTGGTGCTTTGGGGTATTTTTGGCAGATTCAAAGGGATATTGAGCTGAAAGTAAACAAAGTTAAATAAAATTTTGCTGAAGGTCTACGAACCAAGAAGACAAACAAAAGTTTGAAGTCAGAACAGGGGGAAGTTACTTTGTATTCAAGCCTTAAGTATTCAAGCTTCTACCACCTACTGCTGCAAATCGATCAGAGAGTAAGAAAAGACATTCTGCTAGCGGTTTGTCAACCCATGCCATGTTTAAGCATGCTTCGAGTCACAGGTTCCAAGGTGAGCTCACTAACGTACTTAAAAATTGTAAGATGTCAATATAAAGTAAAGATTTTCTTATACAAGTGTGGCAAGCAACTTCTCGCTTTTTTTGTTAGCAAAAGCCAGGCGAACAGGCAATGCAGTCTTTTTTAAGGCTTCTGTTTGCACATCCGATGTACCCTAAGTAGCCAGTGTCCATGGTCCACTGAAAAAAAGAAATATTTCGGTGCAGCTTCGATTTTTCCCCGAGCGAATCGGAGTACGAAGACGAAAACTCACATGGTGGAAACAGTTTCAGAACGAGAAACTCGGAGAAAGAAGAAACTATAAATGCAAATCACCAGCAAGTCAGCACCGGCTTTTGCTGACAGAATTTTACGTGAAGAAATCAGAGAAAAGCCAATGAGAACCGGCATCAATCGAAAAAATAAACTGGCACAACTTACACAAGGAATGAGGTCAGTTTTGCTCTAAATTTACGAGAAAGCCTCCAAATGCCATAACTGAAGAAGGTCCGGAAGTTAGGTAGGTCGAACAACTTCGAAGAAACATGTCAGACCATCCCGAAAGGTCGGCTCTACATAAATAAAGAGAGGTGGAGGTAGAATAAGACAGTTCTAGGAAAACCTTTCAAGCTTCGACTTGGTAGTGAAAATAGCGAAACCGGTAAAGTACGGTCCAAATGCTTCGAGAATAAGAAGACCTATAAACGACAAGCAATAGAAAAAATGCAACTTAGAACCACGGGCAAACGAGTTAATGTTTTTTAAGACATCGACACAACCAAGAAAGAACTCGTGAGAGATTCAATCTGACCGGCTGTCGCAGACAAAAAATAAACGGTCGATTTTACGGAAGCTGAAATTAGCGAAGCAATAAAAATAATAAATCGGGGCGCGCTGTCGGGCCAGATCACATACTCTCCAAGGTGTTAGCGATAATCAGAAACGACACGCGATTTTGTTTAATAAAATTATGAGAGGCAATTGAATGCCTAACCAGCGGATTGTTACCTTTTTTGCTCCAGTGTATGAAAGCAAGGGTGACACAAAAAATCGCAACAACACCGATCGGTGAAACTAATGTCGCATACTATGAAAATGTAAAGTTCTACATAGACAGTTGACAACGCAGTATTCTTGCATTTCATGGTAGTCAATGCGAAGTTATAAAAGACAGGTCATCATATGATGCAATTTAAAGATTACGGATAATAATTCCGATCTTCATCGATTTGGAAAAGGGTTCGGTAAAATCCCAGAGATCTTACTTTTGACGGCTCTAAGATCATAAAATGTACCCCGGACATAATTACATGTAAAGCGTGTTTTTTTTAGAGATTTGGTTTTTACACTGGCAACACTGTTCTACAGATTGTCAATTTGACAGTTGAAAGTTGATTTTTTGTTAGTACGTTGGCCATTTTACGATGAATAGATTAATGCCAGAACAACGCGTGCAAATTGTGAAAACTTATTTTGAAAAGCATGGTTCGGTTCACCAAGCTTATCGTGCGCTACGTTCATTTTACGGTCGATATAACAATCCATCTGAGCAAGTTATTCGGAACGCACCACGTATACTCTAGTGAATAATACGCATCCCCAAAGACGACAAACAGTGCGAACAGAAGAAGTTATTGCCGTTGTGGAGCGCAGTGTTGAGGAGAATCCGAATGAGTCGATTCGCCATTGTGCACAGCAATTGGAGCTATGCCCATTCACTTTGTGGAACATTTAGCGGAAAGATCTTGGCATAAAAACTTATAAGATCCAGCTGGTGGAAGAGTTGAAACCCCGTAAGTTCGGTGAATGGGCCGAAAACATGATTCAGCTTGATCCTCATTTTCAACGCAAAATGTTGTTCTCCGATGAGGCCCATTTTTGGTTAAATGGATATGAAAACAAGCAAAATTGCCGAATTTGGAGTGGAGAAAACCCAGAAGCCTTTGTCGAGACACCCTTACAACCATTCAAACTCACTGTTTGGTGTGCTTTATGGGCTGATGGAAATATCTTTAAGGACGATGCCGGCCAGAATGTTACCTTCAATGGAGAGCGCTGTAGAAACATGATTTCTGACTTCTTCGTTCCCCAATTGAATGGGATTGACGTGACGTGACAGAGCTTTGGTATCAACAAGATGGCGCAACAAACCACCCGGCGCGCGACACCATCAATTTATTGCGGGAAACATTTGCTGAGCGCATAATTTCGCGTAATGGACCTGTGAACTGATCTCTACTATCCTGTAATCCCGCACCTTCAGATTACTTTCTTTGAGGGTATGTGAAGTAAAAAATCTATGCCGATACACCAGAGACGTTGGATGATTTGGAAAGCAACATTCGCCGTGTTATTGCTGATATACGGCCCAGTTGCTCGAAAAAGTTGTCGCAAATTGGACTTCACGATTGCGCTTCATTCAAGCTAGCCGTGACGCGCATATGCCCGATATCAAGTAATTTATTTCATATTAAAGTATACCTCTAAAAAAAAACACTCTTTAGAAGAATGATTCGCGATATGTACGAAGACGCTAAAATGATCCCGATGGCGATGCCCAGTATTCTAACTGTTCCTACACATCAATTATGCGTTTATTACTTCCAAGTGGTAACCATCGAGTACTGATCGATTTCCATCCGGACTCCACTTGCCAAACTTATAAGCTACCAGCAGACAAAATGGCACCCCTATAAAGGGGACAGCGCAGGAAATCCCAAGATGGAATCAACGGTTAAGTTAAATCCGGGAATAAAACAAATAGAACAGCCGTCAGGGTTTTGGCAAAGAAACGGTGGCGGTTGAGTCGTTAATGGATTAACGGCAGCACTCACGGTCCCGAACAGGTTCCGTCGGAGTAACTGTCCGGCCATGGAAAAAGGTCCACATTTGCAAAGCAGCAATAAGCTTCGGGTACGGACGGATCTACTGTTGACATCCCCTGCAAATAAAATAAGGACAGCGAACTTCTGATCTGTATGTGGAATGTTAGATCCCTTAATAAGCCAAGAGCAACCGAATAACCTTCGAATGCCCTGAAGTGCTGCAAGGAGATGTTACCGCCACTCAAGAAATGCGATGGGATGGGCCGGACAAAGAGAGGATGAAAATTCGACATCCACTACGGCGAAATCAGCGCCTATTTGGATGCGGATTTGTTGTTAGAGGCGGACTTAGACAAGAAGTCTTAAGTTTCCGGCATGTTAACGAGCGCCTCGTAACAATCCGTATTAAGTCTAAATTTGCCAGCCTTAGCCTTATATGCGCGCATGCCCCCACAAAGGAGAAAGATGAGGACACCAAAGATAGATTCTACGAGCTCTTGGACAATGTATGGTCACACAAGGTCATCACACAAGGTCATTTTTGGTCTGGTCTAAGTCCTCAGTTCTTTCCAAAGGTTTTGCTGCAGGCATAGAAGACAGCGCATGCCTTTCTTACCCAATGTTCGAGGTTTTGCTTCCGGTAAAGTTTTGGGTCAAGCATGATACCTAGCGTTGGAGGACAGTATGAGCGGTTGACCGTTAAGACATGGAAGGGTAAAATCTGGCATTTTCGTTTTGGTAGTGAATAGAATCAAGTTGACATCAAGGCCACAACTTGCGGCCCAGGTTGTTTACCTTATCTAAAGCAGACTCCATGATTTCACTTATCACATGAAGGAACTTCCCTGACACTAGTATTACCACGTCATCGACATACGCGACCACTTTGACCAATTCTCTGTCTAGTCTTGCAAGAATTTTGTTCATCACCATTAACCAGAGTAGAAGAGAAATAATGCGTCCTGACTAGTTCTTGTTCAGAGCGCAAAGACTATCCATTGACTAATAAATTCCTCTATGCGCAGCTTGATCAGAGATTTGCGAATGGCTTCAGTGCGAACGTTATTAAAGGCTCCGGCTATATCTAGCAAGGAATGTATGGATCTTCCGATTGTTCCCACTACCTTTTGGAGAGCCGTTTCCGTTGATCTTCCCTTGAGGTAGGGATATGGGGGAACTTTTTTTGTTTTTTGTAATTTTGACCGCCATTGTTCTTTAGTGGAGTTTTTACCAGTAGAGACTTGTTGTAGGATTTCTTATTACTTGTTGTAATCATCACTCACATTCTCAGGGCTTAGCTATGGCATAGACAGAATCCCCAGTGAAGACAGTGCTGCAACAGGTAAATATTGTGGGTTTAAGGCACAAGCAGACTCGTTGACGATGTAGAATGCCTCCATTAAATTCGGTAATGACAAGGATTTAACAAGACGATACGTTGCCATGTGACTTTTTCAACATTGGTCTTGAATGAATTCTGCAACACTCGCGAATCATCTTCAGAAGCACCACCTTTCAAGTCTTTTCATCCAAATACTAGTATACGCAGACGATGTTGACATAATGTGAAACACAGCGATCTGTCAATCGAAGCAGAAACGATAAAATGTCTTTAGCGGTCAATGAAGCAAACATAGTACGACACACCATATTAACGCCTAGGAAAAAAAATCTCGAAAAGCAGCTACAACTTTGAGTTACCACCTCTACTTTATCTTTACCTACGAGTACAACTTTGCTTTATCTTTAACTGCACCAGGGAAGAAATCATTCGAAAAATCACTCCTGTTAATCTTTGCTTCTTTGAGCTTAGAAAGCAATTGAGTAGCAAAGCCCACTCTCGAGCTACAAAAAACACATTATACAAGACACAGATCATCCCAGTCTTGCTTTACGGTGAAGAAGAGTGGACACTGATGAAAGCAGATAAAAATGCTCTCGGGCTTCGAGAGAAGCGAAATGGCTAGGTCACCATGAGCGTATGGGCACCAGCGTCCCGGAAAGATTTCGACTGCAGCCCAGAGGCAGAACGCAGTAGAGGACGGCCACATAACTGGAAGCCTCAGTCAGCTTCGTATGCTCAACTGGAGGCAACTTGGGAAAAACCGCGCTAGCTGGATAGGCGCGTTAGCTGAGGCCCTGCTCCCCACCAAATAAGAAAAAGGAACAGAAATCGTGCAGATTCGGTGATCTGAAATCGCTGCAACTAGAGTTCTAGTAACAACTACAACCTATACATCGCAGAGTCCAAACACTGCGGTGACAAACTATGATAACTAGCCTAAGCGCAGATAATGTGTTTGGTACTCTATCTTAACAACTAACGAAATTGTGCACCAAGACCCGTTAGTTGATCTTCTTTCCGGGCAAAAGCTGCGTATAAGTCGATTCTCTGCAGATTGTTTGAGACTGATTGTCTTGGCTGCATAGAACTTTCCATAGCACGCTTGGCTCACCTCTAGATTCACTAATGAATCTCCCGTCTACCGTAGAAAACTATTCCGGTTAGGAAAAATTATCTTCGATGAAGCCGGCACTGAAATTTCTATGACCTTGCGCTTAGACTGTCTTTTGTGACTGGTTTTAGAGTCATCCAATATGAACTTGCTTTGGGCTTAATCTGGTACAGGAAAAGTAAAACAAAAAACTACATAAACTTTCACAGACAACTCCAAATCCAAATTGTCAGTCGGTCGGTGCGTGCGGCCTTCCTAACCCATTCATCAGTTTTTAACTTATTTGAGAAAGTAACACTTCTCTGAATTTCAAAGGCTTGCCAATATCCCAATGAGCCCGCTAATAAACTTGCTCCAATGGATGATTTCCAAGAACCTGAATGTACATTGCGACTCCCTGCTTACGTTGTGAAGCCTTCCATCGACAATTTGTCTTCTTGTGAGACTTATGACTCTGACTCTACTGGATGCATGAGTCAGGGAGATTATTTTTATCTCTCAGCAGAAGACTACAAGCCGGTTACCAACGACTTTTGCTGATCATATTTTAGTGCTGGACCTAGGCGAAATAACCTCCTGCCAATCTAGCTCTGAACATTACGCTGAATTTATTGAGCAGTGCCATCACCAACTGATTAACTGACTAGCACACATCTGACCCAAAAAGTCATTGCCGTGATCGGTCGACAATTTTAAGCTGACCAAATGGCTCTTCTTTGTTAATACGAATCTACTTACCACAGTCTCCGTAGGCAGCTGCTCGTTAAATTGAAAAGCCGACAAAGTTGAGCTCATCGAACCTTTGTCCTCGTCACTTTTATCCGACGACCTAGACGATTTCGGTTTCGGTTTCATGTGAATGTAGTACAATGCTTGATTTTCGCAATCCCACTGAGCCCATATGAAGTTCTTCGCCAGCATTTCCGCTGTAAGTAAACTCGGATCAAGTGACCACGAATCTTCATCTCTGAAATCGATAGACGATGGAAGTTCACCAAACTCATCCCTCCTAGCGTTTATAGTTGCTGTGTAAAGCATCACCGCTAGAAGAACAAAACCAATACAATCCAACGTATCAAATCAAACAACATAACCAACTCACATTCCTCATGCGTCAAGATAAGCAATTTATCCAAGTAACACTGATCGAATCGCCTCTCCTTCTTCCACAAAAACTGCGCCATAATCTGCTTCGTCGAAGTTTCTTTCGTGATCAACTCTGGCTCTCTCTTCGGAGTAGTTTTAATTTCCACAATATACGGAGCGTAATGATATGTACTAACCGCATCTTCTTCAGTTCCTGTCTTTTCTTCAATCTTCACCACATAAACCAACAGAGAAACCGCACTATTCACTGATGCTTGAATAATATTCTCCTGTTTGGAAAATCGATAGAGGATGCGAAAAGATTTTGCCTCGGCAAGATACTGCCCAACGCAAGTGTATTTTTGTTCGTTTTCTTGTTCAAATTGCCACGAAGTCAGTAGGGAACCATCCTGTTCCTGCCCCAGGATACGCCATTCCATTGCATTTTCTGTAAAGGTAGTCTAGTGAATAAGGTGCCTCACAGCTGTGATGGAATTTCGTTACCTTTGATACCCTGAGCATTTAATAGACCGCAGAATTGCGCAGCTAGGTTTTCTTGCTTCTGCATTTTATTTTTCGGTGTATTAAGAACACCACTTCCTAATTAATATTTATTCTCAGGTGAAGGTTACTACCAGTTTGTGGGACACGAAATGCCAAACAAGAAACAACACTCCACGACTGATAAGAAACCGAATACCTGTTTAATTAACCCAAATTCCCTTGCTGGCAGTTGTCATTCATGCTGTGCGTTGCCAACTATTTTGTAGGGCTGACAATGTAGTAGACTTTTGTTTATAGTGTGGTGTGTCCTATGTTTCGATTGGATAAGGGAATTTTGGTATGTCCTAATCTATTTAACCAAATTAATTCACTTGTAGGCTTTGTAAGTAAAGTTTTTGCGCAATTTCTTACTTTATACTATGTGACCACCCTTTTAACGGCCTTCATAGACTGCGATGGTATTCGTGTATATGAAGTTAAACAGTCACTCCTCTTTAGCTAAGTAAAGGAGGCAGTCAAAAATGCTAACGGGGGCACCGAAAGAAGATCATCTTGATCCTGAGCAAGCTGGTTCTTATTATTCTGGTGAAATACTTTGATATCTATGTTTCAATTAAGCGGAAATTTGATATTAAAGGATGCCCAAATAAGAACGATAAGAAAAAAACTTTAAATAAAACATCAACAGTATGAACCATAAAATAGATTCTGGTTTTATTTTGAAGCTACGTTCATGCCATTATGTGTGAAATAGCACATCATTCAAATGGCCGCCTCGTCTTCGCTGGTAGTGTTTCAAGCGATCGGTCTAATTTTTACTGACTCTGTCCAATATGTGCGGCGTTATTCCGGCAATAGCGTGTCAAATGTTGGCCTCGATATTGTAGACTAAGGACTTGACGTAGGCCCAGAGAAAATAACCGAGCGCTGTCAAATCGCATGATATCAGCGCCCAATTGATGAACGTTCGCCTTGAGATGACCCAGTCGGCAAATGTCTTCTTCACAACTTCGAGCGTTTCGTCGGTTTTGTGGGACGTAGCGCCATCTTGTTGGATATATCGATGTTGTCGAGGTCTGTCCACTGAAAGTCGATTAACATTGTTCTATACCTGAGGCCATTGGCGGTAACGGTGTCTTCTTCCTCATTTCGAAAGGTATAAGGTCCGATAATGCTGCCATGCCATAAACGGCACCAAACAGTCAATCTTTGTGGATGCATTGATACTATGCTTGTAGATTGTGTTCGCTTCAATAACGGCAATTTAAATTGTTGACATAGCTGCTGAGCCAAAAATTGGCCTCGTCCAAGTAGATGATTTTTTGCCAAAATCCACATTTCCGGGCAACATTTCCAGCTCTCAGTTAGTGCACTCACGGCGTTGTCTATGGTGGTCTGGCTTCAATTCTTGCGTCAGCACAATCTTATATGGATATAGCTGGTTGGTGGCTTAAGATCCAAAAGAGTATACTCACGCTCAAACTTGTCCACGGTGAGACGAATAGACTGCACACTAAAGCCATGATGACGACCGACTTTACGATGAAATTCACATGATGCCATTGGTAACTTTGACAGCTGCTGAAACATAACAATTGGAAAAACTATCATTGCTATCTGGTCATCCTATGTTAATCGTAACGGACCTGAAACTAAAGTTATGAGTACCCTGTCTGCTGGAGCATTATTGCTTTTCTTCTTTGCATATAAACAATTAACAGTGTAAGAAAGAGGTTTTCATTAGAAGCGCTCCATTTTAGATTTTTGTATTCCAGATTGTCTACCATTTAATGATGGGAAGATCTACGCCTTTCTAAATTTTTGTTTCAAAATTCGCTGTCTGTTGCGATTACGTTGCGTGCGTTAACTCCAATTTTCGGCCGTCATAACCATCTTGATAAGCGAACAAAATTCGAATCGATTTATTCACTCCATAATAATGTCGTGCCAACAAGACAAAACGCCAAAAGTGAAGAGCATTGGGGCCGTAATCAATTGTTTATGCGCCGTCCTCAGGAGCTGTGCATCTCTCGACTTCTTTTTGGAATACTTTGCGAAGTATATGCTTCGTATACACCCGTAAATGATCGTATTGTGCCGAGGGCTAAAGCCAAATGAAAAAGCACATTTATAGTTCAGCCGGAGGTGTGTCAACACCAGCCATTGTTTAAGGAAAAAAATGTCTTTTCGGTGTGGTTTTCATGTCGGAGGTGTCATTGGGCCGTACTTATTTGAAATAAATTCCAACTGGAAGGTTTGGAGGATATGTGATTTCAACAGGACAGTGCCACTTGTCACACACCGTGTATTTATTGAAGGCCGAGGTCGGTGATCGTCTAATCGGCAGAAATGGCCCTGTCATTTAGCAGGGGCAGTGAGAGTGAGTGAAACTCTTTTCTTTTAGGCCTGATCATACCAATGACATAGGTCTACTCATGGAACATGGTGTCCACTCATATAGTACAAGATATTTCATATCTAATGTCGAAAATAAAGATTTCATTGAGACCTTGCCATACATGGATGGCATCATTAAAATTGTAGGCGAACAATCGTGGTTTCTTCGAAATAACCTCTAGGCGAAGTTCTTTAAAAGTAATTTTGCCTTCCAAATTCTTGATGTTGATGGATGAAACATAGACGACAAATAATCAGTACTGACACTAGAGGAGTACAAAACCTAAATGATGTTATGCCACAAGATGCGAATATTGCCGTCATTGAAAAACCTTGGTGTCATTGACGATGGCAACAAATCATATGCCAAATTCGTAACGTTACCCAAGTACCGATTCCAACTACACGACAATCGAATTCGAGTAGTGCGACTAAAAAATAAAGCATGATACCTGGACTGCTTTACAATATGTTCCCGGAGCCGGAAACGGTTTGATTGGCAAGATGTCGTTGGTATAGTCTTCGAAGCGGCGTTCTATTACCTGCGGCCAAATCCTAGAGACTGAAAGCTTTTATGACAACCAGAGAAAGTGTAGTTGCCATCGGATATGAGGACAATGTTATTGAGAAAATGCAACTTTTCGTTAAGTCGTTCATCGGAGGCCAGATTTCTGATCAAATAACAATGTTGAGTGGCGATTTTTTGAATATTTGCCCCTCTCAAAAATGTATCCTTCAACGAAATCTTGTAGACATTTAAAAAGATGGGCAGTTACTGTCAGTGGGACTCGGCGAATACAAATCTACTCATTTACAATCGGTTGTATAAGTTCTAGCTTTCAATAGATACAAGTGCATTCGCTTGAGGTCCTATGAATACACTCAAGGTCAGAGGAACTATTTAAGACTCGTTTTAGTAATATAGAGAAATAATTGTAGGTCCCATCAAGGAATATTTAATTCAGCTTAAGTCAGAAGTGAAACTGGGCCGCCACCAACAGACTTCTTCCCTAACCCTAGTTCTTAGGTAACTGCCTTATGTTGTTCATTTCGAGACAGACAAGTTGTATGACTTGATAAAAGCAAGCGCTTTTTACAGAGTCCATGCTTCACCACTTTATGGTAAGGTGGAGTTTATTATACACTGATCGCTTTTAGTACGCTTAATCTGCAATTGAAAACTCTACGTTTTATTTAATGTATCATCTACTACTTTTTCGTTGTCGTAGCTGTAATTTGTGACCACATGACTCGTGAGTGTTGCCTTCTTGCTGACAGCATTTGCTTTGTATCGCTACTGATAAGTGGAAACTCATTTCGAATGGCTCCATAGCTGCCAGTTCGACCAGTCCATACAATGTCTATGTACGCAAATAATTGTTCTAATTTTCTTTAATCGAGTCTTCTTGAGAAAAATTATTGTTGGTATAATTGAGGTCATAATTGGCTGTTTAGGTGCATTTTGCAAGAGCATAAATGTCCTAAACTCTAACACTGAAACATCACTCAACTCTCATAGAATCACCTGATCTAATCATAGAAACAAGTTGATTTATGCATTCAACCTAAAAGTCTCCAACTTCTATAAATATGTGGCTCTCACAGTTAACCGTCAGGACCTGCATCCTTCTTAGACTCTTGGATATTGATCAGGGGAATGTTGAAGAAGCTGTTGTTTTTTACAATATATGAAATTTTCTTTTTTATCCCTGCAGATACAGTACATACTTGCGCATATGTACTTCCAACCCGTAATCACCCTTCTTATTTCATTTCTGGTCGTAAGGTTGCCATGAGATTACATACTTCAACTCTGTTGCTTTTCATTTTTGAAACCGAGCAGTCTCGGTGGTACTGATGCGCCCTATACGCACCGTTCCTACTTATCTCCTGCTATAACCTTCCGCTGCTATACTTTCTCACAGTATTTCTTTGTTTTATAATTTCGAGATGTAGAAACTGTGTGCTCCCTATAGTAACATGTAGTGCTGTCCTATTTACTGTGCTGTGCTTGCCAATTATCCTACTAAGGGCGCTCTCCTCTTCCATATTGGCAATGAAATCGTTCAATAACATCTTTCCTGAGACGTTTACCAAAAATCTTGCAACTCTTCATTTTCACACCTCTAGAAGGTGAAATACGGATACATAGTAGTTTGATATTTGGGAATTTATTCGGTTTGTCATTAAGTGTTATGCATATATCCAAAATCGCATTTCATATGTTCACTATTGTCCTGGGCTCGAGGTCCTTCAAATCACACTGCATAGACAACTTTGATGTCAGTTTTACACCTAGGTCTGTTGTTTCCTTCCATTTGTTATTCGGAAAAACCCATCATCAATTCTAAACAGCTGTTGTAAAGGATTTAGGCCGTTTTGAAACGAGATGTGATTTGTATTTAATCAATAGAAGAAGGGTTTCTATTAATAATGAAAAATTATCAGCCAAGTGACCTCCATGACTTCTGCTGTACACCTAGACTCTCTTGATAAAATTGTTTATCAGATTACCGTCTCTATTTGCATCATCGATAATAGCACAAATGTAGGCTCTGAGTGTTTAATTGATTGGATAGCGTTGTCACATGGCACCAAAGAAGGAGTTCGCATGGTGTGAAATCGTATGATCTTGGCGGCCAATTTTGATCGCAATTACGTAAAATAACTAGGCCAGGTACAATTTTGAGGGCTCCGATGTAGACTTAACTTGTATCACGGAGACCTGGTTTGGATCAGATTTGGGTGATTTGAAATACCCGGGTATAGGAGGTAGTAATCCTCCTGCACTACCGGTGTTGCAGTATACTGTAGTCTATCCTGCCAGATTGAGGTATTAGAAAAAAATAAAGATAGTGTCGTTGAATATTCACTGGTAGAAGTAAGCAAAGCGATGGCAATTCTAAATGTCTCATTGGGGTTGCATATAATGCTACCCGATGCTACTCCCCAGAGCCACTATTCTCGGCAATCCACGAGTATACTGCACTCTATGGGCACATTATTGTTTGTGACGATCTTAACGCCAACCTTTTAAAAAAGGACAGTAACGCTCGCCAGCTCATAGATTTTACATCTGGTTCTGGTTTATCAAATATCAACTTGCTATTCGCTTTTCTCCTAATCATCCTACAAGCCTACTTGATGTTATTATGGTTTCCAACCCTTCAAGGCCAGATATCTTTGACCGGTATCTCGGATCATGACCTTATATTTTGTAGATATAACGTTTACCTACGTCGGCTTACAAAACCGACAACATTTAAGTTCAGAGACTTTTCCTCGGTAAATAATGAATTACTGTAATTTAATGCGAGATAGCTACCTCGGAGAAATTGTTATTTTGATTCCAAAGTGAACGACAAAACTAACTACAATACTTGCAATCCTTAATTTTAGAACTCTTTGATAGGTTGCAATACGTAAAAACACAGTCCGTGGTTCACTTGTGAAGTTCACCAAGCGATAAAAATCCGTAATAAGCTATACGCTAAATGGAAGACAAGTCAACCGAATTGCACCTGGGAGAAATATTGTAGGGTCCGTAATAACTCCACCCTTATTATAAGAAGAGTAAAGCGAAGATATTTTTTTATCGAAAATGAGCTCTGAACATACCTCGAAAAAATTATGGAGCAATCTACGCTCAATCGGTGTTGGAAACAGCCCACAATTGATACCATTCCTAACTTAAATGACCTAAATAACGCACATATTTCTAGTGATATTAATAAACTAAGTGTCATCCCCAATAATGATCTTATTCTCGACTTTGTTTTCGACTTGGTATTGTTTCAGAAACTGATGTAGTCAATATGGTACGAAATTTAAAATCCAATGGCGTATCCATTAGATTTGTGAAGATGATTCTACCTCATATTATAAGTTACTGCATTATTACCTCAACGTTTCTTGATAATTGGAAGTTGGCCGAGGTCATTCTTGTCCCAAAAAAGCCTCAACCTTCCTCCCCTACTGATTTCCGACCGATAAGCATCTGACCATGTCTGTCAAAAGTCCTGGAGAAGATCTTGGCAGGTTTCGGTCCAAATCATAGCTGTTCGATAGCTGTGGTCAAAATTCTTGACGATATTATGATTAAATATGATTTCTGACGATTTTGTGTTTGCTTGACTTCTGTAAGGCTTTTGATAGCGTCGATCAGTGCGCCTAGTTTATAATTTTCTTGATAATCGTCATCAAAGAGTAGTTCATAGTGATATTCTTTCTGAATTCAGCACTTTAATTCCAGGAGTACCGACTCCCACTCTCAACATAAGTTACTTGTTGCTCACAACGATATCGTGAGGTATATATACTGGCTGTGTCAATACAACCACATTTCACAATATAACATACTGGTTCTTGGTTGTTCTCTCAAACAATTTTTGGATTGAAGATACTGTGTATTTATGCATAAAATTACACAAAACAGATGTCCCACCTATTTGCTTAATAAGATACAATTCATCCAATCTGGCAGAATGCAAAATATTATAATTCCTTCCTACAATTACCTGAACTCCTCGCGCCTTTTCTTCGCCCACGACTTCAGGCTCTGGAACTCCATTCCTACAGCAACAAAACAAATATTAGGAAGCTAAAATATTCAGAAATTCCGCGTTAGAAAATATAAAGTAATTTCAACAACAACTTTCTTCTTCCACTAAATTAGCAAAAGTAAAAAGCAAACAACTGCTATTCTACCCTATGATGGAAAACTAACAGCTGTCAAAAGTGCTGTGAAAATGTCAAACCTATCGCAGGAGAAAGAATAGAAAGAAAGAAAGAAAGATAGAAAGAAAGATTTCAAACCCAGTTTAGCAGGTTGGCTTGAAGAAAATCTTGTTTTCAATTGGTTGGTCCAAGTTTTGTAAAAATAAGTTTTACTCCTTAAACAGGTAAGGGCTTACAAGTCAATGGGTATCTTACAACCACACTCTATTTACATTCTGAGCCAGAATCGTCCAATTGGAATGTAGTGCTAGATTAGAAGAAATTCCAATACTATACCGCTGTTCCTAATCTTATCACCGCAAAATAATAAATTTACTGCCGTTTGAATCGTCGTTTGGCTTTCAATCTCATACACTCCTGCGATGACTGATGCCTTTCGGTTATCGACATGGGTCAATTTAAACTAGACAAGCTTTTATTTTGTACTAATAGCAGACTCCAATCTCAACAAAATCATCTAGGCAATCACCTGGGTCAATTGAAAGAATGTATTAATTTCTAAATCAATACATGTGCTTGCGTCAATTGTGTACCGACCTTTGTCAATAACAATTCCTTATCTCTCTGCGATAAATAAACATTTTTTTTAGCAAATCTACAACATGCTAATCACACTCCATACAAACATCTATGTCATCAACAGAAATCGATTTCAACAGAGATGGCTTTACGTTGGGGCATTGTATCAGCCGGGAAAATAAGCCATGACTTTGTCACTGGCCTTGGGACATTACCAGATGATGAGCATACCGTTGTTGCAATAGCAGCACGCGATAAAGGACGCGCTGAGGAATTTGCAAAACTCCATGGAATACCAAACTCCTACGGCAACTACACGGAATTGGCTGAATCCAAAGATGTTGGTTCGTACAGTGGACTAGAAATACATCCTAAATCCTGCTTAATTTGTTATTGGTTTCGTTTTAGATGTCATCTACATTGGAGCGTTAAATCCGCAACATTTTGAAATTGGTATGCTGATGTTGGAGAATGGCAAACATATTCTTGTGGAGAAGCCACTTTGCATAAATGAGAAACAGGCAAGAAAGCTGATCAACTACGCTGAGCGTAAAAAGCTTTTCTTAATGGAAGCAGTTTGGTCACGTTTCTTCCCAGCCTACCAGTATGTCCACAAGCAAATTGAGACTGGTGTTCTAGGAACAATTGAAGAGGTTGAGGTCGCATTTGGTTTCCCATTGCAGGAAGTCGATCGCTTGCAGTGAGTATTATGTCTTAGTTATGCGTGCAGCACTCACGCAGTTCGTCAGCTGCTAACATTTTTTTTGAGAAAGTAATGTCTCCATAGAACCACGTATTCACAAAGTATGCGTTCTGCTTCCATACAGAGGCAGCCTTCAATTTACTGATTTATTCTGAGTTTGTGTTAGTGATATCAACGCTGGCAGAGTCCGTTAAAAAGCTGACCAGTCTTCTAAAAACTTCTTTTTTTTTTAGACATAATTTCGATGTATTTTGAAAGGCTTTCATAGCTCTTTTAGTCTGTCGAAAAGCAGTATATTCTCCCAAATTTTGATCATTGAATGTAATTCATCCTGAAGAGTATTTAAGTAGAGTAGCACCGATTTGGAGTCAAACAGGCTTAACCTTAACAGTTTCAGTGCTGGTTGACTGTCCATGAGTACTCGTATATGGATGGAGGCGGCTATTTTAAAAATGGTATTGGCATATTCTTGGATGGCATGAGGCTTAGCTTGAAAGATGTTGGAAGTTTTCACATTGGCCTTGCAACGTTTGTTTTTGGCCTATGGATACCTGAACCTACTCTGGACGCAATTTTGGATCCATCCGCATAAAATATCCTTAAGAAATTGTATCTTCAACTTGCATCTCCCTTTTGCCAATTAATACTATTACAACAGGTAGAAGAACGATCGGGCGCCATCGTGTAAAACTTTGTATGAAACTTCTCGAGTTGACTTTCGGAGCTGAGGGTTGGAAATAGAGTTTTTGTCGCGCTATTTTTAGCCTCTTTTCATTTGCCTCGGCTTCCCAAATTTTGACTATTGGTAGAGATCCATAATTTTTCGAGAAAACAGTGATGCTGTTACTGCTAAGGATAGTATCACTGCGTCAATCACCCAATCTCTGTTTAGACCAACAAGTGCTATAAGTTTCTTAGCCTCAATAGCTTTCTTTCTCGTGCTCTCGAGGTCAGCATTCTGTTTTACTTAGCCTTTCAGGTGATGTTGCGCCCATCAATTTATTGTCAGATATTTACTGAAAGCCAATTGCCTTGACTTGTTTTTGTTGAGTTGCGCTTTAAATAAAACACAATGCCCTTCGATTAAAAAGAAAACAGGAGGCTTTATTACTTATTTCAGCCCTCCCAAAAATGCACAGTAAAAAAGGCGACATCGTAGCATTCCTTTCCTGCTGCAAGGAAAGCTATGTCGGCCTACTAAAGGTGGATAGGTGTAACAGACTTCCTATCAAATGACTATGCGTAGTATTCTCTACTTCCTACCTCTCTTGACAACAGTTGGTTCTTCTTCGAATCTCAAGTTTGTCGGGATTGGTAATCGTTGTGGTTTACAATCCATAATTCCGTATTTACTCAACAGGTTGTTTATAAATCCATATAGTCCCCTTTTAGTTTGATACACTTATTCCAGCGATTTTCCAACTTGATCCCGTCCGAAAAGTAATTTTCCGGAAGGTCTGCAAAATACTCCTCCGTAGCGTCGGTGATTTCCTCGCGTGAACTGAATTTTTTATTGATGAGCCATCTGTTGAGGTTTAGGAAGAGATAATAGTCCGAGGGATCCAAATCCAGTTACCAATCGACGCCAAAAGTCCGCCCGATTCCGCATCAGCAAGTCCAAACACCCTTTCGAAATGCTCTCGCGTTCGTGTTTTTGGTCAAAAGTTAGCATGAGCGGCACCCAGCGGCAGGATAACTTTTTCATATGCAGAATATTGCCCAAAATATTTCGTGTGCGCTCTGTACTAATCTCTGTGGTATCTGCTAGCTCGCGCACCTTCACTTTCCGGTCAGCCAACACCATTTCATGTATTTTATTGACATCGTCCTCTGTAACCGCATCGGAGGGCCTGCCACTATGGACTTGATCGGTATTGGAGTTGCGGCCACCACGAAACTCTCAAAACAAATATTTGACGATGTAATCCGACGGAGCATTAGCCCCATAATATTTATCCAACTTTTCGTTTGTTTCCTTCGCCGTTTTGCCCCTCAAAAAATAATGTTTTATGAGAGAACGAAAATCGTTTTTGTCCATACTCAACATGATGCCAAACTCGTCAACAAGAATCACCTGTCAAAACAAAACTAAAGACAGTATCGCACTGAAATTTAGCAGGTCCTTGAACGGACTTCAAGGCACGGTCAAGGAGGTTTTTGGCTATAGATGGTGTTTCATCTATGTAACTCAAGAACATTGGTAACAGTGGACGCTGAAAGATGACAGTTTAACCTTGAACTTGTGTGTACACGAAATTTTTTTTTTTTTGCAGTGGTTGCAATGAGAACTTTCGCTACATTTTGCATATACTTCTCGTACTAATACTACTACGGCAATGGGAAGAACGCTGCGCAGACTTGTAAAATAGTTTGTGCTAATTACGGGCAAGGAACTTTATCAGAATCCGTTACGCCGAAATACGAGGATAGTGCCAGAAGTACGCGACCTAACAAAGAAAACGCAAACAAATATTTCTCTACACAGTCTCCTTTTAGTTCAATACACTTTTCCCAAAGATGTTCAATAGCTTCAATACCCTGTTTATTGTGAGAATCCTCGAGCTCCTTAAAATAGCTATTAACTGCAGACTCCACCTCTTTACTGTTGGCAAATCTTTTACCACCGAGGCATTTTTCCAAATTCGGAAATAGAAAATATTCCGAGGGGGCTAAATCTGGCGAATTGGGTGCATGAGGAAGCAATTCGAACTTGAACTCAAAGATTTTGACCATCGCCATGTCGGATGATTGAACTGGTGCATTGTCTTGACGAAACGAAACTTTTTCCTCGCCAAATGCTGCAATAAGTTCGGATAATACACGCCGTTGATGAAAATTATCCCACGCGCATCCCAAAAAACTGACTCCATGACCTTGTATGCAGATGAAACTGTCTTCGCCTTATTCCTTCGTCTCGGGTGTGAAGTGATGACCCATGTTTCATCCATGGCTATGAATCGACGCAGAAACTCGGCTTTATAGCTGTGAAACTTCGCTAAACACTCGATAGAAACATCCTCACAACGCTGTTTTTGTTCCATTGTGAGTAATCGCGGCATATATCTTGCGCACAGCTTTCTCATATCCAATTTTTTAGTCAACATGCGATGTGCAGCGCCTACCATGTCTTCTAGCTAACGCACTTTCAATCGACCGTCATCCAATACCATTTGGTGGATTTTTTTCAACATTTCTGGTGAACTCACCTCATTTGGTCGACCACTGAGATGTTCGTACGGCCTCGCTTAAACTCTGCCATCGAATATTTTATTGTTGTAAACGAAGGAGCAGACTCCCCCAGAGTAGAATCCAGTTCCTTTTTGATGTTGGTTGGATTGAGACCTTTCAAATGAAAGTATTGCATCACATAACGATGACCAATTTTTTCCATATTTAAAAATTCATTGAGCGCTGCCGAACCAATACTAAACAACATAGCGTCGTCAAACTTCAAATTTCAGCTTTATAAGGTTGGTACTTTCTACAATTGTCATTCTTTTTAAACAACAACCGCCATCTATACGTCGGATCGGGTAATTCTGTGACTACCCTCGTAGTTCTCGATATTGGTGTGGAGCTAAGCATTGACCACAAAACTGTCTTCAACCATTCGTGCGGTTTTTTTTAATTTGAACGTTTATTTAAGAAAGACATGTACAATAGTATTATTCAAAGTATTGCCCATCTGAAGCTATGACTTTTTCCCATCTTTCTGGCAATTTGTGGACCCCATCCCAAAAGAACTGCGCCGGCTTGGCAGCTAAGAATGAATCAAGCCAATTTTTGATATTCTGCTCTGATGTGAACCGTATTTCAGTGAGGGCGTTCTGCATCGACCGGAACAATTGGTAGTCAGAAGGGGTAAGGTCTGGGCTATAAGGCGGGTGGGGTAAGACTTCCCATCCACTATTTGCCAAATAGTTCTTAACCGGAATAGCAACGTGGGGCCGAGCGTTGTCATGATAAAAAATTATTGCACGTTCGCTCAGCTAGCGCATGTTCACCATAAACTTCCACCAAAATACGATGACTTTCGACAGCAGTTCATATTAAAGTAATGAAGAAGAACTCCCCGCAAAAACACTTTTTCAGGCACAAAGCTCTACATATTTGAGTGAAAAAAAATTATTGTTGTTTACGCTTCAAATGAATGACATATACTGAAATGACGTATAATGACAGTAGCTTTCCAACGCATGTTCCAATGGAATAAGACAAGTTACGCCATCTCTTACCAAACCGCACGAATTAAGTTATAGACCCAATACAATACAAAAAGCTGTGTAGAGCAAAAAATGTATCGTCTGGGTTTATCACAAATTGGGCGCGAAACACACGATGAACAGAATTACCATCTGTGATGTGTTGTTTCGACAGCAATACACTCGTGCCATTCCTCCGACGGTGATGAAAAATGGGTAACGTTTGAAAATAGGAATCGTGGGCGAAGAATGGTGAGCCGTCACAAGCGTTTGCGAAACTAATTCCGAAGTGAATCATCCACTATGTGGTGCAGGTTCAAACTATGGTGTCGTGACATTGTCAATTAAAATGGAACGTATTCAGTTTACATAAATTAAGTTTTACACTAAGAAAAACAAACGCACGTGAAACGATCTTTTTCCCAGACTTAATATATTCGAAGCTTCTTATTATTCGATATGATCACCTGTTGATTGTGACTTCAAAGAAGCATTGAAGGACAGTTTATTGGCACTATGTTGCGGAGCGCTTTACCACATTTTCAGTAAATGTTCGTAGCCAATTTGGTTTATCCCTATTTTCGTTCGATTATTTGAGCTTTCAACATCTGTCTGTTGGCTATCGAGTCTCGGGCATCTATCGGCCCCTTAAACTTTAAATTAAAAAAGTCATATGCTCGCTTAACAGCATATTATCTCTATAAAAATTCAATCAATGTGCTGCCGTTGTTGGGAGTATATAACACATTGGCTGAAAAGTCCGTGCCGTTTCTAAGAGAGAGCACCACTTGAATTAAACAAATACCATTTTCAGTTAGTACCAACCTTCAAAAGATAGTGTATAAATTTGACAGCTGTCGGACGATTAGTTCTCGAGATATACCGTTGTGAGTGAAGCAACTTTTGTTATTGTGAAAAAAATGGATTCAAAACAATTTCGTGTGTTGATTTATGATTGCTTTTTGATGGGAAAAAATGCAGCCGATGCAAAGAAATAGCTTGATAAGTGTTACCTGGACTCTGCACCAGCCGAACGAACCATTCGCAAGTGGATTGAAAAATTTAAAAGTGGTCATACAAGCACCGAAGATGATGCATGCAGTGGACGTCCAAAAGAAGCTGTTTCAGATGAAAACATCAAAAAAGTCCACAAAATGATTACGAATGACCGTAAAGTGAAGTTGATCGAGATAGCTGAGGCTCTGAAGATATCAAAAGAGCGTGTTGGACATATCATACACGAATATTTGGACATGCGAAAGCTCTGTTCAAAGTGGGTGCCGCGTTTGTTCACAGTCGACCAAAAACAACAACGTGTTGATGATTCAGAGGAGTGTTTAAAGCTGTTCAACCGCAATAAAGCCGAATTTTTGCGTCGGTATGTGACAATGGATGAAACTTGGCTCCATCACTTCACCAGCTGAGTGGCGAGCAGGCGACGATCCTCGTCCTCGACTGGCAATGTTATGGCATCCGTATTTTGGGATGCACATGGAATAATTTTCATCGACTATCAACAGCGACTATTACATTGCGTTGTCGGAGCGTTTAAAGGACGAAATCGCAGAAAAACGGCCGCATTTGAAGAAAAAGAAAGTGCTGTTTCATCAAGACAATGCACCGTGTCACAAGTCGATGAAAACGATGGCAAAATTGAAAGAATTCGGCTACGAATTGCTTCCCCACTCACCGTATTCTCCAGATTTGGCCCCCACCGACTATTTCCTGTTCGCAGACCTCAAAAGAATGCTCGCCGGAAAGAGATTTAAGATCGAATCGCCGAAACAGAGGCCTATTTTGAGGCTAAATCGAAATCGTACTACAAAACTGGTATCGAAAGATTGAAAAATCGTTTCAATCAGTGTATCGCCCTCGAAGGCAACTATATTGATAAATAAAGTTGAACTTTGCAAAAATTTTGTGTTTTACTATAAAACGGCACGGACTTTTCAACCAATGTGTTACTTGTAGTTTTGTGTAGGTTGTGTATTCCAATACAACTGCTACGTTGGAATTTGTAGGCATTTGACATCGTACCAGGGAATGATCAATTCGATATAAAGTTGCACATCTACATATACATATTTCAACTGTACCTAGTCCTGCCACAAGTTTCAGTTTGCAAACTATTAACATGAAGTAGGACGTTAAAGAGAATCGGGTCGCGGTAATAGCGTCGCATAAGTGCGGAAAGAGTGTTGGCCAAATTTTGGTTAGCAACTCCAAATATCGAAATATCGAGAATAGTCGTTTATCGCGCTATTGCCCGCTTCGGCGTATTGTCTGGAGTAGAGGACGGGCTAAGAAGTCGTCGCCCGCGCGTCGTCCGTACGACTGCGGTAGTAAAGGCAGTGCGTGAAATAATTCAGAGAAACCCCCTTAGGAAGCAGAAGATTATGTCCAAGGAATTGGATATAGCAACCAGATCCGTATCTAGGCTGATTCGGGATGATCCGTATATGAAAGCCTATTTTCGGTCCACGGTTTTGTGGGAGTCTCTGGCAATGGTGTCACATCCCTCCAGTTCTGTGAAAAAGACGTAAAAACTGGTGCAAAGATGTGCTTGATACAGATGGATCTTCCAACAGGACTCTGCTCTAACGCACAAAGCCAGGAGTGGCCTAGAGTCAATATTCCTGGCTTTATAGCAGCAGAAGATTGGCCGTGGGGGATTCCAAATCTGAATCCACTGAATTACGGTTTGTGGTCAAAATTGGAGAACATGACCTGCAAGACTCCCCACAGAAATTTGGAAAGCCTTGAAACAGCATTAACCAGAGCAGAGTCGACGATCTCCATGGAAATCGTACGTGCCGCTATAGCCCAATGGCCACACCGTTTGGAAGCTTGTATTAAAGCAAAAGGCAGTCATTTCGAGTGAATCCAATTTTTTTTAATAATCAAAATTGTGGTCTAATAAATGAAGCAATTTGGAATACAATACTGGTCTTTTTTTTATTGCGTTCTACATTTGTAACAGAACTTATGGCAGGACTAGGTATATTGAGGTCTGCTCCTAGAAATATAATTCACACTCGATCAGTCATTTTTTGAGTATGCTCCGGTCTAAAGGCATTTTCTCGAGAAATTCCAACTAGCTTTACGAAAAAGGTACAAGGGTTAGCACTCGGTTCTTTGTTTATTTATTTAAGTATGTGTTGTCATTGATATTAAAGAAATTTCGTACCCAAATCTATCCGTAAATCAATTTTGAAAAGGCAAAATGAGCCCATGAATCTCCTTCCTTATCGGTGGATGTGCTTTGATTAGAGGTTGTCCAAAATTTAATTGCGGATTTGCTACCTTCAAATTTAAATGCTCATGTCTCAGCTTGGAGTCGACATAAAGAGCGCTGCAAACTTTTGGGGAAATGGCGAACTGTGCGATTGTTGAAGATTTTTTTCTTACGAGATGTGATGAAGATGCTTGAAGTAGTTGTGGTCGGTTGGCGAAAGTCCGATAAATACCTATAGTTTGTACGGCAATGTTTTGAAGCCTAATTGAGTGAACGTGTGGTTCTTTTCTGATCCAACGATTTCTTCTAGATCCCGAGAAATTCTGTGGATTATTCCGGTTGTTGACCACTAAACAGTAGGCATTGTCTTTTTTGTCCTGCTTTGGGTTAAGATAATGCTCTGACATATCATCTTGATTCGAAAGTACCCGTAATTTGCGTTAGCTGTCTTCTAGAATTTAATTTTATTGCTGGTTACAACTCGATCGAAAAAAAAAGAGTTCATTTCTGTTACGAAAAACGTGCACAGAGACTGTCTTCTATCAACCATTTTTCTTTCTTAGCACCTATTTAATGAGCTTTTTTCTTTTTCCAAGCGTCCAAGATGATTAGTAACAGTAGTTTTGCATTCATTAAGATTTTTTTGCGAGCTTTCTGACCGTTGCTTCAACCAAGATCTTCAAGAGATCGTATTATATATTTAATTCATAACATAATTCAATCTTAGTGATGATAATAACAAAAATCTCCCCCCGGGTATTGTCTAATATTTCACATCACAGTTGGAGCGGTGGCCAAAAATTAAAACGTATTTCGAACTAAGCAGAACCTTCGTCCTTCTAACCATTCTGTTTTTTCCTCCGAACAAAGAAAGAACTAAAGTTTATCATTATTACTATTTTTACTTTAAGGAAAAAAGAACTTGGAGGTGGTACCATTCTCGACTTGGGCGTATACGTCATTCAGGTATCTCAATGGGCTTTCCAAGAACCACCAATTGCTATTAAAGCAACAGGAGAATTAAATTCAGACGGAGTCGACGTATCAATAAATGCTGAGTTACAATATACTGGTGGACGTGTTGCAAAAATTCGCACAAGCGCCAAGGAGCAGTTGGAGAATAAAGCCATCATCAAGGGATCAAAGGGACAAATAACTGTAAGTTCAAGGAAAAACTTTGCACTAAACTAATCCTTTAACACTAACACTAAATAATTTTTTTTTAAAGCTTCAACAATTCTGGTGCCCAACAGTCATTGTTGACATCGATGGCAAAGAGAAAGAATGGGTTTTACCCGAAGCAAAGCACAAGACAAATTTTGTAAATTCTGTTGGATTACGTTATGAGGCTGAAGAAGTTCGAAAATGTATCTTAGAAGGCAAACTTCAAAGCGATCACGTAAATCATAACGAGAGCATATTGTTGGCACACATTGAAGACTCCATAAGGAAAAAAGTTGGAGTTGTATATCCCGAAGACGGACCATAAACTTTCGCTTTTCTCATCAATCTTATTATAAATGCTCTCATTATGTAAACTAGGAAAATCTAATATTCAGCGCTTAGAAGGGTTTACTACTAATAAATAAAGTGAATTACATAATTTTCTAAAATTTAGTTTTGTGAGATAAAGTTTTTGTTGCAAAATGACCGCAGAGTTGGTATTCGGCTTTGTTGCGTGGCTTTCAATTGCAAAGTACAGCTCCCGGCTGAATTCCTAATCGTTACATTGCGTCTTCGGAAATATTGTACATTGGGAGCAGATTTCATTGCGCAAACAGCGCATCATGAACTCGAATTAGTACGATGGTGATGTGATTATTTACAGTTTTATTTTGTTGATGGTTTTTGTGTACATTGCAAAACGATGAGTGATTTGTCGACGGAGTTAGTAGTTTTCAAAATGCCAGCACACAGAGAGCAACTGCAAACGCAACAAAGTGAGAGAACATCATATTTAAAAAAAAAAAAATGAAATCCACGTTCATAATGCGCATTCTTTCACATTTATGAATTCAGTGGGCACTAGCACTCCACTGATTAGTCCATTGTACTCCTTATATGTTCCTTTTACTGGAATTTCTCAGTCTTTCGTAGAAGGTGTAAGCCCTTGAGTCGTAAAATGCCTACAGTTCCAAGGGGCAAATACCCACACACGTGATCGAGTATCTTTGGGATGATGGCACACGATATCTGACGTGTCGAATAGAAACTAAACTAATGACGCATCAAATGGAAAAACAACTAATTTCTGACAGTTGTTAGTACTCCTTACACAAAAAAAAAACCTGTGACAAATCCAAAAAGAAGGGCCCGTCCCATAGAATCCGCTGCGTCGACTTATTTAACTGACAGCTGGATAGAAAATACACTTTCTTATGGAAGGAGGTCCATAAGCAATGGATATGACGGATAAGACAGATAAAGTAGGTTAACTTTCTACTTTTTTATCCTCTGACTCCGTTTACAGTTCACACATTTACGCATTGAAGTTAGCGCATTCACAAATTGAAAGTCATCACTTTCATTGGTGGAAGCAATTAGAAGATGTAGATAAAACGTCATAGCTTGAAAAGAAAACCTACTCAGGAATAACGAGTCACTGGCTATTTTCCGTCATTGTTTGTACGCGACTATACTTTCCGGCAATATGTCACCACCGTCAACGGAGTGATAGAGAAACGGATCCTACGGATCTAGGCCTCAAGTTCTTACTCTGCTAATACATGTTTTGAAATCTGTTTATTTTATTTATTGTAATTTTGAAAAAAGAAAAATAGTTACACTTTCGTATTGATCATTTCTTTCTTCCTTAGATTCCGAGTCCATTCGTGCGTGAGGTGGGTAGATGAGAGTATGTCAAGTTACGATACTCAAAGCTCGACAATGTATGCGGGAATTTGCCCGCAGCACCTACCGTTGTATCCCTTATGCACAACGCACTAAATACTGATAAAAACACATTGCTCTGTCAGGACGCCAGTAAGTAGTCTACAATCTTTCCTTCTGAGAGGCAGCAATAAAGTCGATGAGGCCTTGGAGACGTTGAGTCTGCTGACAAAACCACTACGTAAGCTTTTTCATCAATCCTACTCTTTAGGACTGGATCACTGTTGAAGATGACCTGGGGGCAGGGCACTTCCAATTCTTAAAATCAGCCTCGCCACACTGAAAGATCACCGAAATCAAGCAGTGTTGGCTGCGGTAAGTACCTAGATGGTGAACTCGGTACACCACGTGCTGGTAACAAAAAACGCCACATGAGCGTAGTACCCCGACGTAAAATCCCGGACTTTACAAATTAATTTGTATCGTTTCTTTGAAAAAAAAAAAAATATGTTCTCTTGCCTGCTACTTCTAAAACAATATTCCTTTGCTAACGACAGTACTCTTTGTTTTTCATATTCCTTTCTGGACTCAGGTGCCTGCTCTTCGGCTGTAGAACGGGAGCAGCAGCGTATGTTAAGCTCATTAAATTCCGATATCAGCTGCATAACCAATTGGGGAACTATCAACCGAGTGGAGTTTAGCGCTTCCAAAACATAATGCTGTCTGCTGTCGTCAAAGCGAAATTTAAATACCCAGCCATTACAAATGAATGCCACTTGCATCGTCGAAACCGAAAAACTTTCCATTCTCGGTATGTGTGTCAATGACAACTTACTTTGGAACGAGATCATATTCGATGTCGCCAGAAATGCTGCGAAATGTCTAGGTTTCCTCAAGCGAGGTAAGAAATATTTTACCCCCTCTGACCTGGCCACAATATATAAGGCATGCATCCGCCGAAATTGGAGTGCCTAGGTCAGTGGTCAGGTGCCGCTCAGACCTCTTTGCACTTGCTAGATAGGATCCAACACCGTGCGGTAAAACTCATAGGTGACGACAATATCACACAGTCACCGCTGTTTTCACCACCTGTGCTCTACCGAAATTGCCAGTAGCATTCCACCCCTTCTAACTTCTAACCGTAACACCCGTCTCGCTTCGAATTCCCATCAGTATACCCTCAAGCCCACTTTCGGATATACTCTGAAATATCATGATATGTTCCTAAGCCATACAACTCGCTTCTGAAATGCCCTGCCGAGCTCTTTATTTCCTAATCACTATAACTTGCAAACATTTAAAACCAACGCACATCGGTATCTCTTTTTTTTCCCCTCCCTAACTTCCCCTCGCCCATGCTATGTGCAAAAATCTTAAGGGTACACAAGATCCCTTGTGCGCGCGCCAATTATATATAAAAAAAAAAAACCTAGAGAGTCATGCCATCTGCAGTTTTGATTATATTTATAAAATCCAATTCTCCCTGGAGGCCCTATTACAGGAGGCATGCAGTTTTAACGAAGCTTCGGGAGCCCAAAAACTTTTTCTGAGCCTTACATAGCAAATTGTTCATCCATTTCATTTCCTATGATCCCATTATGACCAGCAACCTGAAAAAAGACACTGTGTATTCAGCCTTCTGACTGCGTTCAGAGCAGCACTTCGTTCGTGAACTACATAGCTTTGTAGTCGGGTTCAGCATAGTTTCGCAGTCGCCGTTTGGTTTATTGGCATTAGGATTGCGTATATAATCACTTGGAAAACAGGCACAAGTCTTCTTAACGAGGAGTGAAATGTAAGGTTACCTTTCCTCAGAAAGATACCAGCGCCGATACCTAAACAGGTTTTGAAATCATTAATAAATGCCTGATTATATTTCTTATACGAATAGTACCTTCCTTCGTTAAAGTTAATTCCACCCGATAGCCGACGCATAGGATCATAACCAGACTTAGATCTAAGATATTTTGGGTTCAAAGAGGTTTGTTATCCAGGATGAAACCCAGATACCTAGTTTTGTTGGAGAAATGAATGGAGATACCTTTAGATGCACTAAATGAGTCAGACTTCCTCCGGCTTCTTCCTTCAGTTTTGAGAGGACTGAGTGAAAGCCCACTTCTAGTGAACCTATCGTCGACGACATCTACGGCTGCCTGCGGGTTAAATAGACAGTTAGTAGACCTGTCTGCCTGTTGATAGCTGCATACGCTTGAGCAACTGTATCGTCACAACTATTGAGAAAATTAAGTAGTGAGTCGAGTATGCACCATAGCATTGAAAGACAACGCCGCATTGCGGTGAAACCCGGGCTAGCAGGGAAGTTTGTCTGTACTTTTTGTAGTGTAGCTGCGTATATGCTATCGGTACCAGGTGACTTGAAGTAAGAAAGGAAGCATATTTGATGGTCTCATCCGTCACTACAAAAAGAAGACAGATACTAGCTACAACGATTGGTATAATCTTCCAACAGCTAGTAGGTTGAGGTTAGTTCGCGTGTCTCGTCTTCAAGGCGTGCGGAACGAAAAATCGTTCATCCATTTGATATCACCATACAGTTCCAGCAGAGCCGAAACCAGATATACCACCCACCGTGTGGCGCTCCCATTGTTCCGATTTGAGTTCTGTTTCTTTTGTTAAGTTGGTAGATCTGTTGTTGACATTCCCTCTAAATCTTAGCGTCATAGCTTGACATTTGCAAAAGTTACGTAGCCAAGGGTACATCTATCTCTGTGTGTATTGGCGATTTTTTTGCAATTTTAGAAATGGATTTAAATTTGCAATAACGAACTTGTACTTATTCCTCGTAAATTTTGCGTAAAAAACGGATTTAATGGTGCGCGAAGGTTGGAAAAGTGTTTCGGCAACGATTCTCTAAAGAAAACGGTCGTTTAACAGTGGCACGAGCAGTTCAAAAGTGGTCATGAGTCAATCGAAGATGATGAACGCAGTGGCAGACCATCGACATCGAAAACCGACGAAAACATTGATGAAGTAATAGAAATGTTGGTCAATATCCGCAAATTAACCATCAGAGAGATAGCGGAGGCCTTGAACATTGCCTATGGATCCGTCCAAGACATTTTGGTTAATGATTTGGGTTTCCGTCGCGTAGCAGCAAAGTTGGTGCCAAAAGACCTCAATTTCATGCAAAAAAAGAGACCGTGTTGACGTCGCAATTCGTCGATGATTTGCGAGGCAGAATCCGATCCCACATTCATCAAAAGGATCATTACTGGAGACGAGGCGTGGGTTTATGAGTACAACACGCAATGCGGACATCAGGCAAGTGAATGGCGTTCACCAAATGAGCCGAGACCAAAAAAAACCACGTCGTTTTCAGTCAAAAAAGAAGGCAATGCTCACGGTTTTCATGGATTACATCATGAATTTTTGCCGGAAGGCCAGACAGTAAACAAAGTATATTACTTGTATTTGGGCGTTATGAGACGTTTGCGTGAAGCAATTCGCCGAAAGAGACCAGAATTGTGGGCAGAAAACTCGTGGATTTTGCACCACGATAACGCACCGTCGCACAGTGCCATCATTATTAGTAATTTTTTGACGAAAACTGCAACAAATACCATCCAACAGCCACCGAATTCACCTAATTAGGCTCCCTGTGACTTCTTTCTGTTCAATCGAGTTAAAAAACCACTACGGGGAACGCGTTTCAGCAGCCAAGAGGAAGTAATGGAAAAATCGCAGGAAGCACCGAAATACCGAAAACCGAATATAAAAAATGTTTCGAGGATTGGATCAAGCGCTGGCATAAGTGTGTTACAGTCGATGGGGACTACTCTGAAAGGGACAAAATAGATTTAGATGAATAAACTTGTTCCAATTTTCGGAATGTATTCCGGGAACTTTTTGATCAAGGCAGTACATTTATAGAGCCTCTTTGGTTGGCGAGCACATTTTGAACCACAATCTCATAGATAGACTTCGATGCTGCTACACAGTTTCTACACCAACTATTTTTCGATAGATTAGCAATGAGGGTCCCTTACTACCTCGGAGAAGGCGGCAGTTGATAAGCTTTGATTTTAGTTGGATCTGGTTGCTGAGATTGCGGCAACTCTGTCTTTCTTATGAGGTTTTACTATTTTTACTGGATCTGTGGTTGGTGGAGTCATCTCTCAAAAAATGTTTGGTACTTAATTTTATACTCGCGATCCTCTTTATGTCGTATCTTCCGCTTCGTGGTAAGCGATCTTGTTAACAATACAGATGGCTCCATTGTACCTGGATTTGGGCAGGGTACCAAAGAATTTTTATGTTTTAAACATATTTTGTAGTGTCGTAAACCATAGGGTTGGTCTTAATCTCTGAATTTTGGGCGTCCTTGGCGTCTGTCCCGACAAAGCAGACACACACCGGCTTATGTCTGCGAGTCCATGCAGGACTTTCTGGTTAGACGGTGACAGCAATGTAATGAGCGCCGTTACATGGTAATCTGCACTTGGCTTCAGAAAACCTTCTAGTGTGATTACTTATAGTCCTAGAAGTTTACCCTTAAAGTTTCCATCTGCCTTCCTTTCCGTGGTAAGCCCATAAGGGTTTCAATGTTACCCTACTCACTAAATAAATCTAAATGAAAGCTATGGCTAGATCACAGGAAAATTCCAATACTGTTTGTTTGTTGTTAATCTTATCGTCGGAAATACTCAAAGTTATAAATACAACACTGATTATCAAATCTGGTTTTCAATCGCACGCACTTCACGGTCGATGTTTTTCAACAATCTGTAAAAGTGATCTACATTAGACAGTTATTTCGTCACATTTTATAACTTGTAGCAGACTGTTTTCACATTAAAATCATTTAGATAATCTGTCACTGACCAAATGATAAAATGACATTCTTCTTAGTCCCAGGTGCCATCTAGTCCTGGTAACTCGCCCTGTTTTTCTTTTGCCTTTGTTGATAGTTTTTCCCGCGGCAAAGACAAGGCTGCAGCTATATTGGACGCAGATTGGTCAAGGCGATCAACCAACAAAATTCGTTGTTCTGGTGGGCAGAAGTCGATTGAAATGGTCAAAATCTTTAAAAAAAACAGCCCTTGTTCATTAGGAGAGAAAGGCCTACTGCAAGCAACACAGGGTGCAGTTAAGGTATACCGAAATTAAAAGTCCTGAAAAGATCAATATAAGAGGAAAAGCACGGATCGACGGCATTTTGGGCTGAGGCAAAACTTACCTCTAGACCATTACGTCAAAGTATGAATACTTTTCTACTTCATTACGAAGTCATTGTAGGTAGGAAACGATTCATCCAGCATTTTTCTATGATATTTGCTCATATTAGTCGGTAACAATGCAACCAGAATTACTTGTTACTGGAATTGGAATGTTATTATTTCAGTAAGACTGGCTTATTGTATATTCCGAATACCAATTCTCAGAGCAATTTCTGGGCAAGGCGAGAGACAACTATCTCCCGAAGGACATACTATGATCTGGCTTGGTTATGAACTATGCTGACCTCCAATAAAGACACCAAGAAGATTACCAGAACAACGATGCCTCGAATTCCAAATCAAATGCGAAGTCTCGACCATGTTAAAGCGGAGGAATTCAACAAACTACATTTGAGTACGTCTCCACTGCTACATTATGTACATGTTGGTGGACTCTCTACATAACGATAGCAACAGTTCTAATGTCTTCGCATAGGCGTTATTCTGACGATGTAGCTGTGGAATTGTACCTAGCAACTGTTTGCTCTAAGACGAAAGCAGCCCTTGATGTGATCAGCGATTGGTGCATTAGAAATAGTCTTTCAATCAATCCCTTCTGGCAGTGTATAGGCTTGTCGCCCTTGGGAGTTTTCTGAATCTACACTAATGTGACAACCGGTTTAATTAAGTAAGTCTGATGTACCTTAGGCTGCATCCTCAAAGCCATCTTTCATTTAAAAAGAAGTCACTGGTCTCTTAATTCTGGTCGGTTTTATGAATATGTCATCTGATGCGATGAGACTGGAATTCCTGTTGCTCTGAGAATACAAAGCCGATTTTCTCTTTATTTAGCTGGGAAATGAATATAGCGAATCTCTATGGAATACGGATGGGTAATGTGGTGGATAGACTGCTAGTATTGATACCAACCCCTGACAGACAGCATTTCGTAGTACAAGCTGATTTTCGCGTTAAGTAGTATACTTTGCCGTTTGTGTTGTTTCGCCTTGGGATAAAATAGTTCTCTTCTCCATTGTACAAAAACAATGCTATACCTTTTTACTGTGGTTACTTGTCAAAGAATCTACAAAGAATCGCCAATAGAGAGAAAATGGCGCTGCATTCAGTAAGAGATGGTATACCACGAAAAATTGCGAATCCATATACCAGGTATGTTTCGTGGTATACTAGCTTTTAACGTGGTATTTTAGTGACAGACATGTGATATAGAACATAGCAGTCTGTCTCCCACTTAAGATGTCATACTGGCGTCTTCGTATAGAACAAGAACTTTAGTCTTCACTCCTCGTTAGGTAAACTTTTCTCTGTCAACCACGTGGAGGCCAAAACATGTGGAGATAAACAGTAAAGAACAGATAGAGCGGCACAGGCATCTGAATGGGTGCTTACAATTTTGCAGTACCATTCCACTGTTTCTAAGTAAGCCACACAAGGCTTTCCTCAACTGAGGGCTAAAATCTTGACTACGCCGCAGGTCACAGTGGATAGTGGAAAATGTCATCGCCGATAAATTTACTGGGCAAAGCTCAGATGGCGTCCCTCTAGCACCTGTATCAAGGTAGGGTCTGCCCTTGTTCTCGGTAAGGGTTTTCATAGGCAGTTAGGTTTATTGTGAATATAACTGTTGGTGTCTCAAATATTACGAATACTTTCTGTCGCTCGCCTCGAAAGGTTCAGAGTCATTCAGCTGAAAAGCCTGCAGACCGTAAAACGTGCTTATTGCATTTAAATGCTTATGTAAGCGATAACATTTTCTTCCGCGATTGCTGTGAGAGAAATTACGACACCGAGGAAAAATGCTTCTTTAAATATTTGGCTTACGCTTGCGGCAGTGTGTATACTGTAGATGACAATTCATCTTTTCTTGTATTGAAAGAAAGATACTTACCATAGGTATAAGAGTATGATAGATTGGAGTGGTTTTTTGTTTGAATGACAAACAAAATACAGACCCTGGACGACGTCGATAAGATCCGTCTATCTGAACTTGTGGTGTAAAGCTTCCCAAATTGTGGAAAATAGTAATTCCACCTCTTGCGTATTGAGACTCGTTCTTCCACAGAATAAAGGGAAACAAGTACCGGGATTTTTTGTTTACTTGACCTTGAAGTATCCTAACATTAAAACGGTTTATTCCATCTCCCTTTTTTTTGTAAGACAGTTGATGGATCAGCTGGTCATTGATGAACATTTCGGAAGAGATGCCAAGAGATGGTTCGCTCGTTTTCGTTCTGGAAATTTTGATGTGAAAGGTGCACCTCTCCTTGGTCGGTCTATCACTGAAAAATTTGATGAAATCATGGAAAATGTTGAGGAAGACCCGCACATCAGCAGTCATGATATCGCTAAGGAACTCACAATTGCCCACAAAGCAGTTTGAAGTCACTTGGAACGAGCTGTTTATAAAAGAAGCTCGATGACAGATTTTCCATATGTGAACCGCTGTTGAAGGTGAACAAAATCATGACATTTTTGAAGCGAATGGTAACGGGTGACGAAAATTGTTTCACATACGACAGTGTTATGCGATAGCGGTCTTGGCAAGAAAGGTGATGCTGTGTGCTTAGTGGGATTCGAAGGGTATCATCCATCATGAGTTACTACCGGAAGGTCAAACGATTGATTCGAATGTCTACTGCCAGAAATTAATGCGGTTGAGGCAAGCAATTGAAAAAAAGATGCCAGAATTGATCAACAGGAAAAGTGTTGTGTGTCTTCACGCCAGATCACACACATGTTTTATGACATGAACAAAATTTAAGAACTTGACTGGGAAGTTTTGATGTATCTGCTGAATAGTCCTGACATTGCACTGTTAGATTATCATTTGTTCCGACCTTTGCTTCCTTGCTGGCGTAAAATTGGCTTCAAAAGAGGTATGTAAAAACATGTCTTAACAATAGTCTATATTTAGTGTCAATTTGACACACTTTTTTTTTTCAAATAAGCAAAACTGCTAATAATTGTAGTGCTGTTGCCAAACGCTCGCGGCTCACCGGGCTACTTTCTCGTCTAGTTTCCGTAAAAACAAAATTGTTGTCGCCAGAGGGCTCTGAAGGCTTGTAGAAGAGTTATTACATATCTGATGTTTGGTGTCAATTTGATATCACCAGTACTGTGACACTGTCCGTTATTTCTTATTATTCGATTGTGCAACCTTTTGCTGTGAATTATTTCAGATTTTTTTTTTTTAAACAATTACTGCAAAATGTCCGACTATGAGCGATTCTGCGAACAGTTTGTACAGCAAACAGAAGACAGCGATGATCTGCCCGAATTCTCGGAAGATGATACAGATTATTCACCAAGCTAGACAGAAAGTGATTCCGAAGATTATAACAGTGACAAGAGTGATGCTGATTTTATGGGATATGAAATGCGTTTGGAAATCGCTGCTGAACCGGGCAACGCTTTCAAGTCGAAAGACAAGAAAATACAGTATGTGCGCGATCCAATGCCACCATGCCCATCAGTCTCGACAATAGATTTCGCTTCTCGTCAAGGTTTGTTTTGAGTTTTTTGTTTAGGCGCTTTCATTTGAAATTTTTGCAGGGCCAAGATCATTTGCGAAATCTCTCATCAGCAGTCCAGTAACTACGTTTTTGCTTTTTATCTAACCAGTCGAGAATATTGTGATACAAATGACCAATTTATACGCTGTTCACAAGCATGGCGTCACGTGGAAGCCGGTTGATGTGTCTGAAATGCGCGCCTTTTATGGACTTTTGTTGTTGGCTGGGGAATATCGGTCAAAAAGCGAAGCAGCTGATGAGCTTTGGACTGCTAAGCATGGGCCACCAATTTTCGCAGCGACAATGTCACTTATTCGCCAATCGATACGATTCGATAACCGAGTAACTCGGCATAATGTTCAACAGAATATACGCGATAAATTGGTGCCTATTCGCGATTTGTTCGATCTGTGGGTCCAGCGCTTGAAAGTTATGTATGTTCCTGGCAAATTTCTGACCGTCGATGAGCAACTGCTGCCATTTCGTGGACAATGCAGTTTTCGACAGTACATTTCGTCTAAGCCTGGAAAGTATGGCATCAAACTTTGGATTCTGGTCGACGCAGGATCGTTGTATGCCTACAATATTCAAGTCAACGTTGGCCGTGACCGTGTTGTTCTGGATTTGTGCCAAGGTATTTCTTCTTCGTGTACATGCCTTTATTTTTCTCTGATCTGTGATTCTTTTCATTTTTAGGAATAAACATTTGCAATGTCACTTGTGACAATTTTTTTACATCTTACAGTTTGGCACTCGGGATGAAGAAGAAGCAAATTATGATTGTCGGGACCATATGGAAAAATCACAAGGAGATACCGTCAGCGCTGATTGACATGAAACGAAAACCAGTGCTGCATACCGACATCGTCTACAACCATGCAGATCGTGTTGCGATGGTGTCATACGTGCTCAAAAAAATCGCTTCGTAACTTTGCTTTCGACGTATCATGCGGCCGTCCACTTCGATCCAGCTGACCAGGCAAAAAAGTCCAACATAATTCACTTTTACAATAAAACGAAGGCTGGTGTCGACACTCTCGACCATATGATTGGCACTTATCGGTGTAAACGCAGAACCAACCGATGGTCCCTAACGTTGTTCTACAACATTCTTGACATTTCGGCTTTGAATGCCTTCTTGATCTTCACTCAATTGTTCCCGGAATGGAACAAGAGTAAGAAATGTTACCGCCGACGATTGTTTTTGTTGAACTTGGGCGAGGCCTTATGTGAAGACAATATCAAAGCTAAGGCACGAACACCACATGATATGCATGCGGCAGAAGTTTTTCGTCGTGTGCGAGATCCAAGTTCGTCGATTTCGCCGTACTCCTCTTGCTTGAGTTCTCCATCAACATCATCACAAGTATCAGCATCGGTCGAAATGCTAGCCGTCAACCACAAAAAAACGGGCTAGATGTCACATGTGACCTCGAACTCCGAACGCAAATGTTCACAGTGTTCGCTGTGATATGTGCGTGAGACCAACTTGTACGGAACATCGTTTTATTTTTTGCGAGAAATGCGAAGTACGAGAAATGCGACCTGTCCTGTTTTTTCCTTCTTATTATATTTGTAGTTGAACTGTTATTTTTATTTTTTTTTTTTCATAACAAAAATAACAAAAATTGAAATTTTCTGCAACAAACCAGCATATTATAGCTTTTCTTTTGACTCTACAAAACCTTGTGTCAAATTGACACCAAACATCAGATTAGCATCGCAAAACTAAATATAGACTAGTGTTAAATATCGTCGTGCTTAGGACTTTTCCAGCTCAAGCAGGGATGTGTCTCTCGCCGTTTCTGTATAATCTAACCTACAGCAAATGCTGAATCTCAGGCAGTTCGGACAGTCAGTCACAAAAATAAACTTTCCAAAAATGAAAAAATGGCCTGAAGTTGTATAGTGGCATCTTATTTTATTTTGTTATTCTGTCTGTTTTGATTCGCTGGGCCATATCTTGGAAGATATCAGGTTTCAGAACAAAACACCTGTCGTTCCTTTTGTTTGTAAATACTCGATAGACACCGAACCAGAAGATGGGTTTAATCCCGTAATTCCCCGAGAAAATCAATATTTTATGTTTAAAGAAAAAAATTAGCTTTGTCCTCGGATAACTATTGGCACAATGATGTTACGAAAGGAGTTTCTTCAAGGTCTCTACAGTACTGGTAACTACGAACTTAATGACATTTTATTTGTGGCATGATAAAGCTTCGGTTTAAAACGCTGTTCCCTGAGATAATGCATTTCAGACTCACCTCCATTTTAAATTATTTTCTTGAAATGTATCAAGGAATCACTTCTAAAATCTATTGCTTTAAAAGACGGAGCACCCTGTATATCAAGGTGCTAATCAAATCACCCATCTACGTTATGTCTACATACTTTCCTCAATAACAACTCCTTATCTCCCTGCGATAAAAAAAACGCTTGAAATGAATCTAAAACAGATATCAATCCGTAATCTGTGAAAACTAAATTACAAAATAGAAACCTCATGTTAAGCACTTGCGCTGTGTGATAACATTTATTTCATCAGCACCAACCGGCTTGAACAGAGATGGCTTTACGTTGGGGTATCGTATCAGCTGGCAAAATAAGCCATGACTTTGTCACTGGCCTTGGAACATTACCAGACGATGAGCATAAAGTTGTTGCAGTAGCAGCTCGCGATAAAGGACGTGCTGAGGAATTTGCAAAACTCCATGGAATACCAAACTCCTACGGCAGCTACACGGAATTGGCTGAATCCAAAGATGTTGGTTCGTATAGTGGAGTGCAAATACATCCTAAATCCTCTTTAATTTATTATTGGTTTCTTTTTAGATGTGATCTACATTGGAGCGCTCAATCCGCAACATCTTGAAATTGGTATGCTGATGCTGGAGAATGGCAAGCATATTCTTGTCGAGAAGCCACTTTGTATCAATGAGAAGCAGGCAAGGAAACTTATCAACTACGCTGAGAGTAAGAAGCTCTTCTTGATGGAAGCAGTTTGGTCACGTTTCTTCCCAGCCTATCAGTATATCCGCAAGCAAATTGAGTCCGGAGTTTTGGGAACAATTGAAGAGGTTGAGGTTGCATTTGGTTTCGCATTAAGCAAAATAGATCGATTGCAGTAAGTATTAACTATTAAGAGTGTCTTTATTGAATCCGATTTTAAGTGCATTCGAATACGTTATCAATTCGAGCACTACTTCAGAAGTCCCTTCACTACAGCAACTTTAAATAAATTGCACTTTGAATTAATCATACAACGGGTGTTCCAAAGTTCTTGCAAATTCTAGTTGCAGAAAACACAGGTTTTTAATTAAGCATATCGGGTGTATGACCTCCACTGCCATTTGGCGAAATTTTCAATAATGTTTTTTGCATAAATGAGGCTGAATTTCGGTGATACAGCGCTCAATCTGCTCCTTCACGGCGTAGGTGGTCGTGAGCTTTTTGGCATGGACCATCATTTAGCAAGAGTGATCTTAACATTTACAAATCCGTTGGTGCAGATGATATATCTCCCCTTCTTCTGAAGAGGTGTTCTTCCACGCTGGCAAAACCACTGCGTAAACTTCTTCACCTGCTCGGAAAGAGTTCTCTCTCTCCTATAGACCCATTGTACTTACATACGTTCCTTCTTTCCAAGGTCATGGAAACGCTGATAAACTCTCAGCTCATGAAATATCTCGAAACACGAAAACTTCTCAATGACCGGCAGTCCAGTTTTCGTAGCAACAGGTTCACATATCTCACCGAAAAGTGGAACCGAAGTCTGCACCAATCTGATTAGAAACTACCTTTCGAACTGATGTTCACAAAATAAATGCTGATATGCCCCAGGGCTCCGTTCTGTCTCCGACACTCTTTTTAATTTTTTTCAATAATCTCTTGTCTGCTACTTCTAATCCAATATATTCCTTTGCTCACGATAGTACTCTCTGCTTCTCATATTCGTTTCCGAACTCACGTCCCTGCTCTTCGACTGCGGAACGGGAACGGCAGCATATGTTAAGCTCATTTAAATTCCGATATTAGCAGTCACATCTGGTCAGGTGCTCTCAAAACCTCTTTGCTATTGCTAGATAGGATCCAAAACCGTGCAATAAAACTCATAGGTGATGACAATATTATACAGTCATTCGACACCTCGAACACAGACGTAATGCCTCCTGTCTCACCTTGTCGTATCGCTATTTTCACCACCAGTGCTCCACCGAAATTCGCAGTAGCATTCCACCCCTTCAAACTTTTAACCGCAACACGCGCCTGGCTATTTATGCTCATCAGTATACCCTCAAGCCCACTTTCGGACGTACTCTGAGATATTGTGATTTGTTCCTAAGCCGTAGAACTCACTTATGGAATGCCCTGCCGGGTTCTTTAATTCCTAGTCACTATAACATGCAAACATGTAAAACCAACGCATTTCTCGTTTTTCCCTCCCTAACTTCCTTTCGCCCACGCTAACAAAATCCCTTGTGTGCGCCCCAATTATAAAAAAAAAAAAAAAAAGAAAGATATAAGGCCCAGTGATGCCGCTATACCATAAACCGCACCAAACAGTCAATATTTGTGGATGCATTGATGCTTGGCCGAACACATGTGGATTGTGTTCGCTCCAATTACCGCAATTTTGCTTGTTCACATAGCCGGTCAGCCAAAAATAGGTCTCGTCCGGGAAGATGATTTTTTGGCCAAAAATTCGGATCTTCGGCCAACATTTCCAACGCCCAATTAGCGAACTCACGGCATTGTCTATGGTCGTCAAGCTTCAATTCTTGCGTCAGCACAATACTATACGGATGTAGGCCCAAATCTAACCGCAAAATAAGCCGGGTGGACTTTCTAGCGATGCTCAATTCAGCAGATCGCCGCCGAATCGACATTTCAGGGTCTTCTTCGATACTGGCCGCTACGACGGCTATGCTTTCTTCATTTCGCACAAATCTCTGTCTGGTTGGTACCTTAAGATCCAAGAGTGTGTACTTACGCTCAAACTTTTCCACTGTGTGATAATATCATTACCACAGCTAATTCTGATCTATGCCAAAGAGTTCTTTAACCCTTATGTCACAAAATCCCTTTTACTCACCTTCATTAGGCCCATACTGGAGTTTGCAAGCCAAGTTTGGTCTCCCCACCGTGAAAGTCATTCTGCCTGAATTGAAGCAGTAGATTCATCCGTTTCACATTACGCAGTCTTATATGGATAGTTTCTTACAACTAACCACCCTACGAAGACCGCCTAAAACTAATTAATCGTCAACTCCTTCAAAAATATTGAAAAGTCGGTGACGTGCAGTAAGAAATATGAAGCCTTTTAGGAATGTTACTTAAAGTATACTGAAATCTATGCCACTGGGATCATGTCACCAATCTGTTCATAAAAAAGGTTGACACTTTGAAATTTTCTTTCTAACCCGGTTGTGGCCTAGGACTTACTAAAGCTCTGTATAATCGGTTATCATTAACCGTTGACTGTACACATAAAACTTAGACCAAAAATAGTCCAACTGCGTTAAATCACATAATTTGGGCGGCCAGTTCTGATCATCAAAACGGGAAATTACACGACCAGGAAATAACTCATGCAGTAATTGAATGGTTTCTTTGGCTCTATGGCATGCGGTACCGCCCTGTTGAAACCACATCTCGTCGATATCTTACAGTTTAGGCACACAAAACTAGATTCTCATGCCTTGATAACGAGCACCATTAACTGTTATTGCCTGACCAGCCAAATTCGACAATTTTGACGATGAGCAAAGCCATGAAGATGAAGATGATTTTGTTCGAAAAATCAGCATCCACTTGTTGTTCCACAATCTCTCTTGTGCGTGGTCAGTAGGCTACAGTTCTTTAGTCAATTGTATCTTGTATGCATGAAGATGCACATCTTTCATGAGAATACGCTGCTGTAGAAAGCTTCTCAAACTGTCCAGTTCTTGACCACAATACCGGATTGATGTTTCTGGTCTCTCAGAAAAACTCTCACTAACTGCTTCGGCGTTTTGTATTGAACGATTTGTTGAAGGACGGCAAGAGTGTCTAAGATCACTAATTGATCCAGCCTCCCTGGATTCTTGAATTAATCTCTTCCCAGTTGATGAAGTTAAATCACTATTCCGACCATATTGTGTACGAGAATTGCGAACTGTAGCTGCCAAAGTTTCCTTATTTTAAAAGTATTGCTCAACAACTATCACTCATGTTTTCTCAAGTGGACCTAGGAAAGAAAACTCATTGCATGTGCCTATACTGAAAAGCTGGTTTTCTTTTCATGCGCTCGTTTGAATTGGTGCCACATCATTTCTGTTGTCTTCAAATCTGGTATATGTATGAATATGTCCTTTGGCTGTCCGTCTTGTGGATACAACTCGCCAACTCTAGTTTCATGGAATGTATAGCAGATCTAGTTCAATTTCCTTGCAATGTGATTGTCGAATTGTACTCGGCTCATTAGAGCTTACATATCCTTCTAAGAGGTTTGTTGGCCAACACTGCAGGTGTGTTTTGTTTTTTTGATACCTGGCAGGCAGAGGTTTGAGACTTATTTGCGTACAGTAGGACGTTGGTGTTTGGGATTTGCATTTTGTGGTATCCTACCGACTTATCTTGGTCTCGATACAGCCTCTCTAGCTAGCACAATCTTTCGCCAGCTTTCTTCAGTAACACACTCCAACTTGGGTGAGTTTCCCTCCCCTTAAGTGCGACACCTTAGATGTGTTCGTCCTCTGCTGCGCCTTCAGATGTTGGATGCGTAGTTGAATCTTTTTCTCCATTCGCGGGACCGAAATTCACACAGAATCTTTCTCACGAAACGGCAAAGTGCTTCTTCATCCGCTTACAAGGTCAATCCTCTGCCCCATAAAGCATTACCGGGATAATAAGGGCTTTGTATAAAGCCAGTTTGGTCTAACAAGAGACGGATCTGTTACTCAATTAGCAAGAGTAATTCTGCGTCTGATTTTTGCACAGATGTCACTGCTGCTTATAACTTCGAAGTTACAACAGTCAATGGTGACGTTCTAGCCAAGCGGTCTGTGGTGTGTGTCATTTTCTGGTGACAGCATGTCATTTTGCCCTCGTTTATTCGTCCAATTACAACAATCCATCATTCGAGTACAAAAGTAATTGCGGGGACTTAAAAAAGTTTGTGCCTCTTTCTTTAGGCAGAGAGTTGCACGATTGCTCCTAGGGCGATGTTAGAAAAGTCCTATGACAGTGCGTCCGCTTGTCTTAAACCTTTATTGACATTGAAGAAACGATGATGAGATTGCATTGTTCGGGCCATATTTTCTTCTGACATATCTTAAAGATGAGCTGGTGCATATTTTCAACCAGGTCATCTATAACTGCTTCAAATAGCTAAGGTGTTAGTACTTCTGCGCTAGCAGCTTTAACTTCGATTTTGCTACCTTAATTTCGTCTAGGTCAGGGGGACTGAATTCTCTTCGTCCAGCTTTTTGCTCACAGAGCTTCAATGAAGAGCCTTAGTGTATATGCTTCTTGTTTGTTTGCATGTACCTGCATGTAACGGCGCTTTGAAAATCACGTCATTCCCATTGGTGTTCTATGGTTTGTGTATGGGGGCTAAATTTGCAGTGAACTTGAGGAAAACCTGATCCGCAAAAATAAAGACCTCTTGCAATCGCAACTTTTCAACGTTGAACATTAGCACAACGGAGTAGCTTGGCTGCAAAAAGATAGCGGTCCGACCGGGTGTTACTTTCTTGAAACGTTCGGATATTCAAGGCACTCCTCGCCTTGCCTCGATCGCAATATGATGAGATTAGTTGACGGTTTGTTGATCAGGTGTCAGCCAAGTCCCCTTATCGACATCTATGTGGAAACAGTATGTTGGTTTAAGTTATGTACATTATGTCACGCCGAAAAATCAATAACCGGAGGAGATGTCGTGGAGGTTGTGCCTTCCTCTCGTATCAACAAAGATGCACTCCTTGCCTAGCTTGGCAATAAAATCGACAAAGACAATTTGGACTTCATTGATAGGGCAGTGTTCATAGATTTTGTTAAGAGACTTGTAGAAGCAATCATTGGTAAAATCGTCCTTCTCTGTAGAGGCGTGGGCAATTATGAGGTTATTTTTAGACTGCATTCAATTTAGGCGTTCGCTTACATGCCTGAAGCTTAAAACTTGTCCCCTAAGTCTTCCTCTGAAGACATATCCGTATCCAAATAAATGCTCCGACAGCTGTGCTTTGCACGCTGGTTTTCTGTTGCAGTGTCCTTAGTAGATATCAGTTTTTCATCCTCGTATTGTCCGGTCTATCCCATCACTTTTCTTGTATGAGGATTATTTTGTAGTAGTAGAGGATTTCCGCTAGTTGTTCGGCTACAAGGGTCCCAAAATCGCACGTTCTTCATATTTTTATCTCTACTACGTACACCGAAACGTAGTATTATGCTACTGGCTGAGTATGTATTATAATTGCCAATTTAGCCTAAATGAGTAAGGATTTGCTCGTGCTGTTACCAAGGACCACCGCTGGTAGGGCAGGGACAACTGTTCGAACTTAATTGTTGCGCTGCAGGCTCAATCCAGGTTATAGGACAGTCATTAGCTCCCCGATAAATCACCGCGCCGATTCTTATGTTACTTTCCGAACAAGTAATACTCCATCCCAGAATTGAAGCAATTAGTCTAGTACAGCGTTTATTGAGTCAATGGGCATTGTCCTAATCCGCTCATATAAAATAGCACTGAAATACTCAATACACATTCGTTCATTCCAGTTTATAGACCGCATTGAAAATTTGAAACCGAATTGAAATATCATATAAACACTTTCAAATTGCATTGAAACATTTTACTCTCTCGCGCTCTCATCATTCTCTCATCTCCGAATTAATTTACTCGCATTTCGAATTTACCAAACCGTCAGTTCAATCAGCTGTTTGTTAAACTCTCTCAATTTTCCTCCTTTTGTAGAGCCAGACTCTTACCAGACCTATCGGACAAAAGGGCGGGATATTTCGGAGTCAGTAACCCTCTTCGGAAATATGAGAGCTGACGTCATCAGGTTTCATCTGCTATTATTTCTGTCTCATGACACTGACTAGTTCTGGGAATTCTTATTTGCCTCAACTTCAAATAGGTTAAATTAGCCCATGTAAGGTGGGCTCAATCGCGTTCGTCTTCCTTTGTAGGTTTAGAAGAAAGAGAGTATTATGGTATTTCTGTTTTCTTCTTGTTAAACATTCGCGCTCATAATTTAGCAGTTCAAGTCCGTAACAGCTGCAGCCAGGGTGACGCCTTTTATTTTTAAGCTAATTTTTCTCAAATTTTATGAACTTCCAAACCTACAATTTGTCGCGCGAGATATTTTCTCCCCCATTTTGTTCTTCTATTTATAATTATCACTTTTGTTTGCAGGAAAAAAGAACTTGGAGGTGGTACCATTCTCGACTTGGGCATATACGTCATTCAGGTATCGCAGTGGGCTTTCCAAGAACCACCAATTGCTATTAAAGCAACAGGAGAATTAAATTCAGACGGAGTCGACGTTTCAATAAATGCTGAGTTACAATATACTGGTGGACGTGTTGCAAAAATTCGCACAAGCTCCAAGGAGCAGTTGGAAAATAAAGCCATCATTAAGGGATCAAAGGGACAAATAACTGTAAGTTCAAGGAAAAACTTCGCACTAAATGAATTCTTTAATACTAACTTCTTTTTTTTTTAAAGATTCCGCAGTTCTGGTCCCCTACAGTCATTGTTGACATCGATGGCAAAGAGAAAGAATGGGTTTTACCCGAAGGGAAACACAAGACCTATTATATAAATTCTGTTGGATTACGTTATGAGGCTGAGGAAGTTCGAAAATGTATCTTAGAAGGCAAACTTCAAAGCGATCATGTAAGTCACATTGAGAGCCTACTATTGGCACACATTGAGGACTCCATAAGGAAACAAGTTGGAGTTGTATATCCCGAAGACGAAGAATAAACTTGAATGGATGCTCTCACATGTAAACTATGAATATGCTTAGAACTGTTTCCCATCAGTAAATACGATATTTGGCCTTTGTACTTGACCTAAAAGAAAGATTATACAATTTTATAATAAAAGGCCTCTTTTGCAAATTTGTAGAAATTCAATCGGATTGTTGGTTTTAATCTGCCATAATATGTTATATTCACGTTGCTTAATATATTCCAGTTTAGAGGCTATAAGTGCCGGCATGAGGTGCTTTGAATGTAAAATTGAATGTCGCTTTGAAAGTTTGGAGAGTCATTCCATTAAAAAATCAGTGAGTCCAGTTTGCATGCTTGGCCAATGGCTGTTTTTGAAGGCACTGTACCTTCATTGAAGCATTCTTAGCAGGAGAGTCTCCAGGGGAACTCGCAACACTTAGTCTTTCCCTATGAAAAAAGTCGTAATGGATTCCGGTAGCAAGCTTTGTCACCCCTCACTTTCAGGAACTGTATCATCTCAATGTAAATATAGCCTATGCACCCCATTTATAGCATGTCACCATTTTCCAAACTTCAATTGCAAAATATTTTGTTGTGTGCCGAGTCAAAGCTTTCCTTCATAATGCTTATATTAGCTTTGGTTCCCAAATTGACCTAAGCGCACCTAACCTAACTTCCGATAAAGTATGCCACAGTTCTTTGGAAAATAAGTATTCTTACTACAATGTCATCATTAACTGTCTTATGTGGATGAAATATTTTTGATTGAGATTTATTTGTAGCATGATCTTGGGAGGATCTTTTGTTCTGAATTTGAGTGGAATGCTAAGACACATAAAATGCAATGTACTCCTATATTCGGACAACTAGCGGAGACCGTCGATAGGTATTTTAAAGCGGATCTCACTTGCTTTTAAGGAAATGGTGTGGCATGGGCCGGGAAAAAAGATAATGATATCTAATATTGTACAATAATTGCAATAGAAAACAAAGGCAGCGTACATATGGATACGGATTTCTTGTACGATGCAGACTTCAGAAAATAGTCTTTTGAGCTTCCTTGAGCGAACTCAAATTCGCAGATTTTTCTTGCATAAATTAAATATTGTTTCTACCAGCGACTAGATCTACGAGTAGATTCCTAAGTACAACGTTATTTTAGTTTTAAGTGATTTGAATGCAATAATAGGAAAAGATTGCATTTTGTAGCGTAGTCGAAAATTGAAGCTAACAGGACAACACTCTCGACTGCGCTGTTTGACTTAGTTGCATGGCGAAATGTTGCAACGTATTTTTAACAATTAAATATTTTCAAGGGTTATGGGGTTTTCCAGGTTACTGTTAATAAGATACGTTTACAGTTTTTTGTATTCTTCAACCTTCCTCCATAGTGGTCGTTTACAAAAATACTAGAGCAGCTAGAGAGCACAACGAGCAAATAAAAAGGGGAAAATATGAGCTTCCCCAGAATAGGGTAAGCGTGCGATCTAGGACAATGAGACGTGGTATAACACATAGAGTAATGATGTTCTGAAGTTTAACGAAGAAGTTTAAAAGAACATCCCAAGGACACAGTGAAACAGAAGCCTGTTGAGATAGGAAAAAAACCAGACGATACTGAGAATTGAAAAGAAAAATTTATTCTGACTAGTCCACTTAACATAGACGATGAAACCCAATAATTATGTCTGCCAATACCGTGGAACATCACGTACATAAATGCCTTAAGCTTTTTGCTAAGCAGATCGGAGAAGCCAACCAAATCTTCACTTTGCAATAAATTTTATAAAGAAAGACAAAGGGTTTCAAATGGACAGTAGCATCTCTATATTTCGAGCTGAGACACACACAATAGAGCTCTGCATTAGGGAGAATTTAAATAGATCTACCACTAACAAGAACATTTATGTTCTCCCTGACTGCAAAGCGACCCTACTTGCTATCAACGCAAGTGACAAGTGGGTGACAGGTCATAGTGGTTATGATGGTAATAAGCGGACGAATTGGCCAGGAACCGTTCGGCCTCAACATTCATGTTGCAACGACCCATTTCTAGTTACTGGACGGAAACTGAAGGTAACAGGCAAGCCAACAACTTTTTATTAAGCCTTACCGGCAAAAGAACAAAACAACTCCTACAGCTTTCTAGGGGTCATACACACGTAGTAACTGGATTCCTAACTGGTTAGTGCAGAGTCAAAAAACACGTTATAACTATGGAAGTACCACAAGACAACAATTGTCCTCATTGCAAAGGACGAAAAAACAGGCAAGTCATTCCTTGAGGCAGAAGATATCACTGCCAGCTCACTCAAATTAATTAAAAACTCAATCACAATAGGCTTAACCTGACCGCAGTGATAAGAGTACTTACTCCCACCTCCCCCGTCAATCTAATCTAATCTAAGGAGTTCCAGATCGATACCCCTTATCTTTTTGTCGCCTATGATGTGTATACAGACAAAACTCGTCAATCTGTGCAAAATGACAAAGTAGAATCTATTGTGCACCTTTAACATTGACAACTGGACACAGGCCCTTTTGATGTCAGCAAAAGATTAACACTAGGCGGTGCGTTGTCATGGTACGAGTAGTTTTCATTCTCGAAAATGATTGTAAGGAACTTGCACAGTTGCCTGCACATGCTGGTAAAAAGGAGAACTCACTGAGATGTCTGTAGAGAGTGAACGACAAGAAAATATCCACACCATCGACATTTTGAAAAAAAAAAATAGTGCCACCATTGGTAGCGCAGATAATTCTGAAAATAACCTCAGTGCAACAAAAAAGTATAACACCACACTCTTGCTAAATGCTACAGACAATTGGATAGCAAAACCCTATCGAGAGTGGCCAAGGTAACTTTTAATAAAACACCATTTTATTGCAGTACGGCAGAACTGCTTTGGGATTCAGAAATATTGGCAGCTTTGGATATTCGTGTAATATATGGTCCCATCGGTGCTGATGAAGAAAGGGGAAAACGATTCAATGATTGGTTCTTTGGAGCTAAACAGTGGCAGCCGATTAGTTAAAAAAAAATCTGCAACAGTTAAACTGGAAGTATTCATCGTCTTTATAGTAGAATGATTCATTCTGCCCGACATCCGTATTTCGTCCGCCGCCCCGTCTGTAAAATAAAAAAAATACATAAATCAATAAATAAACAATAAGATGAATTAATAAATAAATATATCAAGCAATGGCCCCATTGAACCAATAGCTAGTATCACGAACTACTTACCCGTACAGTATTGTTTTTTTGTGCCATTTTACACACAGAGACAAGGACTTCGACGGGAAAGTGACGATGTCGATGTCTAGTAAATTATCTTTAACCTTAGCAGCACTGCATCTTAAATATTTAATTTCCTCAGTCGCCCTTGCAGGTTTGCTTTTAGGTTGTACAGCATTATCATGTTGTGTTAAATGGTTTTCAGCTTGGTCTTGGCCACAGATCTCACGAGTAGTCCTCACTTTTATTATGTCATCCGTATGTGTTTGACTGCATGTTGAAAATTTTCATCAGATCAGGAGTTTCATTGTCATAAGACTCTGCACATTTCTAATAGTTTGCTGGCATTGGTGTCCCTCATGTCTAGTAATTGATGCGAGTGAAATAGACTTTGTGAGAAGTTAAAAAAAATATTTGGTTTGCAAAGGACTTTGCAATCTCTTTTGACTGTTTGACGTTGAGTTTTTAGTAGTATTTTGCCACTTTGGTGCTATTTGGGACACCTAATTTGGAATCAACCTACTAGCTAATTGACTCGTTCTCTGCTTGTCATATAAGGCGATTAAATGGAGAAAAATCGTATACTTAGAGGCACACAACCTAAGATTAGCCTGAGGCTCTTAACATCTAATGAGACTACCTGAGGTCTGTATGCGCGTACGGGTTCTTATGTCTGCAGACCAAAGGTGGAGCAAAAAGTCAGATATAAATTCATACAATCTCGCATGTCAATGCCACACAGAGAGTACAGCATCATGAAAAAAAAGGTTCATATACATTACCCCGAAGGGCATCTCTTTTGTACAGCTAAAAAGTACGAGTTATCCAAGGGCGAATAGAAATGCTCACGTCAGAGCTTGACCATTTCTGGGGGAGAGAAATACAATGCTTTCAAGAACTAAATTTCGTATTACAGACAAAAGATTCGAACTAGAAAACGTAAATTCGATATATGTAATATCCACCTTGATCAAAAAGTTCCCGCACCACACCACCGTGTGGCGCTCCCATTGTTCCGATTTGAGTTCTGTTTTTTTTTTTTTGCTAAGTTAGTAAATCTGTTGTTGACATTCCATCTATCTCTGTGTGTGTTGGCGATTTTTTACAATTTTAGAACTTGTATTAAATTTTGTGTAAAAAAAGGATTTAATGGTGCGCGAACGTTGGAAATGTTGGAAAAGTTTTTCGGCACCGATTCTCTAAAGAAAACGGTCGTTTACCAATGGCACGAGCAGTTCAAAAATGGTCGATGATGAACGCAGTGGCAGACCATCGACATCGAAAACCGACGAAAACATTGATGAAGTACGAGTAAAAGAAATGTTGGTCAATAACCGCAAATTAACCATCAGAGAGATAGCGGAGGACTTGAACTTTGCCTATGAATCCGTCCAAGATATTTTGGTTAATGATTTGGGTTCCCGTCGTGTAGCAGCAAAGTTGGTGCTAAAAGACCTCAATTTCATGCAAAAAAGAGACCGTGTTGACGTCGCAATTGGTCGATGATTTGCGAGGCAGAATCCGATCCCACATCCATCAAAAGGATCATTACTGGAGACGAGACGTGGGTTTATGAGCACGACTCGCAATCCAGACATCATGCAAGTGAATGGCGTTCACCAAATGAGCCGAGACCAAAAAAACCATGTCGTTTTCAGTCAAAAAAGAAGGCAATGCTCACGGTTTTCATGGATTACATCATGAATTTTTGCCGGAAAGCCAGACAGTAAACAAAGAGTATTACTCGTATTTGGGCGTTATGAGACGTTTGCGTGAAGCAATTCGCCGAAACAGACCAGAATTGTGGGCAGAAAACTCGTGGATTTTGCACCATGATAACGCCCCGTCGCACAATGCCATCATTATTCGTAATTTTTTGGCGAAAAATGCAACAAATACCACCCAACCGCCGCCGAATTCACCTGATTTGACTCCCTGCGACTTCTTTCTGTTCAATTCTGTTCCCCCACTACGGGGAACGCGTTTCAGCAGCCGAGAGGAAGTAATGGAAAAATCGCAGGAATCACTGATGGACATACGGAAAACCGAATATAAAAAATATTTCGAGGATTGGATCAAGCGCTGGCATAAGTGTGTTGCAGTCGATGGGGATTACTTTGAAGGGGGCAATATACTCGTAGATTTAGATGAATAAACTTATATTTTCAATTTTCTGAATAGATTCCGGGAACTTTTTGACAGAATTGTCCGCGAAGAAATTTGAGAAAAACCAACGAAACCCATGATTAGTCGAGAAAACAGTCTGGCCCAACTTAAATAAGGAAAGCGACCAGGTCCAGGTGGTCAAAGTACAAGCATCTATTCAAAGTGACATAAACCAAGAGGAAGAACTAACTCTACAAGGTGTGTTGAATAGCTTCGAAGAAAAACGTAGCGGTAGTGCAAAAACTTTACTCGGTGTTTCAAAAGGACGACATGAATAATGAAAGGTTGTAGTGGCACGATAAGACAACGATCGTAAAGAACAAAAGAGAAGCCTTTCAAGTCTGGACTAAATACAGCGGAAATAGCGAGCTAGACTATAAGTTTCAAAGCATTAACAAGAGCAGTAGAGACATTTTATCGGAAGAAGAGGTACGCTCCCAATCTGTAAGCATAAGACAAACAATAGAGAGAATGCAAGGTCGAGGTACGGGCAAGTGAGCTAACATTTTTTTAAGATCACGGTACATGGAAGAAAAAACTCGCAAGATTCAATCGCCGAAATAGACTGAATATGAGCAGGGATACCTGCTGACGAGGAATAACGAAATTTACAATATGTATATGGAAAACTACTTTAAATGCGGTACGAACGAAAAACTCTCGTGCAGAACTATTTTCTCGACTGTCGCGCATGGCAGATTTAATTGAAGCCAAAGTTGGCGAAGCAGTAAAAAGAATGAATCGGGGTGCGTGATGTGTGACCGAATCACATGTCCTCCGAAGTATGAGCTACAATCGAAAATCACGAGTATCACTCGATTTCGTTCAATAAAGTGATGATAGGCGATCGAATAAATAACCAATAAAATATGATCTTTTTTGCTCAACTGGATAAAGGTAAAGGCGACAAAAGATTTTGTAACAAGTCCAGATTAGTGAAACTAATGTCCCACATTATGAAAATATACAAGAGGGTTCTAGAGAGTTGATAACGCCATATTATTACACGGCGTCATATGACGCGATTTGAAGTTTACCGACAATCATGCAGAACATTGCGACGCTTCCAGAGACCTGAAAACCTTCCGCATCGATTTGGAAAAAGCTTTGATAGACTTCACAGACGTCTTATATGAACAGCGAAAAGATCTAAAAATGTACCCGAAACGGATATGAGAATTATAAGCACGATGATGTTTAAAATGAAATTGAAATGCAAATTTTTTTTTATAATTTGCGCGAGCTCAAGGGATTTAAGTACCCACAAAATATTTGCACACAGCGCTGGCGAAGGAAATTTAGGGAGGAAACAAAGATAGGTACCGATGTACGTTGGTTTTAAATGTCTGAGTGTTATAATGACTAAGAAATAGAGATCTCGGCAGGGCATTCCACAAACGAGTTGTACGGCTTAGGACCGAATCACGATATTTTAGAATACGTCCGAACGTAGGCTTGAGAGTATACTGATGAGAGCCCATATCCAGACGGGTGTTACGGTTAAAAGTTTGAAGGGCTGAATGCTACAGGCGATTTCAATAGAGCACTGGTGGTGGAAATAGCGATAGAAGAAAGTGAGACACGTGGCATTACGTCGATGTTCGAGTTTTATGAGTTTTATCGCAGGGTTTTGACGACACCAAATATGTGGTCATTCCAACGTAAGTTCCAACGATGCAAGTGCCATTCATGGATAATGGCTGGATATTTAAATTTCGCTCTGACGACAGCAGACAGCATTGTGTTTTGAAAGCATCAAATTCTACTCTGTTAGTGGTTACCCAATTAGTTATGCTGCTAATATCAGAATTTAATGAGCTTAACATACGCTGCCGTTCCCGTTCTACAGCCGAAGAGCAGGGACGTGAGTCCGGGAACGAATAAGAAAAGCAGAGAGTACTGTCGTCAGCAAAGGAATGTATTGGATTAGAAGTAGCAGACAAGAGATCGTTGATGAAAATGAAAAAGAGTGTCGGAGACGGAAGGAGTTCTGGGGCACACCAGCATTTATTTTGTGAGTATCAGTCTTGAAACCGTCCAAGACAACTTGAATTTAACGTTCCGAAAGGTAATTTCTAATCCATTGAAGAAGAGAGCCGTCGATCCCGAAAGTACGCTTTTTAATGTCGTGAAAAATTTGTTATTGAAGCATATCGCCGATGATGGCACTATTTATAAACAACAACGTGACTGCGTTTCAGGCAACTTTCACTATTTGAATAACGGCGGTGTAAGACAACGAGTTACGGATCAGTCGTACTAACACCGAATATCCGTATTGTTGCTAGCTTCCAAGGAAATCCGGTCCAAACATCAATAGAGGGCAAGTTCCAGACGAAGTTCGAAGAACAGGCCGAACGAGAAATAATTGAATCAACTTAATGAAAAAACATCAGCAAATTATTGGGCTCAGTAATGAGGTGATCCACAATAAAGCTGACTGTAGAATGGTAAAAGATCCATGTTAGTATCAATATCAGGAGAAATATGTTGCGTTGGATGTAATTACTCGTACATGTATTATACATTTCAACGGTTAAAGAAAAAGTGAGTATTTAGGTGAGGAAACGGCGTACTGGCTACGGTAGTATGTATTGCCAAGACAATTGCCTTAAGTCCACTTGGGCTTTAGAGTCTGATTGTGCTCGCAAAGATGTTACACTTTGTCAGCTCTGCATTATTGTAATTTTCATATACTAATAGGGCATCTCACCTTAGCTGCAAAATTCTCCTGGTCATCCGATCAGGCAGAAATATATAAAAAGTTTGGCGTTGCTTTAAGGGGGGGTAAGGTTAACTAGTACAAAAAAAGGCATGTTTTTGTGAATTTTTTGTGACGACAAAGTCAAAATCTCTTTATTAAAACCAATAGTACATTAAAGTATGAATATTCGAAGAATATTGTATAAAATTTTCACGAAGAAATATTAAAAAATATGGCAATGACAGCAATTATTCGGAAGTAGAATTGCGGTGCCTCCCATAACTTGGTGCTGGATCATTTGAAATCAAAAAATCAAAGTTCATTCGTTAGATAATAGTTTACCCAAGGTAACGCTGGGAGGATTTTTCGAAATTTCAATTTTTCACTTTTTTGGAACACTTTGAAGGGAAAAACGCGATTTTTTGTGAAAAAAATGGGCTAATTTGTTATTGTAAAATAAGAATTATTAACAAATTTGAAAAAACGTTATGTACAGAAATAGTGTTCAAAATTTCAAAAGGATCGGTGAGGTAGTTTTGAAGCTATAAGGGGCACCGACTTTGAAAACGTGAATTGTGGGGAAAACGCTTAAAGAATAAAGGTGAGAAGCCTCATTTTTTCCAAGTTCCGTCGCCTGATACAGTGAGTTCGTCGACATCTTCGGTCTTTTTCACTTCGGCTGTTGCTGCTTTTCTTCTTTTGTAGCAGTTAAAAAAATCGATTCGCTCCTTTTCTTACAGTCGAGCACATTTTTTCATGTAATCATTGTACGTCGGTGTTGATAAAGACCTACTAGACAAATCCATCAAGCCGCAGAACTTTTCACAGCCAACTAATCCAAGGCCTAATATTCTCATCACGAAAACAAACCGATAATTAACTTCGAAAATACCAGAGTTTATTCTTGCACTAGACGGAACATTTGTAATCTGTTTACAGCTTTCGCACGACATTTTAATGTTAAACCCAAGGCCTTCTTTCTTAGCCGAATGAAAATTTACTTTTACTCTACACTTCACTAGCATAGCATTTGTTGAAAAGACTAATAAAAAATCAATTATCCTATAATGTTTTTCAAGATCCTCCGTAACTTGATCTTCAACGGTTACTTTTATTTTTTTAGCTGACGCACTACTTGTTGAAATGCCTCCGTTTTTACGTTTTTGTGGAGGTACAATTTTTCTAGGTCGATATCATTTCGAATCAGTTGATTGTCATAAGATCTTGTAATTTTTTTAGGCATTTTAGTAATAATTTAACACAAAACTTATTAATGAAAACGGAGCTAAAATGACGTGAAAATAGGAACGCACGTGTAGGTCTGCTCGATAGAATATTTACTGCTCCACTAAATTTTATACTCTACACTGACAAAATATACAGTCCAGGTATAAGGAGGTTTGTACTTAAGTCGAAATTTCTATAAATACAGTATTGTGCAAAACATACCGGATTTTTATCGAACATTTTTCTTTGGTGAATTTTAGGGAACAGAAAGAACCTAAGTAAAATCTGTTATCAATTTAAAAAAAACTTATTGTATAAGTGTACAAATAAAATAAAAAAAAAGGTTTTGCGATATGTTTTAGTATACGAAAAAAAAAAAGCTTAACTTGACTCGATGACGGCCTGTGCAAAACATACCGGATTTTCGTTATACTTAATATTTTGTCCAGTAACTGTTGTTTTTTAAGACCTCCTTGAATACTTTAGGCATGGACGCCATAAATTTCTTTTGGAATGTTCTCCCATTCATTCTTTAGTGCGTTTTTGGGTGTGTGCATCTTTGACCCTACCCGTTTTTATTAATGACCCACAAGTTATCGATAGGGTTTAGATCGGACGATTGAGAGGGCCATTCCAACACATCAACATTTTTCTGCGCAAACCACTCCTTAACCAACTTTTATGAACATTTTGGGTCATTATCACGTTGATAAACCCAATGCAGTGGCATCTACTCATCAGCGTATGGTAGCATTACGGATTCCAGTATATCCCTAAACTGAAAATGATCCATAATACCACTAATCTCATGTATTGGTCCACATTCTGTTGATTGGAAAAACATCCCTACACCATAATTGAGCCTCCTCCATGCTTCACGGATGGACGACAATGGCGTAGACCAAGACGTGTCTCTTTCTTTCGTCTAACATGAATACTTCCATCGGAATCAATCAAATTGATCTTACTCTCGTCGCTAAAGAGTACAGTTTTCCACTTCGTTGTTGACCAATTCAAATGGTTTCTTGCGAATTCCAGTCTAGGAAACGATTGGCGTTAGCAAAATAATCAAAGACTTAACTTTTTTGTCTATGCTTAGCAGTAAGTAGACGCTTTTTCGCTGGACGAAAAGAACAAAAACCAGCTTCTCTTAAACGCCTGCTTACGGTGCTTGCTTCAATTGAAAGACTGAGCTCACTAACAATCTTTCTTGAAGGCAATAAAGTTTCGTTAATAATCATTTTCTTAATTTGCCGATCGGTTCGGAGTGTAATTTTTCTGGGACGTCCTCAACAGTAAATGGTTTCGATCGGTTTTCCATTCCGAAACTCATTTCTAATGTCACACACTGTCGATGATGGCATTTTATAACTCTTTGGCTATGGATTTTTGTTTCAGCCCTGCCCTGAAATTCGCTACCACCTGATTTTTAACCAGACCACTGTATTTATTTTTAGCCATTTTATTAGTGAACAAATTGGAGACATCTGACCTTTTAAGTTTTGTTAAGTCTATAACTCACTTCAAATGACAGCCAAAACCACTATCAGCAAGTTAAAGAGCAAGAAAGCACGGTACTTTTGAAAATCCGGTATGTTTTGAACAGGCATGGCATTAAGTTGAGCAACAGTTTTTGGCAAAACTCTAAAAATAATGATAGCAATGCCTTGTTTTTTTTCTATTTGTAAACTTGTTCAATAGGTTTTTTCTTAAATTGTCAAACAAGTGTATCTACTGCATTCCTGTTCCCTAGAATTCTTCAATGAAAAATCCGGTATGTTTTACACAACACTGTAGATCTGGGGGGTAAGATTTGGTATTATATAGAGAGCGAAACATCTCCCAGGTAACAATAGCGCTAAAAATACTCGTAACTTCGTCAATTTTGCTCGAACCGACTTCAAATTTTGACACAATATTCTTAAGATATTATGCATTCAATTAAAAAAATAGAAAAAAAAAATGCAAAAACCCTTAATGGTTTTACAAATGTTTAAAGTTTGATTCATGTCAGGAAATCCGCAACACTTTGCCATCATAAAGACAATACAATTTTCTTTTATATTTATATAGTATTGATTTTTTTTTTATTTTGGTCTTTTTTTTTTAATAATAAACATTATTTATATTTAACATGCATTAGTACATATTGTTATTATTTTTTTTTTTTGTTTTTCTGGGGGAAGAACTCGCCAGTATTTCACCAGCACCAGTTCATCTTGTACAGAAAAAAATTGATTTTTTTCTTTTTTGTTTCAAAAGATCTTAGTCTTAGATCTTGTGAATTTTTTTAAACAACTATTTTTGTAACCCATCTCGGTTGTATATAAATTTGCGTGTGATTAAAAATATTTACAAAAAAATGTTTCTTTCTTTCTTATATCCACTTAATAGATAAGAATTATATTTTACTCAGTATATTAAAACTGATAATTACTTTACGTATTTATATATCTATATATAATATATAAATGTATTAATTGTATAATAGTTTAGTGAACTCATTATCGGATATGATCATACAAAAGACAAAAAAAAAACAAAATAAATTGCATTTAAGCGTTTTAGTTGTTAGAAATAAAGAGATGATTTTTGTTTATTGTTCTTAATTGTATATTTAATAATTGATTTGTTTTATTTTATTTACGACTATTGGTAAGGGTAGATTTTAGTTTTATTCTGTATATTCTGTATAAATCTGTTGCTTTATTGTTTTACTTTGTATTGTAATTTTTTTTTTTCAGCTATTAAAAGAGAAAGACATAAATTTCGTGTTTTTTTTGTTGTGCAAATGTTTTTTTCTTATTTCTTAATTTCTAGAGTTTTCCTTAGACTGTCTTTAGGGGAATACATGATTATGGATTATCGAAATTATGACTCTTGAAAACATGTTTTATAGAAACACATAATGGGAATTATAGGCTAACAAAACGGGTAAATCTGTACACTTTTGATATATCTATGAAGAGATTAAATGATTATAACGCGTTGATAGAGATTATATTTCAAAGATTTTAAAAGAAAACGAGACCCTTACATATGTATGTTATTCATGAGAAGCACTAGTTTCTAAGAATTTATGTATAATACGTTAAAAAAATAATTTCCGCTTTTATCACTTATAAAAAAAATATATATATAACGTCTAGGCGTGACATTTTCCAATGAGACTTTGATTTTAATTCGCAATCAAATGGAAAATTCTTCGCAGCTTTTAAAACTAAAAGCATACAAGTAATGCGACACTTCTTATGGGTAGAATACCCATGATATTTACGGGTATAAAGAGACATTATTCTGAGAGTTAAGTGAGATCTTTGATATAAGAAGAAATATAATCCTGCTGCACATCAAGATATTGGTATCATTAAAAATTGTAGGCTGTGAACTCATTGGACCCATATTTGTCTATGCGATTATACCCTTTAATTAGAAATATCTTGATTAAATTGACCAATTGGCAATGATAGTTTTTATGAGTTTTTGGTAATCTACAAAGACTAGTTAGTACATAACCATTTAACACTTTGTGTAGGGCAGTTGCTAATGTTTGTCATATGTAAAGTGGCAGCCAAATTTACAAATTTTTCGATTTCAAATATTGACGGCAATTTAATTTCAATATTGCAATTGAACTGACTGTGAACAAATATATCGACGGATGCAGTTTTAAATTTTGTATACAGTGGTGGCCACGAATTAAGCACACATTGCACTAGTAGAGTTACTTCTGAATTTTCTCTTTGTTTTCTCTCCAACCAACGGTAAATTTCCATGAAGCCATTGATACTCAACAATGCATCCGCTACTTTAAATGTGCAATTATTATTCGGTTTGGAAAACAACATCAATTGTTGGTTGTGGGTTGTGGGTTTCAAGTCGGACACGAATTTAACACACTCCTCAACCTTTGTGTTTATTTTTGAATTTCTATTTTCAAATGTCCTTTTTCCAGAACTCAATACATAAATAAATAAAAAGAAACTTAAATAGCCATGGCAAAAGGACAATGGTGCTCTGAGGTGAAAAGAGGTCACATTTTAAAGATGAAATCAAAAGGCCGGACAGTGTCTGAAATTTCAAAGCTGTTAGAGTGTTCCAGGAAAATGGTGTATAATGCACTTCGGCATTTTGAAACTTTTGGAGTGACGAAAGATATCAAACAACCTCCTCTTGCGCGGAAGACAACTCCAAGAGAAGACCAAATCATTTACCGCACTTCAGCCAAAAGCCCCTTTTAAAAGCTCCAGCGCCATTCGAAGCGAGCTTATATCGAAATACGATATAACTGTGTCTTCAAGAACTGCAAGACGCAGGCTAAATGAAAAGGAACTGCGTGGATGCATTGCGCAGCATAAACCACTCGTGTCAAAAAAAAACTTGAGGGCCAAGATAGAGTTTGCCAAAGACCATTTAGATAAACCTATCAATTTTTGGAAAAATGTGCTTTGGAGCGATGAATCCAAGTTTTGTCGATTCGGATCTGATGAAAAAAAATATGTCTGGTCTGGTCCGCAAAACATGCAGCACGACCCAAAGTACACGATCAAAACGGTCAAGCACGGTGGTGGATGCGTAATGGTCTGGGGTGCTTTTCCTTGGCATGGTATTGGTCCCATAACAAAAATTGACACCAAAATGGACCAGCACATTTATAAAGGCATTATTGTGGACCATATGATACCTTATGTGGAGGAGAAATTGCCGATTGCGTGGCGCTTCATGCATGACAATGATCCTAAGCACACTTCAAAACTAGTGAAGAGTTGCTTAGAAACGAATCAAATTTATGTTTTGAAGTGGCCCGCGCAATCACCCGATCTTGACCCGATCGAAAACCTGTGGAATGATGTTGAACACCACATTGAAATCAAAATGCCGAAAAATTTACCTGAATTGTGGCAGGAAATTCAGAACGCTTGGTATGCCATTCCGAAGCGACGATGCGAGTTTTTGGTGGAAAGTTTATCAAGAAGAATCGCTGCTGTTATTAAAAATAAAGGATTTCCCACCAAATACAAACAAATATTGTAGTATTGGAAACGGTAAGTAGCATAAATCAACCGTTTAACTCTGAAACTTATAAGTGTTCTAAATTCGTGTCCAAGCAATAGATTGATGTTTTTATTTTCCTTTATAGTTGCTACATTCAATTGGTTTTTAGTTGGTGAAAACAAAGACCTACATAATGTATAATGTAAATCAAATGAATACTAAAGATTTATTTTAAAAAACATACGAAAAATGAGATAGTTTCTTTTTTCTTCAATGAGTGCGCTAAATTCGTGTCCACCACTGTACATATTCACAAGCACATACACTGACGATCTTTTACTTTTACTACCTGTGAACAAGTAGATTTCTCAACAGGAAGTCATAATAAGGAATATCCCAAGATCAAATGAAATGAACTACTTGAAAAGCGTATAAAAAGATGCGCCACTAGGATGAGGCCGTTGCGAATATTTCGTTGCAGGAGTTCACATCAGCGATTTTTTTCAAAGTTTTGTTAAGAATATTTAAAAAAGCGTTGAAAAGAACTGTTTTTATTTAGTTAAAAAAAAAAATGGGTTCCGGAAAGTCTTTGACAGCGACAGAAAGAATAGATACTTTCAATGAATTAGGACTCTCAGGTCGAGAAATTGCAGGGAGGCTTAAAAGAAGTAACACTGTTGGAAACAGTTATCTTGCGGATCCACAAAACTATGGGAAAAACTAAAAAGGACGCACGGCAGAAGCAACAACATTGCGAGAAAAGCGGTTAATTCTACGGCGTGCCTCAAATTCTACTCTACCAGCGACTAAAATAAGGACCAACAGCGGATTATCAGTCAACATAGCAACGGTCCGAAGGATAATATGAAAAAATAGTATTATACAGAGAAAAAAACTTAAAAAGAAGCCTGTTTTGAGGCAAGAACACAAGGAGCATCGAATGAATTTTGCAGGAGAACATGTTGCTTGGGGCAGTGAATGGAAACGCGTTGTCTTTTCGGATGAAAAAAAGTTGAACCTTGACGGCCCCGATGGTTACAACTTTAATTTCCATGATCTAAGAAAGGAGCTTATTTTGGCAAGACACCGCAGCCGTACATCCGGTGCAATGGTGTGGGGCGCTATTACCTACAATGGCACAATCGAGTTGGAGTTTTTGTCCACAACAATGAACGGAAACTGCAAATGTTTGCTGGAGCGGTCTTTTCCAAAAAAGAAAAACATTTTCGGACCCCTGCCTTGGATATTCCAACAAGACAATGCCCCCATCCACACTTACAGGGCTGTTAGAAGTTTTATTCAATCAGAAGACGTGGAACCTGTGTCATGGCCGCCCTATTCGCCGGACTTACAACATAATCGAAAATGTTTGGGCATCTCGTAAAGTGTATGAAGGCGGCAGACAATTTGGACACTTTAATCGAAGCTATTCGTGATGTCTGGGCCCAAATGTCTCTTGATTATTTAAAAAAAAAAAAACTGTATGATTCTATTCCAAACCAGCTTATAGAGGTCATATCGAAAAATGGCGGGCATACCTATTATTAATGTAGAAAAACATAATAAATAAATATTTTAAAACCATGAAATGTAAACATTTAATTCATTTTTTCCTTTCTTTCGAAGATTTTGCATGTGGCCTCATCCTAGTGGCGCATCTTTTTATACGCTTTTCAAGAAGTTCATTGTTTGATCTTGGGATATTCCAACGGTCGTTTCTTATTTATCCCTTAATTTTATGACTTCCTGTTGAGAAAATATCTACTTGTTCACAGGTAGTAAAAGTTTGCGGGTACAAAATTTCAAATACGTATAAGGAGTGAAAATCAATTGCAAGATGTATGGTCTCATCCTAGTGATGGCCAGTGAATGTAACACTATTTAGATAATGATGAAGATTTTGCTGAACTGGTTGAGGAATCACCAAGGAGGGCGACGCAGTTTATACACGCATTTTAAATAACTTAAGCACCGATGCACGCTGAAGTCGACCAATTAGACCCTACCACTCATGACACGTATTAGACGCACTTTAAAGCTGTTGAACACATAAGAAGCGGTACAGCACATAGAAAAACAATGTTCAGAAGTTAGTATATCAGGGATACTATGACAACAGCAGTTTTGCTAAAACTGACAAGACACCAAATAGTAGACCCACAGCCGATACTAAGAATTCAAGAGGAATATTGCTGAAAGCTAATCAGAAGACAGTGACAATCAATAATTGCGTCTGCCTTCTAGCTTCAGCATACATTGGTCCAGTTTTTAATGTAAACACTTGTCGTGTAGAATTAAGTTTACAGGATGCCCATGCAACCATGGGAGCAAGGATACGTCTTGCCATCGTTCTGCAGCCTTCCTGAGATACCAAAGCAGAACTAGTGTTTGAGGCACAAGTTCCACCCTCTTACTGTTCTTAGGGTCACAGCAACCAGTACTTATTCCAACTCTACATTGGGTCAAACCAACAGGAAGACCCTTCCCGCGATTTGGGTTTAAAGCACAGCCACCATGACGTTCCCACAAGGGGGCTTACCTGTAAAAAGTCAGGCCCGGACCGAAATCCGGCAGGCTCCTGACTCCCATGGTACCGTGATTTAAGTCCTGATAGGAACTACGGATGGTCCTGCCGCCCACAAGACCTATGACCGGCCGCTTGTAACTGTTGAAATCGTAGCAACCTTCGATGGAGTCATCTGAAAACCATTACGATAAGACTAGTACTTTACTCTGCCCCCGCTTTTTATTAAACAACGTCGTTGATGGGCGAAGCCTTGATAATTGGGCGGGAATCCGGTTCAGACTACAGACCAAACTCATCAATCTGTGCAAAATGACAACAGAAAATGTACAGAGCGCCTTTAAAATAGAAAACTAGAGAGAACCGATGAACGCTGAAGTGAAGTGATTAGCTTCATCACTCATAATATGTACCTGACGTGCTGAACACATTAACCCTCTACCGCATACGAAGCTTTGCATTTGATGATGCATATTTTTCCAAGTAAACCTTGACCTGCAATTATATTACTTTTTCTATTAGTGTGTATCCTTTCACACAAAAAACGGTACTTCTGGTCCCTGTCTGACAATTATAGCTAATGATATTAATGCAAGCTCGCATTGAAAGCGGAAATAAAAAACAAGTTGCGATTTTAAATGCCAATTGCTTTCAGTAATCGATAAGTATAATTAACAAGCATTTTACATTGTTTAAAAAATATTGTAATTAGATTTTGAGAGCAAAAATGATGTTAGTTTACCATTACGAGGGATTTTATTCGCAGAGCTATATATGGCTTTGTATGCATTAATAGTTGGTCTTGGAAAATTGTTTTCTCAGAGATGGATGCTGTACGCTTTTATGGACGAATCTTAATTGTCAACTGTATCTCTGGAGATGTATCTAAAAGTGATGTGAAATATGAGAGAGCACTAAACAACACCGACTGCCTTACATTCTCTGAAACTGACACCGAATCTGAGCGTAAGATTGAATCAGCTGCATCGACTTCAAAATAAAATAGGGTAGGCCTGAAGAAAAACAGGACAATTGGACCCGTACGACGAAAAGAATTTTGAATTTACGGGTGTTAATGAACTGCCAGAATCTCTGATTGAGTTGAAAACATAAGGGGTACAAAAACCGAGCTCTAAGTGAGATTTCCGGATTCAATTACGACTTCGAAATTTTTGCTGGAGAGCAGAGTAACACCTTCTTCGAAAATGGAACTGTTTTAGGATTCAGTAGAAAAGTAATAATGGGGCTTTCATCGATTTTTATCGATAATTGGTATAACAGTCCCAAATTGCATGTTCACCTATACAAAAATGGATTACTACTTTTGGGCACAGTCGGACTAAACCGGGTCCCAATCCTAAAATGCCAACAGAGAAAGAGCAAGGTCGTGGAAGCATGATTGAAAAATTGACTAAACTTGATGAAGTGAAATTGGGACTGGTATTCTGTTTTTTTTTATAATTAGCGCGCGCTCAAAGGGTTTTTGTACCCTTAAAATGTTTATACACAGCGCGGGCGAAGGAAATTTAGGGAGGAAGAAAAGACAGGTACCGATGTACATTGTTTTTAAATGTTTGTAAATTATAACGACCAGGAAACACAGAGATCGGCAGGGCATTCCGTAAGCGAGTTGTACGGCTTAGGAAAGAATCACGACATTTTAGAGTACGTCCGAAAATGGGCTTGAGGGTATACTGATGAGTATTCATAGCGAGACGGGTGTTACGATTGAAAGTTTGAATGGGCGGAATGCTACTGGCGATTTTTAACCTTGGAAACTCATGTAACCCCTAAGGAATTTAACAAAAAGGCCTGGATGATGTTTGAAAAAACTTTGGAGTGTCAAACTCGGAGTTAAGGCGTGAAAATAAAAAAAATTCATTTATTCATACAGTGTGTGATAAAACTAAAGCAACTTTTAATATTCTACCCCCTACCATTCACTGCTAAAAGAAATACGATGAAAAGTTATTTCTACACAACTTTTCGTCTTTATAACACTTCAAATATTATTTATTAAAAAAATATCAAATTTCTATGTATTTTAAAATGTTTTACATATCGAAAATAATACAAAAACCAATGCATTCTTAATATGCGACATTGACAAAATTAAAGCAACTCCCACTGAACCTGAGTATCTGGTCAAACAAATCAAAAGCACATAAACATTTGGGTATCGTTAGGTCACATTCCGTTAAACAATACTTTCTGTTGTCTGTTTACATCTATTATTCATTGTATTCATTACCCATTGTTAAGTGTTAGGAAAAATAAGTAAATTTTATATTTTTGAGATTTTTTTAAAGATAATGGCCAGAAACAAATTTGGAAATGAACTTAAAAATAAGACTATTCAAGATTTCCTTAGTGGAACGAAACAAAAAGATATTTGTTCTAAATATTCAATGGAAAAGTCAGTTGTTTGTTGTTTAATTAAGCGATTTCAACAGAAAGGGACAGTACAAACAATTCATCTTGGCGGTAGACCCCGAAAAACAACTTCAAGGCAGGATCATCTCATAATACGGGAGTTCAAAAAAGATCCTGGTACATCTTCACGGAAAGTTGTCAATGACTTGCGACTCCACATTCATCCAAGAACTGCAAGCAGAAGGTGTGACGGGGTGGGTATTAAGCATTATATGCCTGCAAAGACACCATTTGTGTCAAAGAAAAACAGGATGGTGCGCATAAAGTTTGCGAAAGAACACAACACAACACGCTATGGTCAGATGAATCCAAATATAATAACAAGGGATCAGATGGAAGTGCGCACGTTAGACTACCAAAAGGAAAACCAAAATATTGCCACGGCACAATTAAGCACGGTGGGGGCAATGTCATGGAGTGGGGTTGTTGCTCTGCCCAGGAATGGGGCCTATCCACCAAATTACGGACATTTTAAATGGTCAATGGTACAAAAATATAATGGAGGACATTATGTATCCACACACGGATGACAACATGCCCTTGCGCTGGATATTCCAACATGACAATGACCCCAAACACAAGTCTAGGCTCGTGACTGAATGATTAACTGTGGCCGGAGTGTGTGTTCTGGAATGGCCAGCACAATCACCTGATATCAATCCTATAGAGAATCTATGGGAAATTGTAGATCGCAAAATTCGGATTCAAGATTACTCCTCCAATGCCTCTATTTTTACAGCTATAAAAGAAGAATGGTGGCAAGTCCCCATGGGTACAATAAACAATTTAATTGAATCCATGCCCCGTCGATGCCACTCGGTCCTTCAAAATAACGGATATCCAACGAAATATTATTTAACAGTCAATATTTATACCGAATTAAGGTTAGTTGTTAAGTTGCTCTAGTTTTGTCAACGCCTTGTGAAAAGATGGTTTTGTTCTCCATTGAATTTCTTGTTATATGTTACTTTAAAATAAATAAAAAATAATGTTTTTGAAGAAAGAATATTTGAAGTATCTTTATGTTTTAAAGTTTTAACTTACATCGTTTTTAGATATCCTTTTGTTCTCGTGCCAAGTAGAAAGACAGGTAGAATTTCAAAAGTTGCTTTAGTTTTGTTACACACTGTAATTGTCCTTCCCATGAGACAATCTGACAAACATTAAACTTGCATTTTTACCACCGAATACAACTTTGATGATTCAACCCATCGGCCAGGGAATTATAAAGTGCTTCAAACTGATTTATCGAAAATGATAAATCATCTTGATGACAAGAGCACTTCTGAATTTCGTGTAAGTCTTTTAGATGCAATAGAAATGATAACAACAGCATTCAGACAGAAAGAAAATGATTCGCACATGTCGCACATATCGGTGACGGACTGGATAGTTTGCCTTTAGCACAACTCGCTAAAATTTGGACCAACAAGTAAAACAACTCTAACTGGCAGACCTAGATACATTGATATAGATACCCAGATACGACGACCCTACAGATCAAGAAATTATTGAAGAAAGCATCAGTTTTTGAATCAGCAATAAATGAAGTCTTGTCTGATCAGGAGGAGCCTGACGACCCGGAACCGGCGCAACGAATTCTAACAGTCCCAGATGCGCTGGGTGTTATTTCAACTTTAAAACGATTTGCTCGTTTTGGAGAAGCGGTAAAAAACAGGGAGGTTTCATGGGTTATAAGAACTAAGAATCGACTGGAAAGAATGTTTGTTGAAAAAAAGAAATTAAAAGAACAATTTTTAAAGAAGCGGTTTAGATGCATACATTTATAAGAGGGGGCGGGGGGTCCTTTTTTACATTACGTTTTTCTTTTAATTGACTGGAGAATAATAATTAAGATATATGCACATAATAAAAGATAATACACAAGTACAGGGTGCGCCATCTTTTATGTCGGGTGGGAAACATTAAATAACTTTGACATTTATCAACTTGAGTAGACATGTTTTTGAAACGTCAATTGAGTACAATTTTAACCACGGATCCCTTCACACCGAAACAACGTGCCGAAATAGTAAAAATAGTTATTCAGTTGTGTTAACTCAACGTGCATATCGTCGAAAATATCGTGGCCAACAAGCACCGTCTGACAACACTATTCGTCGTTTGGAGAGAACCAACATGTGTCGTATCGTCACCGAGCTTAGCATTTTGGCATCAGTGGAACCACCTTGCGGCGCATTTTGAAGAATAATTTGCATTAGCTTCCGTATAAAGCGCAATTGTCATCCACGTCGTTTGGAATACGGCCAAACAGTCGCTCGAATGAACCTGATTTTTGGAAGCAAATTTTGATGACCGACAAGGTCCATTTTACACTCTCTGGAGCTGTTAACAAGCAAAATTCCCGCATTTGGGGAAGGGAGAATCCACACGAGATCCAGGAAACACCATTGCATGACCAAAAAGTGACTGTTGGGGCGCGTTTGCACCATCATTTCTCTTCAGAGTTGGCGAAACAGTCTATGGGAATTGATATCGGTGGGTGTTGGCTCATTATGTCTGCCCACAAATGTGCGAAAAAGGTCTGGACGGTTACTGGTTTCAACAAGACAGTGCGCCATGCCACAGTGCAATCCAAACAATGTAGTTTCTGCAACAGAAATTCCCTGAACATGTGCTGTCAAAAAATGGCGACTATGACTAGGCACCCAGATCATCAGATTTGACCACTCCGGACTTTATTTTGTGGGGTTATTTGAAAAGCAAAGTGAACCCAAGCAAGTATCAGACCATTGACGAGCTCAAGGCAAACATTCGTGCCGAAAACATCGCTATACCGGTCGGTATATTTTGCTTTGGTCAATAAAGGTGGCCACTTGATTGATGTTGTATCCAAAAACAAGTTCAAAAAAATTGTAAAGGACCAAATTAAATAAAAATACCTCATACACCGACATAAAAGATGGCGCACCCTGTAAATACGTATTTTTGTTAGTTGGGAATTAGTCTTGTTTTCTATTTTTCTGAACTTCTTTTATAGCGACCGGCCATTTGACGACGGTTCCTTCACCGTTGCAATATCCGGATTTTATTGTACATATTGCTTAGATATCGCTAATTCTTTCTCAGCAAATACAATTGGAGCAATTGCGTCCAAAGAATCCATCTGCATGGTGCTGACGTAACCGAGAATTTTGCTATGCCTATAGCCCAACCGTGACAAGCCAAAAAGATTACAAGGTATACAGGGAAATCTTTTTAAGAAAGATGTCACGAACCTCTACCAACGAGGATGTATATAGAGTACGCCCTCGGTAAAAGCAACCCTCGATAAACGCAATACCTCGATTAAAGCAACACCAAAATTTTTACCATTAGTGACTCAGTAATTGTAACTTTTCAAAAAAATGTGACTCAGTAAAGGCAACTTTCCATCCATGATCTCTTTTTCCTTTTAACTTTGTTTGTATTTTTTTTTTGTGTTTGGTTTTACTGTAACTGGTTAGTTATTTTATAGTTACTTCTCTCAGAATTTTTTACACTCGTATATAGATCGTAGGTGTATTGTATTTTATTTGTATGTATTTTATGCGTTTTAATTTACCAGTGTTCAGCTAATTTTCTCTCGGTTTAGTTTTAGTTTTATTTTAGAAATCATGGCTATCGTAAAAAAAGTTTCCAAGCTGTATATAAAGCAGAAAGCTGAGATTTTAAATAAATTGAGTAAGAGTGCATCATGGATCAAGTCAAGCATTAGCAGAATAAAAAAGAGAAAAACTGTACTTAACAAATTCGTTATTAATTCTGAGTCCGGACCGGGAAAGCGCGTAACTCTAAAAACCTGTTAGTATCCAAGGATGGAAAAAGCCTTGTACAATTGGTTCCAGAGGCAACGCAGGCAAAACGTACCCATTTGCACACAAATCCTTAAGTCAAAAGCATGTATGCTTCACAAAAAAATCTAAGAAAAACCAGCAGCTTTTAATCCCGGTAATGGTTGGTTTTCAAATTTTAAAAAACGGAATAGAATCCGCATGCCTAAAATTTGCGGAGAAAAGCTGTCAAATAAGCCAAAACCGGTGGAACCATTTTTGATAAAATTAAAGAGCTTGACTTGTTACCAGATCAACTTTATGCCTTATGCTTATGCCAAACAGAACGTTTGTGGGTTCTAAAGAAGCTACTACTCCTTGTAGGAAAGTAAGCAAGGAGAGAAACACTTTTCTTCTTTGCACTAATGCGTCTGGTACGCACAAAGTAAAATATAGGAAAAGCTTTAAATCCTAGAGCATTTAGGCATTTCGAAAACAATCCTGTCGTTTGACACACGAATTTTTTAAAGATTGGTTTCATTCAACATTCGTGCCAGAGGTAAAATTATTTTCGAATTGTTTTGGTCGAGTATAAATTTTTTTTTATATTTTTTCCTTGGGTTAGGTAAGACAGTTTCTGGAATCGAAAAATTTGCTAAAAAAGGCTCTACTGCTATTGGACGTGTCATCAAAAGACGAGGAGACGATAAGTGATGATGGAAAGATTGTTACCATGTGTTTGCCAGCTATTCTATAACCAATGAACCAAAATGTCATCAACTTGGCAAAACTGTTCCACCAAAAAACTTTTGGCAAATTTAGTCGGAAGTCGAGGTTTATATTTGGAGAGTAAAATAAAGGATTTTAGTTTAAGGCATGCCATATGCCTCCTGGCTACTGCATGGTACAAGGCTAATTCTTCGGCTATACAAAAGTGCGGGAAGCCTTTGATGTCTACTGACAGTGAGTGGAATGAGGAGGATGAGCTACAAATCATTAGTTACCGCGAAATGATGACATCCATTAATGACTTGCTCCAAGAGTTATTTTCTACTGAAACTTTTATCTCCGAGGAATTAAGCACAATTGGATTTCCGAAAACGATATCGAACAGGCGCCTGTTTGCAACAATCTAGACGCCGAAAAAATCGAAAGTGAAGAAGAAAGCGCAGGTGCAAGTGTAAGTCCTCCACGGCTAAAAATCAAAACGGAGCATGTTATCCAAGCATTTAGCATTTGCCTTCAATGGGCTGAAGAAAACTCGGTTTCACTAGAAGATGCATTGACTCTTCAATGACTGAGAGAGCTGGCCGTCGACAAAAATGTATCCTCCAAGAAAAAGCAATCGAACACTTCCCAATTTTTTAAATCAATTTTTTTTTCTTTTACGACGAACAATATTTTTTTATTTTTATATTCTGGTTTTTACGTTAAATTCCAATTCAAGGCTCAACTTTTTTGTGACTCGGTTATTGCAACAACCTCAATTAACGCAACTGCTCGAATTTTTATCGGTTGCTTTTACCGAGGGCGTACTCTAGTTCAGAAAAGAAATGGAAAACACAGATTGCTATAAGCGATATTTGGAGCTCTGCAATGAAGATGGAAGTGGATTAATCAGACGGGCTGTTGGGGTCAAAACTATAATAATTTTGTATGGGCCGACAACGAAAACAAATTTAGTAGATAAACGCTGGCGTCAAAAAGTATCAACGACCATGCAACTAATTTATTATAGAAACTCCGCCAACTTTTTTTTTAGAAAAACGGCGCGGAAAGTACCAGACAGTTTTCTTTTTCTACACGACAATGCATCTACAAACTTCTTAGGTGGCTGCGCACCAGCTAATAATGCGCTTGAGAGTACCAGATTGACATATTTCCGGCGAATGTTATATTTAATAAAGTTTCTGTACTTTTTGTCCGGATGTGCTTTAAAAATGGTGAAACACGGTTTAAATTTGTTTCTCACTAAACTTTTGACGTAAGCAACTATTCATCTATAACACTATTATTAAAAATGCGCTCTGTAGCCATTTGTCTACAAACACTTTAAGCAAAAAAATAAAAACAATGCAAAAGAGTTTAATTTCCGAACGTATTTGGTATGTCACTTTAATCAAAGGAAAAACAAAGAAAAATAACAGGTTAACGGTTTTTGCCCGAATTCGAATTTCATGGCGTATTTTATCTGTCAAAGTGCAAACGTTTGGAAATTGTAATTTCACCGGTGTATCTGTTTGGAATATAAGTGTAAAGATTTCTGTTTTGCGAGAAGATAATTATATATCCAGTGGAAGAAAGGTAAACATTTTTTATTTCATTACAAAGAGTTCCAAAAAACCTTTTTTTTTATATAAATATGGCGTAAACAGCTCTGTTGCCAATTGTCTACGTTGCGTGTTTGGTTGTAAATCTGGTATTGCACCAATTGTAGCAAGCATCCAGATTCAACGTGTTTTAGTAGACTAGATATTTATTGAAAAATTATTATATAGGGAATTGTGTATTTTTCTTCCAATTCTAATGTTTCAGAATGAAACCTCAGGACATAGAAGCATATTTGGCGGTATTAGAGGCAGGTGATGTATCCGAAGATGAGGAAGATATTGGTGATGAAGACGACATAGACTACAATGTTGGTGTTCAGAAATTTGTAAATGAATCACAAGGCGAAGATACAGGCGACGGAAATGAAGAAGTTGAAAGGTGTGATCAGCCTTTAGTCGCGGAAGAATCAGTTCCATCTATGTTTAGTGCTGCTCTATGGAAATGTAAAAATAGAGAAATATGGGAAAAAAGAAGTTTGAAGTGGTATGAGAATAGAATCACCTTCTTAGGTAATACGTCAATGCCATTAGAAGTGACGTCATTAGAAACCCCTATGCAATTTTTTTCCGTGTTTATGAACGATGAAATAATTTCCAAAATTGTTAGTGAGACTAATTTGTACATCGCCCAAAATATTATTGCTAGTAGTCTACCTATAACAACTTTAGAAGCACGACAGTTTTTCGGTGTTCTGATTTTTACGTCAGTATTTCATTATCCTAATGTCAGATGTTATTGGGGAAAATATGGTTTTCAGCACATCATGGAAACTAAGAGATTTGCAAGACTGAGATCAGTGATTGATTTCAACGACAACAGCCTTCATAGACCTCATGAACATCCAGAACATGATCGTCTGAATAAAATACGACCAATTATAGATCACCTCAATAATTTATTTTCAAGTACTGTGCCGATAGAACAAAGGCTTTCGTTGGACGAACAAATGTGTGCCACGAAAGTGGCTCATTTGCTTAAACAGTACCTCCCAAATAAACCCCATAAATGGGGATTCAAATTTTATGAATTATGTTCTCTATCAGGCTATACCTGTAATTTTGAAATTTATTCTGGACAGAATTGTAAATGCTTGCCTGATGAGCCTGAACTTGGAATAGTTCGTAACACTGTACTTGCCTCTATCGCAATGTACCGAGACTGGTAAACCACATAATATACTTTGATAATTTTTACACATCAATTCCGCTACTACATCATTTGGCAAACTCAAGGTATATATGATCTAGGAACGATTCAGAGAAACAGGCTAGGTAAGAACTGTAAACTGCCCCTACATAAGGATTTTATGAAGGAATCTATTGAAAGAGGCACATATGAAGAACAAGTGGCAAACTATGAAGGAAAGGATATATAACTCACCTGCTGGAAAGACAACAAAATGGTAACTCTTGCTGCCATCTATGTCGGCTCCGAACCAGCCACCATCGTATCTCGATATGATAGGAAGAGAAAGAAAACTATTTCTATACCTTGTCCAAAAATAGTACAAGACTACAACACCCATATGGGAGGGGTAGATCTTATGGATAGTTTTTTAGGCAGATATAGGATAAGAATTAAAAGCAGAAAATGGTTTTATCATATGATTGTAATAAATTCTTGGATTTTGTATAAAAAGGTGAATGAAAGGAAATACGAAAATAATGAATCTAGGAGAGTTTAGAGCAGAATTGGCTGAAAGTCTATGCAAATTCAAGGTGCAGAGGGGAAGTATAAGGGGTAGACCGTCAAGTAGTAGCGTAGAACAAGAACTGAAAGCAAAAAGGAAGAGAGGACCAATGAAATATGTGCCACCAAAAGATATAAGAACTGATGGAGTTGGTCATAATGAAAAGCGTTGCGAAAAGAAAAATCGATGTAAACTTCCATATTGCAAAGGTTTTTCTCGTATAGAATGCACAAAATGTAAGGTGACTCTGTGCCATACGAAAGACAGAAATTGTTTGGGCAAATTTCATGGTTTCTATCTATAATTTTTTTTTATTAAAACATTCCTTATCACATTATTAAAAGCATTGTTGTTGAAAAACCTCAAACGAGCATTGTTGCCATTTGGCAACATAGCATTTTTTCTCCAAAATAAATGTTATACTAATTTAAATGTTTTTTTTTATTATTTTTCCTTGTTTTTGAAGACAAAAAAAAAATTGTGCGCATTAAAGGGTCAAGCCTACTAGATGTAATCGGATGGCGGATAAGACTTTAGCTTTGTGGAATAGTATCAACTTCTGATAAATACCATACAGCTCTGCTCTTGCAAAATTAATCACTCAAACTTTGTCTGAAAACTTGTAGAAGGTAGAATGCAAACATGATTGAATGCATTTTGTTTATATTAACGAGTATTTATTAACTCGAGGAGTAGAAAATATAAAGAACATAACATGATAACTAAAGACTAACACTGATCGTAGAGTTCTTAGTTTACACAAAAATTACAAAGCCTGATGAAGAATATTGTTATTGACTGTAGCAGCAGAAAAAGCGCTGCTCGCTGACCTAATGTTTATTATCTGTATTAAATGAAACTTTTACAACTTTATAAGTAGGTGTGTTCACATGTATTCTAATTGACACAAATCACAAATAAAACAACAAGATTAAAATGCCAGCCATTCGAATTAAGCAGCTTGAAATGGTTGTTCCACAGGACATCAAGTTTGTTTACAAATTCGATTTTCTTTTGTTTTACATAAATTATAGTTTATTATGGAACTCATTTGTTTTGTACATCAAAGTGTACAACCAAAATGCGCATTGCGCATTGGCTTTACATTAAAATATTGCTTTTAACATGTGAATTTGGCGAAATGTTATAACTAAAATTTTATTAAGCACTAAAAACAGATGAATTTCAAACACGAGTGGGTGAATGAACTACGAGTACTTCTTGTACGTTAATTTTGATTCCCGTAATTCTTTGTGTGTGGTGTTTAAGGTAAAAAAAAAAAGAAACAATGCCTTATGGAATTATTTACAAAATACGAATAAACAATTTATATATAATATATGAACGATTCCGATGAGAATAACGATAGAGTAACAGTAAAAGTATTTCTTAAAAAGAAAAAAATAATAATAAAAAAAAACTAACCTAGGTTCGAGGGAAACCCGAAGACTTACCTTGAGAAATAAAAATCCCTATAGACACTTAACAATTTGTTAAATTAGTTTTTAGTGCTTAGATGGTTTTTTTTTTTTTGTTTTTTAATGGCATTAACAGCTCTTAACTATCGAAGACTCATCGAACCAACCAACAAGCGTGTGTTTGCCGTTTTATTACCATAGGAAGTTAGGAATTGAGACGCAAAGCATTATTCGAATTGAGAATGCGTCTAATAAAATTAACAATCACAGAAAGAAGAAGCGCACCGCCTTTTGTTCTTTGTCGTGCGCTTTATGGAGAAAAACAAAGAAAATTAAGTGCGCTTTCGTACCTAAGCAGATACCGATTCGACGATAGGGGGATGTATGCCGTTAGTTCGCTCTTCTTTCGATTCAGGGTCGATTGGTGGTGTTAAGTCGCTTGGTGCGGGATTACAATCTGACACGTCTTTTATTTCCAAAGGTACAATTGGTGGTGGTGGCGGTGGCGGTGGTGGTGGTTCTTCTTCTTCCTTCTCCTTGTCATCTGCTTTTGCTGTTGTCTGTAAAGTTTTCGTTGATTCCGTTGTTGGTTTAGCTGTTTTAATGGGTGTTAAAGGCGATTCTTCTTCTTCAATTTCCTTTTCATCTGAAGGAGTTTCAGGTCTTTTTACAGTCTCTTTTTCTTCATCGCCGGAATCTACTCTAACATCGGTAGTTTTCTCAGCACTACTCTGTTTGTGTTGGTTGGCATTTTCATCTGAACTACACACAGGATCATCCTCGTCCTTCACTGGTGATGCACCAGCTGTACTAGAAATCAATTCATTAGAAACCGGTAAAACAGCAACTAGAGCTGCTGTTGTATTTCTATTATTATGTAACAGATCATTGATGGCCGACAGTCTTGAAGAGCTAGCCTCGGGCGTACTCAAACTAATAAAACTGCTTTGGGATTCATTGTAATCATTAACCTCACCACTGCAGGTAGGCGGGGGATAACCTATATATTGCGGTTGTGGCTGATGATGTTGCAGATGATTGTGAAGATGATGTGCATTATGATAGCCCGGGTAGACATTCGTCGAGTAGTTGCTATCAACAACTTGCGCATTATGATATGGTGTTGATGCAGCGGCATATGGCGATAATATATCACCATATGCTGTGGCAGGTGTCGGTGGTAATAGTGATGTTTGAATTGGCGGATACATCGTACCATCTGGGAAGTGCAAATTACCTCCGTTCATTGCATGGTTACTACTATTACTCATGCTATCTGGTTCAGTTGCAGTGGCATTAACAAAACGGTTGTGCGTTTGTGGCAATGGCAATGGCAATGGTAGAGGTGCTGTTGACGTTTCCATTACCATTGAATTAGATAAAGGAGCATAAACACTATTGGCAGGATGTGGTGGTTGCATATGATTCATATATGCATTGTGTTGAGGATGCATATGATGATGGTAAACATGAGCTACTGTTGTATTTTGTTCGATACCATAGCCGGGTATTGCGCTGTAACTGTTGATGGCATTTGTGCCATTTGTAATGGCGGGAACATTATTATACACCAAATGAGATACTGGTCCAGATAGATTGTCGGTCCGTTTTTGTTGGCGATTTTCCATTTCTAGTCGCATAATGGTATGAATGAAATGCGTTCGCACTCGAGCTGGATTGAATTCAATACGACCGATCACATTGCCGCAAGCATCACGCGAACATCCGCAAGGAAACATTGCTCGGTCAACCTTGAATGAAAAGAAAAGCAATTTCTTATTAAAATGTAATTTCTAGAAACAAGTCTAAGAGGAAAAAAGATATTAGAGCTAAAAAGTGTTGGTTATGTGAGCGATACGAATTTGGCTGTATACAAGATGCGTATTTGGTAACGTAGGTAGGCAATAAGTGTTACCTTGAGGGCAGAGACATTCTGAGGCTTTGAAATTAGCTTTTGAGAGCGACCCGGTAAAGTAAACGAACATAAAGGAAACAGCGTATATGATAGACACACAATTTGTTGTTTCGATGAACTTTCATATAGACGTCGGTCGTTTGGATTAAAACTGATGACATCTACTAGTACGTCCACAGCTGTTGCACTTCACCTAACTTTGTTATAGCAGCACTGGTAACACCTGTAAGCAGTGTTTCGACGTGGGAGGGTTAAGATGGGAGTCTACGAAGCGAAAGGAAAGAAATAAAGGGTGTTTCAAAAAGAGGTATTGGATTTATTTTTAGAGTAAAACGAACAACTATTGAGATACCCTTATTGCTTTATAAAGTATAAACATGAGGATTTTTGTCAAACACAATATTTTCCAAATGATCGCATCGGCTCTGATTGCAGACCCTCATCATTTTATGGAAATTTTCAATCACTATTTCACATAAATGGAGCTCTATCTCGGCGTTGGCGGCTTCAATGTTCGCCTTTAGAGTTGGAATTGTTTGGGGGTGGTTGGCGTAGACCTTGCTTTTAACATAGCCCCAAAGAAAAAAGTCTAGTAATATTAAGTCGCACTATCTTGACGGCCAATGAGTGGCTTCGAAATACGAAATTACGCGACCAGAAAACTTCATGCGTAATAACTCCATTATTAGCCGATTTTTATGGCACGTAGCACCTTCCTGTTGAAAGTAGAGGTTGTCCGTATCCACATTCTAGAAGTCCGGCTACAAAAAATTGTTTATCAAGTCTCGGTAGCGCGTTCCATTAACATACACATACTCATTTTAAGTGCATTGACATCTACTGAATCACTCGTGGATTTTCGGTGCCTCAGAAGCGGCAATTTGGTTAATATGTAAATGAGCCTTATCCGAAAACACGATTTTCTTGCGAAAATTAATGTCAGCATGTATGTTTTCCAGAAGCAAATCCGAGAACGTACGACGCTGCTGGTAATCGGCCGGCTTCAGTTCTTGCGTTGCCTTGTCTTGCACGCATTGGGAGCCAAATCTTTGATCAAAATTCTATGTGGTGTGGCTGTGGAGAGGTTGACGAATGGAAGTGTTTGAGTCGTTTCGACATTTTCCTTTACTGCAGCGATATTTTCCATTGAACGAACGGAAGTACTGAGCCCGTCCCTTGGAATTTTTTGACTATGTTGCGAACACACGTCTCAGAAGGCACATAATTGCGTGCAAAATTAACACGAATTTTTCTAGTCGTTGTGACGTGAACGTGGTTTTGTCTTACACTACGTAGCATTGCATTCTAAGTTTCCGTAATTTATAGATAACATCTGTCATCATATGATAACCCTGCGTGCATCAGCTGTAAATTAATTGTTGACACACCCTTTAGCAAAGACACTGATCTTAGATGTGAATTTATCTCCAAATATTTGGTAGAAACTAAAGCTAAAAGCACTTGAGCGTACTATTAGATTTCCAGCGGCTCCTTATTGCTAGAAAAAAGCCCTTCGCCTCCAAACAATAGTATGTTCTAGAAAGTTCAGCGAGCCGGTTCTAAAACTGGTTCCTCTTAATATTGTCGGCAAAAACCTGAATTCTAACGCAGGACTAAAACGGAGAAGTATTTATCAATATAAAAATCAAGAGGAGGTTTATGTCAACAGTTTATGTCATGGCAATGTCTTAGAAGTTCCAACCCGACTACTGAGTATTGATAAATACTATACCACAAACCGATATCGTTTTCTACATCCACAGTCAGGCCACGATCAACACAATGGGTAGCTCATCAGTCTAAGTTCTTTCCATTGAGGGCCTCAATCAAACTACGAGGGCGGATCAATAAGTCCGTGACTTTTTGAATTTCTGACCTCTTTACTGAAACAGCAACACTGCTCCTGTCAACAGGCATCTGTCAGTTGACTCCTGTCAAAATTTAAACTTGCTGCGTCAGTTAGTTTGTGTTTGACAGCTATTTTTATCAGACTACTCACTAATTTGAGGAGAAAATGGAAAAAAGTGAATTTCGTGTGCTTATTAAGCATTATTTCTTGCGAAAAAAAACCATTACCGAGACCAAGGCTAAGCTTGATAAATACTATGGGGACTCTGCACCATCGATTTCAATGGTAAAAAAGTGGTTTACTGAATTTCGTTGTGGCCGTACAAGCACTGAAGATGCCGAACGTCCTGGATGCCCAGTTGAGGTCTCTACACCCGAAACAATCTAAAAAATTCACGATATGGTGTTGGCCGACCGAAGATTGAAAGTGCGAGAGATTGTGGAAGCCGTAGGGATCTCGCATGGCTCAGTGGTTTCAATTTTGAATGATCACTTGGGCATGAGAAAGCTTTCCGCAAGATGGGTGCCGCGTTTGCTCACAGTCGACCACAAACGCAATCGTGTAACAACTTCACAGGAAGGTTTGGCGTTGTTTAATCGCAATATGGAGGAGTTTTTGCGCCGTTTTGTAACCGTGGATGAAACATGGATCCATCACAACACACCAGAGAACAAACAACAGTCAAAACAGTGGGTTTCTAAGGGTGAATCGGCGCCAAAGAAGGCCAAGGTGGGTTTGTCAGCCAATAAAGTTATGGCGACTGTTTTTTGCGATGCACGCGGGCTAATCCACATTGACTACCTTCAAAAGGGAAGAACAATCAATGGGGAATATTACGCCAACTTATTGGACCGATTCAATGACGATTTGAAAAAAAAAACGACCTCATTTGGCCAAGAAAAAAGTTCTTTTCCACCAAGACAATGCAAGGGTGCACACATGTGCAGTTGCCATGGCAAAAATCCATGAATTGGGCTATGAATTGCTCCCTCATCCACCCTATTCTCCAGATTTGGCTCCGAGCGACTACTTCTTGTTCCCAAACCTGAAGAAATGGCTTGGTGGAAAAAGATTTGACTCCAATGATGAAGTCATCTCGCAAACAAAGGCCTATTTTGAGGACCTCGACAAATCATTTTTTTTGGAAGGGATAAAAAAATTGGAGAAGCGTTGGACAAAGTGTATAGAGCTCAAGGGAGACTACCTTGAAAAATAAAATTATTTTTTTATCAAAAAATCTGCGTTTTAATCCAAAAGTCACGGACTTATTGACCCGCCCTCGTAACTTATAAGTTCCCAGCAGTACTTTTGCTCAATGTTGGGACTACTGATGACATGGATTACAATCATAGGACATCGAAGAAGATGCAAAAAGGAGATCGTATGGATACCGTGCGTCACGTCCAATGATGTACAATAAATGTCGAAATACTCTTCGGAAATAACGTTCTTTAAAACGAACAAACATAAGTTTTGTCGGGATTAAGGTAATCTTTCAGCCCTGCAGCTGTTCTAGAAAATTCAACTGAAGTGTGATGAAAATATATTCATCTTAAATATTTCTATTTTATATATTATAAAATCTCTTACCTGACATTTGATACCAGCTTGACTGCACGCACACGTTTCCGGATCACAAAAGTCTCTGCATACACAACCGCAAACTTCCCTTGAATTCCGAATATTTCGACATTCGATCTTCTCGTTGGGATCTATTTTTCGTACACCGGCAGCTTTTAATAAAGCCCTCCGTTGCTTTGGTGAAACCGGTTGTAGGAAACCATTTGATTCTGCATCTAAATCCGATGCACTGCCTTCACTTAGTTCCTCATCACTATCCGAATCCTCACTGGAGGAACCCCTCGGATTTACTTCCTGCAACTGCAATTTATGAGCACGTCTTATCTCTGCTGCATGCTCAGCTAAACTAAAGGTCTTAAAACTTATGTGTTCCGCAGTCATACCCAAAGTGCAACCACCTTGTGATGGCACACAACCATGACCCTGGATACGTTGAAAATAGAACACCTTAACTCCATCAAAATAAATTGACTTTTTCGGCTTTTTTAACTTCTGGTCTTCTTGATCGACATCATCAAGACGTCGTTTTAAATTCGAACGAAGCGGAGAAGGAGTTGCAGTTGTCTGCAATAAAGACGATTCCAAACCTAAACCGGAATCTGAGCCGTCACTGCGAATTTCTTGTTCTTCTGCAGCTTTTACTGCTGTCTCTTCTGCTTCAGCCTCATCTAATAGGATGACTTCATTCGACACACCCAAGGGATTCGGTGACGTAAGACCTGGATGAACATGGCAATCATCTATAGCTAGGGGATCTATTCCTGGTTCTGAAATCACTGAAGAATTTAAATCAGTTTCGCCCAGCACAATTACTTCGCTTGCTGGAAACTCGATATCATGCTCTCCCTCTGGTGGAAAGTCTAAAAATTCATCTTTCTCTACTTCATCTTCCTTGATCATTAGCGGATCATCTGCTAAGGAACTTGTAGTAGAAACAATATCGAGGACCTCGTTTTCATTCTGATCATGACCTTTCTCATTCACCGTGGCCAATTCGGTTAGCACCGGCGGTGGAGTTGGATTAGCGTTGCTACTAATTTCCACTGTTTCATTCTCCATTATTGTGTTCTCATTCAATTCTGTATTCGATGTAGTTCCTCCAAAAAATGTCGATCCACTGGCATTTTTCTGAATGTATGTAATGAGATTTTTTAAAGGTGTGAACATTATTTCGGTGGTAGCGCCCTAAAGCTAATTAACAAGGCGTGGCGGCGCCCAAGTTTTACAAGGCATCTGAAAAAAAATTTAAACAAAAACAAGTACGTGGTTAGTGACAGTTAAAGTGAATTGAAGAACAACTTATAGAGCTAATTTTGAAACAAAAGCACACGCAATCATATACAGCAAAAGTGTGCTGGGAAAAGAGTACAAATATCAAGCGGAACGTACTTGTACTTAAAAAAAATACTCAGCTTCAGTTGATTAGTTATTTAAAATTATCGATAAGAACAGCAACTGACAACAAAGAACAACAAATCGGTTAATAACAATATTCTTCGGGCTGGTTCATACGCAGGCTGATTGCAGCTACCGTCGAAATGGCAAGAAAGTATGAGAACTTGCAAGCGATTACTACCCCCGCACGTCTGATCTTTTAGTTTAGCTAGCTTCTGAAAGGGGTTTCTTTGTTAAGGCTGAATATTCTTCACTAGTCATTGAAGTTCGTCATGTTAACGTTATTGCAGTAGTGCGAAGAATAGAAAAATGCCTGTTCACATGTGTATGCCGTGTATTCTAACGAGATCAAACAAATTCGAGGGCACTTTTTGTAAGTTTTTATTTTTTATTTTTGAATTAAAACAAATTCCATATACACTTTCCAACGTTTCCTGAATAGAGAGATAAGGAACTTACTGCGGCTACTCATTAATAAGAGCACACCATCGTTATGGAATTGCAATTTACGTAAGACCCATTGTCTTCAACGAAATTGTGATGACGTTTAAACAGAATGGAAAGTGTTCTGGCTACAAACTGAATTGCAGGCCTAACAATCATTCGATCGTATTGTATAATAGTAGGACTGGCGGACTGGGATCTATCCCATGTCACATATCGTTTCGTTTAAGATAGTGCCACAACTATTTCGACCAGGAAAACAGTAATAAAATACATTTAGATAGGCTTTATGTAATTTTTATAGTTGGCAGAGTTTTCCAGTGGTGAAGGACGCTGGAACACTTCTGAAAACCTTCGATAGCATTCGCTGATAAGGTAGAATTAAATCACAGAAAGCCCGTTTTAACTCAAGATTCACTCAGAATTTTCTGAGAGCGTTTGCAATGCCATATGCTCCTTCGGGTAGGGGGCTAGAATTTACCCGAGGTAGAGGCATGCCTGTCATAAGAGGCGACTAAAGTCCAAATTTTTCAACTTTTTGAATAAAAGTTAAGCCATAATGAAAATATGCAATGAACAAAACTAATAATATAACTACCCCAGGTGGTACGCCAGGTAAACTGATAAATCCACCCTCTTCGGGGGTCGCTTCCATGGATTCTGGGGGGAACCATTTATTGATAAAAGATGACCCTTTCATGAAGAGTCGTAAATTGGTAAGAACACCACAATCTCAACCAACAAGAGAAAATTCGATGTTGGAAGCTTATTACAAAAAAGCCTGTAAAGAAAGAGACAATTTTATGCAACTCAGTGAAAAACTGGCAAGCGAAATTAATAAATTATAGCTCGAACTGCAGATACCTAAAACTGTAGTGTACTCTACGGATGAAGAAGAACTGCTAAGAGAGACAGAATCACTCTTTAGTATGACAAAAAAACCACTCAAGCCAATAAATCCTCCCCCAATTATAGTGCCCTGTTGTACCAAGTACGAAGGCTTATTGAATATTCTACAGGAAAATAAAATAAAAGCTAATACAGCTCTCCTAAATAGTAATGACGTTAAAATTAATGTGGATAACGAAGAATCCTACAGAAACTTGACAAAAATGCCAAACCAGAAAAAGTTCAATGGTATTCGTTTGAAAATAAACAAACAAGACCAATAAAGGTTGTTGCAAAGAAACTACACTACTCATGCACACCTGTACGCATTGCGAATGACCTAAAGAAGAAGAACTTCAAAGTTGTTAACATGCTTAAGTGCAAGAGTAAAGCACCGCTCCAAATGTTTATGCTTACTTTTGAGCAAGATGAGGACATCAAGAAAATTTATGAAATTAAAGATATCCTAGAAATGAAAGTACAAATTCATCCTTTGCGGAAATCAAAGCTAGTTCCTCAATATATCACTATCAAAAGCATGGTCACACTCACAAATACTGCAGCTCAAACCCGAAATGCGTTAAATGTGCAGGAGACCACCATACAAAAGACTGCATAAGGGAAAAAAATGCAATGCCTAAATGCGCCAATTGTAGCGAAAGACACCCAGCTAACTACAGACGGTGTGTAGTAGCAATAGAGCTACAGCAGGTAAAAGACAACAAGCAAAAGAAAATGCAAAAGCCTGTTCAAAAAGGCGCAACCAAAAACGGAGAAAAACGAAACAAAAAAGACTTGAAAGCGAAATTTAAGCCCCAAATGGGTAAAAAATTGGATAGAGCTAAAGGAAATCTACCCTTAAGCGAAAATGAAAACTTAAGCCTCATAACCGGTCCAAAGAAAACATATGCACAAGTTGCTTCGAAAAACGTTGTAAAACCCAGTCGGAAACCCAAGTCTCCCAGCAATGTTATGGAGGATATCATACAAAGAATTCTTAACAGAATAGAAGATATGGAAAAGAATAATAAGAAACTTCTGGAAAGAATTGAAAAACAAAACAGTAATAAAAGAACTGTACCTAAAAGGACGTAATTGCTAAAAACATACAAATCTTATTATAGGATGCCAATGGCCTCGAGAATCGCAAAGACGAATTGCAAGCGACTCTCGATATAAACAAAATTGATATATGTCTAGTCTCGGAGACACATTTTAAAATTGGAACAAAATACAAACTTCGCGGATACAAGATATACCATACCCCACATCCTCACAATAGAGCAAGAGGAGGGGCCGCAGTTATAATTAAGGAAGGAGCTAGCCACGATGAAGATGAAGAATACCAGTCGCATGAAATGCAAGCCAAATCCGTAAACATAAAAACAAGCAGCGGCCAGAAAAAGGTAGCAGCGGCATATTGTTCTCCTAGCTACAGGCTTTCAACAATTTTGAAAGCCTCTTCCGTAAATTCGGAAATAAATTCATAATATGTGGAGATTTCAACACTCAAGAACAAATCTTTGGGATCAAGATTAACAAATACAAGAGAACTCCTTGAAGCTTTTAAAAAAAAACCAATGTTAACTACCATTCAACGGGAAATCCTACCCACTGGCCCACAGATAGGAACAGAATCCCATATGTTGTCGACTTCTTCTTAACTAAGAATATTTCCTCAAATACTACCCAAGTTAAGGATGGGCCAGATCTTGACTCAAATCACTCATCTGTGCTGCTTACACTTGGTAATAAAATTATAATGAAGGAACACAACCCACGTCTAGTAAACAAACTAACTGACTGGATATATTTCAGATATTTAATAGATGAACGCATCGAACTATCCACAACAATTAATACAATAGAGCAATTAGAAAGTGAAGCACAGTCCTTCACCCTAGCTATACAAAAGGCTGCGTGGGCTGCAACGCCTGAATTAACACTATTTTAAGTACCGCCCTGTACCATTTGTTCAAAAAGAGAACGTTCATCATGAGATCGAGCGATTGCAACAGTTGGATATCTTGCGTCCTGTGCAAACGAGCCAATGGACAGCACCCATTGTGGTCGTTAAAAAGGCAAACGGGAATTTGCGCATGTGTGGTGATTTTAAAATCATAATTAACCCACAACTCATGTCCCCGCATTCAAGAACTCCTTCATAAATTACAAGGCGGATGGTACTTTACAAAGATTGATTTGTCCGATGCGTACCTTCTGATTTCCTTAGGCGAACAGTCGAGAAAGATGTGCGTCGTCTATACTGAGTTTGGTCTTTTTGAATCAGCGCTTACCCTTTGGAACATTCCAGTTCTACTGGAATTTTCCAGAGATACATGGAACAGCTGACTGCTGATTTGAATTTTTGCGTTTCCTATCTCGATGACGTCATTGTATCCGGATGTACCAACGACGTGTATTTACGTAATCTCCAAACCTTCCTTACAAAACCCGAGATCGAGTATTTAGGCCATATCATTGACCTAGCTGGTATATCAAAAAGTTCCCGGAATTTATTCAGAAAATTTAAAATACAAGTTTATTCATCTAAATCTACATATATTGTACCCTTCAAAGTAATGCCCACTGACTGCAAGCGCTTAATCCAATCCTCGAAACATTTTTTATATTCGGTTTTCGGTATGTCCATCATTGCTTCCTGCGATTTTTCCATTACTTCTTCTCGGCTGCTGAAACGCGTTCCCCGTAGTGGTTTTTTAACTCGAAAGAAGTCACAGGGAGCCAAATCAGGTCAATTCGGTGGCTGTTGGATGGTATTTGTTGAATTTTTCGTCAAAAAATTACGAATAATGATGGCATTGTGCGACGGTGCGTTATCATGGTGCAAAATCCACGAGTTTTCTGCCCACAATTCTGGTCTCTTTCGGCGAATTGCTTCACGCAAACGTCTCATAACGCCCAAATAATACTCTTTGTTTACTGTCTGGCTTTCTAGCAAAAATTCAAGATGCGCTACACCGTTGTAATCCATGAAAACCGTGAGCATGGCCTTCTTTTTTGACTGAAAACGACGTGGTTTTTTTGGTCTCGGCTGATTTGGTGAACGCCATTCACTTGCCTGATGTCTGGATTGCGTGTCGTACTCATAAACCCACGTCTCGTCTCCAGTAATGATCCCTTTGAAGAATATGGGATCGGATTCAGCCTCGCAAATCATCTATTTTGGGACGTCAACACGGTCTCTTTTTTGCATGAAATTGAGGTCTTTTGGCACCAACTTTGCTGCTACACGACGGAAACCCAACCATTAACCAAAATGTCTGGACGGATCCATAGTCAATGTTCAAGTCCTCCGCTATCTCTCTGATGGTTAATTTGCGGTTATTGACCAATATTTCTTTTACGAGTACTTCATCAATGTTTTCGTCGGCTTTCGATGTCGATGGTCTGCCACTGCGTTCATCATCTTCGATTGACTCACGACCACTTTTGAACTGCTCGTGCCACTGGTAAACGACCGTTTTCTTTAGAGAATCGTTGCCGAAACACTTTTCCAACATTTCTAACGTTCGCGCACCATTAAAGACGTTTTTTACGCAAAATTTAATACAAGTTCGTTGTTGCAAATTTAAATCCATTTCTAAAATTGTAAAAAATCGCCAACACACACAGAGATAGATGGAATGTCACAACAAAAAAAACAGAACTCAAATCGGAACAATGGGAGCGCCACACGGTGGTGTGGTGCAGAAACTTTTTGATCAAGGTGGTATGTCTCGGGTACATTTTGAGAGCTTTGCGATGCCCAAATAAGATTTCTGTGAAGTCTACCGAACGTTTTTTCCACCTCGATTAAGGAGATATACAGATCTTTTTAAGCTTCATGATGTTTCTCCATCATTATTCGTAAACTCGGATCGCGTCATATGTTGACTTGCCCTCCACACAGCCGCATTGACTGCCATGGAGTTTAATAATATTGCGTTGTCGACTGTCTCTCTTGCGTATAATTTAATAGTATGGGACACACTCGTAGGTGTTGCATTTTCTCGTGTCGGTTTTGCCTTTATACAGTGAGTTACTGTTTGGACTTTCGTTCGATTTCACTGCTAACTTCAACTTTCGTAAAATGTGCCCTTTACCCTTCGTGCGAGATAGACGAGAGAATAGTACTGCACAGGAATTATTCGTTAAGTAACCTGTTGTACAATGGAGTATTGTACTCTTTCCATATACTCGTATTGTAAATTTCGTTGTACCTCGTTACCTGTTGAGTTTCTTGTCTCCAATATATTTAGGCGATTAAATATTTTGGAAGGTTTCTTCTTCTTGAGCCCCAATCTTAAAAATATAAGCCCGTTTGACCATGATTCGACGTTACAATTCTTCCTTTGCTTATCTTATGTTTCAAGAACATAACATTTAAAGAGGGACGATCAAGAAGATTCTCGAACAACACCTTCTCTCACTTTGACCACTTGTAGTTCACAAAGTAAGTCTTACAGCGGCGGATACCATAGACCTAATCAAAACTTAACTCCTATTGAAAAGTCTGTATTTTGGTAATTTTAAGCGTACAACCTAAATCATGGCAGGATATTTTAAGACAGTTCCCGTTGTCGTATGTAGATTCGACAACTGCGTGCAATAGTCTGGCTCACGAATTAACAGCTGAATGTTCGCATTTTTTGTTTACCCAACACATCAGAGGCAGCATTTCTGATGGCTTTTTAGCAGCGCTGTCATGGCAATTCAAAATTTAAAGGACACTGAGTTGGCAGTTGCAGTCGTCCGTCGAACTTCCTCTTAGTGTTTTCTTGTATCTGTGATGTTTGGAATATTCGCAGCCGTAAACTGGCTGCAATAAGGTAATGGTCCGAGTCAATGTTCGTCGTTTGAAGGAATATCCTGTCACGATTACAATATCTGGAGTTTTCCATATCCGTTCGAATAGCTTACTAATATCAGAGAGTGCAATGTATGTAGAACAGCTATAATCGCGACAAAATGCAATTGCCTTTGCCAACCTGGTATCCTTTATGCTTCCATCCTGAATATAGAGAATAATAGTGACAGCTATGCCGATAAGCCATCAAAAATATGGCTGATCCATACTGAAACCCCAGTTTGTTGATGAATTTCGGCTAGCTGATAGGAACCATATTGGGTGGCGCGTTATAGAAAAAAATGAGAATTACTCGAAAGATATTGAAGCAAAGTGACAGGTTAGGTTCGGTTAAAGTGGCGATCAACACTTAGGCCGAAATAAGTCCCTTCCGTGAATCTAGGAGATGTTTTCTCTCTACTGAACCAGCTGGATTTATGGATGAAGTATAATAAGCTCTTTATGTCTGTATGATTTAAAGCACAAAGATATAAGGTGGAAGAGAAAGATAGTCTCTTGAAAAAATATAAGTGTTTGATCCTTATTTTCTTGACGTTTTTCTGGAACCTGACTTTGATTTCGCCCATGATCTCTTTTTCTTCCTCCTTGTTCTTGCAGTGTTTATTCGTTTGAGTATATTAAGCCTTGAAGTATGCTCTCGTATGAAACTGTGTCCAATGGTGACGCACATTGTACTATTGTAGTATTTCCCATCTGTCGAGACATACCAAACACTAATAGCGTTTCAGACCCAGGTTTGGAAAACCGGTTGAACCACTTATCCACTTAATGTTTGCTCTTTCGATGGTATCTAGCTTTAACATGAGTTCATATGTAGGTAATTTTATTAATTTCTAGTAAAGTATGCTTCGAGTGTTTATCGAACTGACAATTCCCTGGAATATCTCTATCCACGGTCACTCAACAAACGAACATATTGAGCTCCTCCACTGTCTCTCTAAGAGATGAACGACATACTAGAGCTACTTATAGAGACTGGTTACAAGAATTCGATTGTAGATAGGCTGATCGAAACAACACGGGTATCCTAAGCGGATAAGTGATTTTTTTTTAGCCAAAACGATATCTCTTCTATCACAATAATTTCCTCCCGGATGACGCTAGATGGAAGGAGAGACTAAGGTTTAGCCCGTTTGAGAAAATAATACTATATACGAGGGTAGTGCCAGACCCGACCTAACAAAGAAAACACAAAATAATTGGGGTAAAATATGTTTATTTCTTTATGTAGTCCCCCTTTAATTCAATACACTTTTCCCAGCGATGTTCAATAGATCCAATACCCTGTTTATAATGAGAGTCGTCGAGCTCCTTAAAATAGCGATCAACCGCAGACCCCAACTCTTTACTGTTGGCAAATCTTTTATCACCGAGCCATTTGTCCAAATTCCGAAATAAAAAATAATCCGAGGGGGCTAAATCTGGCGAATAGGATGCACAAGGAAGCAATTCGAACTTTAACTCATTGATTTTGGTCATCGCGATGACGGATCAGTGAACTGGTGCAGTGTCTTGATGAAACAACACTTTTTTCTTCGCCAAATGCTGCCGTTTTTTCTTGATTTCATCTTTCAAAAGCTTGTTTTTCCTTTCTGAAGATAATCAATGAAAATTATCCCACGCGCATCCCAAACCTTGCCTGCAGATAGAACTGTCTTCACCTTCTTTGGAGCCAATTCTCCCCTTTCGAGTCCATTGTTTTGAGTGTTCCTTCGTGTCGGGTGTGAAGTGATGGACCCTTGTTTCATCCATGGTTATGAATCGACGCAAAAAATCACCTTTGTGAAACTATGCCTAACACTCGATGAAACATCCTCACGACGGTGTTTTTCTTCTATTGTGAGTAATCGCGACACCCATCTTGTGCGCAGCTTTCTCATATCCAGTTTTTGAGTCAACATGCGATGTACACCGCCTACCATATCTGCTAGTTCACGCACTTTCAATCGACGGTCATCCAATTTTTTCAACATTTCTGGTGAACTCACCTCGTTTGGTCGACCACTGCGATGTTCGTATTAGCAACTCGTACGGCTTCGCTTAAACTCTGCCACCCAAAATTTTATTGTTGTAAACGAAGGAGCAGACTCCCCTAGAGTAGAATCCAGTTCCGTTTTGATGTTGGTTGGATTGAGGCCCTTCAAATGAAAGTATTGTATCACACAACGACGGCCCATTTTTTTCATATTTAGAAATTCATTGAGAGCGTTCACTATTGATAGCTGCTGAACAAATACTAAACAACATAGCGTCGTCAAACTTCAAATTTAAGCTTTATAAAGTTGGTACTTTCTACAATTCTCATTCTTTTTAAACAATAACCGCCATCTATACGTCAGGCCGGGTATTTCTGGGACTACCCTCGTACTGCTATTGTTTTTTGATCCATCAGTAGAGAAGTGGATCAATATGTCCTCATAGAATGGATCGCCTTCACAGAATGACCTCGAACAAATGGTGACTTCGAGGTCCATATGTATATGGATATCCAAGATAGCAGCGTGCTAGTTACCTTAATGGTTCATTGGGAAGTTGCTGAGCTGTCTATGATGAAACAGAATGTCCAGTGTTTCTGGGGAGTAGTTCTGTTCGTTGGCCTTTTCTTAATTTATTCCAATTTCCCTCGAAAATTTAACTCCTCGGATGAGGAAACATAAATGATTGAATTGAAACTTAAACCAAAGTCTGAACAAAGTAAGCTAATGCATAAGGCTCGAAAGGAAGCTTACGAAGATAATCAAACAAATTTAATAAAAAAAAGTCGATACCACAGATATGTATAACCACAACTAAAGTGGACTCTATTTTGAATAACTTTTCTCAGACTGTTACACTAAAAACAAATATTCACCCACCACAAATAACTTTTTAGCAACTACTAACAACATTCACAAGAGCGTGCATTAAATTACAGACAGCACAATTTAACCGAAGTCAAATAACTATCTGTATAATTGTTTAAAAAGGTGTCGCCTTTAGGCAACCCATCATCCAATTAAATTCCAAACCAAGTTCACCATCGGTTGCAAAATGCTGTTGCTAAGGATATTGAATTTATCTTTCCTATACGTAATTGGCAAGAAAAAAAAAAAAAAAACAACATCAGCGCAAAAAGGTCTTTGTTGTTACTTAGGCAGTATACTCAGTTATGCCATTATCTGCCAACTGGCATTCAAACTCCAGTGCACAGGGATGCTACGATATGAGTGTGATAATTAAATCTCTTCAGGAATGAAAATATTCAATTATCGGAAAAATACTCGGAAATTTTTGCGAACGCAATATCCGCCTTTTGCATTTACACTGAAAAAAAAAACCCTTACACAATTGTTGTTATGATGTACTCGCACATCTATGTAACTCGAGCACGAAATGCACGCTGTCTATTTTTTGCTTGGTCAAATTCACAAATCAAATTTCAATTTCGAGTTACATGTTGGAGGCCGTGACGCCCTAAAGTTGCAAAATGTTAAATCAAATCATTCGGACAAACAGATACCTCTCTGTAACCTGACGTGCAAATGAAGCCATGATATGATTATGAGAAGAACATAATCTTAAAAGGGGTGCAAATTAAAAAGACGTCCCCATTATTGGTAACTTTACTACTAGTGGCAATCAGCATTAAATTTAAATTGGGTCATTCAGAAATTAAATTGATGTGTGAAGCCTAAATATAGAAGATGTATCCCTGTTGGGGCTCATGTTCCATTTAAATACCGGTTTCAATCACAATACAAAATCATCAAAATCAGATGTACTTTACATCACAGCGATGGTTTCTCGGTGGCAGCAAAAAGGTACTTATTAGCATATGTATTACTCGTAGTATCCGGTATATTCCATAGCTCGATCTTGGTGAGAGTGATCTTCTTATCTTAAAATCTATCTTTTGTACCGGATCTGTGAAGAACGTCTTTGGAGTTAGGCGGATATGAACTTAAAGGTTTAAATGCTGCTCTATTATCATTGATATCGGAAGCCAGGTACCTTCTTTCTTTCAAGATATTGAGTGTTAAAACAGGAATAAACACAATTTTGTATTGCGATACAAACCGCCACAAGATCTTTGATGAGCTGCATCATCTTTGGACCAAAAATATTGAGTATATAACTTAATTTGAACGTTTATTTGAGAAAAACATGTACAATAGTATTATTCAAAGTATTGCCCATCTGAAGCTATGACTTTTTCCCATCTTTTTGGCAATTTGTGAATCCCATCCCAAAACAACTGCGCCGGCTTGGCAGCCAAGAATGAATCAAGCCAGTTTTTGATATACTGCTCTGATGTGAACCGTATTTCAGTGAGGGCGTTCTGCATCGACCGGAACAAATGGTAGTCAGAAGGGGCAAGGTTTGGGCTATAAGACGGGTGGAGTAAGACTTCCCATCCACTGTTTTCCAAATAGTTCTTCAAACGGATTAATTGTGTTCGGTAGCGTTGTCCATTGATGTTTTCACCCGGTTTTAGCAGCTCATAATACAGCACACCCATATGATCCCACCAAATACAGAGCATTACCTTCGCGCCATGGATATTCGGCTTTGCCGTTGATTTGGCTGGTTGGCCGGGTTTCACATATGATTTTTTGTGCTTGGCGTTGTCGTAATTGATCCATTTTTCATCACCAGTAACAATTCGATGCAAAAATGACTTCCTTTTGTGACGTTCCAGCAGCATTTCGGACATGCAAAACCGCCTTTCGACGTTTCTCGGCTTGAGTTCATGTGGAACCCAATTTCCTTGCTTTTGAATATATCCAGCTGCTTTTAAACGTTTTGAAATGGCTGCTTGAGTGACACCCAAAGATTCTGTGAGCTCTTCTTGTGTTTGGCAACAATCTTCATAGAGTAATGCTTCCAGTTCTTCATCTTCAAACTTTTTTGGCTGCCCAGGAGGTTCATCGTCTTCCAAGCCAAAATCACCACTTTTAAATCATGCAAACCACTTTTGGCACGTTCGCTCAGCTAGCACATGTTCACCATAAACTTCCACCAAAATACGATGACTTTCGGCAGCAGTTTTCTTCATATTAAAGTAATGAAGAAGAACCCGTAAAAACACTTTTTCAGGCACAAAGTTCGACATATTTGAGTGAAAAAAAATTATTGTTGTTTACGCTTCAAATGAATGACATATACTGAAATGACGTACAATGACAGTAGCTTTCCAACGCATGTTCCAATGGAATAATACAAGTTACGCCATCTCTTAGCAAACCGTACGAATTAAGTTATAGACCCAATAGTTGAGTACACCGAAAGATTTCCTGAAGCACCTTGAGAAGTGCCACCATCTTTCACTCCCCTAATTCAGTTTTACGTACTCTGTTTGGTTTATTACCACGTGGCTTAGATCTTCTTCATGGACTCTTTGCAAGTCTTTATATTGTTGATACCATTATTTGTTGCGTAGAAAGATGCGAGCATCATTGCGTTAGCAAAGCCGATACTTTGGTAACATGTGCTTTTGGTAATGAAAATTCATTCACCATTATCACACCACCCTGTAGCCATATTGCAGTGCCTTCATCGGAAAATTAGAACCAATGTCAAAAAACGGCTACACCTCTCGAAAACTTCTTACTGTATACGAATCGTTTGCTTTACAGCTAGCCTTGCATGTCACGCTGTATTGATATATCTGCCGATTTTTACGTTTACGTTTTCAGTGCGGATTAAGCTAGCTTCTGATGCAGTGCGGGTAGTCTTTGCTTTGTGTATGTTTCACGTCGTCACTTTTCATTATTGTTATGAAAAATGCACTGCTCAGAGCACATTCCTTAGAGTTACCTTGTTGCAACTGCCTCAACTTAACTCAATTCTTAGAATCTAGACCTCATTCGATAAGATGTTTATCCACAAGGAGTCACACAAGACGATCAAATGATCCTAGTATCATACGATATGATGATACGTATACACCTACATTTATGATTACGCCGAGAATTGTTTCTAAAAATGGAGTTTCGGTGGATTCTCGGCAGAATCTAGCTCACATAAGACCTGTATATCTCGACGGACACGACGTTCATGGGAAGGCAAGTATGCCCCCGATTATACCAGGTTGTAACACAAGTACTGTGCATTTTTTTCAGGATTATTTTCCAGTTGCACAAAACCACCAATTTAATGCTGAAACCGTCATCGGAATTAGGATTTAGGATATACATCTGTAAAGTATTGCTCATTCGGTCTACAAATTTCGTTGTGTTAGCACCATTGTATAGCAAGCATATTTAATTGAATTTTGAAATGGATGTATCGGACAAACATATTCAGCATATTTTATTGCTTTTGTTCTCGAAAAACCAGAATTGAAGTGAGGCCACTAGAGAACTACAATATGTGCATGGAGTGGATGTTATCAGCGAGTCCAAATATTGCCGTTGGTCTGCAAAGTTTACAAATCACAGTTTTGACCTAAAACATTAACCTCGTTCAGGTTGGCCAGAAGAGCTAGACGATGAGCTACTCAAGTCCAACGTCGAAAGGAGCTACCATGTTATGGTAAGGGAATTTAACGTAAGCCATATGACCATCGATATATATCAAATATGGGAAAAGTCATAGGCTTTGGAAATTTTGGTGGGGGCTGAGACCCCCATAGCTTATCTAACTTAAAAACTAACAGAAAGGCTTAAGAGCTAGGGACTAAGGAAGTGATGGAGGAGATCTTGTTTGAGATGAGGAGTGCTCAGGTGGAAATCAAAAAGGCAGAGGTTTGAGTTGATCTTTCGGAGCATTCGGGAGATTGGTTCGTTGGAGCCATAAGAGGTGCGGTGGACCGGTAGATAGAAGAATCGAGGACAACATTGATTGCGGGGGTTGGTATTGAAGGAAATGGAGTTCAAATTGGATTCACAATCGATGGAAGCTAAGAGAAGTCGATGAATGAAAAGAATGTCAGCAGTATTCCTACGTTCTTCCAGCGAATTCATATTTAGAAGTTTTAGGCGGTCCTGATAGGGAGGTAAGATTAAAGGGTCGTTCCACGGCAGAAAACGGAGAGCAAATCGGAGGAATCGACTAGGGGGACCAAGCTTGACTGGCATACTCAAGCAGGGGGCGAACATAGGTAATATAGAGAGATCTGGTTACATACGGGTTGGAAAATTCCTTGGACCATCGTTTAATAAAGCCAAGTGATGAGTTGGTTTTGAGGATCATCTTATCGATATGCGAACGGAAATTAAGCTCACAGTCGAATAATATGCCAAGGTTTTGAAGAGACTGAAGCAGGGTAATTGGTTGACCATGGAGAAAATAAAGTCGAGGAGAAGACTGGTTGCTTTTACGTGAGAAGGTTATAGATTGACATTTGGCTATATTAAGTTCTAGGCAGTTTTTGAGGCACCAGATTGAAAACCGATCAAGGTCTTCTTGAAGAAGGGCAGAGTCATGGGGAGGGGAAATAATTTTAAAAAATTTTGTGTCGTCAGCGGAGTGTTTAATGACCCTCTCAACATCGTTGATAGTAAGAATGAAGAGAAGAGAGCCAAGATGACTGCCTTGTGGAACTCCAGATGAGGCTAGGAATGGAACAGAAAGGGCGGATCTAAACGGAACATTATAATATTGGTTTACCAGGTAAGAAGAAATCCATTTTTATAAGAGAGGCTCAAGGCCGAGAGCAGACAATTTGAAGAAGATCAATTGATGAGATATCTTATCAAACGCTTTAGTGAAATCAGCTGCGATAACATCGATTTTAGAAAACCAGGTTGTCGGGGTGAAATAAAAGGCTTGCATTTGAAGCTTAAGACTTCGTATAAAATACTTTCAAAGAGTTTGGGTATATGAGAGAGTTTGGCAATGGGACGATAATTGGTAACTTCATGTTTAGATCCCTTTTTGTGTATCGGGATTATAAAAGAGGTCTTCCAAATCTGGGGAAATTCTCCCCTTGTAAGGGATAGACGAAAAAGCTAAGAAAGGAGTAGAGACAGGTTGGAAGAGCATTTTTTAAGAAATACGGCGAGGAGTCCGTCTGGGCCAGGTACAACTTCATCTTTAAGATTTAGTAACTTTTCTTCAATAACTGCAGGATCGAAATTTTGAGTGAGAAAGGGACCAATAGAGAAATTTGGTAGATCATTGAAGTAAGAGGGATCTGGTACGAAGGAGTTGCTGGCAACTGATTGTTTGAAAAATGTAGCAAAAAAGTTGGCGACGGTAGGAGGATCACATGAAGTTTTGGTTTCGAAAGCGAGGGAGAAAGGATAACCATCAGTCTTACTTTTGCAATTGACAAATTGAAAAAAGGACTTGGGGTCATTTATGAGATTGGTTTGCGTACTATTCAGGTAGCGCTGATAGAGAGAGTTATAGAGTTCAATGAAAATGAAGATACGAGGGCGGGTCAATAAGTCAGTGACTTTTGGATTAAAACAGATTTTTTGATAAAAAAATAATTTTATTTTTCAACGTAGTCTCAGTTGAGCTCTATACACTTTCTCCAACGCTTCTCCAATTTTTTTATCCCTTCCAAAAAAAATGATTTGTCGAGGTCCTCAAAATGACGAGATGACTTCATCATTGGAGTCAAATCTTTTTCCACCAAGCCATTTCTTCAGGTTTGGGAACAAGAAGTAATCGCTCGGAGCCAAATCTGGAGAATAGGGTGGATGAGGGAGCAATTCATAGCCCAATTCATGGATTTTTGCCATGGCAACTGCACATGTGTGCACCCTTGCATTGTCTTGGTGGAAAAGAACTTTTTTCTTGGCCAAATGAGGTCGTTTTTTTTCAAATCGTCATTGAATCGGTCCAATAAGTTGGCATAATATTCCCCATTAATTGTTCTTCCCTTTTGAAGGTAGTCAATGTGGATTATCCCGCGTGCATCCCAAAAAACAGTCGCCATAACTTTATTGGCTGACAAACCCTCCTTGGCCTTCTTTGGCGCCGATTCACCCTTAGAAACCCACTGTTTTGACTGTTGTTTGTTGTGATGGATCCATGTTTCGTCCACGGTTACAAAACGGCGCAAAAACTCCTCCATATTGCGATTAAACAACGCCAAACCTTCCTGTGAAGTTGTTACACGATTGCGTTTGTGGTCGACTGGGAGCAAACGCGGCACCCATCTTGCCGAAAGCTTTCTCATGCCCAAGTGATCATTCAAAATTGAAACCACTGAGCCATGCGAGATCCCTACGGCTTCCACAATCTCTCGCACTTTCAATCTTCGGTCGGCCAACACCATATCGTGAATTTTTTCGATTGTTTCGGGTGTAGAGACCTCAACTGGGGGTCCAGAAGGTTCGGCATCTTCAGTGCTTGTACGGCCACAACGAAATTCAGTAAACCACTTTTTTACCATTGAAATCGATGGTGCAGTATTTATCAAGCTTAGCCTTGGTCTCGGTAATGGTTTTTTTTTGCAAGAAATAATGCTTAATAAGCACACGAAATTCACTTTTTTCCATTTTCTCCTCAAATTAGTGAGTAGTCTGATAAAAATAGCTGTCAAACACAAACTAACTGACGCAGCAAGTTTAAATTTTGACAGGAGTCAACTGACAAATGCCTGTTGACAGGAGCAGTGTTGCTGTTTCAGTAAAGAGGTCAGAAATTCAAAAATGCACAGAATTATTGACCCGCCCTCGTATGTACCTAGATAATTTGAATAGTCGGAAGAAGAGTGGGTGCGAAGGAATACCGCTCATAACTTGTTTCTTTTGTTTCGCAGAGAGCGAAGTCTACGATTATACCAAGGAGGGGATGTAGAAGAAGTTTTAAGGCACATAAAGGGAGATGGATTTGAATATTTCTCTGTAAATGGGGAGGGCAGCAACCAGAGATAGATTGGTAAACTCAAAAAAAGCCCTGTTCAGATAGGTATTGATTTTACGGAAATTAGATTTGTGAAAATTGTAAGAAAATAGAACTGCGTGAGGAGGCGACTGAAGGGGAGAGTTGTGGAAAAATTAAAGAGGAAGTGGAGGATGAAAGTTATCAATAGTTGAAAGAGGTAGGGGACAACACGATACTGAGGAGTTGATGGGATCAGTTGTGAAGATAAGGTCTAATTGCCTTTCCATTTAGTTGGAAACGCCACTGACTTGGCATAAACTAGAGTCTGCTAGCCGATCTAAGAAGAGGCATTCCTTAGTAGAAATGGGATTGGAAGCGATGAAAAAAGATAGGTCTTCAGATGGAGTCCACTTCAGCTGAGGCAGATTAAAATCGCCGAAGATAATGATATCATCAAACGAGTCTGATAAGTCGATCAAATTGTCAATTGCTGTAATAGCAAGTTGGTAGGATTCGATAGATTGCGCCGGAAGAATGTAACAACACATAACATACAAGCTTCTACGAGTAAGTGTTATTTTAACCGACACAAAGTCGAACTTAGGAGAGGATGAAGTTGCAACAAGAGAGGAATCCAGGCTGTTGTGAATAGCCAGTAGGACACCTCTACAAAGGGATTCAATCACGGGGGGTGTGCGATCATCATCCCGAAAAACATTAAAAGAAAGAGGGAATAACTCCTGGTTTTTTATGTTGGGGATAAGATTAGTTTCGGTCAGAGCGTAGATATCAAATGGGAGAGCATGAGATTGGCGGAAAACGGTGTGGGTTTTAGAACGCAGTCCTCTTACGTTCTGGTAATAGAAGGTGAGAGAGAGGTTTTCGCATGACTTTTCAGGGTCGAAAAAATTTATCGTGGTCAAGTCGACTGCTTTGGAGGTGTGAGACTCTTTTAGAGTGTACATAGTGGCGAAGAGCGGCAAGATCGTCTGCAACTTTTTGGGGGGCGTATTGAAAACCTCGTAATACTTTATATAAAGTTTCCTGAGTCTGGTAACGTTGGTTGGGAAATCTTCCTGTTAGATAGAAACCATGACGCTTGTTTTTGTTTTACCCTCGTAGCACACCGAGTTGGATTTATTGTGCAGATAAGCGAGATATAGACGTATATTCTCATATATATTTTTATCTCTAAGCCTAGAGAGCGCATAGCAACATTCGGTGGTATCGCTAGTTCGCTGCGTTAATTTAACAGTGGGTCGCGAGAGGGGGTCAATAGAAGAGGGAGTGGTTAATGAGTTTCGTGTAGGGTCTAAAATGCGAGAACTGATGAAATTAGGATACTTAGCTCCAGTTGTGAGGTCGAAATTAGGGAAAGGCGTGTGTGTTAGGGGTTGAGTGCTGAGAGTTCGAGTGGTGGGAGTTTGACCTGTAGGGAGATGGAAAATGAGTACCTCACCTCCTTACCTCAATAATCCTCTGCGCTTCTGTCGGGTCACAATCAAAGGCCGATTTTGAACCGGATCGTTACCAGAGATGAAAAATAGGCTCTTTACAATACATTAACCGTCGCCGCTAATGGCTTAGTCCAGAAGACAGATCACACAACATCCCAGAGATGGAATTCACTAAAGGTTGAGCTGCCTAGGCACTAGAGGAGAAACGGACAGGTCTGGTTAGTTGAAGTTGTGTTCTATTCCATCAGGATAACCCTCGCCCTCATACAGCTAGGACCAACTACAGACAGGAGTTCGGTTGGAAAAAAAATGGTGCATCCGCTTTATTCTCCAGATTTCCACTTGTTTGCAAAGTTTCCTTGTTGGAGCAAATTTTAGATCTTAAGATGATGTCCAAGAGGCTCTTGGGGTATTTTTTTTCGACAAAGCCAAGCATTTTCTTTAGTGACGGCATTAAATAATTGCTTGAGCAGTGGGGAAAATGTTGTCTAATGAAGGAAATTCACGTATTAAAACATTAACACAAGGCATAGCAAAATCGCGCAATACTTATGTTACAACTTGATAGTTTGCGTCATTAGTGTTACCGACCGGTAGCTGTTGCAAATTCTAATGACGTGCCTCATTATCTTCCTAAATCAATTCATCGCCACTCATAATTTTATTGTACAAAATCGAAAGCGATTTTAATCCAAACCAGCCGATAGGGGCCATATTTCGGATGGCATGTGATCCGGTTCATTCTTATTACTGCTTGGCTATTTTCGGCTTGCATAAAATATGCGATTTCCTTTCTGTGCGCTAGGGAATGGTACTGTGCAGAAATTCGTCGTTAAGTGACGCGGTGAAGTATTCTTTCCATCTTCGATGTTACCAAATATTAAAAATATTAGCACGTTTGCACGAGCTTCGTCGTTGTACTTCTACTGCTTGTCGCATGCTTATGCATTGTGAGGGTACCTCTCCTAATTCCTTTCTACAAGATGGCGCAAAAGTCATCACATTTTCGGAAGATGCTTTAATTTTTGCAAATGGCGGCAAATGTCAATTCTACTTTGACATTTGTAAAGAAAACAGATACAAAATACACGTTAATAAGACATGAATCGCTATACTCCTAAAGAACGCGGAATAATTGTTACGATTTTTTTTTTGCGGATTAATTCGTCGGTGGTGTTGGTGCAGCGTGAATTTCGGCGCAGATTTTCCAGTCGTCTGACACCAACTGGGCAAACACTACGACGTTTAGCCGCTCGTATAGAAGAGTATGGGACAACACGAGATGCTGCCAGGTCTGGCCGGCCCCGGAGCAGCCGTTCCGCTGAAAATATCGCAGCTGTGGTTTAAGATGTCGCAGGGGACCACGGAGTATCGACCAACCGACGTGCCAAGCAAATGAGCATCAAATAAACATAATCCAAAAGCAGAACCAAAGTTTTCCATTCATAAAAAACAATTACGGCCAAATAACATTGGTGACAACTCTTGCGGCACCAGGTAAAATACTACTGTGGCACGTTCTCCAGCTACTGCTTTTTCGCTTCTTTTATGCATCTATTTTATTTATTAAGACGCACTTAATCATCTTTCCTATTTGCACTACACTTAGTCCACGTTTGAAAGGCTTTGATTTCGCTCCTTGATTTTTTGAACGTGTCAGCTTGCGATACGTAGTTTATTCCTTAAAAGCATTATGTTGTATGTTATTGCTCGACTCCGGAAAAGATCGACATGAATATTTATATTCTTCTTTCATCTGGTATACGTGGTTGTATATCCGAGTTTTCATTTGCTCCACAGGTTGTCTTAAGACATGGGAACACGAATACTCACAGTCGTATAGTCTCATTAGATGTTAATGCGCTTCAGACTCATCTTATGTGTTAAAATACCTGCGCCTGATTTTTCCCCATTAAGTCGCCTTTTACGACAATCAGCGCAACGAACTGCGGCAATATGTTAGATGTTTCTCGAAAAGGTACATATGTTGCAGAAGTCTATGAGAACCTACTAAAGCATACCAACATTACATACCCTAAGCTAGCTTATCTTGGTGGGAAATAAGTGTCAATTTTATCACTAAAGCAAACAGAGCAAGCCACAGCTTGACATTTTTTATCCCAGCATAAGTTATGAAATCAAATTTTATCATTTACGAATAAGATCAAAATAGCAGCTAGATAAAAGCGTTTCCTTATATCATTTCATTTGCTTACAAAATAAAAGGAAAACGACATAGTTACATTGAAGTTAACATCTCTAGGCGCATCGCAATTGAAGAGTATAAATACTCGCAAACTGTGATGGGTGAGAAGGCTTTCTAAAATAAATTTGTATAAATAGAACGTCGCTACTGATATCTTTGAAGACGTTATCTCTCCAACCACAAATTGACATGATTTCGCTCTATTTTAACAGCACGCACAATCAAATCAATTTCTATTTACAGAGTGCATCTTGATCGACTCTATTGTTTTTCGATTTACGCAAAGTGTAATGCCTGTGGCTAGTTAATGAAAAATAAAATTGTACTTTAGAAAATGAGTATTGGAAAATTCCAATCCTTTAATGTATTGCCCCGAATAATTATTCCTGGCCTTGATGTCTGCTCTCATTTTCAGAATAACTGACGTAGCATCTGCAAATATGGTTTAAAGATGAGAAGGTACATTTCGCCTTCGCAGTAGCTTCTGAAACGATGCAATTCTACTTTTAGAATAGGCCTTATGAGTATGAGTCGGCAGGGTTACTATAGTGAACCGAGACAAAATGAGAAAATTTCTGCTGCAAAGCTCGAACGTACGGTTATTGTTTGCAAAGTTTCAGTGAAGTCTTAATTGGACGCGAATGAGATATTTTTTAATTTCTCGGAATTTAACGCGTACGATAGAGTGCTGCCATATACATAACAATTACTCTTGACGAAGTCGTTCATTATAATCGGCAAAAACATAACAAGGATGCCACCTCTATAAACTATTGCGGGAGGAGACAGTTGTAGGCATCAATAAAGTGGTGATTGTAGCGTGAATCTCTGGATAGTTATGGAAAATAAAGTTTTTTTTTTTTACAATTGGCGTAGGTTCAAGGGATTTTGCGTACCCTTAAGATGTTTGCAAACAGCACGGGCGAAGGGAAGTTAAGAAGGGAAAAAAGGCAGATACAGATGTTTGCTAAGAAATAGTAGGGCATTCCAGGCTTAGGAACGAATCACGATATTTTAGAGTACGTCCAAAAGTGGGCTTGAGGGTATACTGATGAGCATTTATAGAGAGATGGGTGCTAGGGTTGAAGGCAAATTCGGTGGAGCACTGGTGGCGAAAAAAGCGATAGAACAAGATGAAACAAAAGACATTACGTCGGTGTTCCAGGCTGTCAATTGGCTGTGTGATATTGGCATCACCTATCAGTTTTATCACACGGTTTTGAATCCTATCTAGCAAGTGAAAAAATTTCTTTCCATTGTACTCCAACTTTGGGCGGATGAATGAATGCCTTATATACTGTAAACAGATCAGAGGGAATGAAATGTTTCTTACGTCATTTGAGAAAACTGACATTTCGCAGCATTTTTGACGACATCGAATATGTGGTCGTTGTAACGTAGGTTGTCATTGACACACATCTTTCCGAAGATGCAAGTGCTATCCATGGACAATGGCAGGGTGATTCAATTCCGCTTTAACGACAGCAGACAGTATTGAGTTAATATCGAAATTTAATGAGGTTAGCATCCTATCGTCCCTGTTCTACAGCCAAAGAGCAGAGACGTGAGTCCGGCAACGAATATAAAAAGCAGAGAATACTGTCATCAGCAAAGGAATATATTGGATTACAAGCACCAGACAAGAGATCGTTGTTGAAAATGAAAAAGAGTTTCGGAGACAGCACGAAGCCCTGAGGCACACCAGCATTAATTTTGTGAATATCGGACTTGAACCCATCCAAGACAACTTGCATTGAACGTTCAGAAAGGCAATTTCTAATCCATTGAAGAAGAGGGTCATAGATTCCAACAGCACGCATTTTCGACAAAAGATCCTGATGAGAACTTCTGTCAAATGCCTTAAAAATATCAAGTGCGACGGTCTTGCTTTCGCCAGATTGATGCACGCTTTGGTTCACCAGTGGATCTGTTGCTACGAAAACCGTATTGTTGGTCATTGAGAAGTCTTCGTGTTTTGAAATATTTCATGAGCTGACGGTTTGTCAGAGTTTCCATGAAAGAAGAGTCGTAAGTACAATGGGTCTGTAGGGGGAGAGTGAAAAAAATACGCTTTTTTTGGGGACGGGCTGTACAATTGCTGTTTTCCAACTGTTCAGTTCGTTAGTGGTTTCGCCAGCGAGGAAGACCACCTCTTCAGGAGAAGGTGAGAAATACCATTTGGACCTGCGGATTTGTGTATATTAAAATCTTTAGGTACTCTTCCTACTACATGAGTGCGAACGTGGATTCGCCCCATTGAATATTCGACGCCCTCAAGTGTAGGTGGCGACAAAGTACAATCTGGAAGTTTTGAGCTGGCCGTAAAGTGTGCAACAAACAGATTGGTCTTGTCCAAAGAGCTGACAGCTGAAATATCTTTATAGAAAATTTTTATTACCTTTGCGACATTCTAGTATTTTTTGGTCTTATTAAAATTTTACACGCTTAAGAAAGACGTTGCAGTCGTTTGAACTTTTTTTCGGTTTTCCTCTGTAGCCTCTTTACAGCTCATTTCATTTTCATTTCATTTATTGATTGATCGATTTACATCTTCTACATATAGACTCAAAGCCTTTAAATTTGTAAAAGTTTACATATTTTACATATTTAATTTGATGAAACACATTTTAGGAAATGAAAGAGAAGCTTTCTTATTTAAAAGGGATCTACTTAAGTATTATTATCAGCCAAAAATCTAAATACCACCCTCTCGAATTGCCTGGCTCCTCGCAGTTTTCTAATGAAAAGGGGTAGGGAGTTCCATTGCCTGATTACGTAAACAAAAAATCGGCCCTCAGAGCTGTTACAATTAAATTTCGGTTGAATAAGCACATAAGACCGGTTGGAGATACAGAATTCTATTTTTTTCATAGAGGTACAGAGGCTCTTTATTGATCAGCAAATTAGTTAATGTCTTAAGGGAACAGTATTTCATGTATGCAAATAGGTTGCACCCCAGGATGTTTTTTGAGTAGGCCGATATGTGGTCAAACCGTTTAAGATTGTACACGTACCGGACTATGTATATTGTTAAAGGCTACAATCAGGTTTCGTCTCGTTTCAGTATTGACAACAGAAAATCTGTAAGGATCGGCGTAAAAAGGGTTTTCGATAAGCTGAGCCTAATATGTTGGGATGTAAAGTTTTTTGATAGCGATAGAGTTCGTAACCAACCATATATCTTGCCAATTACTGACAGAATGTGAAGGTCCCAGGTAAGGGTAGTTTAAACCAGATGCCCAAGTTCTTAACTTTCTCCACATATTATATAACAGAATTGCCGAGATACAAGACAGGAAAATAACTCATGTCAAGTTTGGTTTTATAAATAATCATGCATTGAGATTTTTTTGAGTTTAAAAAAAGTTTATTCTTTTCGGACCAGTGAGCAATGCCTCTAAGGTCACTGTTCGGTTTTTGGCCCCGTCCTCAATCATTCCAAGCTTGCAGCTCAGGCGGATTTATGCGTCGTCGGCAAACATGTAAATTACTGAGTTTGTGACTGCAAGCGGAAGATCGTTTATGAACACACTGAACAGTAGTGGGCCGAGAATAGATCCTTGAGGCACTCCTGACAATAAATTTAGAAAACAGGACGAGTTTTTACCAGCAACGACAACTTGTCTCCGGTCAGAAAGGTACGACAACATCAGTGTAGCAGCACTTTTTGAGAAACGAAATTGATTTCTCAGTTTTGAGATCAACATTTTGTGATTGACCGTATCCAATGCTTTTGAAAAATCAAGAAAGGACACCTGGTCACTGTCCATTGTCTGTCTGATATCGTCAGCTACTTTTAAGATGGATGATGTGCAGCTATGATATTCTCTAAAACCAGTCTGATGCGGATTCAGAAGCTTGTTATTTTTAATAAAAGTCGACATCTGCTTGTGTTACATTTTATCAAGTACCTTAGACACAAAGTGGAGAATGGAGATCGGCCTATATTCGGGTGGCGAAAGAAAGTATTGGAACAACTTTTGCAAATTTCCAAGCAATCGGAAAAGATGAAGTTAATATAATAGTGTTACATACATATATGTGCAAGTATTGGAAGAATATGAGGCAAAATAATGTTAATGAATACTGGATTTATTTCTTCACAACCAACAGCTTTAGATTTGATATCCAATATAGGTCCTACAACATCTGCTCCATTTAATCTTTGAAAAAAGAATTTATTGTCACAGATACGGTCACTTAATATTTGAAATACATCTGGTACTAAGGCATTTGGTGAGGAGCACTGAACTTTGGCAAATTCAGCGTTTAGAGCATCTACGTGGATGTTTTCAAGAAGCTGTGCTTCCTGACGACTAACAGCTAGCTCGCGAATATTTTTCCTCAAAGTTTTAGGTGGAAAACTTTTATCGAATTTTACCGTATTCGCTTCCCTGATTTTAGCACGAACTTTGTTTCGCACGCAAGACAAAAAACAACGTGAAATTCGGCGAGACGAAAGCGTTTCCAGCGTTTATAGGCCAGATCCCTCAGTTTCATGGCATCCTGAATTTCAACTGTAAAGCAAGAACTGTTGTCATTACGTACTAACTTCCGTTTAAGTGGTACGTGTTTTTTAAAAAGGTTATCTACTGCATTTTGCAAAAAGCTGACTTGGTCATGAGCTGAGATCATGAAATAACCCTGCTACCAATTCACCTGATATATATCATGACAGCACTAGTCGCCTTTTCTTTTGGTTTGATATTCTTCATCCGATGAGTGATAAAGGATCTCATTCCAAAGATAATAGTGTCTGTGATCACATCAGTAGCGGCCACCACAGCCGTTATCGAGGAAACATAACGAGCCTTTAAAATTCCTAAAGAAGCTGTTAAGTCCGCTCCAATTGCCTTTCAGGTATTGTCACACAGGTCTTTTAGAAACCGTTTCTCTTACTGTGTGGTTGGTATACGTCTAATTAGGTGAGTGGTCCGAGGAGTCTAGATGGAATAGCACGCCAACTTTGTACTTATCAGGGTGAGAGGTTAAAAACAAGACCAAAGTGTTGGCGGCATCACTATCAACGCATGGTATTCGCGTGGGCTCATTTACAAGCTGAGTCAAATTGTTTTCCGTACCAAAGGTCTTAAAACACGGTCCTTCGGGTGTTGTTTGTCCAGAATGTCGAAGAAAACTAACTGTGCTTTTGGTTTGGTACAAATTGTGAGAGAACACTTCGAAACTAATTTACCAAGTTCGTCGATAAGGATAAGCCAAAGGGAAGGCCAAAGGAGGTTATTTATAATGAAAACAGCTACAGCTGTTAAAGAAAATCAAGCTACGGCTATTCTTTGTCTTGCTACCAGGTTCAAAGTCTCAACTGCTTCCATAAGTCGTCTTCTTTGAGTCATCGGAAAGGTAAGAAAACTGAAAAGTTGATGGCTGCAATATTTTTAACCGAGTGACACCGTGTGGACCCCTTTTGGCATCGAGTTGTCACCTGCCATGAAAAGTAGATTCTGTACGATAATAGGGTGAAGTCAGGGGAATGGTTGTGTGTGAATGAGCCTCCCAGGAGATTTGCCAAGGTTGAAAGGTAAAAAGGTTATGGACAGTATGGTCGACGAGTGAGGGAGTTGTGCGTTATTAGTTTCTTAGAGGCGGAGAAACAATCACAGCAGAGGCATACTGTAGAGAAATCAACACAATGCATAGTAAATTGTGCCAAAATTGTACGAGTTGCTAATACGAACATCACAGAGGTCGACCAAATGAGGTGAGTTCACCAGAAATGTTGAAAAAAATCCACAAAATGGTATTGGATGGCCGTAGATTGAAACTGCGTGATCTAGGAGATGGTATCAGCAGTAGGCTGAAAAATTGGACATGAGAAAGCTGTGCGCTAGGTGGGTGCTGTGATTACTCACAATGGAACAAAAACAGCGTCATGAGGATGTTTCAATCGAGTGATTGGCGAAGTTTCACAGCAATAAAGAAGAGTTTTTGCGTCAATTCATAACCATGGATGAAACATGGGTCCATCACTTCACATCCGACACGAAGGAACAGTCAAAAGAATGGACTCAAAGGGGAGAATCGGCTCCAAAGAAGGCGAAGACAGTTTCATCTGCAGGCAAGGTCATAGAGTTAGTTTTTTGGGATGCGTGTGGGACAATTATCTTCAGGAAGGAAATACAATCAACGGCGTGTATTATGCGAACTTATTGCAGCGTTTGAAAGATGAAATTAAGAAAAAACGGCAGCATTTGGCAAAGAAAAAAGTGTCGTTTCATCAAGACAATGTACCAATTCACTCATCCGTCAGAGTGATGGCCAAAATCAATGAGTTAAAGTTCAAATTGCTTCTTCATGCACCCTATTCGCCAGATTTTGCCTCCTCGGATTATTTTCTATTTCTGAATTTGAAAAAAAATGGCTCGGTGGTAAAAGGTTTGCCAAAGGTAAAGATGTAAACTCTGTGGTTGATGGCTATTTTAAGCAGCTCGACGATTCTCATTATAAACAGGGTATTGAATCTATGGAACATCGCTGGGAAAAGTGTCTTTAACAAAAGACCAAATTTTTTATGTTTTCTTTGTTAGGTTGGCTACTTCTGGGACTATCCTCGTACATCATAATGCAAACCCACGTACAGCACAGTTAATGCTAGCAGGCCTGGGTTATGAAGTCTAGTCATCCTACTCATCAGACTTGTCTCCTACCGATTACTAACTTCCCGAAGTGCAATAGGCAAGGACTTTATCACGCTTGTTTAGGAAATATTACAGAAATTGCAGACTAGTAGAACGAAAGAATGAATTTGCAAATTTTGCGGTGACTTAAAAGCTGAAGATGACATAGCGCACATATTCCTCTTCTTCTTCAAATAAGCGTTAAATGCTGCCCGTAGAAGTAAATAAAATGCCGCATATTCGTATCGCTTTTATACCGCTTGTGAGGCTGGTATGCAGATTGTTCTTATATCTGACGGCTTAGCTGAGCCATATACCCGTGGATAGAGAGCAAGATAACCACCTGAGCTCGAGACCCTGAGGGCAGAAAAACTTCCTTCTCAACCATCACTCTCCGTATAGATTTGGTCCATGTTCTACAATACTTGGCGCAATTTAGGCTTAAGTAATTTGATGTCATGACGATTTGTATCGGACGCCGGTCGTTTAACATCCACCTTTTGCTGCCAAACCAGATTTACCATCGTCCCAATCGTCCCAAAGTGTGAACAAATTTTAACTACTTTGGATCAATTGTAACTACAATATAATAGAGTTAGCGTAGGGTGGCAAACATGGCGTTTAAATGGGCTTTGTTTGACGGAGCCTTTAAATATATGAACGACACCATAAACAGATGATGGACAGTACGAACCTGTGCATCAACACACTAAGCCCTTTGACATCGCTTTGTTTTAAGAGACTCTTCTTCAAGCTAAACATACTACGCAGGTCGAAAGATCGATGTCATTAATATACTCTTGCAACGTGACTAAACAATATTGCGACGACTGGAAGTTGAAGACTATTTCCAGAAGCAATGGCCACTGTGTGATCTTGTATCGATTAGAAAGTAATCTTGGCATCACAAAATCTACAACTTAATCTTGAAAAGGAAACTATGCTGATGATAGGTGTGTAGGCAACTTGGAGGAAGAATCAAAGACAAGGACCTACGCATCTAACAGGTAGTGAGTGGTGATCATAAGGAAATGACACGGACGACTAAAACATCGATACGTATCTACCTGCGCTACAGTATCTGAGAGAAAACTGGACCTTCAATGTAATGAGAGGAAAAAAACTCGAATCCAAATCATAGAAATGAAATACTTTCGAAGAATTAAGGAACTGAATCTGATGCATGTGGAATCGGTGGAGAAAATTGTGCAGGATAAAAAACGTATATGAGTTGGACGGACATCTAACGAAGTCGAAAGGCAATAGACCTGTTAGAAAGTCTGGGAAGCAATAACTGAACGAAGGAGAGGGAGGGCAAAACTTATAGGGAATGCAGGAAAAGAGCAACAGACAGAAAGAAATGGACAATATTTCTGATAAAGGGAAAGACAGAAACCAGAGGCAGAACCGTTTTTAAACTAATTTTACTATGCAAGTCTTCTCTGAACAGGTAGGGTTATTATTAGGTCTTGTCTGCGTTATAGGTCACAATCGGATTGCGGGAAATAAAATCGTTGGCAACTTGTTAAGCATGGCCCAAGAAAGCACTTTTCAGAGCCAAAACCTCGCAAATACTACCCATGGCATTCAAAATTTCCATTGTCACTTCAAGCTAGGAGTAGAACAAAAAGAGGGAAGAACATCTCTTGACCAAAAAAAGACCAAAATTGGATAGCAACCAAAGGATCATAAGCTTAACCAAAACGAAAAGACAATTGTAGAATTCAATAAGAAACACAGTAGGCGCTGAGGATAGCATACCATATAGCCGAATATCACACAGTTAAGGTGAGAATGATCAATGATCTACAGAACAAACCAGTCAACATGGATGGGGAAAAGTGACGCTGCGCCAACTATATAGGCAAGCGTTTTCATATTAACACCGCGTACCAGATTCCCGCAAAAAAAATTCCAACGACCCGGTTGGCCGTTATCAGTTCGGGTTTAATCCGCTTTTTCGATTTTGTCTCTATAGAGACAAGCTATACAAAAACATTTATCTTTGAACTCATAACAAAGCCTTTCCTGAATCCAATCTGAAGGTTATTAGCTAATACCTAAGCACTGACTCTGGATTTCTCGTAAGGCAACTGTCGATGACGTGACTCTGCTGGACGTTGACAAATCAGACAAATATTTTCGACGTCTCAAAGATGGCTTTCAAAATCAGACTGCTTCTCTGCAGTTTAGCACTGCATTACGCGTTGAACCTATGTGACACAGCCACTTATCTTAAAAGATACTGAATGGCTTCAAATTGCACTGGCATATTTCCCGATATACCATAATGTCGTCGTTGAATCGAGTCCTCAGTAAGTCAATGATTTCATCGTCGGTATGGCTTGTAGGGCCATCATGCTGTAACCATATACTGTCTGGATCATCCGCATCAATGTCATTCAGATTTTCGAACAAATAATCATTGATCAGTGTCCGGTAACCTCCAACTCACAATCAGCTCCTGTTGACGAGGCAAATGAGCTAATAGCTCACGCCGTAGCTGGTATCTTTTATCGGTTGTGGTGACGGATGAGACCATCAAACACGCTTTTGCTTCATTTGATGGCTTCAAGTCGCATGACATCAATTTTGTCAGAGTTGATTTAAAAAAAATTATTGATCAGATCAGCACAACACTCTCAAAATAGGGTCTTCCTGCGTCGATACAATGCTTCCAACGAGATTTCCAGGCCTCCTCGGAAATGCCCTTTGGCTTTGTCAAGTGTCCCAAAATGATGTCCTTTCATCGGAGCTTTCCAGCGTGGAAACAAAAAGAAGTGTAGAGAGCCACGTCAGGACCGTTGGCAACTTTGAATTGCCTAGGAAGCGGGACACGAATGTGGACTGACGCATTGCAAAGTTTCCAATTCCGACGAGGCATCTGCATATGTAGCGACTTCCAAGGCAAGACTGAATTCAGTCACAGAATCATGGGAAATGAAATCCTCGAGAACTAAAACAAACGTTTTTCAGCACTCGAACCTGCGTTAGGACTGCGTGTGTCCCATTGACAGATGAGATGCATATGAGCATAACGGCATATGGCATTAATCTCCAGGTTACCGGCAGACAAAACGACTGCTTTCCGATGACGCTTCTAAGAGGACTGCGTCTTTCCTGCGACTCTGAGAAGAAAAGATTGCAGCCTGCTTACTGGAAACGTAACAGGCACTAGGCTCTTTCGAAGCAATTGTGTGTATGCTGGGCTTAAGTGACACAACACCCTGCGTTGATAGCGGTAAAAGTGAACCGACGACACCGCGGAGCACCAACTCTCTGAGTGTCTGGCCTGCACTCGTATCATGCTGCAGGAACTCAAGGATGATGTGGTGGGTGCTGGTACTGTAGGCACTTTATTATAGAAGTGCTGACACATCTTTCTTCGAAAGTCTGCGAAATTTCAGAAAAATGAACTTACAAGGTGTATGATGAACTAGTTATTTGTTCCGGAGACCTGGACTGGTTCACCTTTAAAAATGGAAGAATGTAGTAGCAGCCTTTAAAAAAAAATCGATCCCCTACTCTCAAATGTTATAACTACATCTGCAAACCAGATACTCAATTACATCCAAAGAACGACGGTGTCTACTATGTCCCCAGTGGCATACAGGCTGCTATCGGGTAATGTGCTATTGCTGGTAGGTACAAGATCGAGTACAATTCCCACAGACTTACAGCATTCATCTCAACATACAAGTACACATTACGAAAACTAATAAATTGCCTCCAGATGCGCAAAGAAAGACGATGCGTCATCCCATGTGCTTTTCACATTCCAAAAAGAGGAAAACTCTCTTAGCAATCCGGCTTAAGAAGGAATCTGAATAAAACTTCCCTTGAAAGCTGCTGAAATTACATAATTCAAGTGCAGACAAAGCCTCCTTTCCCGGGAAGAATCAACTCACTTCCCCAACTCTAATCAATTTCACCATCTCTGTAACTGCTCAACAGCAGACAAAAAAAAGGCGACCAAAGCAGCTGCAGGTTCTAACTAAATTTAAACAAATAGTCGACTGTATTCGCAATAACAATGGCAAAATATAAATTCTACAGAAGACAGAGAATAGAAATTTCCACAGAACTACGGGCTACAGACTACGGACAAAAGTTAGCAGAGAATCTTCTTACCTCCGACCACAAAATCGATGAAGTGTGTTAGTATTTCAATTTCAATGTCTCACATGCAAAATTTCCACTTAAATTCGCATCCAAACCAACTCTCAGTACTCTTACACAGGTCAGGATTCTAGAAATTATCCTCCCATCACCCAGCTGCTCGGCAGGACAACCAAGAGATATGTACCTACATCCAGAACGAGAAAGGAAAAAACCTTTCAATCGAATTTTTATTGCGCAAATTAATGAGATTGTGCAGCTTGAAGCTACTCTCCATATGTATTGGAAAATTTCTACTCAATATCGAAAATATCGAAAACAGGAAAACTTACTTCTCTGGAACTGCAGCCCACCGCTCAGGACCTGATGATCCGTGCAATCCTCAGCAACCGTACGAAATTGAAAACTCTTCCCCTTTAAATTAGCAACTAGTGCACAGCGCCCTTTTTTCGCTTCTTCTTGGCTTTCCGTTCAATTGAAACACTTTTTGCGCTGTTGCCCGTTTATGCGGTGTCCCGCTTTAGAGTTTCTATTCTCGAGCGTCCAGAGACCCACCGCTAGCGCGTTAGATAATACACACAAATTGTTCAAACTATCAAAAAAAAAAAAAATAAAAAATCCCAGCCACAATATACTCCGCACGGATTTTTGTTTATAAAAACTTTTTAACGTTTGCGTTTTGGCTGTTCGCCCGACACTTTTTCATTAAATTTTCAGCGGAGTTTTTTTTTTGTTTGCCCCGATTGCAAAGTTCTACGATTAATTGTAGTCAATTCGAGTTTACAGTAGTGCTGTAGTGTTTGATAGAGGGATAAATGATTTTTACTTTTTATTGCAAGTGTAATAAAATAATAAAAGAAATTAGAGAAGGAGACAACTTCCGATATACGGAAATTTTATTGAATTGGTTGGTCGTTTCTGATCGCTGTGCCGTTTAGAAATCAATCTCAAGAACTATGGTTGGTTGAATGGTGACCACCAGCCTATTTGCGGTAGTGCTGTCTCGTTTATGGTGTATGGTTCATCGAAGGGTGCGCAAGTGAGCTGGCTAGATGAGATGAAAATTTACTAGAAAAAAGATTCATGGAAAAAGAATCGCTGGGTAACGTCAGCGATATGCGATTTCGGATTTCCATAGATGTGGATGGTTCAGTGTGAAGTTGGGTAGAGTAAAAATGGTTTGGAAATGTAATGCGCGCCTCAAAAATTACCATTCGTTGTTTTTTCCTTTAAATAATTTATTTTTTTATTTATTTATAATATTACTGATGTAGGTAATAGAAATGTTTCAAATTCATTTGCGGTGTAGGACTGGTTATATTTTTAATGAATTTATCTCCTAATCTATACCGACGCGGTTGTTGTATAGCTTCATTAATAGATGGCGTTTGACATGATTGCGGAAACATTTTTAGAAAATACATTTGGACATATGGAACGGATGTTTTTGACATCGATATGTCTTAACGCTGGGGGTCAACATTTTTTTCTGTGCGTCGTTTTTGCTGTATTCCGAAATCTAAAGCAGCCTGTAAACGCTAAAACATGGTACTAGTAAACATGATACCACTAAAACCCGCAGACGCTGAGACCAATTCACTCCAAAATAGAGGGTAGACTGTCAGTATTTGGAATGTTCGCCATTTTTTCTCGATTATTTTATGCGTTCATACGACGAAATTCACTGATAAAACGACTTGCTCCAGTAAATGTTGACAGATGAGAGCGCAACAACTCAAACATAGTATCAGCAACACAAAACCCCGCCGATAAACACCGACAAAAATCAAACCAGTTTTGATTTTAGTGAGACCAAAAAATGTGTACGCGTACCAGCCCGCAGACGATCAACATCAGCTAAAACTGGGTTTGTTTTAAATGTTTACTAGCACCATGTTTTAGCGATTACAGGGCGCTTAAGGCTGAATTAATGCGTGAATCTCGTAAACGTTAGCGGGACCAATTACGCAACGGTGTAAAATAGAGAAAGCTGCTAATCGTAAACGTGAATCGCGTAAACGACAGTCAGATGCGAAACCAGAAGCCAACAAACAGCGAATGCAAGACGCTAAACTTAAAGTAAATCTTGAAATGGAGGAGCAGAAACCTAAATCCGAAGAACTATAAGTCGATGATGCTGCTGATCGTGAACACGAATCCCGTAAACTACAGGCAGATGCAAAACGCAGAGCCGACTAACAGACGATAGACTTAAGGTAAAGCTCGAAATGGAGGGGCGGAAACGTAAATTTAAAGAATTACAAATTGATGATTCAATTTCCGAACCCCTGAGAAAAGTCTGCGACCCAGCGCGTGCCTGCAGATGTAGGATTTGAACTTTGCTTCATCGAAAACAGATTCAGAACATCGTGTTCGGTTTGCGATCGTTTATGATTTGATTAGCGAAAAATATGCCGACTAAAGTCCATGCAGTATGCGCGTTGTGTGATACTTACTAAGACGGTTTTTGCACAGCGCATGAGTTTGATACACATGTTTTGGTTATTTTTTTTTTAACTGTCCTTCAGCGATGCGCGCATTTTTACACGAAGCCTTTTTCTCATTCTTTGGTTCTTCATGTTATTTGACAGCTCTCTTTCATTTCATCTTTGGCGCTCAGTGTTGAAAGTTGAAAGTAAAATTGATTATAAAAACAAAAATGGCATTTGCAGAACTAAACAATTTATTGGACTCTGCGGAAATGGTTATTGATTGCATAGATACCGACTGCAGTTCGGACGGGTACATTTCATATTTGAAAATGAGCTCGCTTGTTAATTCTTTGGTTCATTTAAATTCATCCGCCATACTGAAATATTGTGCTCGTAACAACAGCCAAAGAAGTAATGAAGCAAATGTGAAAAAAAAGAAGAAGGAGAAAAATGTCAAAAACATGCAACGGAAATCTTGCTCGCCATGTATCGAGAAATTCTTTTTTGTTTCATTTCCCTCTTATCTCTCTCTATTCCACTTATTTGAATCTCTCTAAACATGCGCTGTGTAAAAGCCGTCTAAAGGGTCTTTCATTAAGCGCTTCTTATCTTTAAATTTAAATAAAACAAAGTGTGTGTGAGATATCATGGAAATTTTTTTATTCGTTTGAAAGGCCTATCGATGCCGTTATGTATGGAATATAACATCGTTCACATGTCCGCTGCGGCTTCTCTGGGGGGCACGCATCCGAAATGTCCTATTTTCCATGACTCTGGCGCATAAATCAGGCTGAATTTGATAAATGGCAATTGTTATGTTGGCTTTGAAGGCCGCTGTGGTTTGTGGCTTATTCGCATTGACCTGAGACTTTAGAAAACTCCACAAGAAAAAGTCTAACGGGGTCAAATCGCACGATCTCGGTGGCCAGTTCATATCATCTGCACGTGAGATGACCATGCCCTCGAATCGCTCGTGCAGAGTTTCCAATGTGGCGTGAGCTGTGTGGCACGTAGCGCCACATGTCGTTGGTGTCCATATAATCCAATTCAGGTCAAGAAATGGGCCTCATCGCTGAAGATGATTTTTCGATGAAAATTAGGGTCAGTTTCCAACTGCTCCAGAGCCCATTCAGCAAGCACACGTCATTGTCTATGATCGTTCATCTTCAGCTCCTTGGTCAGTTGAATTTTGTACGGATGCAGGCCTAAGTCACGAAGCAAAATTCGCCAAGTTGTGTTCTGCGAAAGGCCGAGTTCTTGTGAGCGACGCGAAATCGACTGCCTCGGATTCTCCTGCACACTCTCACGGACAGCGGCGATGTTTCCGGCAAATCTTCGACATACGGGTGTTGGTTTATCGTTTACTGAACCAGTGGACTCAAATTTATCCACCACACCGCGAATAGTCCTCTCGGTAGGACGATTATGGCGACCGTAAAATGGGTGAAGTGCGCTGAACGTTGCCCTAACAGACTACCCTTTTTGATAAAACACCGTCCATGGTGATTTTGCAAAACAGACTGAATAAAAGACGACAATTTGACAGATGTAGCTTCAACAATATGGCCGCTATCAACTGTTAAAGTTCGGAGGTCCCTATTAGAAGACCCTGTATAAAGAGCTACTCGATATGAAACATCCTCGTTTAGCGACGGTAGACATATTCATGTTCCAATGTACTACCATGCAGCGGAGGTACTTGACATCAGTTTACTGCTGGGGCAGGTTAGGGTGGTTTGTAAATTGATTTGACTGCTGAATAAAAATATATATAAAAATGCTTTCGATAAGATCAAAACACTCGGTGAAATTATTTAAAGAGCAAATCAGTCAGACTAAAAAGAATCTCAAATCTGCAGGCACCTATTGTACTTTAAGTGGAAAGTAGAGACGTCACTTTCCATTGATTTTTTTTCCGTATGAACAGAGCACTCAGCCAAAGAACTAGTTCATTGTACTTCTTGTATGTTCTTTTTATTGACATTTCTCTGACTTCCGAAAAAAGTTGAATAAGCGCTTCAGTGATAAATTGGCTACAGTACCAACGCTAAGTACCTGGAGACTTCAGACCGGACGTTCAAAAGTTGTGCTAGGTGAAAATTGAGTAAATTGTGTCCGGCACAACTTAAGTACTTAGCAAAAACGTAGTGCCTGATCAAGATCTCTTAGAGAGTCATGTCATTTGCAGTTATGCTCACATGAAACCCAACTGTCAATGGAAGTCCTAACCGAGGACCCAAGCAAATCTAATGCAGGTTCGGTTCTTAAATCACTCTCCTCTGAGTCTTGTCCAGCAAGTTCATCGAAGATTTCATTTCCCGTGATCTCATTGTGACCCAGCCACAGACAAGACTCACTGAATTTAGCATTCCGACTTCGTTCAGTTAAGGCTCGCACTTTCAAACTAGCTGGAAAGTCTTAAGTTGGCTGGAGTTGGTAAAGCATTTGCATCTGTTGCAAATCACCATATAGTTCGTTGCCATCAGGAATATGCAAGTATACTCGTATCTCAGTTTGGAAGACAGATGCTGGCTCGCTCAGATTGTGGTCAAAACCATTCTTCAGTTTAGGGCAAGTCGGTTTCGTATATTTTCAGTAACGGTAGGTCCATAAGACCAGAGTCAAAAGACAGTCGAAGCGCGAGATCATCAAAGCTCCAGTGCATGTTGTACTCGTATCAAACACCACACCCCTTTAAATTTATTTTGGCTTTGAGAGTGCAGTCCATGACATGAAAATCAATGGGAGGGCGATTAATCAGTGCGCCTAGAGCAGAGCTTGTCGAGATAAGGAAAGCCCCCAAGCAGCCAAGGCAGACTGTTCTTTTGAGTCTGGTAAGAGCATCAGTGACGGATTTTAGTGGGAGCTTGTTCCACCACACAACCGACAAATAGAATATAATTGGCCTTATCACAGCCATGTAGATCCAAAAGAACCTTCTTAGTGACCATGTTATGCCAACGGCTCCTTTGCGCTGTCAGAAGGCCGATAGAGCCTCAGACTCTTTCGACGTAACATATGTATTTAGTCAAGAGATTTTGTTATACATGATGACACCCAAATGCTTAGCTCCTTTGGAAAAACGGATGATAATGCCTTTAATCACTAGATGAGTAAGATTAGTCCAGTTCATCCATAGTCCATCTGCATCATAGACTAACTATACCTAGATATCAAACTTTCCAGATATTGGAAAATCAAAACCGGTTTTCTACTGATCGCCCCTATCCGTGTGATCTTGCCTGTGAATACGTGTAAATTATCATCAATGGCAATTTCCCTCTCCTTTTATACAAACCACGCCCATTTTGATCAAAAAAATGTCGTCTCCATTACACACACTCATGCAAATCGCTCTCATTTTAGCAATTTCACTTGTAAATTGCTCTCCTTCTAGCAAATTTTGACAAAGTTATAGAGATGCAGAAGTGTTGGAATTCACTTACAGTGTGTCTGTGCAAAAGTTAAGGGTTTGCAAAAGTATTAGTAGAGTTTGACATCTAGTTAGTTTATCTATGATCTGCATATGGCTTTGCGTAGAGGTTAGAACCAGTAAGCCAAAAGTTGTGATGTGTCGTGATTTTGTTTTTTTCTGGGCGCTGTATGAACTTGAGTCTTATTGCTTTGGGTGATAGGGACTAAGCTGGAAACATCACTTTTCTAAATTAGCAATATCTACACACGTCTATCCAATCTTGAAGAAGGCTGATGATAATAGCTTAAATCGAATAAGGCTGCAGGCGCTCACGGGTTATCAGGTAAATTATTTAAGGCAGCGGTACGATGCGCGCAGCGACTTATTTGTAAGAAAGTGTGTCCAATGAATCGAACGCTGAAGAAAGGAGAGTCTTTGAACTGCACCAATTACAGAGGATTCAGTCTCTTAAACAACTGTAGTGTGAAATTGTGTTCGATGGTGAACAACGGTGGCGGATACGAGTACATACATATATACTGAAGGGACTGGAGAATATATTGAAAGAGACGAGATAAATATGAAAACCGGCGAGATACTCAAATCCTTCTAAGGCTGAAGGAGTTCAAACAAACGAGGACGTTCTACATAACGAGAAAAATCATCTCTCTACGCTTAGGAGGCATGCTCGTACATCCATTTATTTACAAATCAGTACAGGAGCTACTATTCGTGGATGAGGCGGGATTTACAGATTCTGCGGACTCCATGATCTCACGATTTGATCCAAATTTTTAATGTTACATTAGTTACCACATTGAATGACTCGAACCATAGAATTGAAGAGCGGACTTGGAAGGAGTGGAGCACTGGCGTTCATTCAAAGTCAATGGTTTACTTTTCTTTCTTTTCTTTTTCTTTTATTAACAATTGAAATATGTAACGCGTGTAATTACATCTAATGTTACATATTTCTTCCACGTATCTGCATTGCTTTTGCGCCCCTTGTGGGATTAGTTAGGTTTCACGGATCCTAAAAACCATTCCTCGCGGGCTGCTTTATTTTAGGCTACCTCAGCCGTAAGACCAAGAGCTTGGTGATGTTTTCGCATTTGAGTGTTCCAATTATTTTTCTTTCGGCCTCTTCTTTCTATCCCGGCTTGAACTTGAGCCTCTATTGCTTTTTGGACGACCTTTGTTGAACATAGAATAACCAGCTAATTTGCTGGTGTTTCTGTCATCGCTTTCTTAATGTAGAGACGCCCGAGAATGAGGGTACTTCTTATAAAATCTCGCTTTGTTACGACCGTTAATATTCGTACTTCCAAACTTTTTCATTCCGTCGCTGTCATTTTTAAAGCTGGACGAAAGTTGTCGCAAAATATTGCAGAGTTTTCGCGCCATTTAAGCCACCCCGCACTGTTGGCCATAGTCCATCTAGTGTACCATTCTATCATAGTCCTCAAAGGGTAGTAGAACGCTAATGCCACCAGCGTGAAGACCATACTAAGCAGTGCACATCTGTGGGTGAAACTGAGTCTCATGAGCATCTTCTGGGTTTGCGTTGCTCCAGGAACAACAATTTTGCTTATTCAGGCAGCCATTGATCCAAACGTGAACCCTTCCATTTAGCACGATTATTTGGTAAATATAAGGGCCGATTCAAGCTGCCCAAGAGTCCAGTCCGCTGGACGTAGTCTCCTGGGTTTAGTTCCTGCACCAGCTGGATTTTAAAGGGACCAACTGATGGTACCGACGTCGTCTCGTAGTTGCGACCACCCGACAACAGCACCCATAACATTGTGCTGAACCACAACTTGCGGATGGTTGCTGTCCAGAGCAGTAAAACAATTACATGCCGGCCAATGAGTAAAAGGAATTCCTTCGAGAAGGAGTTAGACTATACCCGTGGTAGACAAATTTTGCGCCATAGAACCATATACCAGTATATCGGTGGCATTCCTCTTCAGAGACGAAAATATGAGGTGTCACTTTACGAGCCTGAAGCTACTCATCCCATCCAATTTGTAGTAGAACTCGTATTGCTGTTTCGTTGCCTTCAGCTTCAAGTGAAAGAAAATTATAACTTTCCGGCATGTAGGACTAATCCATCATCAATTGCACAATATTCGTAAAACTATCGACACAAGGCACTCTTCCAGTATTATAGATGTCCGAACATTCTAAGGGGCCAATTGGGTACCCAGTTGCAGCTAAGGTACGTCTACAGGTAGGTATCTCAGATTCCACAACAACGGGGAAATACTGTGAAGAGATCTCAAGCTGAACAACTGTAAACGACCAGAACTCGACCAGAACGCTCGACCTCTCCGGCTCATGCTTTTTACGAGCAAAAAAGAGGAAAGCACGCCATCTCCTTATGATCAGAAGTGGAGACGATGTTCAGAGACTGTGTCATAAGGTAAAAATAACTTTTCAGGACTAAAAGGTCAGAACATATGGTTGACTTGTGGAGAATGATAAAAATTCTTAGTCGTAGAGTCACGGGTGTTGATGACAGTTCACTATCTACTACTTCTGCAGACAGTTGGATAATGAAATCTAAGACCTTCGCTCACCCGACCAAAAGCAAATTAAGTAAGGGTAACAGAATTTAAACTTGAGTACGGGTTCTTATAGAACAAAGGCGTCTAGACCACAAGGCCTCTCTCCGAATCTCAAAGTCGTCTGAGAAAGGTGACATCGCGCAGAAGATCTTGTCTGCCGTATTGTGTGAACGCCTGAAACCATTTGTCAATGATCTTATCGGCAGGTGTATATATACGACAACAGCGACCTGGTCAGAAATCAGTGATCTGAGATAACTACATAGAGCATGTAGAGCGAATGAATACAAACGCTCCAGCCAAAAGAATTTTGGAGCACGCAAGCTGGAGGCGCTTATTAGCGCTGGTTTACCCTGGGAAGATGGTAGCTGTCCTTTAACCTGGATTGGACTAGGAGCGCTACAATTAAGTTCGTAGCGTAGTGCTTGCTTTACCCCCCCAGTGGTGATCCCCGTCAACAGCTTTCAATTCTTACTCTTGCAGGGCGTGCTCGACCAATGCAATAATACTGGCCTACGCCGTCATAGAACGTGAAATCCCACAATTTTGACGAACCAGGTAAAAGCCTCGCATAATGACGAATTCACTATTGACGACTCTTACAAGCGACTGCTACAATGCAGACATAACCGCCATCCAAGAGGTGTGATGCGATGAGCCCGACAAAAAGAGGTAGAAAAACAGTGATATCTACTTGGAGAATGTTACAGGTAACCAGCGCGACAAGGACAGCAGACGCATCGTTTATTCGGATGTGGATTCGCAGTCAGACTTAGGAAACAAGCCCTGAGATTCACCCATGTAAGCGAACGCCTGATGAATATTAGCATATAAGCCTAAATTCTTCAACATAGGCCTCTTATATGCCACGCCTCAATAGAGGCGAAGAACGACTTTACCAAAGACTACGAGCTCCTCGACAAAACATACAAGAAATGCGCTAAATACGACGTGAATATCGTTCTTGGCGATTAGCAGCTACGCAAGGGGAGCATCTTTGATAATACGGTCGGAAAGTACAGTCTACGCGGCATCACATCCGGAAACGGACACAGGTTTAGTGATTGACGGAATGTTTCACCTTGATATCTATAAAGGAACCTGACTGACGCCTGACCAATTGATCATATAGTGTTTTGGATGCGCAGGTTCCGAGCAGCTAATATCGAGTCGGAGCATTATTTTGTTCTACAGAAGAAACTGATGGGGATATTGGCTACAATCACAAAAGATCGAAAGAGCCTTTCCGATCGAGTAGAAGACCAGTGGCATCACACAAAGAGCAATCAAAGAGGTCGCCTCTGATGTACTAAGTTCCAACCTGCCGAAAACAAAGAAACCCTGGTTCGATGAGGAATGCATGCAAGCAAACCTGGAAAAACAAGGGATGTATAGAGCGGCCCTGCAGAAAAGAACGAGAAGGGCTCGCGAACTCTATGAGCAGAAGAGAAAGGAAAGAGTGCGAGAAACGCTAGATCGGGCCTTAGAGAACTGTTAACGGAAGAATGGAATTCGGAAGTTTTACCAACAAACAAAACAAACAGAAATCTGCAAGGATGGAGAAGGAAGCCTTATTGTAGAACTGTAGTCGATGCTGAGAATCTGGAAGTATTATTTCTGCAGACTGTTAAACAGTGATGACGAACAAAAATGTGAAACAAGACGATCCGTTATCATGTGATTTTTTTCAAACATCGTTTTTAAAAGAATTATGCGATACAGATTCTGCAGATTCACTGCCTCTCAAAAGTCTTTGGAGTTACTCGCATACGCAGACGACATTGACAACTCGTATATCACTATTTTGAGTTGCATTCGACTTAACGATTCGTTCGAATGAAAAAAGTTCACTATCGAGTGAATTTATAGAATAAATTTACATTTCGAAATCAGCTGTGCTGTGAGGTAAACGTCAAAATATGTTCATTGCATCACAATGGCCTTATATTTGGAAATATGGGAAGAACTTTAAACTAGAATATTAATAGAAGAAGGATTCGGGATGGATCTAACTCATTCAGCCTTAAGATAACAAGTACGTTCTGAGGCAAACAATTTTTTTTTTCGTCTTTGCAAAGATGCCTTCAAGTATGTTTTGGACGAACTGGCAACTGGTCGCAGATATACAATGACTCGATCAGTATTTGCCAGCATTCCGACCGCTATAATGTTAGCTGCTCCTTTTCGATTTCTTGCAGATGGTGGCTATCAGCACACGTTAGGCAATATCCCAGTCAAGTGTTTCGAAAGTACTCGTAGTAAAGCAAGTGCTACACATTTTGGAGAGAAAGCATTGCCAGAAATGTATAAATTTTCAGCTGTCGAAAAATTAAAAGAATAGATCATATGCTTTTATAAAATTTGCTAAATCAAGAACAATTGTAAGCAGCATGTACTCGTAAGTGTTTCGTTTTTGACAGAATTTTTCGTTCGCGTAAAAAGTGACATTTGTTTCGTTTCGTTCGAAAGTCGGAATACAGTCAACTTTCGAATGAGAAATTAACTTTCGAAAGGTATCGATACAAATCGAAAGTCAGAATACCAATTACTCGATTTCAAATAATTTTCGATACATTTCAAATATCAGAATAAGGGTGATAATGAGAAGAATACGGTGGAGTGTTTGCGACTATTAAAGCAAAAGTATCAAAGATGACCGCTAAGTCAATGAAGGAAAAACAAAGTATATGCACACAACATCGACGTCTAGGACAATACCTTCGAAATACGTGATGCTAGACAGCTACAACATTAGTAGGGGACTCTATCTACCTCAGTTCCGCTATCACCTCCGACAACGAAACCAGCGCGCGAGTCACGCGAAGAATCACTCCTGCTAATCGTTGCTTCTTTGGACTTAGAATGCAATTGAGTAGTATGGTAAAGCCCTATCTCGAGCAACTAAAGTGACATTATACAAGACACTGAGCGTCCCAGTCCTGCTTTGTGGTGCAGAATCTTCGACGTTGGTGATAGCGGATAAAAAGGCTCTGCAGCGCTTTGACATAAAAGTTCTTCGGGTAATTTTTAGTCCCCTTTCCATCAAGGAGGATGGAGAAGACGTTCCAACAACGGACTGTACAGCAATGTTGCGCCCCCGCCCAATTATCAAGGCCTCGCCCATCAATGACCAGTTATAAGTTGCCGGTCATAGGTCTTGTTCCTCCTACCAGTTAGGAGCCCCAAGGAGAGGATGGAAAGAGAGGTACCGATGAACGTTGGTTTTAAATGTTTGAAGGTTATAATGACTAGGAAATAAAGAGCTAGTCAGGGCATTCCATAAGCGAGTTGTACGGCTTAGGAACGAATCACGATATTTTAGAGTACTTCCGAAAGTGGGCTTGAGGATATAGTTATGAGCATTCATAGCGAGACCGGTGTTACGGTTAAAAGTTTGAAGGGGCGGAATGCTACGGGCGATTTCTATGGAGCACTGGAAATAGCGATAAAACAGACTGAGATAGGAGACATTACGTTGGTGTTCGTGGGTGTCCATTGTTTGAGTAATATTAGTATCACCTATGAATTTTATCGCACGGTTTTAGATGCTATCTAGCAGGTGCAGAGATAGGCGCACCCGACCAGATGTGGGCATTGTACTCCAATTTCGGGCGGATAAGCGCCTTACATATTGAGGTCAGATCAGAGGGGGTAAAGTATTTCTTACATCGCTCCATACACACATACCGAGAATGGAAAGTAAGAACGATGTGACATGAACACAATACTACTGGAATTTGCCTTTTTGTTACCACGACTCGTGTGACCTGGTGGAAGAGGTATGTTTTTGAGAATGTCGGACAGTCAGTGCCTAGATCTAACCTGTAGAGTTAAGAAAATGGATTAGATCTTATATTCCTTTTCGCGAAATGTCGTTGAGGTCATCGAAGAATGGTTGGTTTAGTGCACGTAGTCTGGCTCTTGCTACTGCCGAACATTTGCAGAGGAAATGGGGGAGACTTTCCTTCTCATTTTCGTTATATGGGATACCTAATTTTGCCCCATGATTATATCCGAGATTCTGGCAATATCTGGGCGGATTCTGTTTAGTAGGTCTTTTGTTCTACTCTTATCGTTACAGTGCAATCGGATACGAGTATGCGGCCATTCCAACGTAAGTTGTCATTGTCGACGGTGCAAGTGCCATCCATGGATAATGGCTGGGTGTTTAAATTTCGCTTTAACGACAGCAGACAGCATTGTGTTTTGGAAGCATTAAATTCTACTCTGTTAGTGGTTCCCCAATTAGTTATGCTGTTAATATCAGAATTTAGTGAGTTTAACATACTCTGCCGTTCCCGTTCTACAGCAGGGAGGTGAGCCCGGGAACGAATATGAAAAGCAGAGAGTACTGTCGTCAGTAACGGAATATATTGGATTAGAACTAGCAGACAAGAGATCGTTGATGAAAATTAAAAAGAGTGTCGGAGACAGAACGGAGCCTTGGGGCACACTAGAATTTATTTTGTGAATACCAGACTTGAAACCATCCAAGACAACTTGAATTGAACGTTCCGAAAGGTAATTTCTAATCCATTGAAGAAGAGAGTCGTCAATCCCAAAACACGCATTTTCGACAAAAGTGCCTGATGCCAAACTCTGTCAAATGCCTTAGAAATATCAAGTGCAACTATCTTGCTTTCACCAGATTGATGTACGCTTTGGTTCCACTTTTCGGTGAGATATGCCATCAAATCACCAGTGGATCTGTTGCTATGAAAACCGTACTGCCGGTCATTGAGAAGTTTTCGCGTTTCGAGATATTTCATGAGATGATGATTTATCAACGTTTCCATGACCTGGGAAAGAAGGGAAGCAAGTGCAATGCGTTTGTAGGAGAGAGAGAAGATTCGCATCTGCTCGGAAAGTGTCCTAAAGAGTAGGATTGATGAAAAAGCTTACGCAGTGGTTTTGCCAGCGTGGAAGACCACCTCTTCAGAAGAAGGGGAGCTAAACCATCTGGACCAGCCGATTTTCGGATGTTTAGTTCTTTAAGAACTCTTACTACTACACGAGTGCGAAAGTGGATTTGTCCCATTGCAGATTCGACGCACTCAAGTGTAGGCGGAGACAAAGCACAATCTGGGAGTGTTGAACTGGCCGCAAAGTGTGCAGCAAGCAGATTGGCCTTGTCCAAAGAGCTGACAGCTGGAATGTCATTGTAAATGAGCGCTGGGATGGAGGATGAGGCAGAATCTCTAATATTTTTGACGAACGACCAAAAATTTTTACTACCTTTGGGACATTGTAGTATTTTTTGTCTCAGTTTTTGGTCGTATTGGAATTTTACACGTTTAAGAAAGGCGTTGCAGTCATTTCTGGCTCGTTTGAACTTTTTAGTATCAAAGGATTGACGGAAAGCGATGTCAAGGCGTATCCTTGCTCTCATGGATGTACGGGCATCCCGTAAACTTAAGTCAACACGTGTTTTACGTGTGTTTACGTTAAAAACCAGAGACTATCTGCACTGCAATGCTGACCTCATCAGAAAACCTCGGATAGCCCGATGGCTTGGTCATCTTGAACGCATCGACACCGGCACTCCGACCCGGAAAATTTTCGATACTCCAATCCAGAGGGACAACGCGTAAGAGGACGACCTCATCTAAGGTGGAGCAGAGAAGTGGGATGTTAGCTGAGGCCCTGGTCCACATCGGACTGTACCGCCATCTAAGTAAGTACATAAGTAGGTTAGTAAAATACCTTCAAGATCTCAAGCGGTGTGGGCTGTTCATTTTTCTGCATAGTTGCTAAACCCAGGTTCCCCTGGTCATTTTCGCAGGAAGTTGCGGCCGTGGATTCCGCACTGGTGGCATCCATTTGTGCTTGGTCCTGGTATAATGGTAAGCTCTTCTTTGAAATGAAGTCTACAGAGAGTATTGTCTGCTTATTAAACAAGCATTCCTTTCTATGTTGAAGCATACACATATTCCTAAAGCGTCCTCGAATCAATGACTAAATGAAAATAGTATTTAATCTTTTTAAAATTTAAATTTACAAATTAAAAATAAATTGATATTTTTACATTTCGTTATAGTTATCCATTTAAATTTACAACTTTAATTAAAGTTAACCTATTTGTTTGTTATAAATTTAAAAAAAAAAAATTATTAATTTCTCATTCCAATTGATTTAAAAAATATGTAAACCATTTTATTCTCTGGAACTTATTCAAAAAATTATATAATTTTACTCATTACAATTAATTGACAATAATAATTAAAAAATTAAAAATCTTAAAAAATATCACGTAACACTCTGACTAGATCGTACACACATTTAAATTGCTCGTTTTTGTAATTTCTAAAATTGAACGCTGCCTTTACAATTACTCGTATTAGTAGGTCGGTTAAATATTAGTTTTTGGCACTAGAGTTATATATATAAGGATTAAAGGGTTATCGAAAAATTACGATGGCATTTTTAATTAGGACTAGAAGGATCATTATGTGGTCCGGCCAAGAGTTGCTGGAGCTTAGCTGCAGCTGGGAATGAGCCTAAATCCAATGGCGCTGCTCCGGTTGTACTTTGAATGTACGCTAGTAGTCTGGAAATATTGAAAGTCAGTATAAAAAAAAATAAATAAATGTATCGTAAGGGTCAGGACCTTCTTAATTCATCTAGTGCATTCTGTTGCATAAGAATATAGTTCTTAGCAAGTAGAAGCGTTGCAATCTTGGAGAGCTTTCGAACAGAAGGTGAATGGGCATACGGGATGACACTTCGCAGTTCATCTAGAGCATCGTTCAAATCGTGCATTCGTCGTCTTTCCCTGTGAATAAAATAAGAAATAGGTCTTTAGTAAAATGTCCTATTGGAATTGGAAATAAGTCTTACCTTGCATTGATGTTGAGCCTCACAACTTTGCCTTGACGATTTTTCTGCTTTCCGCCGGAACTGGGCGAAGGCATTGGGGATTTTTCGCGGCCACTTCCGCTTGGCTTATTCTCATCAGTTTGCGTAGGTTGAGGCAGAGTGAGACTGCCTTGAGCGTAGAAGCCACCAATTCCAACAGCACCCAGAGGTGTACGACGACCCGGAACACTTTGTGGTGGACTTGATGTTGGCCCTGGATGTCCGGTAAGCATATTTTGTGTCGGTGGCAATGGAGGATGCCCATGACTATGTATGTTAAATCCAAAAGGCAAATTGGGATCCATTGCGAAATTTCTGCAAGAGAAAGGATAACACATTTTCGATTAATAAATGGTTGGGTATATAAGACTTAGATTTACTAATTATTCTTAGCATGTTGTAAATTGTTACTGAATCGATTTTACAGAGCTTCACGATCTAGGAAATATGTCAAAGACATGTAGTCCAAAACTCGTAGATGACGGTACACCCCGAGGTAGATGTGCGTTTCAATCAATAAATATCGCTTGCTGGAGCGATCTTTGGTTAACTATACTCGTAACACCAACTTTTGTGCACTACAAGATGGTAAGATAATGTCCAAATAGGATCGCTCTACATGCTTTAGTTATCTTACGCGACTAGTGCGTGCGTTTTTGACCAGGTATACGAGTATTATATTGTTCTTATACCCCAAACTCAACGCAAATGGCACCAAAAACGACACGAAGAACCAAGTTCGTTTAAAAACACCAAGGATATACTAAGATTCTTGACAAGGTCCTACTATTCAATTTGCTTCTCAGGTCAAGGCAACAGCAATTGGCAAGTGTTACTTTACGACTGATTTCTGATGTGTCATTATTAGAGCTAAGGTGGCTGACGCCATATCAGAATTTTTGTTTTGCTTTTAGGAATATTGCCTGAGACTTGAACCCCGACCTTTGCCATAGTACCCGACTAACTAAACCACTGCGTCACGACAACCACAACTCGTACTGTTGTGCTGTTTATTGATAGCGTCATTTTCAGACCAAAGTACGCTGTATGCGTAGGTAGATGGATTCATCAAGCCACCAATGACTAGTTTGACATTCTTACGACGTTAGGTGTAAAAAGGACAGTTGATGTGGACTATTTGAAGTCATAAAAATTTTGATAAACAGTTTTAGGATATCATACTATTGAGTCACCTATTGAGTCCTTATCAAGTTCATGTAGCATTCACATAGTTCCGACAATTTTGAGATACTTGTTTAACTGATGATGAAATGAGTAACATCTGTGGTCAGATACTTCACTGTGTTAATCTTGTCTACCAGGCCATGCAATTGTCAGCACAAAGTAATAACTTCAAGGTCCAGGGAAAGGATTTATTCAGTATTTTGAATGCTAGGAACGTTAGGAACGTTTACACATACCATCACTCTATTGTACATAGTTGAGTAGCATACCAATGCCAAAGGACCTCGATCGAGGGAAATACTAAGGCGTTTTTGTGTTTATAGGAATAAGTCTCAAAACTTATATTCAAGTCTCTAAGGGTCGAATGGACACCTACATGGGCAACCAATGAAATTTAGTAGGAGAACCACAGTCGTTGCGAAGGATATTGAAGAACCACTTACATTGATGGCATAGGAATCGAAATTTCCAAGATGATGCAGAATAACGCAGCTGGAACTGGCAGTCTAACAAAGAAGACGGACCTGTGTACAATGTCACTTTATTTTGCTTGCCAAAAGCCTGACTTCTGGGTACAAGGGTACAAAATTAGAAACCAGATTCATAACGGGCATGCTAGGGAAAGTTTCCATGCAGCTGACTGATCTTTAGGGTCTGTTAAGTGCAGCTGTGACGTAGTTACGCTTGTCACACCAAACAACAGACGCATTAGATAGAACTGGTTTCATTATAGATCCAAAGAACCCTCCTCGGTGACAAGTCCCAGCTCTTTTATATTCCCAAAAACTCAACAGCGCCATTGAGGTTTTGGTTGCGACATGTTTAGTCTGAAGAAATCCAGGATGACACCCAAATACCCAGATTCGTTGAAGAAATGGGTGATGAGGTGAACTAAATAACGGGTGTTTTTTTTAGACGTATACCAATTTAATATGAAATAAAACACTTAAGGCTAATGTTAATGTCCATGATATTAACTTTATTTAATAGATAATTTTATGCCATTAGTGCTTAAATATGATATCGGGCATATACGGGCCATGACTAGCTCGAATGAAGCGCAATCGTAAAGTCCAATTTTCGACAACTTTACCGAGCAACTGGGGCCGTATATCAGCAATAACGCGGCGAAGGTTGACTTCCAAATCGTCCAACGTCTCTGGTTTATCGGCGTAGACTAGTGACTTCACATACCCTCAAAGAAAGTAATCTAAAGGTGTGAGATCACAGGATCGTGGGTGCCAGTTCATTACGCGAAATTATGCGCTCAGCAAATGTTTCCCGAAATAAATTGATGGTGTCGCGCGCCGTGTGGCATGTTGCGCCATTTTGTTGAAATCAAAGCTCTGCCATGTCAATGCCATTCAACTGAGGAACGAGGAAGTCAGAAATCATGTTTCTATAGCGCTCTCCATTAATTGTAACATTCTGGCCGGCATCGTCCATAAAGAAATATGGGCCGATGATTCCACCAGCCCACAAAGCACACCAAACAATGAGTTTTAATGGTTGTAAGGGCGTCTCGACAAAGGCTTCTGGGTTTTCTCCACTCTAAATTCGGATATTTTGCTTGTAAATCCAGTTAACCAAAAATGGGCCTCATCAGAGAACAAAATTTTGCGTTGAAAATGGTTCGACCCATTCACCGAACCTACGATGCGTATAATGGTCACGCGGTTTCACAAGCGGTCTTGCACAAGCTGGATCTTTTAAGCCTTTAAGCTTTTAAGCCAAGATCTTTCCGTAAAATCTTCCACAAGATGAATGGGCATAGCTACAATTGATATGCCCGGTGGCGAATCGACTCATTCGGATTCCCTTCAGCGCTCCACAACGGCAATAACTTCTTCTGTTCGCACTGTTTGTCGTCTTTGGTGATGCGTGTTATCCACTAGACTAGAGTGTACGTGATGCGAAAACGATTCATCGTGTTCCGATGGATGATTATGTCGACCGTAAAATGGACGTAGCGCACGATAAGCATGGCGAACCGAACCATGCTTTTTAAAATAAGTTTGCACAATTTGCATGAGTTGTTCAGGCGTTGATCTATTCATCGTAAAATGGCAAAACGTACAAACCACAAATCAGCTTTCAACTGTCAAATTGACAACCTGTAAGAACAGTGTTGCCAGTTTAAAAACCAAACCTCTAAAAAAACAATCTTTATATGAGTTTTGAGAGTGTTGACTGAAAGCCAATTTCTATGGAACAAATCGTATCTAGCTGCCTACGACTAAGAGCCGACAGTAGCTAAGCATGATCAAACCAGCATTACAGCTTCATTATCTACATATCGATGAGCGTAGACTTTAGGGCCATTGAAAGCCTTAAGCAATGAGTCAAAAAACATGCACTAAAGAAGCGGTGACAGGACGCCACCCTGGGAACAACCCTGGTCAACTGATCTACAATACATCTTTTTGTAGCATTACTGGATAATGCCATCGTGCCAGGCAACATAAAGCAGTTGACAATCAGATCAGACGGTAGTAGGAAGTTTAGATAAAGGCCTCTCACGTTGCATTTGCTATTGCCTCAAAAAGAATTTTGATTCTCAGGTTCCTGGAATTAAAGGATTCAATAAGTTCGGCTACTGTCTTTGGTCGCTGGCCCAATTCTACAACAAAATCTTTGTTCCAGAATTGCCAAAGTTTATATGGTAAGGGTGAGTTTGGCACAAAAGACAAGTACTCGGTCTTTCTGATCGCTTGGCAGGAATGTGAAACGCCTCTAACATCCAAAAACAGATGCGTTTTTTCACTTCGATGATTCCTGTATAGAAATCACTTAATTGGGTCATCGAGTACTTTTAACACTGCTTAGGAATCATTGGAATTTTAAGATAATACGGCGGTTGCTATTTGCCTGTGCAAAATACAAAGCAACTATAATGCTCTGTCGGAAATGACAGGGCTTCAGATGACTTATTCATTAAAGTTCATTAACAGAGGCGTCAACACTGAAAGCTATCTTATCTGAGCTGCTCCAATTTATTTGGAGCTGACTGAAAACGGCAGCCTGCATATTCCAGAAGAGGGCTACTGACTTCGAAATCTGCAGCCCTTTTCGTCTAAAGGGCCTAGAAAGATGCCTGCCCTGGAAAAAAAATCTCCGATACTACCACGGAATCAGTCTTCGAAAAGTTAGCAAGGCAATCCCTTAAACTGTTATACAGTAGATACCATCCCCATCCAGGAAGTCGTTTGGATCGATAAAAACTGTAATCTATACTACGGTGATTGATGTACAAAGTAGAAGTAGCGTCTATTTGGATGCTGGTTTATTATAAGCGTCAGACTAAGGACCATAATCTTAAGCTTCCCATCAGTACTAAATATTTAGACGTAGATATATGTATAGAAAGACCGAGTACTTTTGACAAAAAGTGGGGATGCTCAACAATGGTCCTATGGATATGATCAGCCCTAATTCATTCTATGAGTTCCTAGTGTGATGGTTCACTCTAATAGAGCATACAATATTACCAAACTAAGCTGAGTTTAGAGAACAGCTAGTCTGGACACAATTGGGGATTGGAGATTCTGCTCCTACCTATTGATCTACATAAATATCCCTGACCATGACAAGTAGGTATCGAAACCATGCGACCATAGCAGCGCCTAGGATCTCCTGACAATGCAACTTACTAAAACGTACAGACTACGTAAAATTTAAACTTAGTTTCAGTAGAAATATCCAAGTCCACTTTCCTTCCAGGAATGGAGGAATGGAAAATGATTTTTACACTCATTTACAAGACGATGTATGGGATCTGATCAATTGCCTTCTTAGCTTAATTGGGTCTTCCTGACCACATTTCTGATCAACTCCGCTGAATAGATTAGAGTCACAAATCAGAGGTCACTTGAATTGTGGCATTAAAATATGTTTATGGTATGATACAATGGTGACTTTGGAAGTCCATTCGGAATTAATGACCTTCACGGCCCCACATATGGAAAAGCTTAAGACTAATTCAGTGAAATATCACAAAAGCTATCACATGGATTGCTAACCTCAATATCCACAGAGAACATGACAGTCAATAGATCATCGAACCGTCAACAGAATTAATCTTCTAGTGATCTACGAAAGACACTCCTCACAGGACCACGCTAACTGAAGAGGCATATTGGCAAGTATCCTGGTCCACCCCGGAGTTAAACGCTATCTATAGGAAAGAAGGTAAGCAAGTATCACACCTCTTGGTCAACTTTGGCTCACATATGCACTAAATAGGTAGCTGACATAGGTTACCAGTGTTTCTTTGTCATACGGGCCCAAAATAGAGCCAGCTCTCTTTGTAAGGGGCTGTGCATTTTTCACGTGAAAAAACCTAGTTGTTTACATTAGACACTGATTTCAGTTATGGACTTTAAGCCCATAGGCAACATCCTTTCTGTAATTGGGATTACAAACTAGTTGTATAGCAAGAAATAACAGCTTGTCGCTAAAATCCGCTGCAGCACGTAACGCAATTTTAAGTAGCAAAAGGTTTCACTTGCTGATCCATCTCTGATCATTAAATGGTCGCCGAAAAGAACCATGCGACATGAGTAAAAACAAAAGCCTTACGTTAGACGCCACGATTGTAAAAGCTACAGCCATCAATGAGCGCTTGGGTATAAATCTATCCGCTAAGTCGCTAAGTCACCAGCCTGCCCAAGCGTCGCCGAACAGTAATATGCACATCCAGAGACGTGGTCTGATGTAGAACCGAGTAGCGCTAAACCTTCATAAGGGGTGCCAGAAGAGGGTTCGAGAAAAAAAAAAAGAGCCCGCGCGGTGTCTCAACTCAGGGATATAAAAGAATTGAGATAGCATCCGGAGTTAATATGTTTATAACGAAGCTAAGCAGTTTAAAGCGTGCGGGATTGCAGGCTTAATGGAGACCATGTCACCGATCCATACCGGGTCATAGATGCATCTTGACACCACTTGTAGTAGCTATTTAATGGGATGAAAAGAATCATAGGGTTCTATCCTTCTACGCGAGGAGAGGTAGGCAACGCAATTAAGAGTTTGAAAAAAGGTCTTCGGTGACGGGACTAATTTCAATAAGTCCGTTCAGATGTTGGCATCTCCTACCGATACCGACATTATCGAATGCATCCACCAAATTGTTGCCGTAAAAGTGTTTCCGGCAGTTGAAGCAAAGGCGATAAGTGCAAGTCTGTAAATTAATAAGGATAAGACGAGATGCATGCTATCGATCATCAAATTATCAGTTACTCATCGTTTCGATGTCATTAGCCAAATCTATATTATTGAAGCACTGAGGGAGCTTGGAGTAACCCCACAAATGACACTTTAGTAGAGATCCGGCAAAAACACCCTAGCCAACCCCTAATTACGGCCAAGAAAACGAAGATGCTCAACAAAACTCTCATTCTTTTAGTTCTACTCAATGGCGGCAAGTTCGAAGATATTTCTTAAGAGCAATACATTATACTGCAATAGGTGGGCCATATTGTGTTACCCTATCAGAAAGTGCCATCGATTTTACAAATGGCGTCGAATGTCAATTCAGTTTTGACATTTGTGAAGCAAACAGAATTAGAATTTGTGTGAATTAGAAAAAAAATAATCGTCACGATGTTTTTGATGAACAATTTGTCAGTGATTTTGATGCAACGTGGATTTCATGCTTGCTTTGCTGGCCGCCCAGCTCCCACTGGTCGTTCAATGCGGCGACTGGAGCAACACGGGACCGAGAAAGCCCTGGAAGGCCTCGTACCTCTCGGTCATCCCAGAATATTGCTGCCGTGGCTGGAGATGTCGTAGAGTCTCCGCGTTGATATCGATCAGACGACGATGTGCCACGCAATTGGCCATTACACGGACGTCTCTGCGGCGCGTTTTGGTGAAAGACTTGAAGATGTTTTCTTACAAAATGCAGACTGTCTATCAGCTGATGGGTGTTGACCGTGAATCGCGTCTAACACACACGCCGTCCTGAATTTCAACAACGAAGTGGACGATTTTGAATCAAAAATGGACGAGGCCCATTACCACCTACGTATGTGGATGTGTGAACAAACAAAATTTGTGGTTCTGGGGCACTGAAAATCTGCGAGTAATGCAAGAAGAGCCATTACATCCATCAACAGCTGGAGAAGCCATTAGACCATTTTTTCTTTAAAACAAGGGCCAAACGGTCACTGTGGATGATGAGCGCTACAGAGCCATGCCCAATGAGTTGTCATTCTTCAATTGAATGAACTGGGACTGGAGGACATGTGGTTTCGGTAGGATGGAAAAACGGCGCATACTGTACGGTGCCACTGTCAACTAAAGCAGGCGATTCCCGGTCACCTACTATCACGTTTTGGCTTTGTGCCCTGACCGGCAAGATCACCCGACTTGATCGCCCTAGGCTTCTTTCTATAGGGGTACTTAAAGTTACGGAACGGATTTATGTGAACAAGCCACATATCCTGGCAGCCCTCAATGAGAACATCCGTCAAGAAGTTCTGAGGAAAGCCATGGAAAATGCCATAAACAGAGCCCGAATGGTAACCAACAATGGCGGCCGGCCATCACTTAAGCAATATCATTTTCAAAAAAAACTTGAATGCCCAAATAAACATTTAGAAAAAACTTATACATTAAACGGCATTAACCTTCAGAACGTCATCTGATGGTTAATCATACACAGTACATCGGTTTAATTTTAATGGAGGGGAAGAAATCGCGATGAAATGAGCGTCGACGTAAAATCAATAATCATTCCATCATAGACAATAGCCCTTCTGGAGCGTATAGGCAGTAGAAGGCCACTTCCAGAATGACAACATAAGTTCCAGCAACATGCACTGGCTAGAAATCAAGCCTGTGAAGAAGGCTAACAAATTTACGCCGTGCGTAAATGTAAAAAACCTGCAATAACAAGAGACCGACAGAATATTTCCTGAACGCGTATCTCAAAATCTCTATGCCGCCAGGATCAAGTACCGAGGACCAGTAGCAATGGTAGTAACGCAACGCTACGCTGAGTCTTATTCGAACACCACCAAGAAATTCCTTGTTTGATGAAGATGGCCGGCAAGCACATGGATCTACACGGGAAGTATACAAAGTGGCGCTGTAACGAAGGATGGGAGCTCGGAGCACGAGATATTGAGAGTTTGTACTCCGTACAGAAATCTGTAGAGATGACGAAGGAAGCCTTGTAGTAGATTCATAGTCGGTGCTGAGAATATGCAAAAACTTCCGTCTGCCTGACAAAACGAAGTAAGGAAAGCAAAGAAGCAAGACCTGACGGCTTACCGGCCGAGGTATTCAAAGCTGCTGGAAGTGATTTTGTGGAAAGCATACACCAATTCATTCCTCAAATCTCGTCGGAAGAGTGTATGCCTGATGAATGGAATTTCAGCATCGTTTGCCCAATCCACAAAAAAGGAGATCCCCTCAAGTGCACCAACTATAAAGCTGTCAGTCTCCAAAACGTCGGATACAAGAACGTCTAAAGCCCTTCATCAATAACCTGATTGGTCGCTATCAGTGCGTTCTCAAACCAGTAAAGTCCACAATCGAGTTCATACTCCGGCAGGTCCCGGAAAAAACTCAAGAAGTCTAAACCGATACTCACCGCCTTTTCATCAATTTTAAGGTCGCATATGACAGAATTTATAGAAACGAGCTAATGTCTAGGTTTGACATTTTTCCTAAACTGCAGAATGAGACGATGGAGAACGCTCGCTGCTCCGTCAATGTCGGTGATGACTTAACCGAGACCTTTGATGTCAAGAACGGTTTTAGGCAGGGTGACGCGCTGTCATGTGATTTCTGAAACATCATATTTGAAAGAATTGTTGCGGAACTAACTGAACACTGGAGGCACAATCTTTCAGAAGTCTGTGAAACTACTAGCGTACGCCGATAATATTGACGTAATTGCCAGAACTCAGCTGGCTGTCACTGGTACTTTCCTGGTATTGAAGCGGAGGCTGCCAACTGAGTTAAGAGATCAAAACCAAGTGTATACTGTCATAGAACGTGACAGTCGACAGCTATATTTTCGAGGTAGTAAGGGACTTTGGCTCTGCTCTCAATTCTATCAACAACAACCCAGTAGAAATAAAACGAAGAACCACTCTTCTCAATCGCTGTTTCTTTGGGCTAAGAAGGCCACTGACTAGTAAGGCCCTATCCCGAACAACTAGGCAGACTCATATAAGACCTTGATTATCCCAGTAAAACTTTATGGCACTGAAGCATCGACTGTATCAAAGCGGTTGAAGATATCCTCGGCCATCTCGAGATGAAAATTTTTCATACCATATTCGGTCCCCTTTGTGTCGACGGGTTTGAAGGTGAAGATCCAATAACGAACTATAGCTGTACTATGACATCGATTTAGTCAGAAAAACTGCACATCATTCACCTGAGATGTGCAGGGCATGAAGAGCAAATGGACACCAATGCTCCGGCTCGCAAAGTCTCCGAATCCAATCCTGAGGCATAGCGCACTAGAGGAAGAAATCGCCTTAGATGGCGCACACAAGTAAAGGGTGTTTTTTTTAGAGGTTTGGTTTTTAAAGTGGCAACATTGTTTCTACAGATTGTCAATCTGACAGTTGAAAGTTGATTTGTGGTTAGTACGAAGCCATTTTACGATGAATAGATTAATGCCAGAACAACGCGTGCAAATTGTGCAAACTTATTTTGAAAACCATGATTCGGTTCGCCAAGCTTATTGTGCGCTACGTCCATTTTACGGTCGATATAATCGTCCACCGAAATACGATAAATCGTTTTCGCACCAAGTACACTTCAGTGGATAACACGCATCCCTAAAGGCGACAAGCAGTGCGAACAGAAGAAGTTATTGCCGTTGTGGAGCGCAGTGTTGAGGAGAATTCGAATGAGTCGATTCGTCATTGTGCACAGCAATTGGAGCCATGCCCATCCACTTTGTGAAAGATTTTACGGAAAGATCTTGGCTTAAAAGCTTATAAGATTCAGCCTGCGCAAGAGTTGAAACCGCGTGACCATTATACACGTCGTATGTTCCGTGAATGGGCCGAAAACATGAATCAGTTTGATCCTCATTTTCAACGCAAAATTTTGTTCTCCGATGAGGCCCATTTTTGGTTAAATGGATATGTAAACAAGAAAAATTGCCGAGGTGGAAGCGGAGAAAACCCAGAAGCCTTTGTCAAGACGCCCTTACAATCACTAAAGCTCACTGTTTGGTGTGCTTTATTGGCTAGTAGAATCATCGGCCCATATTTCTTTAAGGATCGTCAATGGAGAGCGCTATAGAAACGTGATTTCTGACTTCTTCGCTCCTCAGTTGAATGGCATTGACGTGACAGAGCTTGGGTTTCAACAAGATGGCGCAACATGCGACACGGCGCGCGATACTATCAACTTGTTGCGGGCAACATTTGCTGAGTACATAATTTCGCGTAATGAACCTATGTACTGGCCTCCACGATCCTGTGATCTCACACCTTTAGGTTACTATCTTTGGGGGTATGTAAAGTCACTAGTCTACGCCGATAAACTAAAGACGCTGGACGATTTGAAAGTCAACATTCGCCGTGTTATTGCTGATATACGGCCCCAGTTGCTCGATAGAGTTGTCGAAAATTGAACTACACGACTGCGCATCATTCGAGCTAGCTGTGGCGCACATATGCCTGATGTGATATTTAAACACTAATGGCATAAAATTATCTATTAAATAAAGCAAGTATCATAAACACTAACATTAGCTTTAAGTGCTTTATTTCATATCAAATTTGTGTAACTCTAAAAAAAAACATTCTTTAGAAGTTTACCTCAACCGACTTACAGTGCGCATTTCGAAGCTCCTTAGCCGGCTAACTGGAGAGGCTTACTAGTTGAAGACCAGGTTCACCCAGAACAGTAGCGTCACCTAAGCAATTAAGTAAGCCACACTACTGTACTTGTAGCTCCATCTAAGTGAGTAAGAAACCTCAAAGAGATAAACCCGAAAAGATTCAACTACTCAATTACTACAGCTCCACACAAATCACTCACAATCCTCTAATCACAGTTTTAGGTTAGGACAAACTAGGGCATACCATACATACAAATGAAGATGGCGTTAAAAACATTTTACCAAGCGTATCCGTATCCTAAAGCATATTTAGGAAGAAATACCGACGTAGAGTAGTTGTCGCTCTTCGTGCACCACTCCAAACAGCCCGCATTTCGATGTAAACAAAAATAAAAAAAAAAAAAAACCAAAATGGCTGAAGCTTTTACAATCATACATCAGCGTCATCTATGAATTTTCAATGTACCTCACCTCGATCATGCGCAATCGAAAGCTCTAAAAACATATGTCAAATTTTCACTGAGAGCTTTTAAGGCGAGATTACGAAAACATCAAATTCAAAAAATTAACAACAAACCGAACAAACTTAACAAAAGACCGCCTTCAAATGTTTATAAACAATTTCAAACAGCACAATTGAACAAAAACTCACACAGAAATGGCGATTTTCGACTTCAGACGATTGACGGAGTGCCTTGTTCCGATGTAGAAGTCTTCCTTTTATCGAAAACAGTTTACTTTTTTTTACTCAATTTGACATAACAACAATTCGAATTTTTAACAATTACAATTTAACACATTTATTGGCTTGAGATTTATTTAGGAAAAATAATTTAAAAAAATAAATACTACAGCAGCCGCCAGAGCTACGAGATGTCAACAGCACGCGACCACTTTTGCGGTATCGGTTATCCTTTCCTTGGCGAAAATTCTGTTGTAATCGGTTGTCCCCTTACCACTATTGTATTATTACCATGAAACCAACACAGAAACACCAAATAAGGGATGAAGTCGAAGTGATGCTGTACTGTGTTCCCAGACTGTCATCCCGTACCGTGATGATGGCAATGCTGATGACGTTTTATGCCCGCACTCGTATTTTGTGCCACACTGTGATGGAGAAAGGACTTCTGCGAATATGACCTGTGTTCCTGTGAAGGTCCTCTATTTTAGTTCGTTTCTATTCCTGGGTAGTTAACTATTACAATATTCAAGAAGAAAGTCTGTAGTTAGATAAACAGAAAGGGAGTGAAGATAAATTCACAATCAGTTCTCGGGTGGCGTAAAGTAGAAGAGCGGATTTTTATTGCCGACATTGTTGTTAATGTCAATTGCAAACGCTCACCAACACATACAACAGCCACTCGAATTCTATTTGATTATTCCCTTTTGCAGGATTTATAAATGGGATTACTCTGTGCGATGGTATGGGTTGTAGATTTTTCATATTCAACCCCCTTTAAGTTACTGTTCTTCTTGCATAGGGGTTGGTAGTTATTTTTTGATAAAATTTTATCCTTAAACTTGGTGGTGATCCTTTAGTACGTTAAGGACAGATGAAAGTTGCCTGCAAAGAGCGAAAGGGAAATGACGAATTGCTTGGACAATAAAACATCGAAGGGGGAAACAGTGAGTCGAAAAAATCAGGCCAGCAACCCTCACGGGAAAATCAATTTTGGCTCTGGAGTTTTTCATTTTTGTTTTCGTTGAGCTCTTAGTCAGTAGTCGATTTCATTTTTTTTTTTTTTTTTGTAATTTTTTTCATCCCTTAGTCTAGGAGTTCTTCCCGCCGGATTTGTGTTTGTTTTTTGTTCGTTCCTCTGAATGCTGATGTGGTTGTGCGTTGTCTTTGTTTTCGACCATGTCCATGTCCAGGAACGAATGTAAATGTCGTCCTTATAGGGAGTGCGAGAGCCTGTGGTGGTCCAGGTTCTAGGTGGATGGTGAACGGTGAATGGTTTTTCAACGGGCATGCTTCGTATTAGGGAGGGTGTTTCGAAGGGGTAGGCTTTTGATTTCTGTTTTTTGTTTTTTTTTTTTGAATTTTTTGTCGATCTAATCGAAGAGGGTGCTGATGCGGATTATGCATTGTTTGGCTGGGTACTTCCAGCACTGTTGTTGCCATTGATGCTATTCAATTGAATTTTCGGAAAAGAATTCACGATTGTATCGAGTGTTAACTATTTTTTTAGATGGATGCCAGTACAGTGGTTGTTAAGAGTTTGTAAGCACCATCGTAAATATGATAAGAGTTTTAATTGATGACAGACTTCAGGGACAAAATTTGAACTCGACTGGTATCTACAGCAGCTCGAGAAGAGACTTAATTTCAGAAGGAGAGTCTACAGGATCTTTGCATTAAAGACATCGTCAGAAACCGGCCTGCCCTTGGTTTTCCATGCTTATTGACTTCGACAAGTAATCTCTAGACTCGGTAGGTACTATGCATCATCGACTGATTAAGCAAGAATTCAAAAAAAAAAAGGAATGCTAATTAGAAGAGGAAATCATGCTGAGCTGCGACCCCAACGGACACCATAACTAATGAGTCAATACAGACATTAACCTTCGTGATAAGCCAACCTTTGAAGCGGATACTGATCCTGTAGTCTGTCAAATAGGTAATAGCTCAACTTTCATTATTAATTAACGCCAACAAATTATTGACGTCCCTCCAGTTCAAAATAATTGCTTTAATTTGATACACGACTGGAAGGTGTAACCTCCCGCTATCATTGGATGAACTGGAAGTGTTACACAACACGATCGCTTATGCCAAATTGGCTGTACCCAGCCGGATGTCGAATTCTGAAACTCCAGCTTGACCTTGACGAACTCCGCAACGAACTCGATCCTCTTTAAATCTTACCCCAATGTCATCTCAAATTCTTCGGTCTGCCCATATACTGTATTGGCTTTCAAGTCGAGCTCTAAGCTATTCAACAGGCACTTACTTTCCATATACAGGGTCTTTCAATAGGGACTGCCGAAATTTGACAGTTCATAGCGGCCATATTACTGAAGCTACATCTGTCAAATTGGCTGTCTGTTTTTGTAAATCACCATGGACGGACATAGCGTTCAACAACACAGGCAAATGATAAAAATATTTTATCAAAATGGGTGTTCTGTTCGGACAACGTTCCACGCGTTTCGCCCATTTCCTCTTGTCCTACCGAGAGGACTATTCGCAGTGTGGTGGATAAATTTGAGTCCACTGGTTCACTAAACGATAAACCAACACCCATACGCCGACGAAACACAACATCGCAGGAGAATCCGAGGCAGTCGATTTCACATCGATAACAAGAACTTGGCCTTTCGTAGACCACAACTTGGCGAATTTTGCGTCCTGACTTAGGCCTGCATCCGTACAAAATTCAACTGACAAAGGAACTGAAGGTAAACGATCATTCGTTTGCTGAATGGGCTCTGGAGCAGTTGGAAACTGACCCTAATTTTCATCGAAAAATCATCTTCAGCGATGAGGCCAATTTGTGGATGAATGGGTACGTAAACAAGCAAAATTGTCGAATTTGGGACGATACCAATCCATATGAGATCCAATAGCGTCCAATGCATCCCGAAATAGTCACTGTTTGGTGTGGATTTTGGGATGGCGGCGTCATCGGTCCATATTTCTTTGAGAATGACTTTCGACAGGTCATCACCATCAACGGCGAGTGCTATAGGTCCACGATATGGACACATGTGGTTTCATCAGGACGGCGCTATTCTGTGAAATTCTGCACGAGCGATTCGAGGGCATGGTCATCTCATGTGGAACTGATGTAAACTGGCCACCGAGATCGTGCGATTTGACCCCGTTAGACTTTTTCTTGTGGAGTTTTCTGAAATCGCAAGTCTATGCGAATAAGCCACAAACCACAGCGGCCCTCAAAGCCAACATAACCCATGCCATCGGTCAAATTCAGCCTGATTTATGCGACAGAGTCATGAAAAATTGGACATTTCGGATGCGGCCACCCAGAGATACCACGGCGGACATTTAAACGATGTTATATTCCATAAACAATTTCGATGATATCTCATACACACTTTGTTTTATGTAAATTTAAAGATGTGAAGCGCTGGATGAAAGACCCTTTACATAGACAGATCAGCAGCGATCAGATCCATAATTATGAACATAATTAAGCCCCACTATTTGCTAAGGGACTCTTACGTATATATGTATGTCTCGACGAGATGATTAATTAGGGGACTCCGTCGCATATTATCTGATTAGACTGGAATCGGTAGGAAGTACGCTAAGTCGCCAATATCCTACCCTAAGCAAATGGTACACTTTCAAGTGCTTTTTTAGGACTCGTCGAGACAATTGGGAGACATTTAGACTAATATGGCCTATACTCGATTCCAAGCGATCGAAAGAGCTAATCAACTTTAGGAGAAGAGACATCTTCAAACTCATAAACGTAGTGTGACTAGGCACTGGGCGACATAGAAGACATATTGTAGAAGCTGCGATCCGTCGACTTTTACCACTTCCGACATCTAAATAATCTTTGGCCTTTAAAGATCACCGATGTTGACAAATCTATCAAGAAATTTTTTTCGTTCCTGAATTAGCAAGGGCGTCGTCCCACTACGCTCTCACAGTGACATCACAATGGACTTACAATTGGTCTAACCTAACCTAACCATGTATCTTGGGCTGACTACGCAGAAATTTGTGAAAAGCAGAAACCTGAACAACATTGCAATTGTATACTCGTCCGACGGCGATGGGATGATCTAAAATTTCTACACGTAAATAGAGGTCATAGAAGGCAACGTGATCAGCAGCCTTTATGGATGTATGCCTTCTCATCATAGTCGATTTCGATGATGACAAAACAAACTGAAGCTATTTGCTTGGGGCGGGCAGCCCTCGGTGGATTTCATCACTAGGTACTCCTATCTTTGTTGAGGCTCATGAGCTTTACTTTGCATGCGATGTCTTCTTATCCTTACCTGTCACTCCAACGATCCGCCTCTGGTCTTGGCGTGATAATACCAGTTAGACAAACCAAGCGAATTTAATTTGCAATTGATCCTACCAACAGGGATTTGGAGGTCCCTTTCTGGGAATTCCATCAAATCCACTTCATGGTCGCAGGTTGTTCATTCTCTTAACATAATTCAAAGGCATGTACCAGTCTTAATTTAACAACACTATTTATTAAAAACTTGATCTGCCAGTTAACCACTGGAAACTGGTAATGAAGTCAACACACTATGAAGGGATCACCTATGCTCCCACAGCTCGAACTTCCCTTTTATATTCTAGTTTCCATCTAAATCTAAAAAAAACTGCTGCTCCTTTATAATCTGCCTCACTATGGAGTCACTTCCGATGCCGCGTGCGTCTGTTCAATACATCGGTTGCATTCAGCATTCGCCGAGTTCTGTAAAACCACAAGAAAATGGTTCACCTTGGTAGAACACGGAGCTTAGCAATAGAATTTTGAAGAGCTTTAATCGAGCTATATTGCCGCGAATATATTCAGACTGGGAGATCTACAAATTGGTTCTACCTCGCTTAGTCAACGACGACTATTTGTTAAGAGACGATTCGAGCACAGTAGTCAAGCATCTAGTAAAGCCAGCCATTGGTGAAGCTCCCTACCTACTTTGGGAACCCATCTCCTACAAAAAAAAACTTCTCTGCGGGAAGACATGATTGTAAGAGATACCTAATAATCTGGCTCATCTGGATCAAAGGCCACAAAAAACCAGAGCTGTAAAAAAGCTGGCTACTCTAAAAAGACTCACAATGACATCTATAGCGTGCAAGCTCAAATCAAACAAAAACCGCTGCGAAAGCAGGACATTTTTGGAGATGAAATTTCACGAAAATCCATGTCGCGTATTTTTAAAAAAAGATTTGCCACTCGGTATATACAAAAAAACACACTGAATAGCTAGCATAAGAAGAACAAATCTTGTAATGATCAGAGGCCTCTGGCGCATCGCTATGTCCTGAGCATTATGGTTGAGGAATAGGCGGTAGAGGCGATCATTACCTACTCATTAGACGTAAAAAAAAGAAGCAAAAGCAAAGAGCATCTTCACATTTTATGCTTACGCTTCATCTCTTCAAAATAACCAGTTTTGGAAAGACCGCGGAAAGCCAGAGACCGGGCATATCGGTATTAATGCATAGCAGCATTAATTAGATCATACTCTGTAGTACGAGTAGGTATTGCATTTATCCTAGACCAAGTTTAGTTATTTACATTTTTGAATAAAGTCCAAACATGTTGTTTTGTTTTTCAATACAAGGAAATCTGCTAGAGAAAATGACGACAAAAGGTAATAGATTTGCCAAGAAATCTATATTTGCTTGTCTTAAAAAATCCCCAAATCAGTTTGGCTTAAACTAATTTAATCCCTCGAGCAGTCCTTAATCTAAAGGAAATCGATGAACAATTAAACAATTTCTTTAATTTAAGGAAAACCTCAAAATATCCACTAAGTTACTGTCGGTGGCACACCGTTAGGGTCCGCACTAATTCGTATTTGTGAACAGTGGACGTATGCATCTTTTAGAGATCATTCCAAACTGTTATACTTTGCTAATTAATTCTCCTTCTTTGGTAAATGATTTGTATTGTTTGTGTGCCACAAGTTTCGGTATTTAGCCCCATACTCTACATTGTAATATTCGTCGATCGTCAGCGGTTGTGGCCGTTACTGAGCTGCCAGAAGGCTGGAACTCTCTTTGGTAGGACTATAGCAAAAATAGCAAGTTGGTTCCTTGCCAGTCGAGCAATTATCAAAAATCCTAAAAAAGCAGATATCACCGCCATCCAGAAAGTGCGGTATGCTATATACACGGTGACTGCTACAGAAAACGGAAGAAACGTCTATTTAGGACCGGATTTGTTGTAAGTTAATTAGTATTACACTTTCGGCACGTAACCAAAAGTTTTGTAATAACCGCAACAAGGTTAAATTCACAAACATTGGCCTGACCTGAGCTCGAGCGCCCAAATAGACGAAGCCCCCATTTCTATGTTACTACTAACTTTTGGAGAAAAACTACCAGCGATAAAATCGTTTAAGGCAAATAGGACATCTTTGGTAGTACAATCTGAAAATAAGGCCTACACGAAATCATGTCTGAAAATTAACTAATTGGGCTAATTGCCTTCACCGTAGGGTGGAAAATCACTCCACCCTTTACACCCTTAGACGGGTTGAAGGCTGAACGGGTATTCCCGATTCTATTTGTATAGAAGTACGAGAGTTACCCTATCCTCTAATGAGCGAAAAAAAAGAGCATGAGAAACCAGTGATCCAGGAAATGAGCATTTGCTACTCTTGCAATAACGCGCGGAGCTTGTACTAAAAGGTAAAAGCAACTTGTGAAGCCAATAAGACCGGAAGAGAAACCTGTCGAGATGAGCATGGATATTTAGTAGTACAGTCGCAGTCGGTACTAAATATATATAATACTACTTATTCGAACTGTTTTAAGATGGGGAGGAGCTCAACTCTGCTGTCAGACAGAAGAGGCCATTCAACTTTGGCAATGAAAGTCAAGATTGCCCACCCGACAAAAATAAGATTAAGATAGCAATAAGAGTATCTAAACTTCAGTATAACAAGGCTACCGGACCAAAGAACCTACGTTCTTTTATACAGCAAGCAAATAAGTTGATGGAGCGTACATTCTATTAAAGTTGCGTTGCATCGGAGGACTAGGAGGTGCTCGTGAACTCTACGAGCAGAAAAGAAGGTAAGACCACAGGCTTTTCGGAAAGAAAAAGAAAGAGAAGCGCACAGTCGAGGAATTGGAGAGATGTTAGGAATAGGAACGACGTTCGAAAGCTTTATCAGAGAATATAACGAGCATGCCAGGGCAACAAATCCAGAATGGAAGCATGCAAAGATGATCATGGTCAACTAGTTGGAGGGCCAAAGTCTGAGAACAGTTCTGTGAAGTATATAATGGCGTTGATAGTCAAAGTATGCCTTGACAGAATGAAGTATTTAAACCGGATGAAGACTACTGTGAAATCCGTCTGCACGATGAAGTTAAGGTACCAATATCGAAGCTAATGTCGGACTGGTTTTGGAGCTGGGCTGGTTGGGAACTTACATTCCCTCATCTATAAGATATCTTCAAGGGAAAAAACCCCCGAAGAATGGAACATAAGCATCATTTGTTGAATCCAAAAGACTCTGCCAGCTATAGAGAAATATGTCTCCTAAATATCGCATATTGTGTAAGTGGCTGAAACTATTCACGAACAGGTTGTTCATGCCACTGCGACCAAGGCCAAGAAGATCCACCACGATCAAATATTCACACTAGAATCTTAGATCTTAGAAAAAACCGGTTTTAGGTCGCCACTCGCCATCTATTTGTCGACTTGACAGCGTACTACATATGTATAAAACGCCATGTCTAGTTTTGACATACCTGCCAAACTCGGCTGGTTGTGCAGGATAGAAAATTGTCCTTGCGCCATCAAGGTCGGTAGTGAATTAACCAAAACCTTCAATGTCAAGAAAGGTGGCCAACAAAAGTGCACGATCTTTTTTAAGTCCACATAATTACATACTTGCGTATGGGGATGTGATTGGGCCAACACAGCGAACCGTCCATGAAGATTCCGTGAGAATCGAGGCAGAAGACACCTAAATCGGTAAACGAGGGCAAAACGAAGTACAACCATGCTGTCAATAGGAAATGATGCACATCACCGACGGCTCGGCTGCAACGTCACCATTGGCAGTCGCAACTCACAATCTCGAAGTAGTTAAGAATTTCACCTGCCTTGGTTCCGCAGTTACAAGCATCAACGATATCAGCGGAGAAATCAGAGGCAGAATTATTTTTTTATTTTCGGGCTCAGGAGGCAAATGAGTAACAGAGCCCTTTTTCATAAGGCTAAACTGGCTTTATATTGTACAAGACCCTCATCATCCCGGTGTTTCTCTATAGAGCAGAGGCCTGCACCATGTCGAAAGCGGATGAAGAAGCACTTGGCACTTGTCGGTTTAGATGGAAAGATACTGTGGTTTTCAGTCCAGTATGTCCCGTCCGAGTCGTACAATGACATCGGTCTAGTCAGACGTCTTCGCTCCGGACTCCTGCCCATAGGGAACGACGGTATCTAAGGTGGTGGCTGCAAGTGGAAGGGGGCCTCTAACAACTTGACTTGCGGCACTGGAGGCAGTTGACGAGAGATCTTACTAGTTGGAGATGCTTGTTGGTTGAGGCCCAGATTGACCTTGGATTATAGCGCCACCTAAGTGAGTAAGTATGCATCAATTATTTTCCAAGATTGAATCGGAGATACGTTATTCCAGTAAAAGCGTGTCGAATGTTGGCCTCGAGCTTGTTCAAAGTGATTGGCTTGTTAGCGTAGACTAAGGACTTGACGTAGCCAAAGAGAAAATAATCGAGTGGTGTCAAATTGCAAGATCGCGGCGGCCAATTAGTGTACGCTCGTCGTTAGATGAGCCAGTCGCCAAATTTCTCCTTCACAACGTTGCGTCACTTGCATGCCATGTAGTGCCGTGTAGTTGGAACCAAAGCTGTCAAGCACTGACCACATAAACTCGGCTAACATCGCTCTATACCTGAGACCATTGACGGTAACTGTGTCTTCTTTCCCATTTTGAAAGAAATAAGGTCCAATGATGTCGCCATGGCATAAACCACACCAAACAGTCAATCTTTGTGGATGCATTGGTGTTTGGCCGAACACTTGGGCCAAACACTTGTTGATTCTGTTCGCTTCAATAAGGGCAATTTTGCTTGTTGACATAGCTGCTGACCCAAAAATGGTCCTCGTCGGAGAAGATGATTTTTTGGTCAAAATCCGGATCCCCGGCAAACATTTCCAGCGCCCAATTAGCGAACTCACGGCGTCGTCTATAGTCGTCCGGGTTCAATTCTTGCGTCAGCACAATCTTATACGGATGTAGGCCGCTGGGTTGACTCTCTGGAGATGCCCAATACAGCTGATCGACGCCGAATCGAAATTTCTGGATCTTCCTCGATACTGGCCGCTACGGCGGCTATGTTTTCTTCATTTCGCACTAATCTCTGACTGTTTTTTTTTTTTTTTATAATTTGTGCGCTCTTAAGGGAAGGAAAATCAGGGAGGATAGTAAGAGAGGTACCAGTGAACGTTGGTTTTAAATGTTTGAAGGTTATAATGACTAGGAAATAAAGAGCTAGGCAGGGCATTCCATAAGTGTGTTGTACGGCTCAGGAACGAATCACGATATTTTAGAGTACGTCCGAAAGTGGGCTTGACGGTATACTGATGAGCACTCATAGCTAGACGGGTGTTACGGTTGAAAGTTTGAATGGGCGGAATGCTACTGGTGATTTCAATGGAGCACTACGTCGGTGTTCGAGGGTGTCCATTGTTTGAGTGATATTAGTATCACCTATGAGTTTTATCGCACGGTTTTGGATCCTATCTAGCAGGTGCAGGGATGTTTTGGGTGTACCCGACCAGATGTGGGCATTGTACTCCAATTGCGGGCGGATAAAAGCCTTATATATTGTGGCCAGATCAGAGGGGGTAAAGTATTTCTTACATCGCTTGAGGAAACCTAGACATTTCGCAGCATTTTTGACGACACCGAATATGTGGTCATTCCAACGTAAGTTGTCACTTACACCATACCGAGAATGGAAAGTTTATCGGTTTCGACGATGCAAGTGCCATCCATGGATAATGGATGGGTGTTTAAATTTCGCTTTAACGACAGCAGGCAGCATTGTGTTTTGGAAGCATTAAATTCTACTCTGTTAGTGGTTCCCCAATTAGTTATGCTGCTAATATCAGAATTTAATTAGCTTGATATACGCTGCCCCGTTCTATAGCCGAAGAGCAGGGACGTGAGTCCAGGAACGAATATGAAAAGCAGAGAGTACTGTCATCAGCAAAGAAATATATTGGACAGATCATTGATGAAAATTGAAAAGAGTGTCGGAGACAGAACGGAGCCCTGGGGCACACCAGCATTTATTTTGTGAATATCAGACTTGAAACTGTCCAAGACAACTTGAATTGAACGTTCCAAAAGGTAATTTCTAATCCATTGAAGAAGAGAGTCGTCGATCCCAAAAGCACGCATTTTCGACAAAAGAGCCTGATGCCAAACTCTGTCAAATGCCTTAGAAATATCAAGTGCAACTATCTTGCTTTTGCCAGAATGATGTACGTTTTGGTTCCACTTTTCGGTGAGACATGCCATCAGATCACCAGTGGACCTGTTGCTACGAAAACCGTACTGCCGGTCATTAAGAAGTTTTCGTGTTGGTGGCTGAAGACCCAAAAGAGTGTACTCACGCTAAATTTTTCCACGGCGCGGCGCTACGAATTGCCTGCACACTGAAGCCAGACGACCGACCTCACGATGCATGATGAGACGGCAAGCCTTATTGCTGGATGTCATTGGTAACTTTGACAGCTGCTGAAATATAACAATTGGAAAAACTATCATTGCCATCTGGTCACCTTTTACAATAGAGAAAAAAACTGTTAAACCGTCGCTGTCTGAAGGACAGGTATAAGCGATCACATAGGACATTTCAAAAATTTTAGCAGCTGTCAAGTACCGACGGCCAATAAAATATTCCCCGACAATTTGTTAAAAACTCCCATCAATACTGCTCAAATCAGTTTGAACCGGTGCGAGACTTTTAAACCCCACTGTGACATTAGCAAAACGAAGTTTCATAAAATGATTACAACTTCGTGCACGTACGAGAACTCGTACTCGTAAGTCTGCGTATGTTTCTTCTATTTTTTCTGTCCCTTTGACAATTTCAATTCGAAAGCCAGAGGGTGAAACTGATCAAAAACACGCGCGAATTCCTTTTATTCCCTGTTTTGGTTGGGCTTCCTCTAGCAGCATCGTATGGATTTATCTGCCATCCGTATCCTAGAATTTAGAGTCAGCAAACAATTGCACATTTCTCACATGATAACGATAATCATGTGCTACCAGGGGCGTTGCTGGTCTTTGTCCTTTGATGCGCGCGTCCGTACGTATTGTGCTTGTCATACGAGTAAAATGAAAAATAATTTCGATTTAGAAATCGATTAAGGATTGTGAGAACATGTCCAGGAAGCTGACTGCACGTGTTTCCATTTCCTGGTCACGGGAGAAAGTTCATTCAAAAACGATTTACGAATCCGAACTGTGTGCATCCGTTGTTGAGTTACTATATAGGGTCTATGGAATTAATGACCCGCGCTAAATCCTTACGGATCTATACCGCTGGGAAGTATATACACAGTACAGTGTACACTCATTCGACACATGCTTTTGGCGCTTTAGTCCCATTTGAGTTGCAATCAGAGTAGAAAAGAGCAGGAATCCGAATCAATGGTTCGCAATCAAAGACGCAAATTCAATTGGAAAACTGAAGAGCAAAAGTGAAGCAAGTTACTTCCACTTTAACAAGCTGCTTCAAGAGATCTCTGATTGATTCGCCCTACCATTCGGTCGTACGTCCTAAACGAAAAGTGGATTCCGCGTGGGGGCGTCGAAAACAATCAATCATTTCTCATCTCTCATTGGGCGATATTGTGTTATGCTTCCCTTTGGCTCTGCATTTATCTTTTCTTTTTCGTTCATTTTTATCCTCTCTGCTCTATTTCTTTTCAAAGATACTCGTCGTATACGGCTTTCGTTTTATTTGTGCCCGAGTGGTATTTGAGATACTGTCAACAAGATGTGACAAATTTAGTTGGGGATTCTGGGATTTGCGAGAGGTGCCTTTTCTCAGAAGCGAATTTTCCTTTTCCATTCAATAAATTCACATGAATTGATTTATTTATGGGATTTACGGATATGAAACTTTTTAGAAAGGAGCTGGAGGTCTTAGATACGACTACGAGTAGGAGTACTACGTGAGCTATAGAGGGTTCGCTTAAGCTTTGGCTTGTTGGGGATTTGATTAGAGTTTGTATCTGAGGCGTTTCCACAAGTTTAATATTTTATGAATTTAATATTGTACGAGTATGTGAATTTCAGTAATAATAAACAGTTCTTAGGTTGGAATGTTATTTCTAATGATTCGGAGGAATATACACCCTGAATGGCTCGAATTGCAACCAACTTCAGACTGCTATAATTTCCAAACCGTTCATGACAGTGAGCTCAAATTTTGACACATGACAGATAATTTTATTATTTACAAGCCTTTTAAACGATTTGCGCCTCAGTTGTGTTGAACAATTTTTATCCGCGATGGAATTCAAACGTGATAGTGTGTTTGCTTTATATTTGGCTGGAAAAACACTCGTATTTTTGGTATTTTTGGACCGTGGCGTCAAAATTAATGCGATCGTATACCGTGAAACTGTCTTAGAGGCAGTATTGAAGCCTTGGGCAAACAATCATTACAGTCGGAGACCGTGGACATTTCAACAAGACTCGGCACCGTCTCACAAAGCGCGCGTCAACCAAGATTGCTTAAAAAAACAATGTTCCACACTTCATTTCTTCGACACAGTGGATTGCAAATTCTCCGGATGCAAATCCGTTGGATTTCTCTGTCTGGGGTATTTTGAAGGCGAAGGTAGGCACTAAAAAAATACCAAAGTTTGGACCGCTTCAAACAAGCACTTCCACGGGAATGGACCAAAATACCGCAGAGCCACTTGCGTGCAGAGTGCGATGCTTTCTTCGGCCGTCTCAAGGCCATTATTCGCGCCAAAGGTGGACATATTGAAAACAACTGATACACTTTGAAAATTCATGTATTTTCCAACATTTTTTGCTTTGACACAATAAAATTTATCAAAAAATAAAAAAATTATAGCATTTTAAAAAGTTATAGTTCGAGTAACTCACCCTGTAGATACTTGTTTGTGGTAGTTTTAATTTTTTATACGTGCTTTATTAGTTTAGGTGTTGGCGTAATACTTCGAAGTAGTCCCTGGCCTCAACTTCTCTTTTCGACTTATCATTTCCAGGATTTGCTTCTCCAATTGTTCATAGCAATCCCATAAACTCCTACAAAAGGATTCAACTTTTAGCTATTCACTTCTTTACTTAGATGACACTACATTCTGGAGTGGACATGGCGCAAAGAATCATGCGTTCTAAACGACCAAGGATATCTTCATCCACCTCCGCTAATGTATATGCTTTTGCGCCATATTGCTGGACTAGGTGACGATAGCCTTACATAGGATCTTTAGAGTTTTTCATGACAAGACAAGGCAAAAGAGATACCCAAGTGTAGCTCCCAGTTTGATTTCTGTCATTATCAGAGTTTGCATCAGAGCTGGAGGGAAGAAAGTCCCTGATTGCCTCGAAATTATAGTTGCCCATTTTGAGGTAGTGAAACATCTCGTTGTACACAAATCCGCTGGTTAAAATGGTATGTCTCTCCAACTCCCAAATAGCTATTCTTCTACGATTGCAAAAACACTGTCTAGGCCTTTTCATCAATCCTAGTCTTAAGGACTCTTTCCAATAGATCGAAAATGGCACTTGTCCAACCCAATGACTGGCAGTACAAGCAAAAGCTCGACTGGAGATTTGATGTGTCTCACTGAAAAGTGGAATTAATCTTGAAAGAATGGCATCTGCACCTGACACTTCAAAGACGCTTAACAGAGTTTAGAATCAGAGATGCAAGAGTGTCCTCTACAATGAATTAGAAATAACCTTTCAGGACGTTCAATTTAAGATGTCTTAGACGGTTTGGATGCGGATCTGTTGTAAGCGGCAGGGTTGACAAGAAGTCTTGAGCTTTCGACATGAGAGTGAACGTCTTATACCAATCCGTATCAAAGGTAAATTAGCTAATATCAGCTTTATCAGCTGCTCGACAAAACCTACGAGCAATGTCCGATGTATGGCGTTGAAATCGTCCAAATGCCAAAATTGGAAAGGACGACTTCTTTGGTAGAACAATTGGAAGACATAGCCTACACGACATCACATCTGGAAATGGACTTCGACTATAGTATTTCGCAAGCACACGCTTTCCTCACCGCAATATTCACAAGGGAACATGGCAAACACCGGATCAGCAAGCAGTCAACAGACTAACCATGTTGCGATCGAGGTAAGAAGGCACTCCTCAAGTATTTTAGATGTCCGAACATTCCGAGCGGCCAACATAGATTCGGAACACTACCTAGTTGCCGCCAAGGTACGTCTATGGATATTCAGACGCCACAACAACGAGGAAATAATATGAGGAGATTCAACGTTGAACGGTTGCAATCGCAACAAGCCGCCAGAATCTTTTCCGATCGCCTATCCCTCATCATCTCGATGCAGCCAGCATTAAGTGCCGAAGATCTGTGGCTTAGATGCGAGAAGCCATCAGAAATGCCGCAACTGACGTGCTGGGTTTTACCCGCCCACACCAACGAAAACCCTAGTTTGTTAGAGAGTGCCGGCAAGCACATGCAGCAACACAACATGCCTGCTCGGCTCGTGAGCTCTACGAGCAAAAGAGGAGGGGAGAACATCGGCTTCTACGGAAAAAAAGAAAGAGCATGAGAAGCGCGCGATCGAGCAAATAGAAAGGTGCTACTCCAGGAGTAATGGTCGGAAGTTCTACCAAAAGGTAAAAAGAACGTGTCAAACCCGAACGGAGACCTATAGAGATGAACAAGGAAACCTTGTTGTAGAGTCATAGCTGGTGCTGAGGATATAGAAAAACTATTCCTGCAGACTGCTAAACGGCGAAAACGACACAAATTCCGCTGTGAGGCAGAGCGAGACATACAATTAAAGTCAAGAATTCCGCCCACCCGACTAAAATCAAGTGAGGATAGCAATATCTAAACTGAAGTCGAACAAGGCTGCCGGGCCGGACGACCCACCCGCCGAACTGACTTGGTAGAGAGCATACACCAACTTATTTCCAAGATTTGGTCGGATGAATGTATGCCCTTCTTCTTCTTTCTTATGAAACTGCGCCAACTATAGAGTATGTGTATATGTTAGGTCTCCTAAACATCGCATATAAGGTCTTGTCAGCCATAATGTGCGAGCGCCTGAAACCATTTGTCAACGATCTGACTGGACCCTATCAGTGCGGTTTTAGGGCCGGTAAGTCCACAATCGACCAAATATTCACACTACGGCAGATCTAGGAGAATATCGATACTCACCACCTTTTTATCGATTTTAAAGCCGCATATGACAGCATCTAGTTTTGGCATCCCTGTCAAACCCGTCCGCTTGTGCAGGAAGGCGATGGAGAAAGCTCGCTGCTGCATCGAGGTCGATAATGACCTAACCGATACCTTTGATGTCAAAAAAGGATTTAGGAAAGGCCGCGCTGTGATGTGGCCTCTTTAGCATCATACTTGAAAGAATTGTGCAAAACTCACAAGCCAACACACAAGGTATGATCTTTGAGGTGCGCTTGCGAGTATAGGAACAGAAGCGGCAAAAATGGGTCTAGCGGTAAACGAGGGCAAAACAAAGTATACACTGTTAACAAGAAGGGACGCCCAACATTGACGAATCGGCCAGAATGTCATAATCGACAGCTTTAACTTTGAGGTAGTAAGGGACTTTGTCTACCTCAGCTCCCCTGAAAACGACATCTCTTCGGAAATCAAACGAAGAATAGCGCCTGCCAATCGCTGTTTCTTTCGGCTGAGAAGGTAACTGTGTAGTAAGGCCCTCTCCCGAACAACCAAGGAAACTCTCTATAAGGCCCTTGTAATCCCAGTCCTGCTCTATGGTTCCGAGGCACGAACTCTTTGTAAAGCGAATGAAGATATCCTTGGTCGTTTTGAGAGAAAAATTCTTTGTAAGATATTTGGTCCCGTATGCGTTGACCGGTTCTGGAGAAGACGATTCAACGATGAACTCTACGAGCTATACGGCGACATCGACCTGGTCAAAAAACTACGCATTGGGTATTCGAAAAGGCTGGGACATGTAGAGCGAATAAACACTAACGCTCCAGCCCACAGAATTTTCGATTCTAACCCGGAGGGACAACGCAGTAGAGGAAGCCCTCGCCTTAGGTTGCGCGCGCAAGTTCAAGGGAACCTCAATCAACTTGGTGTGCGCAACTGGAGGGAGTTAGCCAAAGGCCGCGTTAATTGGAGAGACTTATTGGATGAGGCCCAGGTCCACCACGGACCCGTTCCGTCTACCCCTTCTAATCTAGTATTTTTATTTTTAACGATAGTTCTCTCTGTTTTTCATATTTGTTCCCGTCCTTGCTCTACGGCGGTAGAATGGGAATGGCAGCCTATGTTAAGCTCACTGAATTCCGATATTCCAATTACATTGTCAAAATCGAAAAACATTTTATTCTCGGCACCATATAACAACTTACATTGGAATGTCCACATTCTCAGTGTCGCCAAAAATGCAGCGAAATGTCTAGATTTCTTCAAGCAATGCAAAAAAAACATTACACTCCCGCTGATCAGGTCTCAATATACAATGAAAGGCTTTAATCCGCCTAAAATTGGAGTACAATGCCCACATCTGATTAGGTCCCCCTAGGACACTCTTTCCTCTTGCTAGATGGGATTCAAAGCAGTGCGATAAAACTAATAGGTGGTGCCAATATTACACAGTCAATTGGTATCCTTGAACACCGGCATAATGTCTTTTACCTCATTTTGATCTGTCGCTATTTCTATCACCAGTCCGTCAAAATTTCCAGTAATACCTCACACCTTCAAATCTTAATTCGTACCACCTGTTCTCTACGAATGCTCATAAGCATACCCTTAAGCCCACTTTCGGACGTGCTTTGAAATATTGAAATTCTTTTCTAAGCAATACAATTCGCTTGTGAAATGTTCTTTATTTCCTAGCCATTATAACCTGCAAACATTCAAAACCAAAGTATCATACATGGGCCATTCATTTTTTTTTGTTCTCAAGTTTCCGTCGCCGTCTCTGTGTACAAACGTTTTAAGGGTACACAAAATGCCTTGAGCGCGCATAAATTTGGGACTCTGTATCCTTATCACTGGGGCCGGTTTAGGCCTACTGTTTTTTCTTCAAGCTAGAGCTTACCCATGATAGCTAAAATTTTAATAAACTCGGTTATATCTTTGAGTGAGCTAGTAGTGATATCTTCTGTCTCAGGGTATGAATTGCCTAGAAGACGTAGACGTATTCTGTGGTTACAATGGCAAAGGATATGCTCTGCTGTTTCTTCCTCCTCGTTGCATTTCCAGATGTGATGGGCTCAGCTGTCTGGTGGTTCTCTTGGGCTTTATCAGCTCCAAGTGTACTGCCCTTTCTCGTGTAGAGAAGGCTTTGCTGAGAGCTGAACTTCGGATGAGCTTATCCTTTTATCCTAATCAGAATGCGCGAGAAGTTGAGGAAAAGTGTATATCCTTGGCTTAGGATGTAATCCTTGGAAACCTCATCCACTGTGAATGTGATTGCTTCGCATCCGCTTTTCTCCTTAGTGACTCTAAGGATTCGCCAGCTTTTTGTGGATATGCTGTGGTTTCGCTTAGCGATCCAGGCTAGGAAAACGTCCTTGGTGAGATTGTCAGAGCTTTTGAAATGAATACAACGCAGGTGAATAATATGGAAACCTCGTGTCCTTGAGTTATACACAAATTTGCGTTTTCCATGCTTTTACGCTGCCTACCGCAGACATTAGCCAGTTACTGTGTCATGGAAAGTGATCGACAATCATCCGCTTCTAGTTGAGGTGGCTACTAATCTTAGGATGGGACAGTTTTTGTTCGATTAATCTCCTGCTCCGTAAGGACTTGCTCTGGGTGCATGGAGTGCATGATAGCGAGCTTATATTTGGCCATAGTATCCCTGTAGGATTCCCCTGATGATGAGCTAGGTCGCTGCTGTGAAGTCTCCGTCCCGCCGGACCTTTTAGGCAAACTTCCTTTTATTTCGCTTCCAGAAGCGGTCAAAAGCTTCTGAGTGGGATTTGTGAGCAGCAGCAGACTTATTCTTTAAGTGGCTCTTCGTGCGGTCTTCGTTCCTGTTATAGGAGGGCTGTCTATAGACCTGCCACATTGGCTTGTGCTGGGCTTACTTTGTTTTTGTTTTTCTTTATTTCTCTGAGCGAGAACTTAAGCATATATGCCAATTTCCAGTCTTTACGCCTCCCCGAGTTCAGTTCCGTCCTTAATGAGGGCAGGGATTCGACGCTTTTTTGCCCAAGTGAAGTGCTCGTATTTACGAGTATACTGAGGCTGGCTTTTATCGGTATTTGCTATTATCTCGATGCTTGGTAAATTTTGCTCCTGAGCATCTGTCCTGTCCGATATTTCAGATGGGTGCCGTGTGGCATTATTTTGAGAAAATATGAGAATCGTGTGTCCTGTGTCCAGCTCAGATATTGGTAAACGTGTCCCACGTGTAAGGCGAGAATGAAAATTCCTCACCTGCAGAGCTCTCATATAGGGGACATTTTTCAGTTCCCTGCACTATTCAGTTCTAGGCACGTATTCCAAGACACCTTAACTCTGGAAATTAGACCCTTGGTCCGCTGAGGCAGGCGAGCTCTACTATACTTCGGGGCCTTCCTCTAGCTGGCATCTTCTGAGAAGCTCGTATTTTATCCCAGCCTGGTTCGTCCATATTGGACTCGTAAAAATTTTAGCTTGTTTTCACGGGCTTCGACGTTGCACTTCTACTGTTTGGAACTTGCTTATAGCTTTTGAGGGTACCTCTTGTACTGCCTTATACAATGCTTCTACTGCTATCGCGTGTGCATTAGCTATCGTTTTTTTCGGCTTTTTTAGCACCGTTCGTAATTTAATTCAAGATGAATTTTATCGTCTTCCATTATACTTAGACAACGCTTGAAAGACTTGCCTTTTGTTCCTTACCGCCATTTTCGTCTCATCGTTTCACCGCACGTTTCTTTATTTGTGTGGAGCTGGCAGAATTCTTACACTACTCCTAAATTTCCCTTCGAAGTTGTTCCACATAACTTGCGCGCTTAGTTATTCCTCTTGGTTTATGATATTTTGAAGGCACTCTCAGAAATTTAGAGCCAACAGTTAGTCTCTTTGTTTGTTTAAGTTGTGCCAGATACCGGCTTTCACTGGTTTTCCTCAAATTTCTTAATGAGCAATTCTATCACCACAAGTCGATGCTTGGTTCGCCCAAAGTTACTTTACAATCTTTTTCTCACCGTTTCACGCAATTCCGGCATAGATAGTAATCTATCCGGGTTTGATGCCCACCGCTGGTACAGCAAGACCACGTGATTTGCATGAGTTTACTATATCTTCTTCCGTTGAGTTTCTCGTTCCGAAACCGTATACTCATTGGGAGTCTTAATATTTGCGCTTCGATTCTCTGACGGGTCCCTTTAAATCCGCAACGATGAAACGCATTACTTTACTATTTAAAAGCTCATCAAAGTCATGCCAAAGTATTTCTTTTTCTGATGATATTTACTTTGTTCGGTCCCATAATAATACATTTGGTACGCCGGGCCCTGTTTCGGATATTCTGGAACGCATACTATGGTATATCGATTTCACGGCAGCCTTGTCCATGTCCGACGTTGAAGTGTTTTTATATAAGTGAGCTTCCATCCGTGTGGCGCTGGCGTGCTTGCAAGAGTTTTTTATTACATGCACTTCATTTTGCCACCAGGGATTTTCTGAACTCACGCATAGCATATCTTGACAGATGTCATATAACGGGTACCCAGATAGCAATGACAGTTGTTCCATTTGTTATGTTCCAGCAGCTGTCAATGTTGCCAATGACATCCAGCTGTCAAAATATTTGTAAAGTTTGCCATTTTATAGTTTTACGCTTGCCGAAGGTGCGGAAATTATTAAAAAATTATCGAAATTCCTGCTCAGTTGCAAATATGCAACATGAATTTCGTCATCAGGTCGGTCGTCATCATGCCTTCAGTGTGCAGGCAATTCTTTACACCGTGTAAAATTTAAGCGTGTACTCACGCTTTGGATCTTAAGCCACCAACCAGACAGACACTGGTGCGAAAGAAAACATAGCCGCCGTAGCGGCCAGTATCGAAGAAGACCCAGAAATGGCGATAAATTGGGCATCGCCATATAGCCAGCCCATTGGATTTGGGCCTATATCCGTATAAGATTGTGCTGACGCAAGAATTGAAGCCGGGCGACAGTAGACAATGCCGTGAGTTCGCTAATTTGGCGCCGGAAATGTTGGCATCCACAAGCTACCTGGTACGACTCGAGCTGTAAAGAGGCTGTCAGGGATTTTTCGGTCCTTCAAGACTAATCCGACAGAAGAAAACCGAAAAAAGCTTAAACAGATCAGGAATGACTGCAACGTCTTTCTTAAGTGTGTGAAATTTCAATACGACCAAAAGTTGGGGCAAAAAATATTACAATGTCCCAAAGGTAGTAAAAGCTTTTGGTCGTCTGTCAAAAACATAAGAAATTCTGCCTCATCATCCATCCCAACGCTCATTTACAATGACATTCATACAAGACATTTGTACAAGACCAATCTGCTTGCTGCACACTTTGCGGAGGGCGCAATACTTCAGGATTGTCCGTCGAATCTTCAATGGGGCACTCATGTACGGGGGGCGATCAACATATTCTCGATATCGGGGTGAAGCCGTGGTTGTATATATAAATTGACTTATTTATCAAGTAATACTATTATTTTAGTGCATTCATGTAAAATTTCATATAAATGTGATTATTAATTCGCGTTTTATCTCTAGTTAAACAGAATCATAATGGCAACTGAGACGATGATGGTGAAAATTTAGCATCGCGCTGTAATTAAATTTCTCACTAAGCAAGGAAAAAGTCAAAAAACTATTCATGAAGAGATGGTGGCTGTTTACCAGGGTTCCGCACCTTCATTATCAACTGTGCAAAAGTGGTCAAGTGAGTTCAGGAGAGGCGGAGAGAGCATTGAAGACGACCCCCGCTCCGGCGCCCCGGCTACTGCTTGTACGGGAGAAAGCATCAAAGAAGTCGAAAAACTTGTTCTTGAGGATGCCCGAATAAAGGTGAAAATGATGGCAGAGATCACCAAGCTTTCAATTGGTACCATTCACACCATTCTTCATGACCATCTTAACCTTTCAAAGGTCAGTGCAAGGTGGGTGCCAGGAATGCTCACAGCGCCTCAGAAAAAAGTGAGAATCGCATGCTGTAGAGAGCTTTGGAGATGTGTAGTGAGAACGCGGACGGTGTTATGGATCGAATTGTTACTGGGGACGAAACATGGGTCCACCACTATGACCCTGAAAGCAAACAAGAGTCCATGCAGTGGCATAAAAAAGGAACAGACCCCCCGAAGAAGTTCAAAGTCACTCCGTCTGCCGGGAAGCTCATGGCCACAGTTTTTTGGGACTCAAAGGGAATCTTGCTCATTGAGTACAAAAAAAAAGGTGAAACCATCAACGCCACATCCTACGCTTCCACTTTGCATAATTTGAGGGAGGAAATTAAAAAGAAAAGACGGGGTAAACTCGCAGCGGGTGTGTTGCTTCTTCATGACAACGCTCCTGTTCACACGGCGCGAGTTTCCAAGGCTGCTGCGCGAGATTGTGGTTTCGAAGAAATCCAACACCCACCCTATAGTCCAGACCTTACCCCTAGTGATTATTTCCTGTTTCCGGATTTGAAAAAATGTCTTCGTGGAAAAAGATTTTCGGATGATGAAGAACTCAAGTCGGCAATAAATGGGTATTTTGCAGAGAAAGAGGAAATTTATTTTTTTGAGGGTTTAAAAAAGCTTATCTCAAGATGTAACAAATGCAATGATGTTAGGAGAGATTATAATGAAAAATAAAAACAATTTAAATTTAATTCGCATTTTCCTTCATATCGATACCGAGAATATATTGAACGCTCCTCGTAGTAGCAAGAGTTCTCCAAGGTCTTAACATTCATAAATCCGCTGGTCCCGATGCTATATCTCACCTTCTTCTGAAGAGGTGTTCTTCCACACTGGCAAAACCACCGCGTAAGCTTTTTCATCAATCCTATTCTTTAGGACGCTTTCCGAGCAGATGCGAATCTTCTCTCTCTCCTACAGATGCATTGCACTTGCGTCCCTTCTTTCCAAGGTCATGGAAATGTTGATAAATCATCATCTCATGAAATATCTCGAAACGCGAAAACTTCTCAATGACCGGCAGTACGGTTTTCATAGCAACAGATCCGCTGGTGATTTGATGACATATCTCACCGGAAAGAGGAAAAAACGCGTACATCAATCTGGCGAAAGCAAGAGAGTTGCGCTTGATATTTTTAAGGCATTTGACAGAGTTTGGGATCAGGCACTTTTGTCGAAAATGCGTGGTTTTGGAATCTATGACCCTTTCCTTTCGGAACGTTCAATTCACGTTGTCTTGGATGGATTCAAGCCTGATACTCACAAAATAAATGCTGGTGTGACCCTGGGCTCTATTCAATCACAACTTACATTGGAACGAAACCGAAAAACTTTCCATTCTGGGTATGTGTGTCAATGACAATTTACGTTGGAATGAGCAAATATTCGATGTCGTCAAAAATGCTGCGAAAGGTCTATTCTCCTTAACGATGTAAGAAATACTTTTCCCCTTCTGATCTGGCCCCAATATATAAGGCATTCATCCGCCCAAAATTGGAGTACAATGCTCACATCTGGTCAGGTGTGCCTAAAACATCGCTGCATCTACTAGACCGGAGTAAAAACCGTGCGATGAAAGTCATAGCTGATACCAATATCACTCAGTCAATGGGCGCCCTCGAACACCGACGAAATGTTTTATCGCTATTCCACCACCAGTGCTCCATAGAAATCGCCAGTAACATTCCGCCCCTTCAAACCTTTAACCGTAACACCCGTCTCGCTATGAATGCTCATCAGTATATGATGAGGTGCAAAGACGATCCTCGAAAGAAGTTTCCGGAAAAATAAAACGCAATTTGTCGTGAATACAGAATATGCCTTTTATTCTTAAATTGGTCTTACCTTGAAGAAGACAACTTTGCTAACACAAGTGCCATCTGGGCGTTCTACATTTTATTTTTTATTTAAGGGTGATATTGCATACTCGTATGAGAGTAGAATTTAGTTTAGTGTATAACATTAGTTGAGAGCTGTTTTGGCTTAAACATTGCCGCCCACCTTGCAGAAATAATTTCTGCAAATCTAGCTGGACCCTATATCTGAACGTAAGTCAGATTGGGAACCTTTGTACTTTACCGGAGGGTTTTCACTCACTCCGGAAGGAAGGAAAGTTAGTAAGGGATATCTAAACTATCTAAATTATATAATTTAATTTATTGGGTCTACAAGTAAGTTTCCAGCGTTTGTCAGAGATGGCGCCACCAGTGGATCCCGGGCAGAAATGTCAGACCCCATGTGTTTTATTTGTAGGTTTTGTATCTGTCAACAACTTTGCAGCGTTATATTTGAGCAGTTCTATCGGTGTCGTACATTTCATCGAGCAAAATCATGGCAAGTTTCCAGCCAAATAAACGTCATTTGCGGGAAGCGCTGCTTTTATTCTTTAATATGAAGAAAAGTGCGACAGAGGCCTATCGTTTGCTTTCGGAAACTTATGGGGCGGAATGCATTGGTGAATCGACGTGCCGCGAGTGGTTCAAACGGTTCAAAAGTGCTGATTTTGGAGTTGAAGACAAAGATCGCCCCGGAAAGCCGAAAAGTTTTGAAGACGAGGAATTGGACGCTTTACTGGATGAGGATCCGTGTCAGATTCAAGAAGAACTTGCTGCATCATTGGGCGTCACGCAACAAGCCGTTCCTAAAAGCACTGGGATTCATTCAAAAGGTTGGAAACTGGGTGCTATACGAATTGAAGCGAAGAGACGTCGAATGTTACTGCAGCGGTATAAAAATAAATCATTTTTGCATCGTATTGTCACTGGTGATGAGAAATGGATTTATTATGATAATCCTAAACGCAGAAAATCGTATACAAAGCCCGGCGAGCTAGCCCAATCGACGCCGAAACGAAATATTCACGTGAATAAGATCATGCTCTGCATATGGTGGGATCAAAAGGGTGTCGTATATTACGAACTGCTTCCGAGTGGTGAAACCATCAAAGGACCATTATATCGAACCCAACTAATTCGTTTGAAGCGGGCATTAAAAGAAAAACGGCCAGAATATTAGCCCAGCCATGAGTCCGTCATTTTTCATCACGACAACGCTCGGCCACATGTTGCGGTTTCGGTGAAAAAAGATTTGGGAAATAGTGGATGGGAAATTCTGCCTCACCCGCCTTACAGTCCAGACTTGGCACCATCTGACTACTACTTGTTTCATTCGATGCAGAACGCTCTTACGGGAATACGCTTCAGCTCAGTAGACGAAATCAAAAATTGGCTCGATACGTTCATGGGCTCGAAAGACGAGAAATTTTTTTGGTCCGGAATTCATAAATTGCCAGAAAGATGGGGGAAAGTTGTAGCTTCCGATGGACGATACTTTGAATAAAGCATTGTAACTATGTTTTCATAATAAAACTTCAAATTTTGGAAAAAAACGCTGGAAACTTACTTGTAGACCCAATACATTCTTAAGATTTTATAAATATGTAAGACATTTAGATAAACAATATTAAATCAGTAAAAATTTGTATCTATATGAATAAAAATAAGATACATGTACGGTATTAATAGTTCATTTCAATTACATCTTTAATAAATCAAATAATTAAAACTATTATAATAAAAGAAAACGCTTTAATTAATTCAATCATAACTGTTTTAAGTACATATCTATCTTAAACAAAGTTATTCTGAAGGAATAACACAAAGTTTTACAATAGGTCTCGTTATTTCACCTTGCTGGAAAAACTTTGCTGACACGGCCTAATCGCCACTCCGTAGGGGTAGGTGCTCTTTTGGTACAACTACGAGATCCCCAACCTGTACATCTCTGTGTGGGAACTTCCATTTGTATCTTTTATGCATTTCCTTAAGATACTCATCTTTTCAACGTTTAGCAAAATGCCGTTGAAGAATCTTAAGCTTTTCCCATCGATTCACAAGAGAAATGGAGGCTTCTTTCGGTACATGTTCTTGTAAAGAAATAAGAGGACTTCCGATCAGGAAATGACTTGGTGTGAGAGGAAGAATGTCATCGACATTCTCAGATGTTGCACTGATTGGACGAGAATTGAGACAAGCTTCGATTCGACAGAGCAGAGTTGAAAACTCTTCAAACGTGAATTTTGCGCCACTTTTTTGAAATGGAGTTTAAATCTTTTAACCCCTGCTTCCCACAGTCCACCCATGTGGGGCGCTCCTGGAGGGCTAAAATTCCAAGAAATGGAATGATTGTGCGATACCAATATTTGAGAGGCGGCTTCCTTTAAGTATTTTTTCAAATTGTCCTTAAGAATTCTATCAGCTCCAACAAAGTTGCTTCCGTTGTTCGAATAGAGGACTTGAGGAAGACTTCTTCTCGCAATAAAACGATGAAAGTCAGCTAAAAATGCAGCTGTAGATAGATCTGTCGTTCCCTCTAAATGTATAGCTTTAGTACAGAAACACACGAACACGCATACGTAGCCCTTTGTTATGCGACAACGCCTACCAATATAAGTTTTTATGTCAAATGGCCCAGCAAAATCCAAACCAGTTTTCGAAAAGGGTTTTGAAAAGTCAGTTCTTTCTGGAGGAAGTGGTGCCATAAGTTGAGAACGTAGTTGTTTTTTGTGAATCACACAAACTTTGCAGTGGTTTATATCAGATTTAATGAGGTTTTTGAGTTTAGGAACCCAGTATGCTTGACAAATGAGAACCAACATCAACCGGTTTCCTCCATGGAGGGATATCTCATGGACGAAGTTTACAAGAAGTTTGGCATAGTGTGAATTATAAGGTATGAGGATAGGATATCTTTCACTCCATGACAGATTAGAATTAGTTAGGCGGCCATTTACTCGCATTATGCCATTGGCATCAAGAATTGGATTCAGAGCTAAAAGTTTACTTGATTGATTGATCGATTGTCTATTATGCAGCGCATCGTATTCAGGTTGGAAATATACTCGTATCTTTTGAGAAAGAGTTATAAGTTTTTCCTTGGTAGTAACTATTTCTTCTCTGGTAATATCTAGGGTTTAATTGGTGAGTGAACCGAAGGACATATGATATTACTCTCAGAGCTCGGGAAAGGGACGAAAACCTAAGTAGTATATCTTCCAATTGATTGGAGTGGGTATGAAATGATTTTATAAGTTTGGACTCGAGGAGAAGTGGACGGCCAGCATACCTCAGTATTATGTAGAAATTTTGGACCATGCCACCATAATTCATTGTCGAGAAGTTCACCAGGAGCCATCCCCCTAGTTGCAAGATCCGCTGGGTTGTGTTGCGAAGCCACATGTTTCCATTTAAGGTCTCCTACATTGCCTTTTATTTTACTAGTGCGATTGGCTACAAAGGTCTTCCAAGAACAAGGAGATTTTTCTAGCCACGCCAGGACGATAGAAGAGTCGGTCCATAAATAAATGGAAGAATCAGCGACAATAAACATGGGAATAATTGTCTTCATAAGCTTAGATAGAAGGACTGCGCCGCATAGCTCTAACCTTGGCAAAGTGATTGGTTCTACGGGTGTAACCTTTGTTTTGGCACATAACCGTTGGCTCATACATCTGGAGGAGCTATCTAAAACACGTACATAAATAGAACCGGAATAGGCCAGTTCCGAGGAGTCGCAGAACCCGTGAATTTGAATTATGTTCTACGAATTGGTTCCTATCCAACGCGGTATCTGTAACTTTGAGATATCTGTGAAGGTGGTGACAAACGATTTCCATATGGATAGCGAAGAAGGTGAAAGGTTTTGATCCCATTGGGATCTTTGCTTTGATTATTATTGGAGCTATCCAACCTGCAGAATCAAAGAGTTTGGCTATCTGAGAAAATACTTTCCGCTTAGTGCAAGTATTCGAAATGGATATCGGATGTATCTTAAAGTGAAACGAGTCTGATTTCGCATTCCAAAATACCCCGAGAGTTTTTACGGAGCTGTGATCACTTAGTTCCAAAAATTGGTCATTAAGGATATGCTCCTTAGGAATATTCTGCAGCAAAAGATTGATTATTGGAAGTCCACATGCGTAATACAAAGCCAGCTGAATCTAGGATTGATATGATTTCAGATTGCGCTTTTAGCGCTTGATCAAGAGAATGAGATCCGGAAAGTAAATCATCTACATAGAAGTCATTACGAAGCATTCTGGACCCAAGGGGGTAATTCGATTCCTCATCATCGGCCAACTGCAACAAAGTACGAATTGCCAAATACGGAGCACAGTTTACACCAAAAGTAACTGTTTTCAGCTCAAAATCTTCTATGGACTTATCAGGCGATGTTCTAAAAAGGATTCTCTGATATGGCGTATGAGTAGGATGAATTCGTATTTGCTTGTATATTTTCGCTATGTCAGCATTGAAGACATACTTGTGCATGCGCCAGCGGAGCATTAGTAAAACTAAATCCTGTTGTAAGGCCGGTCTAATATAAAGCACGCCATTAAGACTATTGCCATTATCCGATGGACTTGAAGCAATAAACACCACTCGTAGTTTCGTGGTCGAGCCTTCTGGCTTCACAACAGCATGATGGGGTAGATAGTAAGACGTAATCTTACTGTCTTGGATCAACTCATTAGAAGGTACTCGTTGCATGTGATCAACCTCTATGTATTCTTTTCTAACCTTATTATATTCAGACTCTAAAGATGGATTTTTGTTTAATTGACATTCGGAATTAAGAAAACGCTTTTCGCAAATGTTTCGTGAAAGTCCCAGTTTCTTGTCTTCCGGAAATTCAGGCTTAAATGTTAGTTTCACTACATATCTTCCATCAATATCTCGATATGTCGATTCGGAATAGAGTGGCTTGGAAGTTGGTATTTCTTCGAGTTCCTAGAAGCGCTTTATATCGTCATCGCGAGAAATTGTGTTGAAATACGTAACGAACTTTGTGAAAGATGAATTATGTAGATTAAGTAAAGCACCGGATATGATCCAACCAAAAATTCTAGCTTTCCAGATATATTATGATGGAGTCCTTCCAAAATTATGTCTGGATAGAGATCGGCTCCTATGAGTAAATCTACTCGAGAGGACTTGTAAAACTGTGGGTCAGAGAGTCTGAGTCCTGATAACTTCCTCATGTCCAGAAATTCAACTGACTGAGACGGCAGCTTTCCAGTTGGGTTTTCAACAACTAGCGCTTGTGCAGAAATCGCAGCTTTTTGATCTACGTCAGATCCCAATGTGAAATGGCATAACAGTTTGGATGTTGTAGTAAAAGCTGTGTTAACACCAGATATTTGGGCATGGATAGGAGTGAATGGGAGTCATAAACGAACTTGTGCAGCTTTGGATATCAAAGTGACTTCCGATCCAGGGTCAATTAGAGCTCGAAGAGTGTATTTGAAACCCTGGACGTGAATAGAAACTAAAGCAGTTGCTAACAGAATCTGTTTCGTCGAAGTAAAAAAGAATGAACTGACATTAGCTGAAGTTGACGGAATAATGGACTGTATTTCTGGTTGGGGATCCTTGCTGGAATTTAATCGGGAGTAAGTTGAAGAAGTTGGCATGGCTCGCAGTGGTGAAGTGGGAATATGAAGAAGGGTATGGTGCCGTTTCTTACAATGGTTACATGTTAACTGGCTCTTACATTCCTGTAAAGTATGATAGGAGGCCAAGCAATTTGAACACAACTTGTGGTTTCGAACTATTTCAGATCGGTTCTCAACTGACATTCGTAAAAACGAGGGACAGGTTCTAAGTGAATGATTGCCTTGACAGATCGCGCAGGAATTTTTATTCGATTTAACATAATGTGTGTTGACCAATCTAGTCATATTCAACAGTAATGCTTTGGACGCAGCTGTTAATTTATTGAAGACCGATGACATAAAACATTGTTATGTCAAGAACATCGCACGTAAGCCCAACTCTAACCCTTCATCTACATCGGCAAAAACTGTGAAGATTTTACGCGTCAAATTTAAAAACTATGAAGTTAAGCAAATGGTTTTACAAAAGAAAAAGAAAAATAAGTTAAGCACAAGTATTTTAGGGTTTAAATCTGATATTAATCCAATTTATATTAATGAGAGTTTAACTAATTATAATAGAGCAGTATATAATAGAGCTAAAACATTTAAAAACGAAAATAATTTTTCGTTCTTGTGGGTAAATAGGGGAGTGATTTATTTCAAAAAAAACAAGAAGATGACAAAACTTTTAAATTAAGTTCTTTTGAAGATATTGAAAACTTGGCCAATTTAATTTAGTTTCTTTTTATTCTTTTTTTTTAACTAATAATGCCTTTTATTAATTCAAATTGTATTCAAAATCTGGATAGTTATTTCAAAGAATGTAATGAATTTTGTAGTTTTGATAAAGAGATTTTTAGAAGTTTTTATCATTCAGTAATTCCAAAGAAAACATTTTTTATCATTCATCAAAATATTAGAAGTATGCGTACAAATTTTGATTTGTTTCTGACTCATTTAGAATCGTTTGTGAATAAGTCTGATTTAATTTTTCTATCCGAAATATGGATTTTTGATACTGAAGCTAATCTTTTTAGTACGAGTATACCTGGTTATAAATTTCATCCTACATGTAATAATTCTTATGCAGCAGGTGGTGTGGCTGTCTTTATAAGTGATAAGTTGGAGTATGAGTGTTGCTGCAATAACCTGAAAAGTGCTGATATGGTTAAAGTTTCTTGCAAAATTGAGTCTAGAAAATTTATTTTTATGTGCTTCTACAGGCTACATGAAAAAAGTAAAAATGTTTTTGTTGAAGAATTGACTACTCTGTTGTCTGACGAAAAGTCAAAGAATCTATTTATCCTTGGTGATATAAATTTAGATATTTTATCTGATTCTGCTATTGTTTTAAATTATTTATCTGTCTTAGCGGCAAATGGTTTGGAATCGTGTTTTAGAGAACCTTCTAGATTAACTCCTTCAACACAAACCTGTATTGATCATATTTTTGGTAGACTTGATCTAAACTCTAAACTCACTATCACCAGCTCCATTTCAGATTTTAAGATAACCGATCATTGTATGGTTGGTTTAGTTTTTCTATACGCCAATATGGAACAAATTGATATGACTGAAAGGTTTGAGAAAGTTAAAGACTTGAACTACGAGCGTCTTAACCAGCTTCTACTATACGAAACTTGGACCGATGTGTACCTTGAAAATAATCCCTCTAATGCTTTTAACATCTTTGCTAATATCTTAAAAGCTCATGTTAGTGAATGTCTTACTGAAACCCAAAGACAATGTAAAGTTACAAAAATTAAGCCATGGATGTCTACAACTTTATTAAAGAAGATTGCAAAGAAGAATAAATTATATATTACTCGTAAATGTAAAAAGAAACCGAATAATATCAGACTTAGACTTCTCTATGATAGAGTGTGCAAGGAAGTTGCAGAGGAAGTTATTGTGAACAAAGACAATTATTACACCAATAAACTACATCTAGCTAGAGGCAATTTAAGGAAAGAATGAACAATAATTAATGAACTTATAAATAAAAAACTACCCGCTTTAAATGAACTCAATTGTGTACGAGTATCTTATCAGGGACATAATATAATTAATCCTAGTGAAATATCTAATGTTTTTAACAAATATTTTACAAGTGTGGCTTACAAGACTCTTTCTAGTGCTGGTTTCTCTGAATCGTCGAATCATTGTGTAGAAGATTGCTTTAGCAATGAATGGAGTCAAGCCAATAGTTTTTTTTTATAACCCGATTTCTTCTTTAGAATTATTTAGGATTATCAACTCTCTAAAAAATTCTAATTCGTCCACGAAAGATAGTTGGTCTAACAATTTTATTAAGAAGGTCTCACTAAATATTGTTGATGTCTTATCGGATATTTTTAATAAAAGTATCTACAGTGGTATTTTTCCTGATGCCTTAAAAACTGCAGAAGTAATACCTGTTTTAAAGAAATAGTGATAGTAAAAATCTAAATAACTACAGGCCAATCTCTCTTCTTCCTATCTTTTCTAAAATCTTTGAGAAAGCAGTGAAAAATAGAATAATGATTTTCCTAGATTCATCTTCTTTTTTTAGTAATAGTCAGTTTGGGTTTAGAGCTGGGAAGTCAACAGAGAATGCCCTCTTAGAGTTCTGTTGCTTTAACTACGAAAGCCTGAACAATAAAAAATATACGGCTGCTATTTTTATTGACATTACTAAGGCGTTTGATACTGTCGACCATATGATATTAACACAAAAGTTAGAAAAAGCGGGAATAAGAGGTTTTATGCTTAAATGGTTTCTTTCCTATTTAAACAACCGCAAACAAGTTGTAAAGATTAATGATAGTTTTAGCCTATCGTTAGATATTAAAATTGGTGTTCCACAAGGCTCAGTACTTGGTCCAATCCTTTTCTTGATATATATCAATTCAATTTTTAACCTCGATATCACAGGTAATCAAATAGGATTTGCTGATGATATAGCTTGTTCTTATTCTAATAGCTCTGCATTAGATTTAATTGCTAATATTAGCTATGACTTAGAGCAGCTGAGACATTGGTTTTGTTTACATAAATTGGTAATCAGTGATAAAACTAAAATAATGTTCTTCAAGTTGTCTTCTAACATGGTCGAATACCCACCTATGATTTTTCATAGTGCTAGTTGTAAGCATTTATTATTTAGCCCTGTTACATGCAAAGCGACGTCATCTTCTACTTTATTTAATCGGGATTTAACTTGTTCACCTCAGTGTTTTTATATAGAAAGAACTACAGTTTTTAAATATCTGGGTCTGGAAATTGATAGCAAATTGAATTGGAGTAATCATACTGGCAGTCTAAGATCTTACTTGTTAAAAACTACGAAGTTAATGTACCATTTGAGGCAATTTTGCTCTAAAAAACTGATGGAAACAATATATTATGGACTAGTACAATCAAAGTTGCAGTACGGCTTAATCTGTTGGGGAGGAACTCATAAAAATAAAGTCCATACGTTACTCATTGTGCAAAAACATATAGTTAGAATAATCTGGAGAAAGAATCGCCGAGAAAGTAGTTATTTGCTTTTTGTAAACTCTAAAATGCTACCACTCAAGCATCTTTACTTTTACAAAGTGTTAAGGATTTTTTTCGTTAGGAGTGGTTACTCCATTGACAGAAATCCAACCCATCAGTCACTGCGTAGTAGCAATAATCATCTTGCTATCATTCCATCTTTCAACACACATCACTTTTTGAACTTTTACTCCTCTGTTGCTCCAAGATTATATAATATATTGCCGCTTGAAATTAGGCAAAGCAGAAATCTTATCGTTCTAAATAGGAAGGTTAAGGAATAGCTATTTCACTTCGACCTACATGAAATAAACCATTTAATTAATCGCATGGTCTGATTTTGTTGAATGATTAAAGAATTTTTTTAATAATCGATGAATCTTAACATTTGTTTTGTCCTCTCTTCACACCATTTTATTACGTTTTGTATTTTTTAATTATAGTCTTATAATTGATGCATTCGACACTAGTTTTAGTTAACTACAGAATGTATCTTTTCATTTTTCAATTGATAAATTATTTACTTTTTAATCTCTCTTTATTTGTATTCTATTAAGTAACTGCTTGTTTCTTTTATTAATTCTGAATTTTTTTTTTTTAAATTAAAATCTTGCATTCTATATTTGTATCTAATTTTGTCAATTGTAAAGTGAATAAATATATAAATGAAAAAAAAAATGAAAAAATAACATTGGAACTCTTAGATTTTGCAGAGAGGCGTATATCAGTAACCGTTTCCAGCATTTTATACCTAGCTGCTAGAAACTCACTCATATTTTTCCAGGTAGGTATTTCTGATGGATTCTTTAGGTCCTGTTCCCATAGCGAAAGAGTTTTCTCAGGTAGACGAACTGACACAAGGAATGTCAAGAATGAGTCCCATGAATTTGTGTCGATTCCATAGGTTTTTAAGACGGAAAGACAATCGTTCACTTCTCTATGAAGGCGCTTAAGGGCTTTATCTGTTTCAACAGTTATAATCGGAAGATTCATTAAAATCTTTAATTGACTATTAACCATGATCCTCTTGTTTTCGTATTGATTACTTAGAGCTTTCCACGCAAATTCAAAGCTGGTATCTGTTAAAGTGAACTTCGATACAATGTTAAATGCGTCTCCTCGAGTTTTGGCTCGAGACTTTCTGTGGTCAGAGCTCGACAACCACATATCCAACCTGTGGTTCCAACAAGACGGCGCTGCATGCTATATAAGCGATGCAACGCTCGAAGTTGTGAAGCAGAAATTTGGCGACTGAGTCATCTCGCAGCGAGCGTTCATCACTTGGTCGCCGCGATCATGCGATTTGACAACCCTCGATTATTTTCTCTTGGGCTACGTCATGTCCTTAGCCAACGTTGACAACCCAACCACTTTGGACGAGCTCGAGTCCAACATTCGACACGTTATTGCCGGAATAACGCCGCAGATATTGGACCGAGTCATCAAAAATTGGACCGACCGCTTGAAGCACTGGCAGCGAAGCTGAGGCGTCCATTTGGATGATGCCAGAATCAATTTTATATCTCACACCGTTCTTGCTTTATTTAAATTGTTTTCCTATCGTTCTTATCTGGTCACCCTTTATATGTTCCAGATTGTCTACCAAACAATCATGGAAAGGTATACGCTTCAACAACGCTTACAAATCATCCAAATTTGTGGATGTTGCGACCACGTTGCGCGCGTTGGCTCCAATTTCCGGCCGTCGTAATCGTCGTTTATTAAAAATTCGAACCGACTCCACTCCGTAATGTTGCCGTGCCAGTGTAACAGCCGAACGCCAGAAATAAAGGGAATATTCCTGCTGTACGCGAGCCCATAATTCAAGACATAAATCAGTCGACTCCACACCACACTTGAGAGCTAAGCATTTTTCGAACGTCTCTGTGGCATATTTTATGGAAAGGCTATATCCGCATGAGATTTTTTTTTTTTTTCTTTTTATAATAATTAGCGCGCACTCAAGGGGTTTTGTACCCTTAAAATGTTCGTACACAGCGCGGACGAAGGAAATTTAGGAAGGAAGAAAAGACAGGTACCTATGTACATTGTTTTTAAATGTTTGTAAATTATAACGACCAGGAAACACAGAGATCGGCAGGGCATTCCATAAGCGAGTTGTACGGCTTAGGAAAGAATCACAATATTTTAGAGTACGACCGAAAATGGGCTTGAGGGTATACTGATGAGCATTCATAGCTAGACGGGTGTTACGGTTGAAAGTTTGAATGGGCGGAATGCTACTGGCGATTTCAATGGAACACTGGTGGTGGAAATAGCGATAAAACAAGGTGAGACAGGAGACATTTCGTCGGTGTTCGAGGGTGTCAATTGATTGACTGATATTAGTATCACCAATGAGTTTTATCGCACGGTTTTGAATCCTATCTAGCAGGTGCAGAGATGTTTTAGAAGCACCTGACCAGATGTGGGCATTGTACTCCAGTTTTGGGCGGATAAATGCCTTATATATTGAGGCCAGATCAGAGGGGGTAAAATACTTCTTACATCGCTTGAGGAAACCTAGACATTTCGCAGCATTTTTGGCGACATCGAATATGTGGTCATTCCAACGTAAGTTGTTACTGATACACATACCGAGAATGGAAAGTTTATCGGTTTCGACGATGCAAGTGCCATTCATGGATAATGGCTGGTTGTTTAAATTTCGCTTTAACGACAGCAGACAGCATTGTGTTTTGGAAGCATTAAATGTTAAATTAAACTCTGTTAGTGGTTCCCCAATTAGTAATGCAGTATTCAATGAGCTTAACATACGCTGCCGTTCCCGTTCTACAGCCGAAGAGCAGGGGCGTGAGTCCGGGAACGAATATGAGAAGCAGAGAGTGCTGTCAACAGCAAAGGAATAAATTGGATTAGAAGTAGCAGACAAGAGATCATTAATGAAAATTAAAAAGAGTGTCGGAGACAGAACGGAGCCCTGGGGCACACCAGCATTTATTTTGTGAATATCAGACTTGAAACCGTCCAAGACAACTTGAATTGAACGTTCCGAAAGAAGAGAGTCCATTGAAGAAGAGAGTCGTCGATCCCAAAAGCACGCATTTTCGACAAGAGAGCCTGATCCCAAACTCTGTCAAATGCCTTAGAAATATCAGGTGCAACTATCTTGCTTTCTCCAGATTGATGTACGCTTTGGTTCAACTTTTCGGTGAGACATGCCATCAGATCACCAGTGGACCTGTTGTTACGAAAACCATATTGCCGGTCATTGAGAAGTTTTCGTGTCTCCAGATATTTCATGAGCTGACGGTTTATCAGCTTTTCCATGACCTTGGAAAGAAGGGACGTAAGTGCAATGGGTCTGTAGGAGGATAGAGAAGAAGATTCGTCTTTTTTAGGGACGGGCTGGACAAATGCTGTTTTCCATCTGCTCGGAAAGAGTCCTAAAGAGTAGGACTGATGAAAAAGCTTACGCAGTGGTTTTGCCAGCGTGGAAGAACACCTCTTCAGAAGAAGGGGAGATATACCATCTGGACCAGCGGATTTATGCATGTTGAGATCTTTAAGTACTCTTGCTACTACACGAGTGCGAAAGTAGATTCGTCCCATTGTAGATTCGACGCACTCAAGTTAGGCGGGCACAAAGCACAATCTGGGAGTGTTGAGCTAGCTGCAAAGTGTGCAGCAAGCAGATTGGCCTTGTCCAAAGAGTTGACAGCTGGAATGTTATTGTAAATGAGCGTTGGGATGGAGGATGAATAATGTTTTTGACGAATGACCAACAATTTTTACTGCCTTTGGGACATTGCAGTATTTTGTGCCTCAGTTTTTGGTCGTATAGAAATTTCACACGCTTGAGAAAGACGTTGCAGTCATTTCTGGCTCGTTTGAACTTTTTTCGGTTTTCCTCTGTCGGGTTGGTCTTGTAGGACCGAAAAAACAGTTCTCTAACCCTGACAGCATCTTTACAGCTCGAGTCGTACCATGCCTTTTCTTTTGATTTGATACTCTTCATCCGATGAAGGATAAAGGATCTCATTCCAAAGAGAATAGTTTGTGTGATCATGTCAACAGCGGCATCCACGCCGTTATCGAGGAAACATAACGACCAGTTAAAATTCCTAAAGAAGCTGTTAAGGCCGCTCCAGTTGGCTTTCTCGTATTGCCATACGGTTCTTTTAGGGATCTTTTCTCTAACTGTGTGGTGGGTGTACGAGAATTTAGCTGATATGACACAATGGTCCGACGAGCCTAGAGGGGAGAGCACGTCAACGCAGTACTTGTCAGGGTGAGAAGTTAAAAACAAGTCCAGGGTATTGGCGGTATGACTATCAACGTCTGGTATTCGTGTGGGCTCATTTACAAGCTGGGTTAAGTTATTTCCCGCAGCGAAAATCTCAACACACCGTCCTTCGGGTGTTGTCTGTCCAGAATGTCGAAGCCAACCAGAATTGTGTATACTGGAATCCCCCGTAATAACGATTTCAGTATGAGGATACAGGGATACAATTCTTTGAATGGAGTCAGACAGCGCATCGAATTCGTTAAAAGTCCAATAGTTGTCCAGTTTGGGGCTTCTGTAAATAAAGCAGTAATGGATAATTTGCTTAGGGAGATGGAATTTAAGCCACATGAAATTGAATTCCGGATTGGAACAGGGACTACATTGTGGTGGAGTTTGATAATCTACATCACTACGCACGTAAATGGCGAGACCGCGGTGAGAGAAGAATAGAGGCACTAGTTCGTAGCCGGGTAGCTTCAGATCAGAGTGATCTGAGAGATGTGGACGGGGATCTACCTGTGTTTCACTAAGTGCCAAAACAGCTGGTCTGTATTTGCAGACGTGGACGTACGCAGAAAAGTGATTACTTTTTAGCCCGCGTATATTGGCAATGTCTACTCTGAATTCCCCAGTCATTACAACCTAACAAACACAAAAAGCACAAACACCGACGATATAGCAGTTCAGACTTGCTTGCCTCTAAATCGGTGTTATACTGGTTAAATAATCATCAGGACATATCTAAAAGAAACAAAGCCAAGCTCTGGTGGCTACCAGGGCACAAGACTATTCAACGAAATGGAAAAGCCAATGAACTGGCTAGAAAGGGTTCAGCTGATGGTCCAGAGCCTTTCTGCGTCATCCGGTATTCAGCAATAAATTCAACGCTCCAAAGTTGGACGATCAAAGTGTGTATATCCTGTTGACAAAATATACCGGCCCTTCGGCAGGAAAAAACAGCTATGAAACCATTCTAAAATAAATCCAAGACGGATACTGGCAGCTTTGGATATAACTTGCATAAGCTTCGAATTAGTCAGGAAACTTGATGGCGCGTTTGTAAGGAATGCGTGGCTCTATGCGTCATAAGGAGAGATTACTTTATCAGAGAACTGCAAAGTTCTCTGCCAGAGATGAAGTTAAACTTGCATCTTTAACTGGGCTTGTGGCACAGTACTCCAATAAAAATAAGAAAAAAATAGTCATCCGGCAGGAACCCCGGGAAAGTAAGCATACGTCTTTGCCCATCATGGTATCTACATAGTTACATCTTGCAGCTTTTCTTACGACAACTCATCGTATTAAAACTAAACAATTTATCCAATTGCTAATTGAAGTTCATGGTTCGAAGCGTCCCACCCAGATCCATAGAGATTAATCTCACAATTAAGGACATTGAAATTAAAACACATTCACTACGTCCATGCCAGTATTTTCTGCTTCAGTTCCTCGCATCGTTACGAAATTTAAAAAGATTACCTAACTCCACAGCTTGCAGTTTTAATCTCCAATTTAATCATTCTCTGCTGACCAAATTCAATCTCCCATGCCATGACCAAGAGCTACGAGTATATTGTGATGAAATATTGCTTAAGCCAATCTGACATCCTCCCTCCGAAAATTTTAAACAAAATGTTAACGAAATAGTCAGATGCTATTAGACACGCTTTATGATTTTAATCAGCCAATTTTTCTACCTCCGTTCATATGCACACGACTCTAGGCATCAGATGCATATTTTGTAGGTATCTACCTCTGAAACCCGAAGCCAATTTACCATTTCTATGGATTTCCCAACAGATGGCAAGTCAATTCATGCAAATACGAATTGCATTAAAAAAAAAAAAAAAAAAAACTAAAGACTTCACCTCTATCCACCCCATCTTACGTCTTCGCAGCGACGCGCTACCATAATAATCCTGCTCTACCCTTTCAAACTATTTAAAAACTCGAAAGGGAAAAACATCCCGACCACTCTCGGCAACGAGGAAAAATATAAAAATAGAAAAATCGAAAAATAGAAAACAAAAAGTCTCTTCGAAAATAATAGAATCACTGTCAGTCTTTATCAACATTGTTATCGCCGTCATCCTTGCAATCTATTCATCTCTTCGTCATCACACTCTGTGTAGGTAGTCGCACATCCATACTCGTACATCAAATGCAGCCAAACGAAAGCCTAATATATATAAAATTATTTCTATTATTCGCACCCCCTTGCACGAGTAGTGGCAACACGAACATGAGCTGCAGAAATCGAGGTTGAATCTGAAGCTACACTCGTGCAGTAGAAGCGGTAGTAGTCAGTAATAGAACAGCTCATGGCAAACCCTAGCCGGTCCTAGGAGCGACGAAATTATCATACTTTAACCCAGCTACAACCCCTTTTTTCAATTTTTTTTTCCTCTCTCTCTCTCTCTCTCTCTCTTTATCTTTTACTGTTCCCAGTTATCTAATTTGCATATCACTAACAACACCCGGTGCACTCATCACTGCACTACCCTCAACCCTAGTTCCGGAAAAATAACAAAAAAAAAAAAACAAAAATCAGATAAAACCTGACATGACCAAAAAAAAAATTAAGGAAAAATCTCTTCTCCATATTACCACCCACTAGATGGCACCACATGCGCGAGAGGGTGGCAAGGCGAATTCACAGTAGAAGATATAATCTGTTCCATTGCGAATTGGTCCCGAAATATACTCGTCAGCGTATGTAAGGTTTTTTTTTTTTTCTTTTTTTTCGCGTCGTCGCTTGCCACCACTGTGTAATTAATCTATTCGAACAGAGGATACAGAGGTAACTATGGCAACACCATCTGCTGCTCTCAATATGGAAAAAAAAAAAAAAAAAAATATTCCTCGATACACTACCAAACTGGTAAAATCAAACCACCCCCCGATGATTCTCTCAGTTGCTGTGTATCCAGCCAGTCATCCGATTTTCGCATCCGGGCTATGTACTCGTATCTGTTCTGTACCTACTCGTACTCGAGTACATAATACTTAATGTGCACATAAAATTTTATGTACTCCCACTCTCTCTCATCTACCCCAACCCTTCCAAAAATTCCTTCTATTTGAGGTTGTGTTGGAGAGCCTGATGTAAGTGTGAATTTAGCTGTGTGCGATGATAGAAACTTGTCGTTTCGTCAAAGTGTTTGGGGGGTGGTTGGCTGGTTTTTTTGTTTTTTTTTTTTTTTTGTTCACTTCTAAAGCGGCACCCGGGCACCCCCTGTTTTGTTTTTTGGAATATAAAAAGCATTCTGCGTTCGGATTCTGATTATGATGTTGACTCTAGTACTACTACATACAACTACTGGTGGGTGTCAGCTAGTTGGATTAGAGGAACGTTGCCATTCTACTGCATTATCTCTAAATTTTGTCAATCTACACTTAGGAGTACTGTGCAGCAGAATTAATGGACTACTTTAGAAGTGTTTAGGCAATAAGACCACTGTGGAATGGATGATCTACGACCTGGACCCCAATCAATTTGATAAGGCTCTAGGCAACGATAAGACATCTAAAGGACTTTGCTGAACCATCCTGATTTATACCTGCTGAATGACGACGAATAACTCATCCTTAGTTGTCTTGACCTAGACAAATGAGAAATTGCCTTGGGCATGTGGGAGCTCATCTTTGATCCTATTCATGCATAAACAGGCAAAGAATTTAATGAATTTGCCTAACTTAGGGCACCTAGAGACGTATCAGGAGCTGAGTGTATCCCCAACAAGTCGGCAAGTATTGCATAGTCTGGTTTGGGATCTTGCGGGGTACGAGTAAGTCTCCTTCAACGTTATCGTTGATTCAAGTTGAAGAATCTTAGAATTGGCGAGCAAAGACCCTATCTTCCTGTGCTTTCTATGCCAGCTGAAACTATTGTTAAGCCTGCCAGAGATTATCCATAACAAGTGTTAAAATACGACTGAAGCTGTGACAAATTAGGAGTTCCCGACAATGCAGATATCGTGATCAGGCTAGTTGATTTCAAAGCCATGATTGGCAGTGATACTATTGCACTAAGATACGTTACGGGAGTTCAAGGCTTCCTATACCTACCGCAATGATAGTGACGAGCGATTTGTATCCTTACATTAGTTAACATACTTACACGTACTTAGATCCTCTCATCCCTCGAAGTGTATTGGGCGCCAACAAAGCCCAAACGACATCGCGTTTTTTTGTAATGACTCGCTAATTTAGAGTGGATATAGAAATATAGGCGAGCTAAGAAGTAACCACTTTTCTGCGTGAAACAAAGCCTCCCAGATCACTCAGATCTGAAGCTACCTGGTAACGAACTAGTGCCTCTATTCTTCTCTCACCGCAGTCCCGCCATTTACATGCGTAGTAATGTAGCTTACTAAACTCCACCACAATGTAATCCCTATTCCAATCCAGAACTCAATTTCATGTGGTTAAAATTCCATCTCCGTAAGCAAATTATCCACTACTGCTTTATTTACAGAAGCATCAAAGTGGACAGCAACTCGACCCTTAACGAGTTTGATGCGCTGTCTGACTCCATTCAAAGAATTGTATCCCAGTATCCTTATATTGAAATTGTTATTACGGTGGATTTCGCACACTGTTCTGGGTGGCTTCGGCATTCTGGACAGGCAACACTGGAAGGACGGCATGTTGAGATCGCCGCTGCGGAGTACAACTTGACCCAGCTTGTAAACGAACCCACGGGAATACCTGACGTTGAGAGTCATACCCCGGACTTATTTTTAACTTCTAACCCTGATAAGTACAAAGTCAATGTGCTATCCCGTCTAGGCTCGTCGGACCACTCTATCAGATAATTTGTCGTATACTAACCACGCAGTAAGAGAAAAGAATCCTAAAAGACGCGTGTGGCAATACGAGAAAGCCAATTGGAGAGGACTTAACAGCTTCTGTATGAATTTTAACTCGTCGTTATGTTTCCTCGATAGCGACGTGGATGCCGCTTCTGATATGATCACAGACACTATTGGCTTTGGAATGAGATCCTTTATCCTTCATCGGATGAAGAGTATCAAATCAAAAGAAAAGGCTTGGTACGACTCAAGCTGTAAAGAGGCTGTCAGGGTTAAAGAAATGTTTTTTCGGTCCTACAAAACCGAACCAATAGAGGAAAACTGAAAAAGTTCAAATGAGCCCGGAACGATTACAACATCTTTCTTAAGCGTGTAAAATTTCAATACGACCAAAAAATACTGCAATGTCCCAAAGGTAGTAAAAGTTGTTGGTCGTTCGTCCTAAACGTTAGAAATTCTGCCTCATCCTCTATTCCAACGCTTATTTTGCGGGTGACCAGATAGCAATGGTAGTTTTTCCAACTGTTATAGTTCAGCAGCTGTCAAAGTTACCAATGACATCCAGCTGTCAAAATATTCAGTATGGTCTGTCATTTCATCGTGCATTGTTTTACGCTCGCCGAACGTGCGGAATTCGAAATTCCGGCTCTGTTGTAAATACGCAAGAGAATTTCGTCGTGAGGTCGATCGTCATCATTGCTTCAGTGTGCAGGCAATTCGTCGCACCGTGGAAAGGTTGAGTACACTCTTGTGAATCTTAAGCCAGCAACCAGACGAAGTGAAGAAAACAGGGCCGCCGTAGCGGCTAGTATTAAAGACGGCCCAGAAATGTCAATTCGGCGCCGATCGGCTGAATTACGCATCGCCAGAGAGTTAACCCGGCTTATATACATCCGCATAAGATTGTGCTGACGCAAGAGTTGAACCCGAACGACCATAGACAACGCCGTGAGTTCGCTAATTGGGTGCTGCGAATGTTGGCCGGAGATCCGGATGTTGGCCGAAAAATTGTCTTCTCGGTCGACGCCCATTTTTGGGTCAGCGGCTATATCAACAAGCAAAATTGCCGCTATTGGAACGAATATACAATAATCCAAAAGCTTTCGGGTAAGCATCAATGTATCCACAAAGATTAACTGTTTAGTGCGGTTTATGGCATGGCGGCATTATCGAATCTTATTTCTTTCGAAATGAGGAAGGAGACACCGCTACCGCCAGTGGTCTCAAGTATATGTATAGCGATGTTAACCGGCTTTCTGTAGTCAGAGCTCGACAACAACATATCCGAGCTGTGGTTCCAAGAAGAAGGCGCTACATGCCATACAAGCGATGCAACGCTTGAAGTTGTGAAGGAGAATCTTGGCGACTGGGTCATCTCACGATGAGTGTTCATCAATTGGCCGCCGCGATCATGCGATTTGAAAACACTTGATTATTTTCTTCCGCCTACGTCAAGACCCAAGTCTACGCTAACAAGCCAACCACTTTGGACTAGCTCGAGGCAAACATTCGACACGCTATTGCCGGAATAATGCCGCAAATATTGGACCGAGTCATCAAGAATTGGACCGACCGCTTGAAGCCCTGCCAGGAAAGCCGAGGCCTCCATTTGATAGATGTGCTATTCCACACATAATGGCAAGAACGTAGCTTCAAAATAAAGCCAGAATGAATTTTATATCTGACACCGTTGTTGTCTTGTTTAATTTTTTTTCCTATCGCCCTTATCTGATCACCCGTATAATGACATTCCAGGTGTCAGCTCTTTGGACAAGGCCAATCTTCTTGCTCCACACTTTGCGGCCAGCTCAACACTTCCAGATTGTGCATCGTCCGTGCGTCAAATCTTCTCGTGTAGTAGCTAGAGTTCTTAAAGATCTTAACATTCACAAATCCGCTGGTCCAGATGGTATATCTCCCCTCCTTCTAAAGAGGTGTTCTTCCTCGCTAGCAGAACTACTGCGTAAGCTTTTTCATCAATCCTACTCTTAGGACTCTTTCCGAGCAAATGGAAACAGCATTTGCCCAGCCCGTCCCTAAAATGGAGAATCTTCATCTCTCTCCTACTACAGACCCGTTGCACTTACGTCCCTCTTTTTCAAGATCATGAAAACGCTGATAAACCGTCAGCTCATGAAGTATCTCAAAACACGAAAACTTCTTAATGACCGGCAGTACGGTTTTCATAGCAACAGATCCACTGCTGATTTGATGACATATCTCACCGGAAAGAGGAAAAAACGCGTACATCAATCTGGCGAAAGCAAGAGAGTTGCTCTTGATATTTCTAAGGCATTTGACAGAGTTTGGCATCAGGCACTTTTGTCGAAAATGCGTGGTTTTGGGATCTATGGCCCTTTCCTTTCGGAACGTTCAATTCACGTTGTCTTGGATGGATTTAAGCCTGATACTCACAAAATAAATGCTGGTGTGCCTCAGGGCTCCGTTCTGTCTCCGACAGAATTTTAATTTTCATCAACCAGCTCTTGTCTCCTACTTCTAATCCAATATATGTATTTCTTTGCTGACGACAGTACTCTCTGCTTTCCATATTCGTTCCCGAACTCACGTCCCTGCTCTTCGGCTGTAGAACGAGAACAGCAGCGTATGTTAAGCTCATTAAATTCTGATATTAACAGCTTAACCAATTGGGGAACTATCAACCGAGTGGAATTTAATGCTTCCAAAACACAATGCTGTCTGCAGTCGTTAAAGCGAAATTTAAACGCCCAGCCGTTATCCATGAATGGCGCTTGCATCGTCGACAATGACAACTTACATTGGAATGGCCGCATACTCCTATTCGATTGCACTGTTACGATAAGAGTAGAACAAAAGACCTACTAAACAGAACCCGCCCAGATATTGCGAAAGGGGATATGAGATCTAATCCGTTTTCTTAACTCGACAGGTTAGATCTAGGCACTGACTGTCCCACATCCTCAAAAACATACCTCTTCCACCAGGTCACACGAGTCGTGGTAACAAAAAGGCAAATTCCAGTAGTATTGTGTTCATGTTGAACCTCCACCTCTACCTACCTACCTACAGCAAAGGAGAAGATGAAGTAGCCCCAACACCTTATCTGGCTTACTCATAATATATATTCTTACTGCCATCCAGGTTCTGGGAATCTGACGTTTTGAGGAAAATTTTGGAGCTCAAAATTATTGCAAAAACTATCAGCACCCAAGTAGAAGTTAGACTTGAACTATCGATTTCGGCCATCTAGACTTGTCTGAATCTAATCTCATCGATCAGCTGTTGTTACAGTTTTTCGTGACGCTGTTTCGTTTAGACAATAGAACAAGAAAATCCGATTGATGGGTCACTAGGTCTCATATTATCAACTTCTTGAGCCAATTGAACCTAAGTTATCCAATTTCCGATTTGAATTCATTTTTCGAAATTGCGTAGAGAATGTTACTTTCGTTTCGTTTCGTGAAGAAACTCATTAAAATTGTCTGTACTTAAGCTAACGCTGCAATCTAGGATGGCTCTGGGTCTCATCCAACAGCTTTCTCTATTTACGAGTATCTTGACTAATTGCATAAGGTTAACTTGATGGTGCACTAAAGACGAGGTCTTCCTTTCCCGCGTTGTAGCTGAAGGATTCAAACACCACTCCGATGGTGTTCATTCGTTCAACATGTCCAGTCCATATAAGCCGATCATTTCAGACCTGGCGAGATCGATGTCGCTGTATATTTCATGCAGTTCGTTGTTGTATATTCTCCTTCAAATGTCGATTATGCTGACCGAAAATCACTCGAAGAACTTTTGTCTTGAAGCAACCCAGGCTCTTTCAGCTTTTAATAAAGACCCTGAGTTCGCGACAGTAGGTAAAGGTGGCGCTCTCAAGCGTCTTATACAGTGTCTTTTTTGTTGTCCGTCAGGGGGACTTATTTTTCAGTTTGTCCTTAGTTAGTTTCTTAGTCTAAAAAAAGCGGCAGTGGTGATTCTTCGAAATTATCCCTCCTTGTTTGATTTTATAGTGAAGACCAAGTAGGTACAGTCCTAGTTCAAGCCGCCGTTGGTATTGTAGTACCGAATTGAAGTTTTTTTTGCAAAATCTGCCGTAAGGTTGACTGACTAAACTTAAACCTTTCAGACTTTTGATAAAGGTGTCTACAGAAGAGAGTAGATAGGATCCTCTGAGCAATGTCTTGGAAACTGATTCGACTCGAGTTTAGAGAGTTTCATGAGATGCGTACAAAGGATCAGCCCCTGTTGCTTACAATAACTGGAAGTCCGTCTGCTTCAGAAATCTAAATGGTCTGTAGTCGAAGTTGCTGTCCATGATCGTCCACTTAATCTACCTGGCACCGGATCAACTACGCTGTTAAATAGTCAGCATCGACTATGACTTTCCTAACTCCACATGCTTCTGACAAAATTTCCGAACATGATGCGTTTCTCATGCGCCTTAATTTTCCTTTTAAGAAGCCGTCTTGTTCTTCATTGCACCGTTTTGTACGCCATTTATTTCTCTACATACCTTTGCCGACGGTTTTCACCAGGGATTTCTTTACGGTCGGTCATATGAAACCTAACACATCAGATTGGGCACCTCTGAGGGCTTGCTGACAATAATACAACTGACGTTTAGCGTTTGATACTGGTAGCTTTCGGATGTACAACTTCAACAGGTCTTTGGATCTTTGAGTCGTTTAGACATCTAGAATATGGAAGGGCTCTGTGTCGATACCAATGTATTCAATCCGGCTGACGGTTTTTTGATGAGGGGTTGGCCAAGTCACCTTGCTGATGTACATATATGTGCGAGTAATCCGTTCTAGTTTTGATGACAATTTACCCGGCCACCAGACCGATTGATCTGTGCCTTTCTGAAAGTGTAGACATAGTTCAAAATTTCTTGTCTAACCCTTCCTCTGACATCGAATCCACATCAAAACTCGTCTGCGAGGCCAATCCCATTGCACTTCTTAAATGACAGTGATATCCTCCAGGAGTGGTCTAGGTGCTCACTGATTTTTACAGCTGCATGTGGTCAGTTAAGCATTAGATCAATTCAAGTGTATGGCCGAACGTCGGGTTACCTTTTTCGGGTGCTGGTATTATTAGGAATAAGATCATTGACGTCGAAAACTATGTGTGCCTTTAAAACATACCTTACAGACAGGCAAGTGACAATCTTATTATTCCAAAAGCACAGAGGTTCATTAATTTGTGGATTAATAAAAAGAAAACTCAAATTCAATTAGTTTTTGCGAAGAAATCAACGATATGCTTATTTTTCCGTGAATAAGCGAATGCTCTTTGCGAACTGTCAAATTTTATTCGCATTCCACAAATGTGGAACCCAATCCGCATTCGATCAAAACATTCGCGCGAGTTTAACCTCAAAATTCTCCTGTCTTGTTTTGTTTTATTCTTAGGTCGCTGGGACTAAATGAAAAAGAAGCAGCGGAACTTAAGTATGTTTTCAGGTGTTCAGGTATGTTCAACCCTGAACTTGGACGTCTAAATCCTTCGGAGAATGGTAGGAGTAGTCCAGTAGGAGGTATGAGTGATGCCGCTTCCACTTAAGGATAATTTCCTCATCACGGGATTGAGACTTTAATTGTTCGTGCATCCAGGTGGCAAGTGTCACGATTGATAAGTAACAGTCTTGATCACGTGACAGTCTTGATTACGTGAAAGCCTTGATCACGTCCCTTAAACTAGTTCAGAATCTGCCTGAAATTATCCTTTTGGTATGATGCTGCCAAGGCAAAAAGCTTTCGGGTGCTTCTTGTAACAGCATCAAATCCATTCCACATTTGTCATTGCGTCCAAAGAGAGTAAGAGAACGACACAATCTCAGTAGTTTTCAAAACATGGAAAGCATACTTAGTTAATTATGTAGTACTTGGCGGTTCATTTCCAGCACCCTGGAAAGTTTATTGGAATTTCAGAAATTTATCTGAGGTTTGGTGCCGTTTTCTTTAGTTCTATTTGGGTTATCAGTGGTGGTCAAGCGTTTTTTGAAGACACAGGCGTTTACATTTAAGCCTTTGCTTATCAACTCCAACAGCCTGATAGCTAGGCTGAAGGCAGAGTACTCAACCCCTACGGGACGTCATTGGTGGCTGCTAGTTGGTGCACATCTCCGTTTATAGCTACTTTGACGTATACGGAGCCCAGGTCCAAAGGGAGCTGTATGGTTGTGTCAGGACCATGGAGTAGAGTTCGCGGTACAAGAAATCTGTATAGGTCAACGGTGGCTCTTATAACATCAGCGAAGCTACTTGTTAACTCGGATTATTTGTTCACGGTTTTCATTAAAGACCTGGTGGGAATTTCGGCTTTTCACATGGAATATTACGACCCTGAACAGACCACATATTGCAGAACAACTCTCGCAGGTCCTAAACTGCTATAAAGCAGATATTAGCGCAATCCAAGAGTTACGATGGGATCTGGATGAAAACCACTACATCTACTACGGCGACTACTATTGTACAAAGAACGAAAACGACGCTTATTTGGATGTGGATTTGCTATTCGAGGGAGACTTACGCAAGTAGCCTTAACCTTTCGGCATGTAAGCGAAGTTCTCATAACAATCGGCATCAAGGCTAAATTCGGAAATAAAAGCCTGATGTGCGTTCATCCCTACAGAGCAGAAGAATGAAATCATGACGAATTCGATGACCTCCTAGACTGAACATATTCTCAGCATTCCGGCTATGACACCAAAATTGCGCCAAAAGATCTAAACGCAAAGCTGGGTAAGGAAAACGTATTTGAGCGGGCCATCGGAAAACACGGCCTACATTACGCCACGTCCGACAATGGATTTGACGGCGCGTAACCTTTTAGCAGCCAGTACGCGGTTCCCACTTTTCAACATCCATAAAAAAACTTGGCTATCCACTGACCAGATTGATTCTATTGCGATAGGCACCAGACACTGCTGCCGCATTCTGGATGTCTGAACTTTCCGGGGAGTCCACATTGACTGGGACCATTACCTTGTTGCAGCCAGGATACGAATACCGATTTCACGGGCACAAAGCTGCAAAGGACCGAAAGAATCTTTGCCGATCGCGTTTCCCTCAAGCTCACTCAAGATCCTAGCTCTCATGCACAAGCCATAGAATGCCAACGGGATGGCTCGTTGACAATCAGCCAAGCAGCTTCTTATGTGATTGGTTTCAACGCGCCGCCAGAAAGGAACCTCTGGTTTGACGATGAATGTAACATGTCAAACTCCTCTACCTATGCAAAACTAACTAATCTGGTTGAAGGTTATTTTAAAACCTGGCGTGATGAAAACCTTTCACAAAAACGCAAACCAAGTTCGAATCGGATGAGTAGTTCCTGAGAACTTAGGGAACTTTCAAAGCGTCTGCATCAGCTTTCCTTTAATTGTTTTATCCGTACAAATTTACTGCGGTAAGTCGATATCAAAATGGCAACCCTGTCTAGAAATTGTAGCGTTGTGTAACGGTTGACGGGTTTTAGATACATTTTCAAACGCGGCCCCAGAGAATTTTCAGAAAATTGTGTCCGTTTAAGAATTTACGCAAACAAAAACAGATGCCTCTTGCACTCTTTTACTGGCCCAGCCGCCCCCTTTCGACTAGGACCAACGAACCAACGAACCAACGAACCAACGAACCAACGAACCAACGAACAACCCAACCGTCAAAAAATCCCACCCCAATCTCCTGCTGGGTATGTGCGAAAGTATCTGCATCTGTGTCTGTATATCTGTTTTTGTGTTTTGCGCCCTCACATGTAATTTGTTTGCTTTCACGAAAAATCAACAATTAAAATGGAAACCGACAAAAGGAAATTTTCCATTTTTTTTTCGTCCTGTTTCGGTTTTTGCTTTCTACTGCGCTTTGCTCTGTCGTGTTTTGTTGGTTGTTTTTTTTTTTTTTTTGCTTTCTCCTCTTTTTCGCATTACGAATATTGTGAATGCCAAGCACTGAAGACAAATGGATTTCTTTTCCCCGATTTAAACTTACCCCCGTTGCGTGAGAGTTTTTTTTAGAGAAAGCAACTTTTTTTTTCGTCCTTTTCTTTGTTTCTTGCTTCGTTTTCCTCTCTCCCTGCTCTGACGGTTGGTGTACAATTCTTCTTTTATTCGTTGTTCGTTTTGTTTCATTTCTTTGGTTGGGATTGTAGATTGTAGAAATCCAGGACTAAATTTTGTTTTTTAGCAGTTCGAGAGTTTTGCGAGTCCATAGAGGGAAAACGCTGGAAGAGAGAAAGAGAACAAGAAACGGAGAGGGAGAGGAAGAAAAAACGAACGACAAAATGGTTGCCTAGTTGGGCGTCGGGTGGTGGGTGGTGGGCGACCGGGTTGAATATGCTTGAAAAGCGGTTGGTAGTTGTTGGGGGGATGCTGATGAATATTATTTAATTTGTGATTCATTTTCATTTAATTATGGTTTGCACGACTCGATGATGGTTTCAAAGCGACAGGGGGATAGAGAAAGACAGTGCGGGGAGGGGGGATTGAGATGAGATACATTTGTATGTAAATGCACTCTCTGTGTTGTATGCGTGTAGTGCAAATATTTAGACGGGCCAGGGATACACATATTTGCTTTGGCAATGTTGTTATTTCATTAAGGCTTCCAGGGATCTGAGGGAACTTTAAAATTATATTCAACATTATTTGCTCTGATGGAAGGACCTATTAATAGATGGAATATTGAAAGGATATAAATGTGTGTTTAGATATAGCTACTCGTGACTAGATACGGGGATGAGGTTGCTCTGGAATTGACAGAAGAGGTGCTTCAGATTGAAAGTTCAAATTTTTTATATTTGCGCTTACGGATGGGAGTTAGATTTGTTACTGCGACGGTGGAAGCTATAGACCATTTAAAGACATAGCGGGCTTTTATGGAGCCTCCTGATAAATTTTTTCAACAAAGAAAGTTGACATTCGTGTATGACAGTGATCATTGCAGTCATAGTTCCGAAATAACCCTTCGAAGGTGTGGAGTTTTTTTTTCAAAAATATCCCACTTTAAGAGCATCTTTTGAAACGTCGCTGTGTAACATTGATCGTTGTTCGGTAACATTGGCCATTGACTGTAACGCGAGCTCCAGCTGGTTTTTTTTGGAAAATTTAGAACCGACGATGCTACCAGCGTGTAGCTTTAGTGCCAGCTTTAGGCCACGGATGTAGGCTGAGGTACTTTCCTAAACATTTCTGCAGAAGTGATGGATCGACGTCGAATTGACACTCCCGGATCCTCTGCCACACTTCCAGTGACAGTGGCTACAATTTCTTCCGTGCATTACATTGAGGTATTGTTGGCTTTGCGTAATGTAGAGTGTACGACGAGAACTGACCTCAGGATTATCGGGAGATTATGAGGACCAAAAGGATCGCTTATCTTCGCGAATTGAAGGACGAATTTCAAATTAAGTTTGAATGGAATCGTTCCTCTGGCATATGCCCTTTTTCTGTCGGATCACTCAGACCAAGGCCTAGTCCATTGCACTCTTTGAATATTCATGTTATTGAAATTTCTCAGTCTTTCGAGGAAAGGTAAGTAAGCGCTTCAGTGATAAAATGCCTATAGTAGCAGCAGCCATTACGCCAGCGCCGGCTACCTGCAGACTAATGTGAGCGTAAGCCTGACACTCGCAAAGGTATTGCACCACAGTGTCGTTATTACTTTCACAACAAGCGTGCAAAGCAAAGCACGCCACGACATAAGTAAGTAGGCTGAAGTCTTTCCTATTGAGCGACAGCAGAAAAGCCGCTGAGTTCTTAGAGTTGTCGTGAGGCATTCCTTTCGTCTGCCGGCAACTTGCAATTATGTTCACATGAATCCCAACTGTCAATAAAAACCCTAACTGATAAGTTCTCTTGTGAGCCTTACCTAGCAAGTTCATCGGCGATTTCCCATGATCCCATTGTATCCAGGTGCCCAAACAAGATTCAGTGAATTCATCTTTCCGACTGCATTTAGTGAAGTCTTGCATTCTCGAACTAACTTGGAAGTCGTAAGATGGTTCAGCAAGGCTTTAAGCTTATCTTGGCTGTCGCCACAGATCCAAATTCTTTGACCCCTACATCGATTCTTCACAAAACAGTTCGTTGCCATCAGGATTGCGTATATCTCCGCTTGGAAGATAGACACAAGTTTACTTAACCAGGTTTGAAATCTAGCTCTGTCGTCCTCCAGAAAGACACTGGAGCCGCATCGTAGATCGGCTTTGGAGCCATCCGTGCTCAGATTATGGACGAAACCATTCCTGGGATCGGGGAAAGCCGATTTCGTATTTTTTTCAAAAGGAGTTCAAGTGTTACAGCAAGTCCATAAGACCAGAGTTGCCGCGCCAGGCCATCCAAGCTCCAGTGTGTGTTGTACCAAAGACCACTTCTTCTTAAACGGCGTATGGCTTATAGAGCGCGACCTATGATATGAATATCAGGGGGATGTAGATTCATCAATGCATCTAGAGCTGATATAGAGTGCTAGGAAAAGCCCCCATGCAGCTGAGACAGACCGCTCTTTGCAGTCTGGTATTTTTGTGAGAGTATGTTCTACCGGACAACCGACGCATAGGATATAGTTTGCCTTATCCTAGCCGTATAAATCCCAATGATACTACTCGGTGACAGGCCCCATGTCTTGCCGACAGCTCATTTGGACTGACAGAAGGCCGACAGCGTCCTAGAGGCATGTTTAGTCCATTGAAGTTTGTTATCCAGGATTACACCCAAATGCTAGCTTCGTTGGATAATTGGATGGTGATGTCTTTAAGCACTAAATGAGTCAGTCAGCATTGAAAATAACTTCAGTTTTGGGGGGATTGGCTGAAAGCCCATTTCTGGAGCATCAAATGTCGATAACGTCATCCGACACGATTCAACAGACAGTACAGCTACATTATCTACACATACCTGAGCATAGACTCCAGAACTATCGACTCGCTGCTTAAGAGTCGACCAACATGCAAGCCAGTACAACGCCTGACGATCAATACCTGCCATCACATATTGGCCATAGGCAGTATCCGCAATCAGTGTCCTATTCAACAGCATTGGGCTGTCGAAAGCACCACCAATGGCGATGAAAAAGCCCATAGCGTATTACTTCTTGCCGAGGGCGCCTTCAGTTCTGCCCGTCAGATTTTGAAGCGCATCTTCGCCGGGTCTTCGTCGTTGGTAAGCTTGATGCATCTCAGACAGACGATGCATTCGCAACTCAGTTTTGCGCATATAAAGCTCGACCACTCTCCCCACACTGATAGGTCTGAAGCCATTGGCGGGCGTGCAGCCTTCTATTAAGGCTACTCTCATTATTCGCCTGGGTTTGGGTATGTATGCTTGTGTCATGCTAGCAATAACAATTCTGATTGGAGTTTCCAGCAGCTGGTCTACACCTTTTTGCAGCATAACTGGATATATGCAAGTGGAAGCAATGCCAGGCCAAACACGCTGTTGCTTCCTTTGATGGCCTCATCCGTTACTACAATTTCCGATGGTAATTGCCAGCCACGGAATGTGGTGTTACTCAGCTCACTTGCAGCTTCGTCAGGTTACGTGGGAAGTGGGTAACAAGCATGACAGAGAGAATTGTTGCTTTCAACTTAAGTAAGTAGTCTTCAAATCTGCTAAATGTTTCCAATCTGGCTAATTTCCTCCTTTTGAAGGCCTAGACGAGCCTCTGGTTTCACTGAGGGTTTTAATCTTTTCGGCCACTCTTCGAAATCCGGATTACCATCATAAATTCATTTCTGATGTAACCTGTAAAGATTACTATCTTCCTAAAAAGTAGCCTTTTGTGATGGGCTTAGAAGTTTTCTTTACGATGTCGCACACATGTCTGGTGTAAGTTAACTCACAGAACGTCTCTGGTGCTTTGCGTGAACGCCTGACAATAGATGGCTTAAGTTCAAGGGACGCCCCTACATTCTAGGGATCCAGGGTATGCCTGGCCAGCGCCTGCCTATATTAATAGTATAATACCAAAGCGGAACTTGTGTTGAGGGCACAAGCCCCACCCTTGCTAATAGTCGGGACCGACCTAAGGGTCACAGCATTCAGTACGTATTGCAATTTTACATCGAGTCAAAACCAACTGGAAGACACTTCCTGCGATTTAAGTTTAAACCAAGGCCACCGTGACGCTCCCGCTATGGGGTCTACCTCTAACAAGTCAGGCCCGGATCGAAGTCCGGGGTCACGGACCCAGACTGTACCTTATTTTTAAAAGCCCCGGTAAGTACTACCGGTAGGCATGCCCATCAACAGGACTTCAATGGCCGGCTGTATGCAATGTTACTGGTAGCAGCCCTCGGTGGCGTCAGTCGGAAAACGTTTACGATAAGACCAGTCATTGCTCTATTCCCGTTTATTATTAGACTACGTCATTAATGGGCGAAGCCTTAATAATTGGGCGGGGCTCAAGTCAACTCACAGTAATCTCCCAAGCATGGGTTGAAAGTTACCCCAAATGGGATAGGTTAAGAGCGACCTTCCGGTTTGAAGATCGCCAGAGCGACGGACAATGAACAAATACTGCTAACAGCTAGATCCAGGAGAAGCTGTCGATGATGACGATTTCTTTTTGATCAGATATCCGCAGGAGAAGGTTGAGGCCGTGGGAGCGAATGGTGTCATCGGCCCGAACCGTAATTCAGATAATCGAGTCCTTTTGGAAAATGTTTCTGCTCGATCAAAACAGTTCTAGCTTAGATTTAGTGCTGTCAATATTGTTCTACCAGAATTAAGCCATCATACCGAATGCAGCTTTTGCCTTCTGATCCCGCTGTCCAAGTCTAGATCTGTGCTTCCATCTTCCGAGATTACATCCAAGGTAAAGGAAACCACCTTCCTTCTTCTCGACTTGCTGCGCGTCAATGTTGATTTAAGCGTTGGTGCCATTTTGAGTGTTGGAGACGGAAATGCTTGGAGCCTTAGTTTTTGCCGTATTTATTTTGAAGCCAATTTTATACGCCTTTATTTCTGAGTTAGTGACTATGTGGTGTAGGTGCGAAAGCTGGCAGACGTCATCGGGGTAGTCCAGATGTTTCAGATGTGATGTCACTATCCATCTCAGTCTCATACTTGTTGCTGGAGTACGTCGCTGATTACAAAAAAAAAAAAACAGCAATGGCGAAAGAATACAGCCTTGTCGAGCTCCGCTGCAGACTCCCAATTCATCTGGCAAGTTCCCGTATGCAGGACGTGAGACTTGCCACCTTCATGGATAGCCTTAATTATAGAGACGAGTTGTTCTGGTATAGCATCTCGATTCAAGCTACTGAAGGTTTTCCCGATGACAGTGAAAAGGCATAGCAGAGATTAAGCCCCACGTATTCTTCAGTAAAGATCCGCAAGAGTGTTGATGTAGTCAATGCAGGAGGACTCGATCCGAAAGCCTATCTGTTCGTGGCCGAGTGTTGAATGGAGATGGGCTCCAAATTGTTCTAGAATTACTCTCTGCTCTCCATTTTCTACATTCTGCTAGATTTCTCTTCTTAAGCAATTTGAAAGGCATTCCCGTCTTCCAGTCTTCGGGGAAGGCTTCCGTTTCCCATGCTTTCCTAATTAGCAGGTGTAGGATTTCCGCTGAGATGTTGGGTGCGGCTTACAAGAGTTCCACTGGGATATTTTATATGTCAACTGCCTTATTCTTTAAGGCTCTGATAGACGAAATCAGTTTCACTGGTAGCGAAGGCGCGTATTCGGGAATTTGTTTCAACGCATCAGGTTCTGGGATCGGTTCGTTACTTGCTAAATAATTTAGTACAGCAGTAAAGTGATCCTTCCATCTGGTTAAGATATGCCTCTAAGTCTTGCATAAGATGAGAGTTAGAACTTTGGCCTCCTGTAAGTTTTTCTTTGATATTGTAGACGGTCCTATTGTTACTCGCTGCTTCTTCCGCAGCACTTATCACGTTTTACGCTGCACGTCCTTCTATTGTATTTTATGCGATATTGAAATTCCAGCTCGGATCACTCTACTGCTGAGACTGCCACAATCCGGGGTTTGAGAACTGAACCCTTTTCGATCGCTATGTGTTGAATTTCCTCTCTACCGGCGATGGTGTCTGCCCCAGATGAAAATACAGCTTTCCAGTGTTTGTCGATGTTTGCAGGAGTGGCACTCATAACTGTTTGAGCCACTGATGCAAGGTGGCCTCGTATTTGTTGGCACACAGGGGATCCCGGAGTTTACCGATATTATACCATATTCTCACCAAATCGGATTGTTGACGGATGTAGTGCGAAGGCGAACTGAATCTGATAAAAGATGGTGGGCCCTGTCCGTACTAATGTCTGCACCAAGTTTATTTCGGACGTCTTCAATGGAATTTTTAAAGAGCCGGCCGATCGGTATTTGATTGATATTTATTGTCTATTAGACGAGATCCAACTGATCTTGCGGCAGTCGTTGTGCCAAAATAATGTGCCACCAATGACCGATCGGTTGACGTTGCAAAAGTTAGCAAGCCCTCCGCCGTTGCTTTTTCTGATATTTCCGAGGCTGTGTGGTTCCAGCATATCTAAGTAAAGGGTGTTTTTTTTTTCAGAGGTATACAAATTCAATATGAAATAAAATACTTGAAGCTAATGTTAGTTTCTATGATTTATGATTTTAGCTTTATTTAATAGATCATTTTATGCCATTAGTGTTTAAATATAATATCGGGCATATGTGCATCTCGGTTAGCTTATATGAAGCGCAATCGTGAAGTCCTATTTTTCGACAACTTTAACGAGCAACTGAGGCCTTATATAAGCAGTATCATTGCGAATGTTGACTTCCAAATCGTCCAACATCTCTGGTTTATCGGCGTACACTAGTGACTTCACATACCCCCAAAGATAGTAATCTAAAGGTGTGAGATCACAGGATGGTGGAGCCCAGTTCACAGGTCCATTACGCGAAATCATGCGCCCAGCAAATGTTTTCCGGAATAAATTGATGGTGTTGCGCGCCGTGTGGCATGTTGCGCCATCTTGTTGAAACCAAGCTCAGTCCCGTCAATACCATTCCACTGAGGAACGAAGAAGTCAGAAATCATATTTTTATAGCGCTCTTCATTGACGGTCCTTAAAGAAATATGGGCCCATGATTCCACCAGCCAATAAAACACACCAAACAATGAGTTTTAATGGTTGTAGGGGCGTCTCGACAAAGGCTTCTGGGTTTTCTTCACTCCAAATTCGGGAATTTTGCTTGTAAATCCAGTTAACCAAAAATGGGCCCCATCAGAGAACAAAATTTTGCGTTGAAAATACGGAGCAAGGTGGATCATGTTGTCGGCCCATCCACCGAACCTACGACGCGTATAAAGATCACGCGGTTTCAACTCTTGCACAAGCTGGATCTTATAAGCTTCTAAGCCAAGACCTTTCCGTAAAATCTTCCACAAAGTGGATGGGCATAGCTCCAATTGCTGTGCACGTTGACGAATCGACTCATTCGGATTCTCCTCAACACTGTGCTCCACAATGGCAATAACTTCTTCTGTTCCCACTGTTTGTCAACTTTGGTGATGCGTATTATCCACGAGAGAGTGTACTTGGTGCGAAAACGATTCATCGTGTTCCGAATAACTTGCTCAGATGGACGTAGAGCACGATAAGTTTGGCGGACCGTCCCATGGTTTTCACAATAAGTTTGCACAATTTGCACGCGTTGATCTGGCGTTAACCTATTCATCGTAAAACGGCTTCGTACTAACCACAAATCAACATTCAACTGTCAAATCGACAATCTGTAGATACAGTGTTGCCAGTTTAAAAACTGGCAAACTAAAAAAAACACTCTTTACGTCAAACGGGATTCAGATAGATGAAAGTAAAGTCGATTCTATAAATAGAGTAAAACCACCCACTTCACCTCAAAGACTTTTGGGAACGGTAACTTACCCAGGAAAGGTCATTGGAAATTTGTGCTAGCTCATGCAACCATTTCTTTACCTGGGAATGGAATCAAAATCACGAAGAAACATTCGCGAAAACATCGGTTTTGCGCTATTTCGACTCAAGGCGATCATCCAGTTGCATATGCTTTGGAGACCTTAACCTCTTCACAATAGAATTATCCTCAAATGGAAAAGGAAGCACTGCCAAAACGATTTGCGTGCAAGCGTTTCCACGAATATGTATACGGAGGCCGCCTTACGATTGAAACAGGAGTCAATCTTTAAGAAACCCTTGCACCGTGCTTCTTGTAGGTTACAAAGGATATTGTATGAAGTGATGCCGTATGGATCTAAAGTTATTTATAGAATAGGCAAAGAAATCGCTTTAGCCGATGCTTTAATCAGAGACTGTAGGCAAATCTCGAAGCGCCAGGTTGAAGACGAAACTGAAGACAAACTGGAAAATAACTCTCTTTTGCAGGTGTCCGTAGAATCTCGTAATACGACAGTTGAAAGCACCAATAAAGATGCTCAGCTTCAAGAAGTCATAACGCATGTTCGATATGGTTGGCCTAGTGCGCTTTCTAAAATTTCTGAAAGAGCCAAGACATACTGGAATTTCAGAGATGAACTCGGTCTTGAGGAAGGAATTTTGATGAAAGGGGAAAAAATTGTGATACCCACTGCCCTAAAGAAAACAGTGCTTGTAAAAATTCACGAGGGACATCCTGGTATCCAGCAATCAGTTAGTCGTGCTAGAGCCTGTTTGTTTTGGCTTGGAATGACCGAGGACATTATAAACTTTGTAAAATCATGCGCTGTTTGTGAATCAACACAGAAATCAAAAGCAAAGGAACCACTGATCGTGAAAACGGTCCCTTCACTATCCTGGGAAATAGACGCTCCGGATATGCTTAGATTTATGTCCAAAGATTACTTTTTGATCGTTGATAGCTATTCCAGTTCTTCGATTTTTGCATATTGAAAGGATCTACTTTAGAGCGAGTTATAAACCAACTCAAACAGATTTAGAACCTTCGGTGTTCCTACGATTCTTGAAAGTTACAATGGGCCGCAGTTCGCATCAAAGAAATTCAAGAAATTTGCCAACACTTGGGACTTCAAGAACCAAGCCTCCAGTCCCAACTTTCCTCAAGCAAACGGATTGGCTGAGAAGTACGTACAAGAAGCTAAGAAAATCCTGAAAAGGTGCTGGAAGGATAACTCAGAAGTTGATCTGGCCCTGTTGAATTGGAGAAACACCCCACTAAAACCCCAGAATGCAAACACTGAAGAAGGTCTTAATGTTTCAAAACCAAATCCTTGCCCTAGGTCGATAGTCAATGGTTGTCAACAAAGTATCCGTCCACATTCGAGGTGTTTCTGTGGGTCTTGGAGCTTATTGTGTTTTACAGTTGTCACCAGTTGTTATACTGGCGCAGAAGACTCACTATTCGCCCTTTTTCTTTCAGTCTTCGCAGTTTTCGCTGAAGCTCCTAGGGGACGCTAAAATTCGGTCTTACTAGTAATGCTAAGGTCCTCTTCTGCAAAGTCATCATCCCATAATTCAGCAAACAAGCATTCATTGGACAAGCTATTTCAACAAGGTCCACCGATACCACCCCCCCTGCGAAAATACGAAATCTGCTAACCTGTGCCCAGGAATGGCTTCGGCCAGAATCTGAGCCAGGAATGACTCCAAAAACCTATCTGAAATGGGGCGTTAATGCCGTTTTAGAAGGCGATCACGTTAAATTTCCCTTTTCATTAAGAAAACTGGGAAATGAGTTATTGTAGTAGGTGCGCAACTAAGTTCTCAATAGATGGCTCCAGCAGTAAGTGTTGGTCGATTTTGACATATCCAAAACGTCATGAACTGAGCTTAGACATATGGTAAACAAACCGTTTTGACATATAGTGATTTTGCTGTGGCGTCATATACTTTTGGTTGTGTGAAAATGCCTGATCTTGTGCCAAATAATCGTCATGTTGGTTTTCTTCTTTCATTCGTAGAAAATGGCGCATCGAGACCTCCAAAAAGTTTACGGAGATGCTGCTCTAAGTGAAACAACGTGGCGTGATTAATTCCGTCGCTTCAAAGACATGATTTCGATGTGGACGACGGTCCGCGTGAAGGAAGGCCAAAATCCTTCAAAGACACTGAATTGGAGGCATTGCTCGATGAGGATCCGTGCCAAAGGCAAGAGGAACTTGCTTTAGTATTACGAGTTACCCGCATGCGTTGGGAATGATTCAGAAACAAGGAACTTGGGTTCCTTATGATTTGAAGCCCAGGGACTTTGAGAGTCGTTTTTCGCCTGTGAACAACTGCTCTAGCGACAAGAAAGGAAGGGGTTTTCTGCATCACATCGTGACGGATGATGAAAAATGGATTCATGACAGCAATTCAAAGAGAAGAAAGACATGGGGACTGCCCGGTCATACTTCTACGTTGTCAGCTCCGCCGAATATTCACGCTGTGAAGGTTATGCTGTGTATTTGGTGTTGAAATCCAACGAAACCATCACTGGGGAATGGTATCGACTGCAATTGATGCGATTGAGGCGAGCACTGCGCGAAAAACCGCCATGATAAGAGCAGAGGCACGAAAAAGTGATTGTACAGCATGGCAACGTTGCCAAACCCGCTAAAACCTACCTGGAAACGCTCAAATGGGAAGTCCTACCTCAACGGCCATATTCCTCAGATATTGCGCCGTCCGATTATTACCTGTTCCGTTCGATGGCACATGGTCTGGCAGATCAGCAGCTCCCCTAATATGAATGAAGACATCAAAAAATGGCTTGATTCGTGGAGAGCCTAAAAAAATGGACACTTTCGCCATAACGGTATTCGAACTCTGCCAGAAAGATGGGAAAAAGTTGTAGCTAGCGATGGGCACTGGGCAGTACTTTAAATGATTCATTTTTAACCATTTTTTCACAATTAGTTGCGCACCTAATAAATTGTGAAGAGTGCAAGTGCCAAGCTGCGTTTAAGGCCTTACTGTGCCTTCTCACAACATCCAAGTTGAATTAAAAATGCTAGCCCTCACTGATTAAGGTCGGAATTCACTGAGTCTTATTTGAGTCTAGCCACAATGGGCATTGAAATTGTGATGAACTTGCTAGCCAAGGCTCAAAGGGGAGTTTCTGTAGACCCTAACTAGGGTTAGGACTGTCTACGTCCTTGGAATCCCCATTGACAATTGAGTTTTATGCTGAAGTCTTATGCTAGTATGGCGCTCTAGGATGGTAGCAAACCAAACGAATACTTACTGGCGTCTGTAAAAGGTCTACCACTTTCTTGCCGCCCCTAAGTAGGAAAGACTGTACACTAATTACTAGCACCTAAGTGTGATAGGAACACAAAATTCTGCGACGCTTGCTGTGAGGATGATTCCTATAGCGTGAATCACCATCTAGAGTACAATGGACTAGTTCTTTGCCTCACTACCTCTACCATCATCAAAGTCGAATCGGAGTGAATAATCACTACCAAAACTAGGTCTCTTTGCGTCCCAAATTTCCAAGAAAATCTACAACCATAAAGGCTTACCAAGAAAGATTACTGTTTCCCTGATTCGAGGCAAAAAAAAAAACCATTCACTAATGAGATCAAAATGCTAACACAGCGCGAAGCCCGTTTCCAAGACCTTTTTGTCATAATCAAGGGCTTCTCAGTCGTAAATGTGCAAAGGTCATGGAAAAATTCATTTCATACTCCCACGGACTCTGTTGTTTTTCTTTTTTTTTTTGAAGGAAATTATTTTCGCAATTGGCAATTTCCTAATTCCGTGCCCACATTGCCGTACCACAGATCTAACCCAACAAAATCCTGGAATTCTTCGAAAAAGAAAAAAAAAACCGAAAAAGAAATTAATTCCCAATTTAGGCCAACAATGTACGAAACGTACGGATACGTATACGTCAAACGACTTCATCAACTGACAATCCTTCACTACAAACAGCCCTGTACAAATAGCTTCGTTTCGCACTTGTACCCGACAATCCTGGTGTTTTGTTGTGTTCCTAGTGTTGCTGTTCTCACTCCTGTCGCTATTGCTGCTGCTCCTGCTCTTGCTGCTGCTTCTGCTCCTGCTCCGAATCTCGCTCTGTTGCTGTGTCGTCTAATGAAATAATTTGATTATTAAAAATAACAAAACCGTCATCATACATCAACCCCTCATCTGCGCTTCATTCCGACCCAGATTCGGATGCGAACAAAGGTTCGTCTGGTTGGTTGCTCTCCGGCACCGCTGCCAGTCCCGGTCCCGGTCCCGTTTCCGATCCAAGTTCCAGGCCCAGTCTTGATAGCGTCATTCCCTTCGGTTGGTGCGGCTCAGCGCTCAAAAATTAAAACGTGAAAACTCGTTACGCATTCCAAACAAGCAACGTAATTATTCTGGTTTTATGTTAAGCAGAGTAGAAAATTACTAATTAAAAATTGTACGGCTTTAGGGGTTGGGCCGGGGGTTGGGGTCGGGGTCGGGGTTGAGGTTGAGGTTGGGGGTGGTGATGGTGGGGTAGCCGGAGGATGGTCTGGCATGTACTGTGGGTGGATGCTATGCGTTCACGGGCAATGGAAGGTCGTACATTGGTGTGTTTTGTTTGAAATTAAAGTTAAAGTCACCCTCCTGGGCGTTTCAGTAACGCAAATCTCCCTATTCATGATTTTCGAGCGAACGGTGAATGCTTTTTGGAAACGAAAACTCATCTTCAGTGGATGGGGATGATATGAGATGATGATGATATGGCACAGGATACAAAAAACATACATACACCTACCTACCACATCGCTACGCAATTACAATCCACATTTTATAATTTGCAGTGTGTTCGTTTGTCGGCTGGAGTGGGGGACCGGCTAGATAGACTTTTGAGGTGGTTTAGCGGTTTGAGGGGATTTCAACACGCGGCAACATTCAGCAGACATAACTTTTAAAAGCCGTTATTAGGTGAAAGCTTTTCTTCTAATGGATTCCTGACTGTTTTCCGTGAAATATTTAAAACGTTTTAGCGGGCGCACGGGTAGCACCAGCCGCGCCTGGTACACCTCACTGTGTATGGTACTTAAAGTTTGTAACGGTACTGTAATTTATGTTGTTAGACGCATTAGAGAGACAGCGTGCGCTAGATACGGATAAGCCGCAAGTGTGTACAATTTATGGACGTTTAATCTCCATCCAAACGCAATTAAGTAATTTGGTATGCTACGACTACATTTTAGTTCGAAATGTTTCGCGTTCATGTCGGCACGATGACGCACGGTGGTATTACGTGTTATGGCCGCCCATTAGATGGTATTTTCGAACCCCCTCCTAGTGCATGGTAGGGTTTTGGTTTTCATAATTTTTGGAAACACTATCGCCACAAACAGCATCAGCTACCACGGTACCACCAATGGATTTCCACAGCCACCATCGACATTAACTCGTCCGGTCAATTGTTGTGGAGCATTGACTGCAGGATTTTATGTTCCATCAACGATGGTTAATCATCGAGCATAAATGCCTCCAGTTAGGATTAGTTTTAAGAGCTTCCATTCGCGCGTCATCGCAATGATGGTACGGGATTTAGGATACATGTTAGGTGGGCTGTTAAGTTTGTTTACTCTGTTGAAAGCTGAATGTAAACGGGATGCCTTGTGTTGAGGGTTAGGGTATGTTAAATGCAATTTATCGCCAAATTCGAGAGAACTATTGTAATTGTGGCATCACTTTAACACGCTGTTTGGGTGCTTTTGTGACTTAAATTTGCCTGGTTGTGATAATTCTTTAAGAAAACCATTTGAAATAGTTGATTGGTAAACCTTAGTGCTTAACTTAGTTATTCAAGAACAGAAGTTAATTCTGAATCACACAGCTGTAGCCTCTACCTCAGCATCAGCTCAGTCATGAACAAAGTATCCGGATACCAGGCGACCTCCGGATTAGCTAGCCTTATCCTTTCTCCACTACTCTTGGGATATCAATAGATACATGTTAAAAATAAAAAAAACAAAACCCAATAGCGGGCGGTAGAACGGTAACTTCGTCGACTACCATCAAGGCTCCTGCATTGTCGAGTGGAGGCAAAACTGTGGCATAGTATACCATCTTCTAAAGGCAAACGCAACTAGCCAAACACCAAACCTTTAAGGAGTGATAAGCTATGGTCCTATCACTTCCTCAACCGGGCAGTCTACGGCTTTGCTGATGCTGCAAAAATTCCCCCTCAAAGGAGGAATCAGGAGCTCAACCGCATTGGCAAGCGCTCTATATCAGACGCCGAAATACTTTACGCATTTTCAAAACCTTTGAATTCATTCCGTATTCATAGAGTGGGCTAACAACTGCTGCCAAAATGCTAGAGGACTCCTTCAAGTGCCAGAGATTGTTGGAGAAAACCGTGCCGGTTCCCAAAAGGTCCAAAATGCCCAAAAGGCCCAAAACCAGAAACACCACAACTCTCCCTGCCCTCCAACATCACATCTCTCAGGTCTTTTAGCGAAGTTTTAAAGGATGCAATACGGATCGCGATAATCGACAAAACCGATATCGATGGATAGATAACACCTGAACGGTGGCAGTTGGTCAACCTAAAACTTTCGGGCAACTTCTAGGCCATCATGCGGGAAAACCTCGGAAGCGACGCTGGCTGGTACCAAGCCCACGTCAAATTTATCGCTTGTACCGGTCAAAGATCTCTTGATCTTTACACCAAAGCCATTGGTGGATTAGGAGAAGTTTGACCAGGTGCAAAGTTTGAGTTCGTGCTTGAATCGCAGCGAAACCCTCCTGCCCCCGATTGCATTCTGCAGATCATCAGGATCAGCAATCCGTCCTTTCCGACTCATGACTGGGAAATCGCGAAACTGGTAGAATTAAGGACTCCTTATAGAAGCGCGTTAATTGTCATCAATAAGGAATCCCTTAACTCTCTAGCGCAGACTAAAGGCATGATTCGGTTGGGCTTCGAGCTAATACACCTGAGGGTATATTCACTGAATTAGCAAATTCAGTCTCAGATCTTGGAGCGTCGTTCGAGGGTGTCCACTCTTTAAGTTATATTACAGTATCACCTATGAGTTTTACCGCACGGTTTTGAATCCTATCTAGCAGGTGCAGAGATGTTTTGGGCGCACCCGACCAGATGTGGGAATTGTACTCCAATTTCGGGCGGATAAACGCCTTATATATTGAGGCCAGATCAGAGGGGGTGAAATATTTCTTACATCGCTTGAGGAAACCTAAACATTTCGCAGGGTTTTTGACGACACCGAATATGTGGTCATTCCAACGTAAGTTTTCATTGACACACATACCGAGAATGGAAAGTTTTTCGGTTTCGACGATGCAAGTGCCATTCATGGATAGTGGCTGGGTATTTGAATTTCTCATTATGATTGCAGACAGCATTGACTTTTGGAAGCATTAAATTCCACTCGGTTGATAGTTCCCCAATTGGTTATGCTGTTCATATCGGAATTTAATGAGCTTAACATATGCTGCCGTTCCCGTTCTACCGCCGAAGAGCAGGGGCGTGGGTCCAGGAGCGAATATGAGAAGAAGAGAGTGCTATCATCAGCAAAGGAATATATTGGATTAGAAGTAGCAGATCTCTTGATGGTTGATGAAAATTAAAAAGAGTGTCGGAGACAGAACGGAGCCCTGAGGCACACCAGCATTTATTTTGTGAATATCAGATTTGAAACCATCCAAGACAATAACTTCGTAATTAAGCTGACTCGAAGGCACATTGCAAGAGCAATGACCTCGACGAATAACCTGATATCTGGGGCTTACTACCCCAACTACCTTTACCACGAGAGTGTGCGCTCTGACGGCTTCGTTCCACCGGAAGCATTCCACTACCTAGATCAGATAGGCTTGATCCAGGATAGATCAGCGGTCCCGTTAATCTACCATGTCGCTCGAACAGCTGGGGACAGGCGACTCAACTACAACAGAGACGTCGCACACGGCAGTGTGGATCGTCTCAGGTTCAGTAGGGCGGTGGGGAATCGCGATAAGAGGGATGTCGTTCGGCAGCACCAGCATTTCTGGTGGTTGAATGATGGAGAAGGGGTTTCGTCGCCGTTTCCGTCAATTACGGACCAGCCTCACTAATGAGGCAGAGCTGACCAGTCTATTTGTTCTATAAATAGCGATGGCCAGCTTGCATAGGTTTAGGTTAGCATTTAAAAAATACATATATATATTAGTATATATATAGGTATATACTAGTGTATGTATGTCATTGTGTATAATGTCTATATGTGCGTATGTGTGTATTTTGTATATAGGTTAGGTAGACTAAGGTTTATTTTAAGTTAGATATTAAGTTTTTATAAAAAATAAAAAATTATGTCCATATGCTAAGTTTTTTGTTAAATTCTTTTCTTAGCCTTAAGCATAGAAAATAAGTACCTAAATAAAATGTAAATAAAGTCGAAAGACATAGATATAAGAATTTAGAGTAGCTTAGAGTGCCTGTGTGGGGCCAGTAAGTTAGTATAAGATTGTTAAGTAATTTTAAGCTAGCATTTAAGCATTTTTTGTTAGTACGTAAGAATTAATGATTTAGAAAATAAAATGCATTTAAAACTAAAACTAAACCATCCAAGACAACTTGAATTGAACGTTCCGAAAGGTAATTTCTAATCCATTGAAGAAGAGAGTCATCGATCCCAAGAGCACGCATTTTCGACAAAAGAGCCTGATGCCAAACTCTGTCAAATGCCTTAGAAATATTAAGTGCAACTATCTTGCTTTCGCCAGATTGATGTTCGGTTCACTTTTCGGTGAGACATGCCATCGGATCACCGGTGGACCTGTTGCTACGAAAACCATATTGCCGGTCATTGAGAAGTTGTAGTGTTTCGAGATATTTCATGAGCTGACGGTTTATCAGCGTTTCCATGACCTTGGAAAGAAGGGACGTAAGTGCAATGGGTCTGTAGGAGGATAGAGAAGAAGAGCCTTTTTTAGGGACGGGCTGGATAAATACTGTTTTCCATCTGCTCGGAAAGAGTCCTAAAGAGTAGGATTGATGAAAAAACTTACGAAATGGTTTTGCCAGCGGGGAAGAACACCTCTTCAGAGGGAGGGGAGATGTACCATCTGGGCCAGCGGACTTGTGAATGTTAAGATCTTTAAGAATTCTTGCTACTACACGAGTGCGAGAATTTCTAATATTTTTACTGCCTTTGGGACATTGTAGTATTTTCTGTCTCAGTTTTTGGTCGTGTTGGAATTTTACACTCTTAAGAAAGACGTTGCATTCATTTCTGGCTCATTTGAACTTTTTTCGGTTTTCCTCTGTTGGGTTGGTCTTGTAGGACCGAAAAAACATTTCTCTAACCCTGACAGCCTCTTTACAGCTCGAGTCGTACCATGCCTTTTGTTTTGGTTAGATACTCTTCATCCGATGAGGGATAAAGCATCTCATTCCATAGAGAATAGTTTCAGTTTCAATTTTAATGCATTTTTATTAGTCTTCATTAATTAATTCTTACATGCTATACAAAAAAATGCTTAAATAACTTAAAAAGTAATCTTATTCCAACTTACTGGCCTCATACGGGCACTCTAGGTTAAACATAATACTTAATCTATGTCTTTCGACGTTACTTACAGTCTATGTTGTTTTTTACATTTATTAAAACTAAAAACTAAGAAAATTTATTTTAATTATAAAAACTTAGTATCAGGACTTTTTTTGTTATAATAAAAACTTAAAACTAAACCTATAGACTACCTAAAAATAAGTCTTAACCTACTTAATCCTACTTAAACTACCCCTTATTTCAGGATGTGTTACCCACATCTGTTCTAATATAATTTTTTTTTTTCCTTAAATCTAACTTAATGCTACCTAAAACTATGTAAGCCGGCCATGGCTAATAAAATAGACAGACGACCGACTTTGCTTCACATGAAGCTACCTATAACTCGAGGAATTCGACGACGAACCTTCCCCTCCTTCTACTAGCCACCAAAATTGTTGGTGCTGCCGAGCAACATCCCTCATGTCGCGACTCCCTACCGCTCTACTGAATCGGAGACGCTCCGCACTGCCATGTGCGACGTCTCTGTCGTAGTTGTCCGCAGCTGTTCGAGCGACGTGTAAGATTAGCGGCACCGCTAATCTGTCCTGGATCAGACCTTTACTATCTAGGTAAAGGAACGCTTCTGGAGGAATAAAGCCGTCAAAGCGAAGTCTCTCGTGATACATATAATTAGGGTAGTAAGCCCGGAGATCAGGTTGTTCGATGAGGTCACTGCTCTTGCAATGTGCCTTCGAGTCAACTTAATGACGAAATTGTCCACTCTTATTAGGTTCGCCCTATTGTACAAGACCTCATTGCGATAGAATTTTATGTACTCAGACTCTGGTGTTCTGTATAAGCGAAGACAAGCCCTAAGGCAAGCCCTCTCAAACACCCGAATCTTTTCCAATAAACTTGCTCTCACGTTGAACCACACAGGACATCCAAATACAAGCATGGGCCTGATTGGCTATTATAAAACAGTCTCTTTGTAAGGGCAAAAGCACCTTTGGCTCTGGCCAGAGCAACATCTATACGTTTGTTAAAATACAGATATTGGTCTAGCCAGATCCCAAGGTATCTGACTACATTTCAACAAGCAAGTGGCTGTCCATGTTGTCCGACGATAGAGAACTTCCGCCAATTCTTTCTGGTATCCCTAGAGGCCCCAGACAAAGGCGTCCTAAACAAAATGGTTTCCGATTTCTGAAAGTTGATTTTCAACTTCCAGTCATCGCAATATCGTTTAATTTTATCGAAGTCACGTTGCAAGAGTATGTTAATGACCTCATTCTTTGGACCTGATCTGTACGCGATTAAGTCGTCTGCGTACGCTATGGCATGGTGAAGTGAACCTATCAGATCACTTGTATAAATGTTGAATAGGATCGGCGAATTTACCGCACCCTGTTGCAGACCGTTTTTAATGTTAAATGTTCCAGCAGAAGTCACATCGCCATTCTTCACGATGAACTTCCTACTGGAGAGCATATCAAAAAGAATATACAGCAGTGGTTTACTAATGCCCAACCTGTCCAGCTTGAAAAAGAGTCCCTCTAACCATACGGTATCGAAGGCCTTCTCCAAGTCAATCAGGCAGGCACCAGTGCACTGGTTCTTGCCTTTGTTCCATTGGATATCAGAAACCAGTTTAGACGCAGCATGAATGATATCATGCCCCGCCTTGAAACCGAATTGATTATCCGGAACTATATGTTTGTCCTCAACCCACTTAGTCAGGACTCTATTGATTACCTTCTCGAAAACCTTACTGATGTTTGGAAGCAGACTGATCGAGCGGAGATTCGCCGGATTGGAAGTATCTTTATTCCTTTTGGGAATGGGATGTACCACCGCAGTTTTCCAATGCGCTGGATAATGTGCATTATTCATCGCATTATTAAACAGGGTGGTATAAATGTTCACCGCTTCTAGTGGGAGATGTCGAAGCACAATGTTCGGTATTTCATCGGTTCCCACTGATTTCTTACTTCTAAGTGCTGCGAAGATCGTTTGGAGCTCTTCCTTCGAAATGAACGGGGGTTGTACCTTATCGTCGGCGATGGCACTATTTGCCATATTGTCGTCACTGAACTGGGTGAAACCCGAGCTCTCGAATCGCCAGTTCACTATTTCATTTCGAAGGTAGAAATTGTGCACAAGGACTCGATTTTTCAGTTCGTGGTTGTGGCCAACAATGTCATTCGCCTTGTACACTTCCTGGAAAGTCGCTCCTATAGCCTCTACCGACTTTAGTGTCACGATCTCCGTGTTATGTCTGTTAGTAAACTGTCTGTACAAGGTTTTTAGTCTTGACAGCAGTCTACTTTTGTGTCCGTGCAGTGCGACAATAGTTGCGTTGCGGAATAAGTCTTCGTTGTCAGTATTTTGATACCGAGGTATCGTTTTGTCCATTGTTCATTTAATTGTCTTGTCCATTAGTTTTAGATACATGTCAATCTCCACGTTTGACGGATTTCTATTGGACGGTGGATAGAGCGAATTCGAGGAAAGTGCTCTTGTCAGTGTTCTGGAGAAGTGCGTCCAGCGCACCCTACTATAGTTATAGGAATGCCTTTGAACAAACTCATCCAATTCCGCAATTTCGTTGGGAACAGTTATTTCGGTGCTGAGACCGCAATGGTCACTGTCATACACGAAAGTGCGTAGACAGTTTATGGTATGTTGGTTAGTGCATGTCAGGTGTATTCGTGTGTCGAGCAGCAAGAGGTCCAAATAGGAACCGTGTTTGGGAAACGACGGACTATCCGTCGCCTTAAGGCCGAGTCGATACATTATACTGTGTTGACCCCACCAATAAGTCCGAACATTCCACGTTTAGATCCGAAAGTCGTTGTCTTTTGTTCGTTTTGCGAAGTCGTCAACAGTGAATCCGTCCTTATCCGAGGCTATTGGTCTCCACGCACTATCCCCAACCTGGAGGACCAGGCCCTTGTTGGGAGCACTAGGACAAAAGAGGTCGGACCAAATTTCGGAGCCAGTAACCAGCTTCTCTTTTCTAACACCCTGACAACAGTGTTGGAGATTCCTATAGACCTAGTATTCAAGTACGTTGAAGCAGCTCATATACATCCTGTATATCCTGTCGAACTGCAACCAACTTCAGACTGCTATAATTTCCAAACCGTTCATGACAGTGAGCTCAAATTTTGACACATGACAGATAATTTTATTATTTACAAGCCTTTTAAACGATTTGCGCCTCAGTTGTGTTGAACAATTTTTATCCGCGATGGAATTCAAACGTGATAGTGTGATTGCTTTATATTTGGCTAGAAAAGCAGAAGTAGCTATCGTTAGAGCCCTCCAGCACCTCAACGTGAGTATATCATTTGTTTCTCGAACCATAGCTCGTTACCGTGATACTGGCAACGTTGCAAAACGCCATGGAGGTGACTGACAGCAACATCGTCAGAAATGGTTCGGAAAGTGACGGCTCGAATTGAGCGAAATCCGCGTCGAAGTGGAAGAAAAATGGATCGTGAGCTCAACATATCGTTGGAACGGATGCAAAACAGACTGAAAAATGAGCTTGGGCTCATGCCATTGAAGTTTCAAAAAGCACACGATCTTAGACCGCAACAGAAAAAAGTTAGAGTCGAAAGAGCGAAGGAGTTGCTACGCTTGCACGAGAGTGGTGAGTTGCCGAATTTGGTTTTTTCCGATGAGTCGCCACTTGTTATCTAGCAATATGTCAACAAACAAAATGACCGAGTTTACTTGCCAGAGAGGTCCTTCGAAAATTTACACCTTCGGACGGCCACCAGAAAGTAGGCAGCACCGATGGTGATGGTTTGACCCGCCATAACCGCCGATGGTCGCTCTCCGCTCGTACACCGTGAAACTGTCTTAGAGGCAGTATTGAAGCCTTGGGCAAACAATCATTTCGGTCGGAGACCGTGGACATTCAACAAGACTCGATATTGTCTCACAAAGCGCGCGTCAATCAAGATTGGTTAAGAAACAATATTCCACACTTCATTTCTTCGACACAATGGATTGCAAATTCTTCGGATGCAAACCCGTTGGATTTCTCTATCTGGGGTATTTTGAAGGCGAAGGTTGGCACTAAAAAATACCAAAGTTTGGACCACCTCAAACAAGCACTTCGCCGGGAATGGGCCAAAATACCGCAGAGCCACTTGCGTGCAGCGTGCGATGTTTTCTTCGGCCGTCTCAAGGCCATGATTCGCGCCAAAGGTGGACATATTGAAAACTTCTGATACAATTTGAAAATTGATGTATTTTCCAACACTTTTTGCTTTGGCACAATAAAATTTATCAAAAAATAAAAAAATTATAGCATTTTAAAAAGTTGGAGTTAGAGTCATTCACCCTGTATATGTAGATAGCACTAGTTCGACATAATTGGAACTGTGGACGCCACCGTTGATTCCATCCTTAAAATTCGTCCGCTGCCGTCCGGAAACAGCTGACCCCGTTTCATCTCAGCTGGCTCTACTTATGAGAAATTTCCAGGGTTCTGAGTAGGATGGTCCCAATAATCCAGGAGATGGCGCGGCTTGAGTGGCCTAGTAACTTCTAAGGATGTTTTTTCTATGCACCGGCTTACTACGTGGAGCCCTTTTACCTGACTACGTCACTGCCTTTCGTAATCCACTTTTTTATTATTCGGCATTTTACGGCAGTCATGAAAGTGGGTACTTAAAAACCAAATTCTCCTGGATCTTCCATACGAGTACCTCATTGTCTTTCCCAATTTTGTTTGAAGTCGCAGTAATATCTTTTGCCTTCCTGCTTCTGCGCTTTAATTCTTTTCTATTCCTCCGTATCTTTGTGAGAGGACCCTTTATTCCCTGTTAAATGGTAGAACGTCCTCTATTAGGAGGCTCTAAATCCAATCAACAAGTTATCCATAACTCCGTCTACTTCCTAGAGAAGTGAAATCAAAGTCCGCCTTTGCGGAAAATGTAACCTACACCTGTCTAACCTTTGGCTGACTGGATATTTATTAACGTACACAACTACTTATTCCCAAAACCACTTCTATGCATCGACAACTAACAGATGTTCTGGTTGTTCTGACGACCAATTTTGGAATTTTCAGGTAATAAGAAATACCATATTGGATTACGGATGCATATCAGTAAATAATCGCATCAAAGTCAAAGAACGATGTTCAGGAAATCCCAAAACCCACCACAGAGCACATATTCGTATGGACATACTCCTATTTGTACTGATATAAATCAGGTAGAACGTTAAAACCGAATTTTCGTTTTGCATTAGCAGTTTAGCCCTACCAGAAACAAGCTGAAATAGCTTAAGGACTGCCACCTTCGTTTCCAATTAGGATATCCTCCCTAACCTTTAGCCTTTAGCTTCGGCTCGTATATGGGATGAGTTGCAATAAATTTATCTCTCATAGGGACGGCCACTTTTCCTTGGCTCAAGAGGAAATCAGTTACCAGGGAACAACCAGCCGCATCCCTTCGAAAACACTTTGTGCGGTCGAATTGAAACGACGTTTTGTGTAATAAGCACGGAACGAGCAGACGAACGAACGTTCAGTCTCGAGGGCATAATGAATGCTTTTCAGAGCTTTTAATTAAGATCACTTCATATATAATTTTGTTAATTGACAAAACCGAATGTGTACAGTACACGTAGTGGGGGGATGCTACCTACAGATACGAGCACATCCACCAAACTATCTTTGTGCCATTGTATAGAAGGAGCAAGCGGGTATTCATAGTCCTGGAAGATAGACATCGCCATTCGCCATAGTTCGTCGATGAGTTGGCGATTACACCGGTGTGTATGTTATAACCATATGAGCTTTTATACATCTACACGCGTATCTAGATATGTTTGTACGTAAATAATCTGCATAAAGGCAAATAACGCCCAAAGGAAACAATTAGAGAGATGAATTTATCTGTAGCTATACTCGTAGTCTGGTTGCCATAGCTGGTTCTGGTGCTGATGCCGATACTACTCCACCATGTCCCTCTCGTACGTAGATTGGGCGAGATACTCGTACACGTATGCATGGTAACCACAGGCAATACCATGGTGATGATAGGGAAAGGATGGCTATGAATTGATCCTGGGATAGCACTCATATTCGTATCTCCGACTTTTTTTTGCGTTTTGTACGTTTGTTGCCTGCTCGCCAATTTTCAACAGGAAAATAGTTGTGCGCATTCAAATTGCATATCGCTTCATGGAATCCTGTTTTGTTATTTTTTTTTTCTTCCTTTTTCTCAGCATTTTTGCAGCACACCAGTTTTATTGATAAACAAGGATTTGCGTTGGGGGTTTTGTTTTTTTTTATAACGTGTGATGTGGGCTGAGGTTCCCTGGGTAGTCTGGATGACTCGACGACTGGCTGTTACGTTTATGGGGTTGGTTTTTTGTTTTTACATTGCTTTGACTGCCCCGTGTATGGAATACAGGGTAAGGGAATCTGCAATTTATCGATACAAGTTAGATGGTATCGAGTCACAACTCCCATTTTGAGGATACTTTCACGGCAATTGAATTTGTTTCGAAAATACCAATTTCAAAGGCCACCACACCACTTTCGATCAATAACCAAATTGTTTTTGTTTTTTTTTTTTTGATTTTTCCTTTTTTCACATCCCTTTTTTGCATCCTGAGTGGTAAGTATACATACGCGTGTATCTGCGAGTTAGTAAAAGCAATTTGCAATTTCTGAAAATTGAAATAGTTTTCAAAATCCGAAATGAAAATTGTTTATTGGTCGATTTCCAATGCCAAGTCGGTTTTGAGTTTGCCGCAAATAACTTTGCCGCTAATGGTCGCGCCATGATTTTGTGCAGCTATGTGGTGAAGCCTTTTTATCCGGTAGTTAGAGTCAAACAAATTGAGTTGCAGTTTACGGTATTTTTAATTTCGTTCTGGAACTGGCTTAGGATTAGTCGTTTCTCACAAAGACATGAGTATAATCCTTTAGTTCGGCGTGAATGAAGGCTTTGGGACTGGTCTTGGCGAAAGCTCCTTCATCATTTCGCGAAGATCTTTAATCGTCTTGTGCTCGCATTTATGATTTTTGGCAAGAGAGTCGCAGTGTCTTGCCAAAAACCAAATCCGCAGGCGTAGCTGAAATATCCGGTTGAAATACTGACCTCAGACCAAGCATCGTGATGGGTAAAACGTCTGCCCATTGTATTGTTCGATGACTCCTTAATGTCGCTTTTAAAGTTCGGTGCCATCTTTCCGCCAGTCCAATTCCTTGTGGCTGATACGGTGTTGTTGTAAAGTGTTTGAAACCAAAGGTTTGAGTCAGCTCCTTGAATGCATCTGATGTAAACTGCCTGCCCATGTCAGTAGAGACCTTCCCGGGGACACCATACCTAGAGATCCAGTCATTGACAAAAGCGTAAACGATGGTTGTCGTGTAGCTTCGAGCCACCTCGTGAACCGATGCGGGTTAATATATACCGATAACCTGTAGATGCCTAGAGACATATCACGAAGGTGCGACAAGATGTGATGGCGATAAGATATGGAGACCCACGTGTATTCGCTGTCTGAAATGCAAAAATGTTTTACCTGATTCTACACCCTGAATGACTCGAACTACAACAAACTTCAGACTGTTATAATTTCCAAACCGTTCATGACAGTGAGCTGAAATTTTGACACATGACAGATAATTTTATTATTTACAAGTCTTTTAAACGATTTGCGTCTCAGTTGTGTTGAAAAATTTTTATCCGCGATGGAATTCAAACGTGATAGTGTGATTGCTTTATATTTGGCTGGAAAAGCAGAAGTAGCTATCGTTAGAGCCCTCCAGCACCTCAACGTGAATAAATCATTTGTGTCTCGAACCATAGCTCGTTACCGTGATACTGGCAGCGTTGCAAAACGCCATGGAGGTGATCATAAAAAAACAGCAACATCGTCAGAAATGGTTCGGAAAGTGAAGGCTCGAATTGAGCGAAATCCGCGTCGAAGTGGAAGAAAAATGGCTCGTGAGCTCAACATATCGCTGGATCGGATGCAAAACATACTGAAAAATGAGCTTGGGCTCAAGCCATTGAAGTTCCAAAAAGCAAATTTACACCTTCGGACGACCACCAGAAAGCAGGCAGCACCGATGGTAATGGTTTGGGCCGCCATAACCGCCGATGGTCGCTCTCCGCTCGTATTTTTGGACCGTGGCTTAATGCGATCATATACCGTGAAACTGTCTTAGAGGCAGTATTGAAGCCTTGGGCAAACAATCATTTCGGTCGAAGACCGTGGACATTTCAACAAGACTCGGCACCGTCTCACAAAGCGCGCGTCAACCAAGATTGGTTAAAAAACAATGTTCCACACTTCATTTCTTCAACACAATGGATTGCAAATTCTCCGGATGCAAACCCGTTGGATTTCTCTGTCTGGGGTATTTTGAGGGCCAAGGTTAGCACTAAAAAATACCAAAGTTTGGACCACTTCAAACAAGCACTTCGCCGGGAATGGGCCAAAATACCGCAGAGCCACTTGCGTGCAGAGTGCGATGCTTTCTTCGGCCGTCTCAAGGCTATTAATCGCGCCAAAGGTGGACATATTGAAAACTACTGATACAATTTGAAAATTGATGTATTTTCCAACATTTTTTGCTTTGGCACAATAAAATTTATCAAAAAATAAAAAAATTATAGCATTTTAAAAAGTTGGAGTTAGAGTCATTCACCCTGTATAATGGCTTTTAGTTCCGAATCGCCCATTTGATCAATTGCCAGCTCCGTGAAATCAATTTGATGTGACTCGGCAGCGTTCATGCGGGATAGAGCGTCTGCGACACTATTTTCGTTTCCTCGTATATGTTGAAGATCCGTGGTAAATTGAGCTATGAAATCGAGTTGGCGCGGGCTCGCCTTATCTAACTTCTGCCGAAATGCGAAGGTTAGTGTTTTATGGCCCGTCCAAATGAAGAAAGTTCTTCCTTCCAGGGCATGCCAAAAAATATTTTACCCCTTCGCACATTGCCAGTAACTCACCGTTATAAGTGCTGTAGCGCTGTTGCGTTGTCGTTAACCGTCTGCTAAAGAATCCTAGCGGCTCGTACCGGCCTTCATCGATTTGATGAACTGCGGCTCCTATGGCGGTATCCGAAGCGTCGACACTGAGCGACAAAGTGGCAATAGCGACAGGATGAGCGAGAACGGTTGCATTCAACAGATCTAGCTTGCAATTTACAAATGCCTCTGCTTCTTCTTTGTTCCAAACCAAGGACGTCGTATCATCTCCGATAAAAAATTAATGATTCCTAGGAAGCGTTTTAGCTCTTTGATGGTGTTGGGCTGCTGAAAATTTTATACTGCTTGAGTCTTCTCGTCTGTTGGTCGAATTCCGTCTTTCAATATCGAGTGACCGACGAAATTGACTTTTTCTATTCCCAAGGGACACTTAAACGGGTTGATGACCAATCCATGGGATCGAAATCGTTCGAATACTGTGCGCAAGTGCTCTTCGTGTTGTTCCGTGGTATCTGAGTACGAGTATATGGAAAAGCGAAATCAAGGTGTTTGGGAACATTGTGAATGTATCTCTGAAAAGTTTGTGCTGCATTTATCAGACCAAAGGTCATGAAGCGGAATTCGAATAGTCCAAAAGGAGTGGTAATCGCTATTTTGGGTATACAAATCGGCAGGATTAATCGGGATATGGTGGTATTCGTGTTGTAAATCTATCGTTGAAAATATTTCTATTTCATGAAAGTGATTTGAGAAATCTTGGACAAAAGGAACAGGGTATCTATCAGGAATAGTCTGCGCATTTAAAGGACTGTAGTCCCTACAGGGAAGTCCATCCTCCATTCATTCGACTTACTCACCACTCTTTGATGGGACACAAATGCCGCTCTCCATCAAATAACGAAACTCTTATTTTGCCGCACTGAGTTTCTCGAGGATATTTTCCATAGTTTTGAGGAAAAAGTGAGTGTGGCTGATTGGTCTGTATGATTTTGGTAGTTTAGACGGTCTGCGTCCTACCTTTGGTATATATTTGACAGCAACCTCTTTTCACTTTTTTGGTAAATATCCCCATGCGTACCTAGCTCTGAATAACTTAATTAGTATAGGTAGCAGTTGGGGGATGCCCTTTTGTAGTAAAGTTCGGAATATTCCATCCTCACCAGGTGCTTTGAAGGGTTGAAAGAGTTGATTGCGCTCGTTCTCTGGGGACGCTTTGTGTGTTGCGGCTATAATCTGAAGAGTCTGTAGCCAGTTTTCGGCGTTTGTGTCATCAGGTTTTTTCATTGACCCGATAGGATTAGTTTGCTGCTTAGAGAGTATTTTATGAATGTGGGCACAACTGCTAGTGTCATCGATTCTCCACGATTCTCCACGATTCTCCACGATTCTCCACGATTCTCCACGATTCTCCACGATTCTCCACGATTCTCTCTTAGCCTTTCTAATTTCTTGGTTGTACATGGCGAGTGTTCTTCTGTATATTTCCCATTCACCATTACGTTTAGCCCGGTTAAAGAGCTTACTAGTCTCTGTTCTCAGTTTGGCTAGTTTTTTGTTCGACCACGGGGTAAGTCGATTACCCGTTTTTTCTTTTTCTAGGCTGCAAGCTTGATGAAAAGCAGTAGTGATTGCAATATTGAGATTTCCACAAGTTAGATCAATATTGTCTATATCTCTGATGTTTGTGTTATGTCTACCCAATTTATCCATGAGTTGCTGGCAGTATATATTCCAGTCTGTGGATTTGGGTTGTCTGTATTTTTCAGATATAATAGTACCTAGTTCAAGGTAAAATAGGATGTGGCGATGATCCGACTTTGAGTTCTTTTTTATAAAATTAGTGTATCTAGGACCTCTGTCCTAATGCTGTTTATAAAAGTGACTTTCTTTCCCTGTAGAATTCGAAATTGTTTGAATTAATAAATTCACCCCGTTTGTTTATATTTTAGCTGCTCCAGACCGTGTGATAGGCATAGCCTACAATTAGTTACAGGTTCTTTTTATCACAGTAGTCTACCAGCCCCTTCAGTGGCAAGAAGTCCAAGTCGCTGGAGTCACCGGACAGGTAAACTCAGCTTATACTAGCTTCTGTCCTACCTGCATTGATACGCAGCTCAGCTTTTGCAGCTACCAGATCCTCGTTGGTGTGTTCTGGAATTGGAAAGAATTTTGTATTGTTATTACTCTGGGTTTTCCAGGGTTAGTTAGAATCCCTCAACTTGGTTTTTAAGGATGTGTGGTTCCTGGAACCAGACGACGTCTAGGTGATCCTTGTTAAATCGATGGCTGAGGACTGCCGAGACGGTCTTAGCATGTTGTAGATTAACTTGGATGCACCTTAGTCTCATTTTAGTTATTGCTGGGTGGTACTGGTAGAGTTGCCAGTATTTGCAGACAACTCAGGTCTTGGGATGACATCTAAGGGTCCAGGCATAGAGATAATGTCTTCTGATGTTCCGGCATTAGAGCTATTGTTTACATCCATTGAGCTGTCTGCGCAACTTTTTGTTATGGATTGGCAATCTATTTGGGCTTTTTGTGCTCCAGATTGTTTCAGTGATATAGCATCAAGCAGTGTTGGTTGTGCGCTCGTCGGAGATTGAGCGCCTGTAGTCTTCGGAATGGCAGTGTGTTTTTCTGCTTGTGTTAATCCTTTCATGCGGGTCTGCTCCATCAAATATTTCTTTGACTTTTCGTCAATAGAGAAAGTCTAAGAGATGATCGTTATTGACGTAGGGAAACAAAAAATCGCGAACTGTTTGTCTATAGTGCTCGCCATTGACACTAATGTTGGCTCCATCCTCAGATTTGAAAAAAGGGCCAATTGTGACAATTATGCCAACCCCACCATAGAGTGGGGTTTATTTATCGAACGTATGACGCAAACGTCGCTTCAATTGCTGCACCAGTTGGATGGATGTAGGCCAAAATCTTTCCTGTTGGATGAATATTATCCATAAGAGTATACGTATATATAAATCGATCTATACATAGTATTGCGTATAAGCAGCTCAGATGGACGATCATGAGCACCGTAGATTGGACGTAGCGCTCCATAAGTTTGGCGCACAGAACATGGATTTTGGTAAAAAAATTTCCACGATATCTAAACGCTGTTCGGGTGTAAGTATATTGACCATAAATGTCAAAGACACGTCCCCATTCTGACACCTGGTTTGACAGATAACCCTATCGGAAATTCTACATATACCTCTAAAAAATCACAACGATTACTTCTGGACCTACAAGGAGCAAGAGAAACTTTCTGCCTTGGCACACATCTGAAATCAATCTCTACGCAGTTACCATAAATTTATCAAGAAATCCAGGGCATCGCCGTCTCATGCTCTCCCGATGTATCACAGTGGACTTACAACTTTTCTAAGTGCACCACAACAAGGACCATTGTAAAGTAGCCTAACTAATAATAGTACGAATAGAAGCCCACAAGATTGTTGAAAATGATTTCAGGCATTTGTATAATATAGCAGACGATATCTTGAACGCGATGTAAAAGAGGCTGATGCGTCTGTTGGAGTTGGAGCAGTTAAGATGGTATCCATTCATTAAGATTCCAGTCTTTGAACATTCTTTCATCCGATCATGTTTTACAGATGCGTTGGTGCATGGTGCTTACCAAATTAACCCACGCAGCTTTAAATCAGGCAAATTTTGCGGGTTGTAATCAAGCATTTGATCAGATGCCGGCAACTCAAGACTTCTTGGCTAATTCGTCCTCAAATGGCAAGTCCACATCTAAACAGGTGTTGTTTGGTATAAAAATTGCTATAGTCGATGTCAAAGTTTTTTATCCGAAATTCTTCCCAGCGTCTTTAAAATATCACAGGCACTGCGGTCTCGATCCATGGACCATTTCCGTAGGAAAGTAGTATCCTTCGAGTGTCGTGGTTGCCGCTTTCGTGATGTTCTGACGTTGATTGCACATATTGGTTGCTTAGAAGAAGAGTAAACACAAGGTTGTTACGTATGAACAGCGCAACACTCTAAGTCAAACGCCCAGATCTGCACCTATTGTCGTACGAGCATAAAAAGACACTTCCAGGGATTCACTTTAGCTCGGTCTTGGAAATCTCTGTTGACCTATGTTTCGAAGTTCTTCTACGTAGGTGACAGGCTACCCGTGAGTTTCTTTACACCGGCGCGCGGTGGATCAACTCATCGATATCTCCGATGAGAAGATCACGAAACAATTAGAGACGCTGATCTAACTAAGAGTACCCAGAAAATTAAGACGAAGAAGGCATCACTAGATGAAATGAGGCGGCGGTTGTTCTGCAAGACAACGCACGTCAAGATGATCCCATTTGCTAAATACCTCTCTTTACTATCAAAGGGGAAAAAGAACTCACGTCCTTGGGTTGAGATTAGAATTTTCCGAGATGTACTGACGAGGTCTATACCACAGAATTCAGTCACAAGTTCTATTTAGCTAGGCAGACCATAGCTTGAAGATGAATGAGGTTATGAGAAAAAGTTAGATAAATACAACGTCTGCTGTCATTATGGATGGGGCAAAAGTGATGTCATAATGTGGATGTGCCATAATTTTTCGCAAATAGTGTCAAGTGTCATTGTGCTTTGACATTTATGTTCTAGACAGATAGAGAATTAGTTGACAGCAAGCAATGGAGCGATACACACCTGAAGAACGCGGAATTATTGTTACTACTTATTTGGCCAATTTCCGGTCTGTTGTAACTCACGTGAATTTTGTCGCCGTTTTCCTCGTCGTTCATGCATCATGTGCATGAACAACTAAGCGTTTGGCTGTGCATCTCGTGAAAACAGGGTCCAAGAGATGTCGCAAGGAGTGACCCGCCCCGTATTATTCGTTCGACCAAGAATATCGCTGCTGCGGCCGAGGGCGTCCGAGAGAGTTCACAAACATCCACGAGACAACTATGCACACAATTTGGCAGAAGCAGACGTTCGTTTCATCGAATTTTTGTGAAAGACCTGGGATGCTCCCTTATAAAATGCAAACCGTTCATCAATTGCTGCCTGCTGACTGTCAAGTGAAGTTAACTTATTCCTGCTTACTTTCCTGGTGCTAGGAGAGGATGATTTCTTATCCAAAATCATAATGAGCGACGAAGCCCATTTTCACTTAAGTGAAAACTTCTGGGGCACGGAGAATTCACATGAAATGCTCGAAGGGCCATTGCATCCCCTCAAAGTGACTGTTTGGTGTGACATTTGCGTTGAAAAATGATTGGCCCTTTTTTTCAAGACCCCGACGGAACCACCGTAACCCTAACTGGTAAGCTCTGCAAGCAGATGTTAAAGGAGTTTTTTTTTTGCCGCAAGTTGCTGAATTGGAGCTCGAGAATTGTTAGTTCCAGCAAGACGGAGCAACCGCTCACACAGCTCGGGCAACGATGGAGATCTTGAATCACTAATTGCCAGGTCGCATGATGTCCTATTTTGGCGATTTGAACTGGCGGGCCAGATTGCCAGATTTGACGGCGCCAGACTTCTTCTTTTGGAACTTTTTGAAATCTCGCATTTACCACAGCAAACCACAATCCTTGCAAGTCGTGAAAGCCAGTAGCAGTATAGTGCATCAACTCGGTAAGTGGTCATCTGACCACTTTAACTTAACGTCATTAATTTTACACCTTCAAATAAGCTCTTCGTGAAAACAGAGCTCACTTTGTTTTATTTCTAACATAATGGCAGCCATGTTACATTATGTCATTACTTTTTCCCCATCTTGCAGTGGGTAGTGTTTAAAAGGCCACCTAAGGCGAGGGCAAAATTAAGGGAAACGGTCTACTGGACGCGTAGACTGTTTGAGGCCCAGATATAGGACGGATCCAAGACTCTGATATTCTCAGTCAAAATCTGGAAGCGGGCTGCACTATAGGTAATACCCCCTAAAGAGCACAAAAGTAAACTGCTGACTGGGAGATCGGCAGAAATAAGATTATCGACCTCCTTGAGGCTCAGAATATTTGACGAACATAGAGGGCTGATAGATCGTCGACGAGGAGGAGACCAAAAACGGTATGAAGGCTGTTACCATTCAGATGAATGAGCCTCCAGTATCGTCAGGAGATAGCATATGAGACTGAAGCAGAGGTCTAGATAGGCTTCTCCTAAACTCTAAACAAACTGATGAAGCTTCTTTGATTAAGAGCTGTGAAGATTAACTTCATAGCCCAGCCACGTTCAACAGTTTGAGACGGCTTTTCACAAATGAGCAGCCGGAATTTTTGTTTCATAACAATCATGTAATGGGATTACAGTTAGGGCGGTACTGTATGAACGCCAATAACGTTAGATCCTGCATCCTAGCTAAGAGTAGTCTTTACGTATAAATGTTGTTTCACTGTAATATAGCACCGGTCACTTGAACTCATTAAAGGTTACAGGCAAGACAATATGATGCGTGTGTCCTCGGTCCAAATATTTGCTTTACGAAGGCATTTGCTCATAGGTCGTGATGCTAATGCCCACCATAGGCTAATGCCGTCTACAGAGGAAGTCCTTCCAAATTTAATTCTGAGCCCAAATTTTGGACACAAATGTTTCCAATAAAATAGGAAAGTACCCGAAATTTTCAACACCAAGGAAAATAGCTCCGCTGAGTTTGTCGCATGGCTAGCACCAAAAACTCTTATCTAACCATTTCTGGACAGTCTTCAGGCTGCAATGGAACTATAACAGGCAGGTTGAACTGCGAAATCTTCAACAGAGAATTGCGTGAATCCGTGAGTCATAGTCTCAAAGGCAACGTAATCACTTTTCTGCGTACATCCCCGTCTGCAAATATAGACCAGCTGTTTCGGCACTTAGTGAAACACAGGTAGATCCCCGCCCGCACCTCTCAGATCACTCCGATCTGAAGCTACCTGGCTACGAACTAGTGCCATTATTCTACTCTCGCCGCGGTCTCGCCATTTACGTGCGTAGTGATGTAGCTTACCAAACTCCACCACGATGTAGTCCCTGTTCCAATCCGGAATTCAATTTCACGTGGTTGAAATTCCATCTCCGTAAGCAAATTATCCACTACTGCTTTATTTATTTACAGAAGCCCCAAACTGGACAGCAACGCGACCTTTAATAAGTTTGCGCTGTCTGAATCCATACAAAGGATTGTATCGCTGTATCCTCATCTTGAAATCGTCATTAAGGCTTCGATATTCTTGACAGACAACACCCGAAGGACGGTGTGTTGAGATCTTCGCTGCGGAAAATAACTTAACCCAACTTGTAAATGACCCCACACGAATACTAGACGTTGATAGTTATATCCCCAACACCCTGGACTTGTTTTCAACTGCTCACCCCAACAAATACAAGGTCAATGTGATACGAGAAAGTCAACTGGAGCGGTCTTAACAGCTTCTGTAGGAATTTAACTAGTCGTTATGTTTCCTCGATAACGACGTGGATGCCGCTGCTGACATGATCACATAAACTATTCTCTTTGGAATGAGATGCTTTATCCCTCATCGGATGAAGAGTATCAAACAAAAGAAAAGGAATGGTACGACTCGAGTTGTAAAGAGGCTGTCAGGGTTAGAGAAATATTTTTTCGGTCCTTCAAGACCAACCCAACAGAGGAAAACCGAAAAAAGTTTAAACAAACCAGGAATGACTGCAACGTCTTTATCAAGCGTGTGAAATTTCTATACGACCAAAAACTGAGGCACAAATTCTGCAATGTCCCAAAGGCAGTAAAAATTGTTTGCCGTTCACCAAAAACATTAGAAATCCTGCCTCATCCTCCATCCCAATGCTCATTTACAATGACACTCCAGCTGTCAGCTCTTTGGACAAGGCCAATCTGCTTGCTACACACTTTGCAGCCAGCTCAACACTCCCAGATTGTGCTTTGTCCCCGCCTACACTTGACTGCATCGAATCATCTATGGGACGAATCCACTTTTGCACTCGTGTAATAGCAAGAATTCTTAAAGATATTAATATTCACAAATCCGCTGGACCAGATGGTATATCCCCCTCCTTCTGAAGAGGTGTTCTTCCTGGCTGGCAAAATCACGTCTAGGCTTCATCAAGCGATATAAGAAATATTTCACTCCCTCTGATTTAGCCTCAATATACAATATAAGGCACTCATCTGCCCAAAATTGGAGTACAATGCCCACATCTGGTTAGGTGCTCCTAAAACGCCCCTGCATCTGCTAAATAGCATTCAAAACCGTGCGACAAAACTCATTGGTGATACTAATATCAGTCAATCAATTAACAAAATCAAACACCGACAAAATGTCTCGTGTCTCACTCTGTTTTATCGTTATTTCCACCACCAGTGCTCCATTGAAATCGCCAGTAGCATTCCGCCTCTTCAAACTCTTAACCGTAACATCCGTATCGCTATGAATGCTCATCGGTATACCCTCAAGCCCACTTTCGGACGCACTCTAAAATACCGTGATTCATTCCTAAGCCGTACAACCCGCTTATGGAATGCCCTGCCTATCTCTTTATTTCCTAGTCATTATAACCTTCAAACATTTAAAACCAACGTTCACCGGCACCTATCTTTCCATCCTCCCTGATTTTCCTTCGCCTGCACTGTGTGCAAACATTTTAAGGGTATATAAAAAAAAAACGTCTCTGTCGCTAAGTGATTAACCACGCAGGAGATGCTATTATCGGTCCTTTATACCATGCCTTCAAAAGAGCCATCTGTCCTGATGGGACAAGAAAATCGATGATCATATCTGGTCTGAAGCTCAAGAGTAGGGTGAAATCTTCCCAAAGAAGGGCCCATAGAGTGGTCTCTTTACAAAAATGGTGTCAGGCAGCTAAATGAATCCGCAAGGTGGATCTGGAGGATCTTTTGCGGGTCTTTCGATTCAATTAGTGAAGCGTCTAATTGAAAAAAAAAAATCCTTGCTAAACCCAATCGTTGGGTTTCCAGCGGAGGTATATTCCTGGCTGTATTCCCGTCTATAAAGTTAGCGCTCAACTATTCCGAAGAATGTGACTGTAATACACAGGAGTGCTGTAGATAAAATAATTGATGAGTACCGAGATACTGTGGTAATGCTCCTGGGTTGCTTTATTGCTTTTTAAAAACCAGAAATGGCTAGAGTCCGCAGAAATAATTTCAATTCTCAAGCAAATGTTGCCAAATCTCGGTGAGAAGTGCGTGTTATTTGTATCCTTTAAGCATGAAAGGGGGGGGGGGGGGGTCAGAGGATTCCAAAAAATTAATATAAACCTATCGTTGTTCCGCTTAAAATTCAGGAACGGTTGGTGTATAGAACAGATGTGACTGGGGACACATCAATAGATACGTCATTCATCAAAATCACGTCTACCAAAAAAATTCATTCTCCCGTAGTAGAGGACACTCCTCCCTGTACTAGGATTTCCACAATGTGTAAATCGGATCAAATCAGCTTAATTTTAGGAAACACAAGCTGCAAAAAGGAAGTGTGTAGAACAAGCCCCCGGAGGAGGGTTCTACCACCGCTTAATGGAGCCTAATAGTGAACGTGACCTTTGAAATATTGCCGCCACCCTGGTATCGGGCGAATTCTTCTCAGTTCTATGCGAAAGGCAGATGTCCGGTTGTTCTCTTCATGACCAAACGATCAATGGCCACCTTCAAGTCCTCGGAGTTTGGGGGAGCTCAGCTTAGACTACCTAGATTCGCACGAAATCAAGGTGTGATTTTTAATTCCAAACTGAACTTGAAAGACAATATTGAGAAAGGTTGTAAGAGCAGTCATTGCAGCCTAAACTCTTGTAAAATGGGGATCAGGACCACTTGATGCTTCAAACTGGTTAGGAGAAGCGCTAGTATCAGCTTCCAAACCTCATCAAGATCCAGAGTCTGCGTCGATCCGCATTGGAATTCTGATATTGATTAGGACAACATTCACAGGACAACGTATGCTGCTCTTGCTGTTCGGCTAAAAAAGTGGCTGTTAAGCTGCAGGAAGGATAGCTACGGTCACTTGAAATCTACGTTCACTTCTCCGTACTTTTTTGTTTCGCAGCACACTTGTTAAAACTGATCAGATGATTCTAAGGCCAGAACCAGTCTTTTTGAGCTTGAGACGAAGGACATCAGTTGGCGGAATACGGATATTCGGGAGACAGTCGATAAAATCAATTGAATAGAGTATGGTTGTATCTCTATGAATCGACTGTAGACAGTTTATTTGTTTACCCTTAAGGACTCCCAAAATTTCAGAAGGAAATCGTCCGATTTTCAACTTGGGACACACAACGAGTGCCATGACAGTCCGTAGTGCTGCTTCTTTCGCATGCAAATTTAGTTCGAATTCCAGCATTCATGTCACGTAAACGACACAGTCGCACACTAAATTAATTCCCCTGCCAATTAAAATAGAAGGGCAGATATTACGTAGTAGTTAGTACTCGTCCTCGAATAACCTGTCAATGTATAAGGACAACCACTTTAACCATCGTATCTTGTAAAATGAAATCCTTAATGTCTGCCGTTTATTTATAATATCTACGTTCGTCTACCTACATAAACAGGGATAATTACCATTGCTAGTCATTGCCTTTACTCGTGATCGAAATTATAGTATCTCAAGGACATTGCTCGTTAAGGATAACATTCTCATTTACCATTTACCATTTTCCATTTTCCATTTTCAATTCTTTATTTTGCCATTTCAAAGTCTGGGAAAATCCACTCGAAACCGTTCTCTCTTTGGAGAGGCACTTTCTATTTAACATGACGATGTACACCCGGAGGGGTATTCGTATTCGTATCCTGTGTTGTCTCTTCGTTATCCTCGACGTGTAACCTAAGAAATCCTTAAATATTCTTAATTAGAAATTTGTATTTGCACAAAAGGATCATAGCTGTCTTCATCCGCATCATTTTTTTTTTTTTTTTTTTTTTTTTTTCAATTTATCAAATTTAGCAGCAACACAGCCCGCCATATACTCGTACATGTGTACATATGTACGTATGTCGCTTGCTCGACAACAAAACAAATACAGCATACAGCATAGTCGTACATACAACGGCCTTGCATGCGGCGCGGCCGGATATCGTTTAATTCGAAATCCTCGCCAGATGAACTAAATTAATGTTGGCATTCATATCATGCTAAATATATTCATCCTGGTAATCCTTATAAGCCCAAAACCTACCTGTTCTGCACCCTATGCCTGGGATGGCTTGCCTTACGCATCGACTCCATCTTGAAATATCGCCTGCTGTGCGCTACTGGTTTGTTTGGATAAATTAAATTAATCAAACCGCTACACACGCACAGGGTACGGGTAGTGATGGTGCAGGTGGTATGGGTGCTTTACCCATACAACAGGTATCCCGTGTATTTGTGGCTTTACAGGGTTTCCATTTCTCAGGTTAAATCGTCCTATGAAGTTGCCAAGGAATCTTCTGAGGGGTAGAATTAAAAGGATGGCAGTTAGAGGGTGGCAGATACATTTTAGCGAAAGATAAAGAGGAAACGGAAGCACATCAACCATAAAACGATGGAATCCTCATCAATTTCGAAGATTGTTTCCTCTCTTTGCTCCACTCATCTCTGTGGGTACGTTGTGTTTACCTTTTAAACACACACTCGCACACAAAGAGATCTATCAATTCGTACTAGAACTCTCATCGTTTGTGTAATTTTACAATTTTTCCTGGGTAGTCAGCAGAAATTTTGTTTGCTTCCTTTTCCTGTTCGTCGTTTCTGGAATCGATCCAAAACGAAAACTCACTCATCATCATCTTCATCGTACGGCGAGAGTACACGAGTATGTACTCGTATATAGTGTATTTCATCCCCTGTCGTCGTGTCAGTCGTTTCGTCATGGGGCCGCTCCGTGAGGTAAGGTGTACTCCTAAGTGTGCGTAAAAATTCTCCTGGGCGAATGTTTTCATATCCCTGCTCCAGAGGGAATTGTGTGCCAGAATGTGAATTTTTACTGCACACTATATTATAGTGGAAGGTGATGTTGCCAGATGGTAAAATCATTGAACTAAATGGGACACTCTGTAGGCATAGATATTTCTATAAGTAGGACTCAGGTCTGCGTAGATATATCTGACCGTTGTGTACCAAGGTCTTAGGCTTCCTAAGCCAACTTGGCCTAAAAATAGCTGATTCATGTTCTCCGCGTAAGGTTAGTTTCGAATTGTGTGTGGTACCTTACATAGGTAGGATATTCAACTAACCCCCAGGACATTCTTGTTCATATACGAGGGTTGTCGGAAAAGCTTCCGACCGAACAATGATACAAGACATTTTTTCTCAAATTTTTTTTTTATTTTTCTACATAGTCTCCTTGCAACTCTAAACACTTCTCCCAGCGATGCTCCCATCTCTCTAACCCGTCCAAATAGTTCTTGGCGTTTTTCTCTGCAAAATAATTGTTCACGAAGGTGATTGCCTCCTCATTTGACGAAAATCTCTGTCCTCCGAGCGCAGTTTTTAGATGAGGGAACAAAAAGAAGTCGCTTGGAGCTAGACCTGATGAATAAGGCGGATGGTCAAGCAGTTCAAACTGTAATTCATGGATTTTCGCCATGGCAACCGCTGAGGTGTGAGACGGCGCCTTGTCTTGGTGAAACAGGATTTTCTTTTTCTGCAAATGTGGTCGTTTTTCCGCAATTTCTGCCTTCAGCTTGGCAAGTAATGATGTGTAATGTGCTCCTGTAATGGTTTTTCCTTTTTGAGGATAACTCCTTTACCATCGCGAAAAAACAGTCGCCATCACTTTCCCAGCCGAAAAAACAGTTTTTGCTTTTTTTAGAGCCGGCTCGCCTTTTGCAGTCCAATGTTTTGACTGAATTTTGGTTTCGGGCGTATAATGGTGTATCCAAGCTTCATCTACAGTAATTAATCGGCGCCAAAACTCGGATTTATTGTGCCTAAACTGCGCCAACGGAGCGCTGGAATGCTCATTCGAACACGTTTTTGGTCTAACGTAAGCAAACGCGGCACCCAACGCGCGGACAACTTTCTCATGCCTAAATCTTGATGTAACAAACACGTTCTTTGGACATCTTCATAACCTCTACTATCTCTCTCACTTTAATTCGGCGGTCGTCTAACACCATTTGGTGAACTTTAGCAATGTTATCGTCAGTGGTTGCAGTTTTTGGACGTCCCGAACGTTCATCATCTCCCAAGCTCTTACGGCCACGTTTAAATTCAGCTGCCCAAAATTTCATTGTGGTAAATGATGGTGCAGAGTCCCATACATAGAGTCCAACTCATTTTTGCGTAGGCGTATTGCCTTTCAAAAATAAGAATTTAACAGCTCGATACTAATTTTTTTCCGTTTTCACAAAAAACACTCACATCTCACTCAAACGACTGTCAACTAAAAACTGAGCGTCCAAAATGACTGAAACTTCGGTAAGTAACTGTCAAAAGATGCACAACTAGCATTCACTAGCTTTTATTGACGAGTGCCGCTATCTTTACGTTGCGGTCGGAAACTTTTCAGTCAACCCTCGTATTCCACGTATTTAAGCAATCTGAATGCAATGGGAGAATCAAGAATTATCAATTGCGCTGCTTGAAAGCCCTGGATGATGGCGAAGGAACTCTATTCATCTGCCAATGTAAGATGTCATAGACAGCCTCGACGAACTCTCAAGAAATTGAAATGCGCAATGACAAGGCAAAAGTTGTCTTCCACAAGCACAACGCCTCCCAAAGATCCCCATGGCTGAAGGTGATACCGCGTCCCAAACGAAGGCCAGAGCTAATTATAAAAACAAAAAAAAAGTCCAGAGCGCAATAACGAGTCGCCGAACTTCAAACGTCAGAAAAAGCCGCCTGCGGTCGAATAGGACATTCCGCAAAAAAGTCGACCTCAGACAGACAGGGAAAGGGACAAAGACCAAGTCCCAGGAAATCTCCAAAACTACAAATTGCGAGCAAGCCATAAAGACCCAAGAACTCACCAACGACATGAACGACAAGCAGTCTGTAGGCGACGCAACACCTGGTCGAAAGTCACAAAAGGGAAGAAACAGAAGAAGAAGCAAGATGGGCCTTCGGGCTTCGGGTACCATGCAGTGCAGACAGTCGGTCACCCACCTGACCACTTCAAAAGGCTCAGAGTAAAGTGTCTCCAAGCAAATGCATTGATCCCACTGCAAGTTCTTCTGACGACTTTGTAACGAGGCGACAACTTACTTACAGCCCGGCGATGCTTACTATAACAATAATTGAGCATCTGTTATAGACCAACTTCTATGCTGACATTTATTTCGAAAGTAAGTCAGCAACTCGTATTTTTTGTGTCGGTAACACAGCGTTGTTGTTTGACAGCTGTCATGTATGAATATTAAGGTTTAGGTTAGGTTAGGTATGAATGGCTGTTGGAAAGACCAACCCACTTAGACCCTCTTACTCTTGGAACCAATTTGACTTTATGATGAAGCGTAGGGCACTGTTAACGTCTATATTGTCTAGATCGCTTAAGTTACTGTAGAATGAAGCGCTTAAGTGGAGATTCTTTCTTTGAGCGAGAGCCGTGTCTATACAGAGTAGGTAGAGGATTGTCCCCTCTTCTTCCTCGTCCATGCAGCTTCTGCAGAAATCATTTGTAAAGACGCCAAGCCTTCTTGCATGCTTGCCTATAAGGCAGTGCCCAGTGATGAGGCCTGAGGTATTTCCTATTTAGAAAGATCAAACTCATAGAGCGATTCAGATTCAGCGTTGGCCATAACTGCTTGGTCGCTAGGCATGTTGATCCAACAGCCCATCTAATGTTTGCTATTTTGTTAGCATTCAGCTTTAATATTAGTTTGCACGTAGCGATTGGTATACTGATTCTACCCTTTTCCGGTAGAATGAGTAGAGTGGTTCCAATTTTGGCGAGTTCGTCGGCCATAGACATTCCCTGGAATGTCATGGCATTAAACATATTGTAGGTGAAGGTTGAACTTCTCTGCCATCTCCCTCAGAGATGATCGGCAGTCAAAGGCGGTTCTAGAATTTAGTGAGACCTAGTCCGGGGACTTTATAGCGGCCTGACTATCCGAAAAGATGCGGATATCCCTTGCAGATATCACGTTTTTCTTCAGCCAGGACAGAGCGTACTTAATCGCCCAAAATTTCCGGATGGAACACGCTACAGCGATTTGGAAGACCGAAGGAGAGGCGTAGATTACGCTTCTATAAGAAAACACCGCCATCAACCCCGCTATCAGTCTTGTATCCATTCGCATTTGTAGAAGTGGATTCACTTGATGGAAGCATCTTCCTCCCAGAAGGATGTAGAGGGGATGTCTTTGTTAAACCTATATTGGGGCATGGTGTAATCGATGTTCTCTGGAAGGATTCCTTGTGTGTTAAGAATATCAGCGTGGCCAAATAATTTATTCGTCCACTGTGTAGACGCTTGAAGGCGAATAACTGGGGTCGCAGCTACTTGCCTGCTGAAGATATCGAGGGGTGTCAAGTGAAACAGAATATCTAATGCCGCGGAAGGAGTAGAACGTAGGGCTCCGCTTATGCATAGATATGCTGTACTTTAAACTCAGCTCGGTTTGCTGCAGTTGACAACCCCGTAGGTAAGTATCAGTCTTATGAACGAGATGTATAGCCAGTGGGTTATGCGAGGTTACAGGCCCTATTTGTTCCCAATGGTATTTTTGCAAGTGGATAAAGCTATTGTAGCTTTCCTTACTCTTTCTTGAGCATTAGGTTTCCAGTTTCGTTTCCTGTCAAAAATAAGATCCTTTTTCGATGTATCGGAAAAGACTAAGCTGGTATCGTTGATTGAGAGAGGGTCTATGATTGAATTTTATATTTCCTGGAAAAGAGGACAAGATCAGTTTTATGGGGATTTATTCCAATCCACGGCGATCCGCCCAACGGGCTAATCTGTTAAGATTTAGCTAAAGGAGTTCTCTAATGGCATTAAGGTGCTTACCTGTGACGACTAGAGCAACGTTATCTGCATAGGTAATCACCTTGCTGCCAGCAGCTGCCTGGTATATCAGCAGTTCAGGGAAGGGGTGAAAGGACACCGCCTTGCGGCATACCTCTGCTGACGCATCTTTTAGCAGAAGACCCACCTCGTTTGGAGTTGATTATCCTGCTTATTAGCATAAGAGTGATGAACTCCCTAAGTGAGTCGTCTACCTGCAGAGTTGACAGTGTAGTCGTGATTGCGGATATGTTAACGTGGTTAAAGGTACCTTCTCTGTCCAGGAAAGCGACCATTGTGTGTTTTCTGTATTGTAGAGATAATTTGAGGTGGCTATTCAGTGATTGTAGAGCCGTTTCCACCGATTTTCTTTTACAGTAGGCATGTTGAGCCGTCGACAAAAGCCTTGAATCAATTTTGACTCGTATATGGATATCATTCAGCCGTTCTAGAGTTTTCAAAAGGGCAGATGATAGACTTATAGGTCTGAGGTCGTTTGGGATAGCATGAGAGCATTTTTCGGGTTTGGGAATGAAAACTAAATTGACTTCTCTCCATGACAGTGGAATGTGGATCAGTTCTACACAGCGCCTTATGATATTCTGTAGCGTAGGCGGGATAATATTTGAGGAGCTTGGTAGCTCGGCAGGTATTATACCGTCCGAACCAGAAGACTTGGTTTGAAACTATGCAGCACCCAAAGCAATTTGTCTCTTGTAATCAGACCGTGAATTTTAGTCATGCTTACAGTAGTCCTGCTATGGTCACTATTGCCGTTCAGTGCACGTTCAGTAGCACGTTGAGTGATTCATCTCTTGAGGTTATCCAAGAGCCATCGGTTTTTTTCAAACAGCTAGGCACCATAGGATTTGTATAGAGGATTTTTCTTAGCCGCTATACTTCAGAGGTTTCTGTTATTTTGTCACAGCTTCCGGGATTGTCGCCCTGCCTTCCTCTGTTCTTTTTTTGAGGGATTCCTTGTATGAGTTCCAGTCATTTTCTGTGCTTTTTGCTAGGTGGAAACATTTTATGCAAGAGTTTCTAAGCAGTCACAATGCTGATGTCCACCAGTGCGGCTTTTTCTTGCCTCTAAATTGAGTAAGAGGACAGGAAGCAGCCATAGCCTGATGGACAGTCAGTGTGAAATCCTTGACTTTCATGCCAAGCTCGTTGGTTTTACGCGGGGGACTTGAGAGTTCAAAGGATAGCGTTTCTGACAGTAATCAATCAGTTTTCCGATAATTCCGGAGTGCTAGTCGGCTGGGAGGAGCATCATTCAGGCTGAATTGGATGTGTTTCTGGTTTTTTGAAATTGAGTATTCGGACGATACCATCCAATTCGTTAGCAAACATTAGGGTCTAGTTATGGAGAATTACACGGACGCACAACGCATAGAAATTGTGAGAATCCACTGCCGAAATATTGTGGATTTTTCGGTTACCATAATGCAACTTCTCGTCGTACAGTGGACCTATTAAGCGAGAAGTTTCAAGCGATTGGATCAGTTCAAATCCGGAAGAGACCTGTTCGTGTTCGTCCAGGTCGGTCTGATGAAAACATTGCAGCAGTTAGTGAGAGTGTTGATCAGAATCCTTCCACCTCGATTCACCATCGTTCTGAGCAATTGAGACTTTCACGAAACAGTTTACAGCGAATTTGCATTTGCATGCTTACAAGACTCAGTTGACATTAAATTTGAAGCCAGCAGACAATGCGCAGCGCCAAACACTCGCAGAATGGATCCTACAGCAACAAAGTGAATCTTCGCCGATAAGGTGCATTTCGAACTTGATGGCTTGGTCAATAAACAGAATTTTTGCAATTGTGGAGCTAAGAATGAAAGGAATGACTCGTTCGGTACGTATTGTGGGCTGGCGGAGTGATTCGACCGTTCTTCTTCGAATGCGGCCACTGTGAGATGAAAAATTGCTGAACTGGATCTCGAAGAGATGTGGTTTCAACAGGACGATCGCAACACAGCGATCGAAGCAATGGAATTGCTGAAGACGAAATTTGAAGGTAGAGTTATCCCGCGACATGGCCACTAAGATCTTCCGTTTTGACGCCATTGAATTTTTTTCTTTGGAGTTTTTTGTTGAAAGGTAAGGTGTATGCCAATAACCTATCTGAGGTTTCCATGTCAGACCATAGGTACATCGAATACAGATAGATAAGATCTCTACCTTTTTCAAGAGTAGGAGTCCACCAAATCCCCATGCTTTAATTAGGAGATCGACAAGTCGGTTTAGGTTTCCCTTTAACTCAGACAAAACAAAAGCTAGAGGAAGCTGTTTAGATTCCGAATGGTATCCTCACCAAGTGTTTTAAGCCGACATGTCCACCTTGAAGAAAATCTTCACTGCAAGTCTGGCACTAGCATAGATACCGAAACCCTGCTGATTAGTGAGAGTAGGCCTTCATACCGAGAATCAGAAAAGAGGACTATACGCTCGCCAATGGCTGCAGACTTATTAGTCTGACCTCTCTTCAATGCGAGAGCATGGAAAAAATAGTCGAACTTCATATGCGCAAGGTTGCTTTGCGAATGTATTCTCTGTCTAAGATGCAACATGGCTTCCAACGCGGTAGATCCTGCTGGGCATTTTCATCGCCATTGAGGGTACCTGTAGGTTAGACTGTTTTTTGGATAAAAGCAATGCAAGTGGATAGGACACTGATTGCGGATGCTGACTACGGCAAATATGTTATGGCGAAGGTATCGTTTAGTGGAACATCATTGCTGCTTTTACACAGACTCTAAACAATAGATGGTAACGGCTGCATATTCGCTTTCCCTACACGTCTGGCTCAGCTTTGGACGCACTGCTGAATCTCCCTACCTTGATTTTCATATCCTGGGCTGCACGCACTGGAGTTTTGATGACCTTATGCGCCGACTATATTTTCATTCTGGTTTTATGCACCAGCCACCAGAGTTCCTTTCGCCCCGAAAGTACGAGGTCAACTTTTCCTGTGTCCAGGAATTGTTTCGGCCAAAATCTGAGCCACGAAAGGAATGTAGTCGGGACCCCACGGATGGCTCATATACCGATTTAAGATGCAGCGCTGGTACGAGTATCTTTCTGGAGGACGACCATAATAGATTTCATTCCTCGATTCCTAACGAGTGTCTGAGTGTCTTTCAAGCGAAGATACGAGTATACGTAATTCTGTTGATAGCGACAGCGAGGATGCGATTAAAGACTTGCTGAACTCTCTCATGACTTCCTAGCTATTGCACGAATGCAAGACCTCACTGATAGCAGGTTGTAGGCTGATTCACTGAGTTTTGTTTGGGTTTCAGGTATGGAAAGTGAAATCGCCGATGATCTTACTGGGCAGGGCTCAGGAGAGAGCTTTCAGAAGCCGAACGTGCATTAGTAATGCATCCGTCCTCACTCAGAGCCTTCATTGATACTGGGTTTCATATGAACATAACTGCCGATGACTTTCCAGATTGCCGGCAGACCAAACGGATAGCGATTTTCCCGGTATCCCTCAGTAGGAAGGACTTTTGCTTAGGACCTAAGTGTGTTAGTCATAAGTGACACGACATCCTGCTGTGAGAGCAGTGATGCCGCCGCGGAACCTGCTTGAGTGTCAGACTGGAGGTACTCGGTTGTACTGGATACTTAAAGGACAATACAAGGCGTAACAATGGATTAGTTCTTTGTGTGAGTACTCTGAGCCGTGGTCATTGTAGCCAAGCATATCTACGAGGAAGAGTCCGCTGTGGTTTGGGCAGTACCAGGGATTATTCTAAATTTGTCGGTCTAAAATTAGAGGACGCCTGGATGGTGACCTTTCTCAAGTCTGACTTATAGTGCAGAACGAACTACAAATAACTAAAACCTTGAGAAGGTCCTAAGAGAATAAAGTCGAATTGCAAACCAGTAATGTCGAACAGTAGTTCCACGGGGAAAGTGGTTAACGAGTGCAGAGGTGTTGTCCAGCGCGTACCCGCGAGGTCCAAGAGAATCGTTACGGGCTACTGGTATATTCGAAGACTATGCATCCATTGGGTTGGTACTAGTTTTTCACCCGGTTCGCCACCCACTACTGGAGTTTACCCAAACGAGTAAGCGAATTTACGAGCGTTCAACTGTGGCCAGGCTTGATATGCGCTCGTCATAGCTTCACTTGAATAAAGCTATGCAGTAGGCACCTTGAGGATGTGATGATGCGACTTTGCCTATCAAATTCTTTTCCCGGAATCTGTAGAGGTCATCACAATTCGAAAATAAACCTTTATCCGGATCTGTCTCTTTCCAAGGCCGGTCATCTATTCCCAAAATACATTTGTCTGCAGTGACGCTGAATACTGACCCAAATAACCCAGACAGAGGCACTTCTCAGTATTCCGATAGTCCAGATCTAATGGCTGACTACCCACGTCACGAACGCAATAAAAATGCTAAGCAAGGATCCTGCAACAAAAGGACATAGGTACGAGTACGTATTTGTTTTATATCTAAATGAAGTATTGATGGATTAGGTATTGCCTAGGTTTACGAGTACGAGTAAATCTAATTCAGCCTTCCACTGAAGGCTATCGAGTCGCTGAATAAGTTTGAATATTTTCCTCCACCAGTGTATTTATTAGCATTTCCTTTTCATCGTCCGCTATTTTTATGAGTTCGTTTGCATAGAGATATCCTTCAATGGAAATTTTCATGGCCCCAGGGCCAGCTATACACTTACATATCTATGTACATGTGCATGTATGAACATTTCTACAGGCCAGCGTAGAGTAGAGTTCGATGGTACATCGAACTGGATGCGCTCTTTGTCTATTTGCATTTCCCACTACCAGTGTCCGTTTGGCATCCTGATGCTGGAAGTTCACCCACACTATCTGCCACCGTCCGCCCCCGATCCATCCGCCCACAAAGAATGGAAAATCCATTTTATTAATATAATATTTGCTTTTGATTGAGTGCGAAATGGGTAGAAAACACACACAGTTTTCCACTCTGTCTTGTCTCTCCTTTATTGTACTCGTAGTTGTGGTGAATCCTGGTATTCCTCTATTCCTCTATTCCTCTATTCCTCTATCCCTCTATCGAGTCCGTTGCAACCTGGTAGAACCTTCAACCCTTCATCGTATTTTCTGGTGGCTAAAAACGAAAAGAGAAATAAAAATGACGAAAAGCTAATCCTGGAGGACCCCAGAAGGTTACCTTGGTTACGGCCAGGGTTTTCTGAGCTTTCATCTCGTTCTAGTTCAATGTGGGTGGCAATATCCTTGCACACTACTACTACCACGTACAGTGTTGTGTGTATAGCATCAGAGAGCTGTTGTTTTAGTTACTTTTTCGCCGAAGTATTGCGATTGGTATGAGGGTTGGAAGGAGAATTCTGCACACATTGACGTGTGGCCGGTTGTGTCGATGTGTGACGGCAATTGTAACAGTGTGGCCTGATTGTTGCTGTTTTTACTGTACCGAGAGTACTGTTGCTTTTATTTCACTACTAGTACACTGGAGCTTGTCACTTTTACTACTCTACCGGGCGAAGGGCGACGGGTGGTTTAGGGATGTTTTTATTTTTTACCACCCGCATTCGTAGGGGGCGAAGTGTGGGAGGGGGAGATGAGAAAAGAGAAAAACAAAAATGACAACAAGTTTTGTGGACTGGTATTCGAGTGCCTTTGTGTTTGTGTATATTGAGCCCACCATCCTCCCACCCAGGACGCTTGGATTCTTTGTCTCTAAAATAACAACGAACAGAGCAGAAATAATAACAACAACAACAACGGCAACAACAACAACAAAAACAACAACAACACAGCTTTGTAGTACATTCTATTTTGAGGAAATAATAAAGTTTTTTTTTGTTGTTGTTTCTTAGTTTTTCGATTTGTTTCGTTCTTGAAGAGGACATGGACAGGTGGGCCCTTATTGTTGGCCCGGAATCGTTAAGGATTATATTCGTTTACCTGCTCCTTGATAGCCGTTTTCACTGTCCTTCATAGTTTCGAGATGCACATAATTGCAATGGAAGTTTGTCATAACATACACAAGATTCATACTCCTTCCTCGTGAAAGGAAGGTACCGAGAGAAGAGTAACTACGAGCTAAAGCTGGGAACGTCGAGTTCAACGAAGGTTTGCATTTGATGCTTCTTCAAGTTAAATGTGCATGAGGAAGGAAGGCGAGTAGCGCTTGCTCTTGTAAATATACACATGTACGAGTACGTATGCGAAGGTTTTCTTTGTTTCGTTACGAGAGTGAATTTAGCCACTCGAATGACGAAATTTTGCAGTTCCGTTTTCAACAGCCCCTTCGGTTGGGGCCACCCCTGATTGGGAAAACAGACAGAGCCGAACTAAGAGCTGCGAACTGAGAACTGTAGACTGAAGAAGGTTTCATTAATTTTAATCGCATTTGGCAGGGAAATAATGTAATAAGAGGAGAATTGGAGGTGCACAGGGTGGTGCATTGTTGAGAAGTTGTAATGGAATTTGAGGAATTAGAATTTCGATTCGACTAAGTGCATTCTTTCTGGAGGTTGACGTAAGTGGATTCTAGAGGAGGACAAGTCGAAATGGATGTTTTTCGGCCATAAAACGTAGGAATTTGCAGGGATTTTAAGGAACTTTTCGGGAAAATTGTTTAGAGTAGCTCAATGTTGGTTCTAACCGTCTTAACTGAGTGCTGTCGTTTTAAGCTGAACTCTGGGTGAATGACGGCAATCACCATAAATAGTTGCCACACTAGTGCAAAAATATTCGGATCCCACCTAACCGATTGCCTACGTTTCTTGGGAAAACTCTTCTCAAGTACTCAACTATAGGGGAGGCTTAAAGCATACATATATTGCGTCATACTAATGGGAAAGTCCAGGATTACCAGAGACCAGGAACTAAGGCACTCAAGGAGGGAGGAAAAAAGGTCTCGTGTTCTATGGCAAGGATGAATGTTTTGTTGAAAACTCTGATCTCAAGCTAGTTCGACACTTTTTAAAAGCAACGCGGATTCAATGTTAATGAATCTAGCGGACGATTAAACGACAATGATTTCGGATTTGTACGTCAGATATTCGAACTCTTACCATACCGCGTGCAACCGAACAACTAACGGCGATTCTCGACTGCTGCGAAGCAGATATAAGTGCTATCTAGGAAGTGCGATGGAATGGACCGGACAACAAGAGTATGAGAGACTGTGGTATCTGCAATAGAAAATTTTATAAGTAACCGTCGCGACAAGGACAGCAGTGGCAGCATCTACTCGCATAGGGATTCGCCGTAAGAAGAAGACTTAGGGAACAAGTTTTGAGCTTCAAGCATAAATGTTTAATTCGCCGACAAAAGCCTCATAAACGCCCATGCCCCGATAGAGGAGGGCTCATACGACAAAACCTACGAGCAATGCCCTAATTATGACGTGAACATCGTCCTTGGTAACACAGTGGGGAGTGGAACTTCCACGCCATGACCTTATATAACTTAATTCAATTCAATAATACAATAGTATTATTCGAGGTATTGCCCATCTGAAGGTATGACTTTTTCCCATCTTTCTGGCAATTTGTGGATCCCATCCCAAAAGAACTGCGCCGGCTTGGCAGCCAAGAATGGATCAAGCCATGACGTTCTGCATCGACCGGAACACATGGTAGTCAGAAGGGGCAAGGTCTGGGCTATAAGGCGGGTGGGGTAAGACTTCCCATCCACTGTTTTCCAAATAGTTCTTAACCGGAATAGCAACGTGGGGCCGAGCGTTGTCATGATGGAAAATTATTGCCTCGTGTCTGGTCGCATATTCCGGGCATTTTTCGGCCACTGCTCTCTTCAAACGGATTAATTGTGTTCGGTAGCGTTGTCCATTGATGGTTTCACTCGATTTTAGCAGCTCATGATACAGTACACCCATCTGATCCCACCAAATACAGAGCATTACCTTCGCTCTATGGATATTCGGCTTTGCCGTTGATTTGGCTGGTTGGCCGGGTTTCACATATGATTTTTTGCTGTTTACTGCAACCCAATCCGGGCGTGAGAACTATCTCGTGCTTCTTGCACTGAGACATGGCCTCAGATACCTGCTGTTCTCTGGATTCTGACATAATTTGCAGTACGGATTCCTCTTTCGCACAATGTATCCCAATCAATCCAAAACCATTATGTTTGCTCCTCGAGGTACGTCGGAAATAACTAGCGGTAGGATGCATGTTTTTGTTTTCCACTGGACGCGCTCATTTCCCCATAGGCGGTAAGGGTACATGTGGTAGGCTTACAGTTTGGACTACCTAAGATTACGGTATCCGCAAAGACCTACTAGTGAACAGGTGCCACCTGTGTCTAATTGAAAATTTAAACGGCGCTGGTTAACGTGAAGCAACACAAACATTTTTTTGGTATTTTGGTCAATCTCTAACTCTGCCAAAGAAACTTTTCCAACAGGGGGTTCGTTGTGGGCTACCATGTGGATTGAGTGAGCAGATTCTGTCTGCCTAAAGCCCGAGGCGAAATTCGATTGACTGGCCTGTCTGCGATTCATCGCTGTGTTGGGGGCACGCCTTCTCCCTTGACTTTTAGATCGATGGCGAGACTGTGCTAAGGAAGGACCATCGGCACGCAGATGTCGACAAACAAACGCTACTAATATGGCCACGACGTTGACAGATATCACAAACTGAGTCCATGTGTTTGCACTGATTCCGGTTGTGTAGAGTGGAATAGCCGGGACACAATTTTCTTACATTAAACATTTCATGCGACTTACTTGTGGATCTCGGGAAACTTGCTTGGCTCAACTGATTTACCTCGGTGAACGTCGATGAGGTTGTTTCTTTGCGAAACTATATGTATATTATTTTTGATTCGTAGAATCGTATTTTTATTTAGTGGACTGTATAGAGGTATTTTTACTTGGTTCGTAAAACCGTTTGGAAAAGGAAAAATAACGCTAGAGCGGAAAAATAAAACGCACAGTTTTGAATTCTAAAACGTTATAAAAAACTTTATTTCGGGGTTGCAATTTATATATTATTGGTTATGTTTTTGTTTGTTTGTTGTTGTATTGTTTGACGTTTGAAGTGTAGAGTTTTGTGGATTTTGTTTCGGCTATGTTTGTTTGATATTATCTGTTTTCTGTTTAATGTGCTATTTGGTGTCATCTGTTTTAATGTTTCAACATTCTCCCCCGGCAGTGAACTACGTTCGCAATTAATTAGTTCGATCCTAAGTGGCCACCCTATTATGTAATAATGTAAAGATTGCCAATTTTGTGATCTACTTTGCCGATGCTCATGTAATGAGAAAGAAGATTATTATTATTATATTTAAAACACATAACAAAGAAAAGGACAACGATCACTCAATCATTACAACGATAGAACACATACGTAATATGGCTATATCTCTCTTCCTTACTCCAACTGGAACTTTATGCATGCACGAAATGCAGTACATATAGTATTGAATTGCCATTGATAAAGTTGATAGTTGTTTACTTTAAAACGCTGCCGGTGGTGGTTCTGTGTAGTTTTGTGTTTAAAGTTGGTTAGTTTATTGAATTTGAAAACGTAAAAACCAAATTAATTAAATGGGAAGTGAAGAAGCAGCAAACTGGGTGATGGAGGAGGATTTCAAGGTAATTCAGGTAAGTAGATTTTGTTTAAATTAAATTCATTGATTTATTTGTTTATTTTGATCTTTTGAGTGTCGATCCAAGTTAAGTTTAGTTATAAGTTTAGTTAAATTTAGCTCTTAGTGTTTTAAGTTTCATTGTTTAATTAAGTTTTTATGTGATATTAGTTTATGAGTAGATAATTTTATTATTTAAGTTTTGTTGTGCAAGTTGAATTCGGAGTTCCGAATTCGATATTCGAAGCTCTGGTTCGTAACCCTGAACTTGACTTTAAAATAATGGAGTGTGTCCTTGCTAATCATAGGTTTTTGGATGTGGTGCGCAAAGTATTGAATTTTGTGTCTATGCTATATGATCGGCTCAGTTAAGTATTTATTATTTCTAGAATTATTATTGAGTTTGTTACATTGTGGTTTGAATTATGCGTTTAATGTTAAGTATTATATGTGTGTTGTAAGTATTATAATTTGAATTATTGTATATTAGAATTATTGATTTATGTGTTTTTATTTAAATAATAGTTTGTTCTTCGCTGGTGTTGTTGGAAGGCAGATAACAGATTTTTGTTATAGGTCGTTTCATCATTCCGTTTTTTGTTTTCAATGTTACGACGCGCGTAAGTCCGTCTGATCCAGGGTGCATCTGATGTATTCTTGCTAGACACCACTGTAATGGAGGAAGGCGCTCGTCTTTTATGAGTACCAAATCTCCAACTTTCGGCGTTGCACTTGTTTGTGCCCACTTTGGCCTTTGTTGTAGCCTAGTTAGGTATTCGGTACTCCATTTTCGCCAGAATACATCAGCTAGCACCTGCAATCGTTTCCATCGCTCGAGATATCCGACCGGCTTTGTTGAGCTGTCACCCTTTGGTATAGACTCCAAAGCTCCTCCGACTAAAAAATGTCCCGGCGTGATGGCGCTCAGATCTTCTAGGTCTTCCGTAAGAGGGCAAAGAGGCCTTGAGTTCAAGCACGCTTCTATTTGTGCAAGAAGTGTTGTGAGCTCTTCGAAGGTTAACCTCTCGTTCCCCACAATTCTTTTCAAATGGTGTTTAACCGATTTCACCCCGGCTTCCCATAGCCCACCAAAATGGGGCGAAGCGGGGGGAATGAAATGCCATTTAATACCTTTATTTGCTAAGCGGCCAGCGACGTCTTTCCAATCATGTTGTGCGTTCTTGAACATTCGACCTAATTCGGCGCTGGCTCCAACAAAGTTTGTCCCACAATCGCTATATATGTGGGCGCAGATTCCTCGTCGGGCGATAAATCTTTGGAACGCCGCTAGAAAAGCTTGTGTCGTCAGATCCGAAACCAGCTCAATATGAATGGCCTTTGTCGCCATGCATATAAATAAGGCGAAATATCCCTTGTACGTTTTACCTCCGCGACCTTTCCAAGACTTTATCTCTATAGGTCCCGCGTAATCCACTCCGGTGTTGTTAAACGGTCGGTCTACTTGCACTCGCACCGCTGGAAGATTTCCCATAAGTTGGCGCATTCCTTGCGCCTTGTGCCTATAGCATTTTGTGCAACGGTGGATGTGGTACCGCACGCTGCGGATGATTTGACCGATCCAGTACGTCCTGCGGATATATGCGATCGTCTGTTGAATGCCGCCATGTAAGGTGTTGTCGTGAGCGTCTCGAACTATCAGCTTTGTCAGGTGGTGTTGGTGTCTTAGTAGGATAGGATGTTGTTCGTTGTAAGTAAGAGCCGCATTTTGTAAACGGCCTCCTACACGTAGAACATTATTAGCGTCGATAAACGCGTTTAGTGCGGTAAGTTGTTTTGACGTTCCTTTCTGTCTTAGATCTGTAAGTTCGTCTGAAAACATTTCCCTTTGAGCAGACTTCACGATTAACAGTCGCGACTTTTCCAGTTCGTCTGCAGTTAACGGACCGTCATTTCGGGAACCTTTTGTGGATCTACAATTGGAGGCAAACCGAAGACAGGACGCAATCACCCTCACCACTTTTGAGAGACGAGAATAGCGGTGAGTAACTTGGCTGATGCTATCCCGTGCAACGCCTTGGGTACAGTATGTTTTTACTGCACGCTTCTCCTCCTCTGTAGTTATATCGGCGGGTTGGTCGGGAACTTCGTATTCCCATCGATTTTGCAGGAATTCAGGGCCTTTCCACCACAAGTTGGATGATTGCAGTGCAGAAGGCAGGAGTCCTCGTGATGCTAAATCAGCAGGGTTTGCGTTGGTAGGAACATGTCTCCAGGCTTCGATTTTTACTTGACGTTGGATTTCGGCTGCGCGGTTTGCTACAAATGTTCCCCATCTTGTTGGTGGTGCTCGTATCCATGCTAGTGTAATTGTGGAATCCGTCCATGTGTTGACCTTGTGGGTCGGTATTCCCAGGATTCTTACAGCATAGTCTACAAGCGAAGCTAGCAGCACTGCTCCACAAAGTTCAAGTCGAGGAAGTGTGACCGGTCTTCTCATCGGTGCTACCTTAGTTTTCGACATAAGGAGATGCGTGTGGATCGTGTTGTGTGTGTCTAAGACCCGGATGTACAGCACAGCTCCATATGCCTTTGTAGACGCATCGCAGAATCCATGCAGTTCGACGTCCTTGTTGCTTTGACTTGTGTTGATCCATCGTGGAATTTCAATGGTCTCGATTTTTTGCAAGTCCTGTTGGAAGGCTTCCCATCGTTTACGTAGTTCTATAGGAACTGCTTCATCCCAATTCGAGCCCAAACTCCAAAGATTTTGCATGATTATTTTCGCCGTTACGATGCAGGGAGAAATCCAGCCGAGCGGGTCGAAAAGTTTGGCAATGGCAGACAAAATTGATCTTTTCGTTATGTCGTCTGCATGGGGTTGAACATTCCGAAACGAGAAAAAGTCCTTCTTAGGAAACCATTTAATTCCCAAAGTCTTGACATGATTTGCTGACTCGAACGGTAACTCGTAGTCTATCTCGCGGTCTTCTTCTGGAATGTTTTCCAGTATGGACTGTTGGTTGCTTGTCCACTTCCTCAACTTAAAGCCCGCGGCAGAAAGCAATTGGCAGGCTTCATCTCTCTTCCGGATTGCTTCTTGGACGGAATCCGCACCACTTATTAAATCGTCCACATACATCTCATCGCAAACCATTCTGGCGCCTAGTTTGAATTGACTACCTTCATCCTCAGCAAGCCTTTTGAGCACTCGGAGTGCTAAGTAAGGTGCTGTCGCCGTTCCAAACGTGACCGTGTTCAATTTGTATGTGTTGAGCGGCTCTTCTGGTTTTCTCCTCCAAACAATCAGCTGGTAGTATCGGTCCGGTTGATGCATAGCGATTTGCCGGTACATCTTTTCTATGTCCGCCGTAAACGTGATCTTATATGTCCTCCATCGTAAGATGAGATCAACAATATCCGTCTGCAATTTTGGACCTACTAGCAGGCGATCATTCAACGACAACCCGTCTGATGTTTTTGCCGCTGCGTCGAAGACTACCCTTAACTTCGTGGTTGTACTACTCTCCTTTATCACGGCGTGATGGGGAAGGAAGAAGTGGTATGGAGTTTTGAGGATTGGGTCATCCTCGCTCACCTGTTCCATATGTCCAAGCGTAGCATATTCGGCAATACATCGAGCGTAAGCTTCGTACAGTTCTGGGTCCTTACTGAAACGTCGTTCGAGATGAGTGAACCTTCGCACTGCGCATTCTCTACTTCTGCCCATCTTTGGATGCCGTTGATCTTTGAAAGGCAGCTGCACTTCGTATCGCCCATTAGGAAGCCGCCTGGTATGCGTAGCAAAGTGTTTTTCACAGACAACTTCCCCTTCAGTCGTTGGCCTTTGAAATGGCGTCTCCTCGATTTCCCAGAATTTCTGCAGTTGATGGCTTAGGTCGGTGAACTGTACGAAGCTACGTATGCGTTTTGGACTCTCAGCTGGAACTTTTCCGAAGACAATCCACCCTAATACCGTCTTCTGTGCCAAGGGTGTATTGGGCTGCCTGCTTCTGACAATGTCCGGAAGGAGAATTTCGGCGAAAACGTCAGTTCCGAACAGCAGATCGATCTGCGCTGGTACACCAAATTGAGGGTCTGCCAATCGTAGTCCTTCCAAGTGATGCCATTTGTCTGGTACCATTCGTTGGGCCGGAAGAAGCCCAGTCAGCGACTTGAAAACCAACGCCTTAACAGCACTCTCAAATGTCGAATGAATTGACCCGAACTGTAGTTCGACGTAGCTGTTTGAAGTGCCGCTACTGACCAACCCCAACCCTGATACCTCGACAAAGGTTCGCTTCTTTTTTAAGTTCAGCAATTGTGCAGCCGCTTCAGAAATAAATGTTGCCTCTGACCCTGGATCGATTAAGGCGCGTAGCTGGTGTAACCTACCATCTGATCCTTTGACTTTTACCACGGCTGTGGCGAGCAAAATTTGTGTTTCACGTTTTTGCAGCGCGTGAAAGCTGTTGAGCGTCGCACTAGTTGTCGGCAGTACCTCCCCCGATGGCTGAAACTCAGGCGCATTTGGATTGACGGCTACCTGGTAAGCATGGGAACTAGTGGACCTCACTGGATATTGCCGCTGTGATGGTTCGTTTGCGTGTATTTTGTCGACCAATGGATTTTTATGAAGCAGCGAATGATGACGCTGTTGGCAGAAGAAGCAGGACTTTGAGCTGGAACAATCCCTCACCAGGTGATTATATCCAAGGCAATTCTCGCAAACCCCTATCTTTTTAACTATTTGTTTTCTTTCTAGGTGGTCCATGTTGAGGAATTGTGTGCATCTTCTCAACGCATGCTGGCTTCCTTGACACACCTTGCAAGTTACGAATCTAGATGTCTGGTTTGCGATAAATACCTTGGACTGGTTCGCATGTGGTGACCGTTGTTTGACACCGGATGATTGACCTGATCGTCCTGAATTCGAAGAACCTCCTTTTTGCTGCTCCACTGCCTCTAACGTCCGAAATCGCGTTTCAAGGAATTCGGTAAATTCCTCGTACGTAGGAAGCTCCTTTGTGCTGCCCAGTTTCTCCTCCCAGAGCTGCTGAAGTGAGCATGGAAGTTTTTGCAGTAGGACAAAAATGACAATTGTGTCCCACTTTTCTACCGGTAACTCCAAGTTTCCCAATGCATGGATGCATTCCTGCGACGTATCCAACAGCTCCTTCAGGCCATCTGCAGATTCCTTCACCAACATTGGCTGACCGAAAAGCAACTTCAGCTGTGCATTCACTAACACACGCTTGTGGTCGTAACGTGACGTCAGCAGCTCCCACGCCTTTTCGTAATTATCGGAGTCCAGCTGAAGATGTTGCAGCAAACGTTCAGCTTCACTTCTCAATGATGACTTCAGATAGTGCAGCTTCTCGATGTTGCTTAAAGCTTTGTTGTTATGCACCAAAGATTTAAAGAGATCATGGAATGATCTCCAAGTAGTATATGAGCCAGCAAACTTCGGTATGTCGATCTTCGGAAGCCGCAATTCATTGCCTGAGCTGTTTGTCGTTGTAGGTAACGTACCTGTATACGGTGCCGCCGTTGTGGATGATTTCTTGCATTGTTCCAATGCATCCATCAACTCTGCTTTGTATTCCAGGTAAATGTCCGTTAGTTGTTCGTAGATCACTAGTAACTCTTCTTTTTTCAGAGCAGCTTCTAGCCTCCCGCCACCAACGATCGCCTGATGATAGGCTCTTGCTACCTTGATGTCATCCTCCAGCATAGAGAGTCGGCTCGTAAGATAACCCTGACCCCGGCGCTCTTTTGGAGCCTTTTTGAAATTCGTAAAATTTCTTACGATCTGACTGAGAAGATCCTTCTGCAGTTCACCGCATTGAACTGAAGAACTTATTTTTTGTTCAGCCATATTATTTTATTTTAACTGAATAGGTAAGTACAACACTGGACGAGTTTTAAATATATGTAAGTGTACTCACTTGTTTTGTTTTTCTGCTTCCAGATGGATTGGGGATTTGCAAATTGCAGTGATGCCGACTGCTAATTTCTCCAGGTGCTGAGATGGTTACTGTTGCAGGTTGTTCCAGATGCAATTACAGGTGTTTTCTTGTAATATGTATATATGTATAATTTCGCGGCGCGAGAAATTTACTATAATATACGCAGCGCGGGCTCTTATATAAGATTTTTATTTGAAGAACACTGGATATATAATGTAAATGTATATATATGTATATATGCATACAAAAACGTATTGTTTAGATTTTGAAAAGCCGGTATAAATTCACTTATTGTATTTATTCGTAGAATAGTAAATTTATTTCACACAAAGGCTTGTATTAAATGTATCAGATATTGTGCATTCGTAAAAATGCCACTTTGTTTAAAAAAAAAATGTAATTTAAATGACCGATTCAAATACGCAGGCTCGATAGGACCAAATGTTTCTTTGCGAAACTATATGTATATTATTTTTGATTCGTAGAATCGTATTTTTATTTAGTGGACTGTATAGAGGTATTTTTACTTGGTTCGTAAAACCGTTTGGAAAAGGAAAAATAACGCTAGAGCGGAAAAATAAAACGCACAGTTTTGAATTCTAAAACGTTATAAAAAACTTTATTTCGGGGTTGCAATTTATATATTATTGGTTATGTTTTTGTTTGTTTGTTGTTGTATTGTTTGACGTTTGAAGTGTAGAGTTTTGTGGATTTTGTTTCGGCTATGTTTGTTTGATATTATCTGTTTTCTGTTTAATGTGCTATTTGGTGTCATCTGTTTTAATGTTTCAACAGAGGTGGAGGTACTGCTTCCCTTAAGTATGCTCGATGCCAACTGTGTCGACTCGTAGGCCATCGCTAGTTCCTCGATTTGCTCCAGTATCGGGTCCTTTTTTTTATGTTGCGGCATTTCACACAGAATCATGTGGCGTATAGAAAGGACCCCCCCCCCCCCCCCCCAGGGGTTCACTTAAAACACATGAGACGTTCTGTAGCCAGCGTATAATAAAACCACCGAACCATTGTGAGGAAGTTCAGTTTCCCTTAAACTCTCGAGAAGTCCATGATCGAACGTGGAAGACCAGTGACATTCCTCCCAAACAGCAATCAGAGAGGCCGCCTCACAAACTCGTCCCAACAAAGACACTAGTTCGTTGACGAATGCAAACAGGCAAATCTTTAAAAACAGCGGATGTACAGAGCGTGCCCTGCAGAAAAGAACGGCAGAAACTATGGAGTTCTACTAACAGAACAGATAAGAATGAAAGAACATCAGAAGCGCCCGAACAAAGTCTTAGAGAGCTGCTACCGGAAGAACGAAGTTCGGAAGTTTTGTCAAAAAATAAAGGAAATCTGCAAGGATGGAGAAGGAAGCCTCATAGCAGAACCACAGTCAGTGCTGCAAAGATTATTTCTGCAGATTACTAAACAGTGGCAACCAACACCATCCCACAGTCAGGCAGAATGAACCATTGAACCTGGACGAAGGCAGACAGCAATTTCGTCCACCCGGCCAAGGTGAAGTCAGGACAGGAATTTTCAAGCTTAGGTCTAACAAATCTGCGGGACTCGACTCATCTCTAAAAAGAGGTTCAACGAAAGTATGACCGCCGAATGGAACCTCAGCATTGTTTGTCCGAGGGATATCCCATTTACTGGGTCAATTACAGGGGAGCAACGATGCTCAAAATTACACAAATAGGTAGAATCATAATTGGCATGTTATGTGAACCTCTAAGACCCTTCGTTAATAGTCTGATTGGCCCCTATCAGCCCGGAAAGTTCACCACCTCTTCATCGATTTCAAAGTCGAATATCACAGCATTCATAGAGACGAACTATACAGAGTCATGCCTAGTTTTGGCATCCCTGCCAAGATCACTCAACTACGCTGGATGACGATAGAAAATTCACGCTACTTCGTCAAGGTCGGTAATAGCAAGACCGAGACATTCACAGTGACATTCACTTAAACAAGGCGATCCGCTTCATTGATTTTTTCAACATCGTTCTTGAAAGAATTGTTCGCAACTCACAAGTCAACTCCAGAGGCATCACCTTTCAAAAGTCAGGCTGATGCTTTTTTATGCGTACATTGATGAACTTTCAAAAAAATCCTAAAGCCAGTACAAGAAGCACAATATTTTGGTCTGCACGTGTATCTTTTTCTCGGTCTTGTTAGTTTCTGTCATTTTTCAAAGTGTGAACTTCAGTTCGTTTCATAATAGCTCCTTTATAGGTCAGTCGGACAGCACTAATGGGCAATTAACTATCTGAAGACACTCCCTTTCACTTTTGAATATTAAACCAGTTAAAACACTAAAAGATGAACCAAAGCGTTGAAAGAGAAGAGAAAGCGTAAAGTTTTGTAGATCTGATTTGTCCTTAGAGTGACATACTTGTTAAGTGTTTCCGTGGTGTAGTGGTTATCACATCCGCCTAACACGCGGAAGGTCCCCGGTTCGATCCCGGGCGGAAACATCTTTTGTTTTTGTTTTTTTTTTATTTTGTCGGAATTGTAGTCCGTATATCTACTAAGCGACAGTTAACAGGATTGAAACAGGAGAGGCTTCTTATAACTTCAGATTCCTTCAAATGTATTTTGCAGAAACGCTATCCAATCTTTGGATTGAGCGAAGGTAGGTAGGTAGATAGGTAGGTAAAGTGGCTGTTGGAAACACCAACCCATTTAGGCCTATTGACCCATTGAGATGCCACGTGGATCTATGATCCTCTTACTACTGGAACCAGTTTGAGTTTACGTTTCTAGGTGCAGTTTTCTTCTCTAGGAGAGAGCTGGATATGTACAGAGTAGATGGAGGATTGTCTCCTCTCCTCCTCGTCCATGCAGCTTCTACAAAATCGTTTATAAAATTGCCAAGCCTTAGTGCTTGCCTATGAGGCAGTCTCCAGTGATGACGCCTATGATGGCGCTGAGATGTTTCCTATTTAGAAGGATCAGACTCTTAGAGCAATTCAGATCTAGCTTTTGCCAGATCTGTTTAGTCGCTAGACATGTTAGCGCAACAGTCCACCTAAGGACTGCTCTTTTGTTAGCATCCAGTTTTAATGTTAATTTGCACGTAGCGATTGGTATATCTATGCTAACCCTTTTCCGGCAGAATAGGTAGAGTAGTTCCTTAGTTCCTTGACTTTCATGTCAAGCTCATTGGTGTCACGTGAGGGACTTGAGAGTTCAGAGGATTGTGTTTCTGACAGTATTGCTCTGTATTTTGGCCAATCAGTTTTCCGGTAGTTCCGGAATGATGGTTGACTAGGAGGAGCATCATTCAGGCTAAATTGGGTGTATCTGTGGTCCGAAAATGAGTGTTCAGACGTTACCATGCAGTTCGTTAGCATTTGAGTGATGCTGTCGGAGACAAGAGTTATATCTAGCACTTTCTGTCGGTTTCGAGTTATAAAATTGTCGGTACTGTCCCATACCGTGTGATGACCGTTAGCGTCGCATCCGATCATAAGTCCAGTTTTTTGCCTTTCAGCTTCCTGTACCACCCTTTCTAGCTTATCAGCAGGGAGAGGGTCCACAACGTAAGCCGATGCCAGCCAGTAGGAACCTTTGGCAGTCTCTAGTCTGGCAACGGTTAAGTCGGGGTCGGTGAGATCAGGAAGTAAAAATGCATTAAGGCTACGTTTCACTAATACTTATACAAGTTCTAATCTTACCTTTGTCTCTTGTATAGAGCGGAGCGTATACATGTGTCGCAAAGGCACGAGCCACACCTTCTACGATCCATGGTTCTTGGATTAGGATAATGTCTTCTGCATTTTTGGAAAGACGCAGAATAAGTGTGGCCGAAGCCTTTTTTAAGTGATGGAGATTAATCTGGAGAAACCGTATCATTGCTACAATTTACCAGAGTACTCTCCACCATGGTGCTGTACAAGTCCTCCGATTCTGAAGATGTGCCGAAGAGCTTATCTTCTTCCTCTGATCGTATAGGATCTCTGTTTAATTCGTCATCGGTTTCCATTTCTGACATTGTGCCAGAAGAGCAGCCAGAAGGCTTAATTGTCGCCTCGGATAGATTGGAGTCGTCGCTATCAATTTCTTGAAAGGATATCGACGCTCCAAGATCTAAGGTTGTATTTGAAGTTTCAGTTAAAGGAGGAGGAGGTTGCTTATCAGCATCCAGCTCATCCTTTTTATTGACCTTTAGGTGAATTGATTCGAAATCGAACCGAATCGTGCCTTTAGTCTGCGCTAGAGGGTTAAGGGATTCCTTATTGATGACAATTAACGCGCTTCTATAAGGAGTCCTTAATTCTACCAGTTTCGCGATTTCCCAGTCATGAGTCGGAAGGATCGGGTTGCTTAGCCTGATGATCTCCAGAATGCTTTCTGGGGAGGAGACCTCGGCTGGAATCCAGGTGCGAGTGCGAGGTCTGCTAGAGATATCCTCCTTAGACACGACCACGAGTTTTGCACCTGGCTATATCTCTCTTAATCCACCTTTGGGTCAAGATCAAAAGATCTTTGATTGGCACATGCGATAAGCTTGTCATGGCCTTGGTGCCGGCCAGCCTCGCTTGTGATTTGTGATGAGAGGTGGTCCGGGGTTTTCCCGCATGATGGCCAAGAAGTTGCTCGAAAGCTTTAACTTGACCAACTGCCACCGTTCAGGTGTTATTGATCCGTCGGTGTCGTTCCTGTCGATTACCGCGATCATTGTGCTACTGGATGGTCCAGGCGTTTTGGTGTTGTAAGTTTTAGGCCTCCAGGGAACCGGCGCGATTTCCTCCAACGATCTCTGGTGCTTGGAAGTGTTTTGGGAGGAGTGGAGGCAGTGAAAGGTATATAGGTACGGTGAAAAATGCGTTTGGAGGATCAGTGCATCAGTTGTTGGATTGATGCTTCCGTAAAGTGCGCAGAAAGGCTTTATGCCTTAAAATCGTAGAATATTGTCTGCTTGATTTCCTAGTGGAAAGATAAGTTTTATTGACATTCAGTGGCAAAAATAATTAATTTTGAAGAAGGGCAACTTATACAGTCAACAGAAAGACTTAAAGCTGGGAACTAAGGGGATCTTGTTTGAGACGAGGAGCGCTCAGGTTGATATCAAAAACGAGGAGGTTTGGGTTGACCTTTCGGAGCATCCGCGTGATTCGTTGGTTGGAGTCATAAGAGGTGCGGTGGAACGGTAGATAGAAAAGACGAGGACAACGTAGATTACGTAGGTTGGTGTTGAATGAAATAGAGTTGAAAAGGGATGCGCAGTCGATGGAGCCTGAGAGCAGTCGATGGATGAAAAGAATGTCAGCAATATTCTTACGTTCTTCTGACGAATTCATATTGTTAAGTTTGAGACGGTCCTGATAGGGAGGACCGGAAAAATAAAAGACTTAGTGATCGAAATGATAATGTAGGTGGTTGGGTAGACGTTTGTAATGACAACTGCTTTAACAACTTTGGGATTACCTTGCTGCAGGAGGTACATATACATATCCTTCCAACAAAGCAACTTCGGTTAACATTAAAAGCTGTTAAACGTTTATCAGTTTCCCTTTTTTCTATTGTTAGATGGGTGAGGTGGACTTTTAATCGCCGTCGCTTTGGTGCAAATTAGATGATTTTTGAGACCATTTCATTCGCTTGAATCAGATTAAGCAGGGAGCTCCTGCAGGCAAGACGACACTTGGACCGTATACATGCTCGTACTTGGCGAAAGTGCATTGACTGTATTGACACTTACGAATTGTCTACAAGTTGAATGTATAATTTCAGCAGGGATGCTTGTGTTCCTTGAAATCCCATCCGCCAATAAAATTCCTTCTCACAACTGCAGATCACTTCGTAGTAAGCTCGATGAGGATTCGTTAACAATCTCCCTCTGGTTCAGAACCCTACCATATCCATTCTACAGCTTTGAAAAAATCGTTGTTGAAGTGACTGAATTCTGATTGCATTTTGCCAGATTAAATATTTATAACGCGTGTTACAGGCCATTTCCCAGAGCCATCGTTTCTAACCTGGGATATGGTTTGGTGCGTGAAATATATGAATCATGTTGGACCATGTCAAATCATAAATTCTCTCTATTCCGAATAGGATGCATAGTTTCGACTTTGATGAAGAAGACGACTCTGAGAAACCCAAGAGAATACTTGTTAATCTGTCAAATCTCCCCCAAACGGTACCCTCATCAACTGTTTAAAACTGCTATGTCTTGCGCCAGTTCCATAGTAGAGCACAGAATGCAGAAAAGTTGTAAATGTATCAGTCAAGACTTATTTGAAAGAAGACTGGAACCATTTCTCATTCGAATTTTAAAGAGTGCCTTCCATAAAGACCTTTGCGAATAAATTAAAACATTTGGTAAGACCAGCAAAACTGATCAAAGTTCCCAAAAAGGATAAGTCAGCCAGACCGGAAACACTAAGAAAGTCTGATGAAAGCTATGCTTAGAGGCGACCCAAACGGACTTTACTCCTGGTTGTACTCACAATCGCGACAATCCACACGTGTTCTTCTCGACCTCGGCCGAGACATGAATTCTGTAGTCCCCAACCAACATACTAAACAAACGCCCCACCGATTCAGGCGCTGATGACGGCACCTTCTTCTTCCGTCCTATACAGGGCCAAGATGAATAAAGTTCCTGGTACACCCTCTCTCGATGGATTTTTCTACACACAATGCTCGGATGAAACCGGTGCTGTAACCAGCAGTTCCAGTTGACGAAAATCGACAGAAGCAACCAAACCTATCGGCACAAAGGGTAAGGCCGGTGCTACAACCGGCATAGTTCGTAGTTCTGGTCGACTGAAGTGCGTTGATGCGCTAAACCCTCGTGCACAAAGTCCGACTGAAGTCGGTGCTGTAACCAGCAAAAGTTGCAGTTTGGTTGGACGGAACGTGGTTGTCGCTGGAAAACCCACCTACAAGAAAATTTCGAAACACCACAGAGGACGAGGCCGGCGCATCTATAAAGATGCTGCTATCAACCCGCCTGACACTCCGAATTGGAAAGGCTGGTAATGACAACAGTCTGAACGACCCAGAGTACGCAGAACCATGGATTAGAAACTGAAAAGTCGAAAATTTTTTCTCACAAGGAAAGATACAATCGAAAGCACAAAGACGGCTTTTCTCCCGAGACCATCCTAGTATTACACTTACTCAGATCAACCTTCATCTCCTTATACAGGAGGTTTTCCGTGTAAAATACAAAACCTCACACAATATCCATACAGGAACCATGGGTGTGGAATAAACGCATCTGTGGCTTTGGATGTTTAAGGGATTCCACACCCACTATATGACGAGCGACCGCAAGGACCTAGACCAAGATTTAGTTGCAGCAGACACAAGTTATGAAAGAAACAGAGAGTGACACAAACTCGTCGTTGCGAGTTCGTTTTTCTGGTACTGCCTCCACCACAAATGTCAGTAGCCGGACTCACTGAATAATGCGATCCCTCTCTTCGATTTCATACTACCGTCTGACCTGGTTTTCAACAATGTTGGCTCTAAGCTATGATTGCTACTTAAGTAAGGCAGCATGTAATCGACTGAACACTATCCATCAGGTACACTTAGGAAATTACTGGGGGCAAGTACAACCGGAGGCTTCCATGTTACCAGGCACACCGAATGAGAAGAGCAATCCGCGGAAAATCAACTGGACACCAAACCCTCCTTCAGTCGCATGGTGGAACAAAAATTTACAGCGATTACGTAAGAAAATCAGCCAGATAGAAGGTCTGATGAGACTCGCTTCTCAGGTAACCTGATCAGAACTAGCCCAGAACCAGCTCCTGTCACTAAACCGGAAGTGATCTGAGTAACGTGACCCACCGTAGCTGGAACTTGTCATCAGTTTTGGTGACGGATGAGGCCACCTACAAAAAAGGTATACCTACATCACTGGCTACCACGTTTGGTGGTTTGGCAGCAACAGATCTTCGGACCATTATGACTGGCATCCTGAATGTTAAAGAGCATGGGGCTGATCTTCAAAATCTTTCCGACAGGATTAAAGGCGCACTCGACAAGAAGCAGAACGAGCTGGGCATATTCATTGACATTAAGGTCGTTTCCGACAACAAGTGTAACTCGGCTGGACGGCACGGCGTAGACGAATCATTAGCCTCGTGGATTACAGCAAAGCAGGGGAATAGAAATCTAATATGCGATGGCGGAGATAAGAAGGTATTGCCCGGAAGGCATATTCCTGTTTCCAATCCTATGGTGCATATTGGTCGACTCCTTGTTTGACGCTCTAAATAGTTCTGATGGCTAAGGTCGGGCATATGCAAATGATGTAGCTGTGTTGTCTGTTGGATTATATTCTAAAACGTAGGCAGCTGTAGACGTGATCGACAATTGGTGCACTGGAAATGGAATTTCACTCGACCCGTTCAAAGCTAAGGTTGCTTTCTTTGCGAGAAGACCTTGCTGGACACTCTCACCCCTTCCAAACTAGCCCTACAATGCAATGCTTCTCTGAACGTAGTCGCATGGCTGAAATCACTGAGTGTTAATCGTATTTGGGTCTCAGCTCACAACGGTATCGCGTGAATTAAGATCGCCAATTAACTTGCTAGGCAATGGTCCGAAGATAGCTTCTCAAGACCCGATTAGGGATTCCATTGACATTTGCGGTTTATGTGAGGATAACTGCAGATAGCAGATAGCATGGCTCTTTAGAATGATGGCAAACCATACGATGCTTTCCGACATCTCTAGAAATCAGCGACTTCTTTGCTATTCCTCAGTAGGAAAAACTGCACTACGCTTGCATCCTATGACACTTGTTGGAGAGTATTGACGACACCATGAAGCACTTTCTCTGTGAGTGTCCAGCCAACTCTCACATAAGGCTGCTGGAGCTCGGAGCTGATGAAGTGGGTTCAGGTACTGCAGGCACTTTGTGCCAAGAAGCCAATGCACGACAATATTACTTTAGATCCGTAGAACTAATGGACAGCAAAAATCGCTTAAAATTCCAATCTTCCCGCAGGGACTTGCATCGTGCCTGATCGGGAAACTATTTATTGCAATCAGTCATGATGAAGTGCTTGTTTTACCTCCTCGTGGTGGACCCCGGGAAACTATTTGCGTATCCCTATATACGTAAATAGGCTAAAATTACAAGTGCGATAGGCCTAGCTTTCTAGGATAGGTTACGGGTGGTACTGGAGGCTGGAAGGCAAAAAACTGGACTCATCATCGGATGCGACGCTAACGGTCATCACACGGTATGGGACAGTACCGACATCAATGATAGAGGTGACTCACTTTTTGACTATATTATAAGTACTAACCTCTTCATTTGCAACATTGGCAATGAGCCCACTTTTATAACTCGAAACCGACAGGAAGTGCTAGATATAACTCTTGTCTCCGACAGCATCACTCAAGTGCTAACGAACTGGATGGTATCGTCTGAACACTCTTTTTCATACCACAGTTACATCCAATTCAGCCTGAATGATGCTCCTCCCAGCCAACCAGCAATCCGGAATTGTCGGAAAACTGATTGGCCAAAATACAGAGGAATACTGTCAGAAACACAATCCTCTGAACTCTCAAGTCCCTCACGTGACACCAATGAGCTTGACATGAAAGTCAGGGAATTCACGCTGGCTCTCAATCAGGCGCTTCGTACCCTCCTATTCAACCTAGAGGCAAGCAAAAGCCACATTGGTGGATATCAGCACAGGGACTCATACAGGGAATCCCTCAAATTATACAAAAAAGAACTGAGGAAGGCAAAGCGACAATCCTGGGGGTCTTTCTGTGACAAAATCACTGAAACCTCTGAGGCATCGCGGCTAAGAAAAATCCTCTCTACAATTCCTATTATGCCTAGCTGTTTGTAAAAAACCGATGGCTCTTGGACAACCTTAAGTGATGAATCACTCAACCTGCTACTGGACACCCACTTTCCAGGTGGCTCTCAATTCGCGGCCAGTAGCAACCTAAACAGGCCTATTGCAACCGGGACCAAAATTCATGGTCTGATCACAAGAGATAAACTGAACTGGGCGCTGCATACCTTCAAACCATATAAGTCTGTTGCCGACCAACGGAGGTCCTCAGATATTATTCTGCCTGCGCTAGAAAATATTATGAGGAGCTGCGTAGGTCTTGTCCACGTCCCACCGTCATGGAGAGAAGTCAATGTAGTTTCCATTATCAAAGCCGCAAGATGCTCTCATACTGTCCCAAAGGACGTCAGACCTATAAGTCTGTCATCTGTCCTTCGAACAACTCTGATTGGCATCCATATATGAGCTAAAATTGTTCCACGACTTTTGTTTACGGCTCAACATGCCTGTTGTAAAGGAAAGCCGGGGAAACGGCTCTAAATTCACTGGTCGCTTTCCTGGACATAGAGGGTGCCCTTAACAACGTCAAAACATCCGCAATCACGACTGCACTGTCAACTCTGCTGGTAAACGACTTACTTTTAGAGTTGATGAGTCTTATGCTAAGTAACAAGACAATTAACTCCAAACTGGGTGCGGCTTCTGCTAAAAGATGTGGCAGCAGAGATACGCCGCAAGATGGTGTCCTTTCTCCTGGAATTTAGTGGTTAATGAGCTGCTGCACCTGGAAGCAGGTGGTAGCAGGGTGATTGCCTATGCGGATGACGTTGATATAGCTGTCTCAGGTAAGTATCTTAATACCATTAAAGAACTCCTTCCGCTAAATCTTAACAGATCAACCCGTTGGGCAGATCGCTGTCGGGAGTAAACCTCCATAAAACTGATCTTGTCCTCTTTTCTTGGAAGTACAAAATTCCAATTATAGACCCTACCTCAATAAATGGTACCAATTCAGTCTTCTCCGATACAGCAAAATATCTAGATCGCATTTTTGACAGGAAACTAAACTGGAAACCTAAGATTCACGAAACAGTCCGGAAAGCTACAGAAGCTTTATGCTCTTGCAAAAAAAGGCTTTGAGAATAGATCGGGTCTTCAACCTCGCATAACCAACTTCCTATATGTCTCGGTTATTAGACCGATACTCACTTACGGGGTGGTCAACTGTAGCAATCGAAGCAAAGGCCAAAGGACAGCATGTCTGTGCATAGCTTGACTTTACGCGGGTAGTAGGCGGCATTGGATTTTCTCTTTCACTTGACGCCCCTCGAAATTTTCATCAGGCAAGTGGTTGCTAACGCATTATTCGCCTTAAAGCTATCAGTCATACACAGTGGACAAATAAATTATTTGGACTCGCTGATATTCTTAACACACTAGGAATCCTTCCAAAGAACATCGATTACACCATGTCTCAATATAGGTTTGATAAAGACTTTCATGTGAGCATCCCTTATACATCCTTCTGGGAGGAAGATGCTTTCATCAAGTGAATCCACTTCTACACCCTGAACGACTCGAACTGCAACCAATTTCACACTGCTATAATTTCCAAGCCGTTCATGACAGTGAGCTCAAATTTTGACACATGACAGATAATTTTATTATTTACAAGCCTTTTAAACGATTTGCGTCTCAGTTGTGTTGAACAATTTTTATCCGCGATGGAATTCAAACGTGATAGTGTGATTGCTTTATATTTGGCTGGAAAAGCAGAAGTAGCTATCGTTAGAGCCCTCCAGCACCTCAACGTGAATAAATCATTTGTGTCTCGAACCATAGCTCGTTACCGTGATACTGGCAACGTTGCAAAACCCCATGGAGGTGGTCATAAAAAAAACAGCAACATCGTCAGAAATGGTTCGGAAAGTGAAGGCTCAAATTGAGCGAAATCCGCGTCGAAGTGGAAGAAAAATGGCTCATGAGCTCAACATATCGTTGGAACGGATGCAACACATACTGAAAAATGAGCTTGGGCTCAAGCCATTGAAGTTCCAAAAAGCACACGATCTTACACCGCAACAGAAAAAAGTTAGAGTCGAAATAGCGAAGGAGTTGCTACGCTCGCACGAAAGTGGTGAGTTGCCGAATTTGGTTTTTTCCGATGAGTCGCCATTTGTTATCGAGCAATGTGTCAACAAACAAAATGACCGAGTTTATTTGCCAGAGAGGTCCTTCGAAAATTTACACCTTCGGACGGCCACCAGAAAGTAGGCAGCACCGATGGTGATGGTTTGGGCCGCCATAACCGCCAATGCTCGCTCTCCGCTCGTATTTTTGGACCGTGGCTTAATGCGATCGTATACCGTGAAACTGTCTTAGAGGCAGTATTGAAGCCTTGGGCAAACAATCATTTCGGTCGGAGACCGTGGACATTTCAACAAACTCGGCACTGTCTCACAAAGCGCGCGTCAACCAAGATTGGTTAAGAAACAATGTTCCACACATCATTTCTTCGACAAAATGGATTGCAAATTCTCCGGATGCAAACCCGTTGGATTTCTCTGTCTAGGGTATTTTGAAGGCGAAAGTTGGCACTAAAAAATACCAAAGTTTGGACCACCTCAAACAAGCACTTCGCCGGGAATGGGCCAAAATACCGCAGAGCCACTTGCGTGCAGTGTGCGATGCTTTCTTCTGACGTCTCAAGACCATTATTCGCGCCAAAGGTGGACATATTGAAAACTTCTGATACAATTTGAAAATTGATGTACGAGGGTTGTCTGAAAAGTTCCCGACCGCAACGTAAAGATAGCGGCACTCGTCAATAAAAGCTAGTGAATGCTAGTTGTGCATCTTTTGACAGTTACTTACCGAAGTTTCAGACTCGCAGTTTTTAGTTGACAGGCGTTTGAGTGAGTCGATGTGAGTGTTTTTTGTGAAAATGGAAAAAAATTTAGTATCGAGCTTGCTCTTGAAAGCACTACGCCTACGCAAATCAAAAATGAGTTGGACTCTGTGTATGGGGACTCTGCACCATCATTTACCACAGTGTAATTTTGGACAGCTGAATTTAAACGTGGCCGTAAGACCTTGGGAGATGATGAACGTTCGGGACGTCCAAAAACTGCAACCACTGACGATAACATTGCTAAAGTTCACCAAATGGTGTTAGACGATCGCCGAATTAAAGTGAGGGAGATAGTAGAGGTTATGAAGATGTCGAAAGAACGTGTTTGTTACATATTAAAACAAAATTTAGGCATGAGAAAGTTGTCCGCGCGTTGGGTGCCGCGTTTGCTTACGTCAGACCAAAAACGTGTTCGAATGAACATTTCCAACGCTCTGTTGGCGCAGTTTAGGCACAATAAATCCGAGTTTTGGCGCCGATTAATTACTGTAGATGAAGCTTGGATACACCATTATACGCCCGAAACCAAAATTCAGTCAAAACATTGGACTGCAAAAGGCGAGCCGGCTCTAAAAAAAGCAAAAACTGTTTTTTCGGCTGGGAAAGTGATGGCGACTGTTTTTTCGCGATGGTAAAGGAGTTATCCTCAAAAAGGAAAAACCATTACAGGAGCACATTACACATCATTACTTGCCAAGCTGAAGGCAGAAATTGCGGAAAAACGACCACATTTGCAGAAAAAGAAAATCCTGTTTCACCAAGACAACGTGCCGTCTCACACCTCAGCGGTTGCCATGGCGAAAATCCATGAATTACAGTTTGAACTGCTTGACCATCCGCCTTATTCATCAGGTCTAGCTCCAAGCGACTTCTTTTTGTTCCCTCATCTGAAAACTGCGCTCGGAGGACAGAGATTTTCGTCAAATGAGGAGGCAATCACCTTCGTGAACAATTATTTTGCAGAGAAAAACGCCAAGAACTATTTGGACGGGTTAGAGAGATGGGAGCATCGCTGGGAGAAGTGTTTAGAGTTGCAAGGAGACTATGTAGAAAAATAAAAAAAATTTTGAGAAAAAATGTCTTGTATCATTGTTCGGTCGGAAACTTTTCACACAACCCTCGTAAATGAGGCTTTCGACCTCGGATAATCCACTCGCTATATCTCTCGGTTATAAGACCGATACTCACTTACGGGGTGGTAGTCTGATGGATGGCCTTAGAAAGTGCAGTTAACTGCATTAAACTAAACAGAGTTCAAAGAACAGCATGCCTATGCATAAGCGGAGCATTGCGGTCTATCCCTTCTGCGGCATTAGACATTCTGTTTCATTTGACACCCCTCGATATTTTCAGCAGGCAAATAGCTGCAACTGTCTAAAACCGATAGCGGAGTTGGTGGCGGTGTTTTCTCAGATAAGCTAAATCTAAGCCTCTCTTTCCGTTTTCCAAATCACTGTAGCGTGTTCTAGGCGGAAATTTTGGCGATTAAAGAAGCTCCGTCCTGGCTGAAGAAAAACGTGATATCTGCAAAGGATATCCGCATCTTTTCGAATAGTCAGGCCGCTGGACTCGGTCTCACTAAATTCTAAAACCGTCCTTGAATGACGATCATCTCTTATGGAGATGGCAGAGCAGTTCAACCTTCACCTTTGTTGGGTGCCGGGCCACAGAGATATTCCAGGGAACTGTAGAGCCGATGAACTCGCCAAAATTTGAACCACTCTACCTACCACTCTAGGTATACCAATCGCTGCGTGCAAACTAACATTGAAGCTGGATGCCAATAAAAGAACAGACCTTAGATGTACTGTTGGACCAACATGTCTAGCGACCAAACAAATCTGGCCAAAACTGGATTATTACAAATGATTTCTACAGAAGCTGCGTGGACTAGGAAGAGGAGGAGACAATCGTCCATCCACTCTGTACATGCCCAGCTCTCTCCCAGAGAAGAAAACTTCACTTAGGAGCTTTTTTCTACAACGACCTAAACGATCTAAAAAATATAGACGTAAACAGTCTCCTACGTTCAAACTGGTTCCATTAGTAAGAGGATCATAGATCCACGTGGCATCACAATGGGCCAATAAGCCTAAGTGGGTTAGTATTTCCAACAGCCACTCTTATCTACCTACCTACCCTAGCATTCTTCGTTACTGAAATCAAAACCGCCACCGAAACCGACACTACGTCTCGGATAAAAAAAACCGTACACGATGGCGCGTAGTAGTAGTGGAGGCCCTATGTCCCGCAAACGGAAACTCACGGACGTAATAGATGCGAGGATCTAAGTACCGCAGATAGATCATAAGTCTACTTGATAATTGCTTGTTGCGGGAATTTTTCATAATACATCACGTCATGGACTCGTTTGAGCACTGCACCTCCTGTTCTCTCCCGACCGAATCTCGTTCATAGTAAAAAAGAAACTTCTCTTAGTAGGTTTCCATTATATCTGAAATCTCAAATGCTAAACAAAAAATGTTTAGGAATCGTTTGGGGTCGAAACCCTCTTCTTCCCTCCAGTCCTCGATCCTTTTCCAAAGAAGCATTCACAATTCACGACTCCAAGATGCTTCTGTAAACACGTTCGCGTCAACGCATGAATACAACTCGGTTCACCAAGTCATTCTAATTCTGTTCAATTTCCATAGAACGGGGAGTGCGAACGGATTCCTTATTTGCCCACAAGTAGGCCAAAGAAAAATATAAAATCCAGGACTCCTTCATAATTATTGTTCTCAAACAAACACCCATTCTGCTGAAACTAGGACATCTGGAGGGAACCTGGTCCGCAAATTCAAGAAAGGAAAACATTCTTCTTGCAAATACGAGTAATTAAATATTCGCGCAAATGTGTCATTTGCTACATCTTGAGAGAGAAGAAGACCCCTCTAGGACTTGGTAGCTGGTAACCCCCCGCTGATCCGTAAATTCACATCAGCGCAGAAATATTTATGTGTCAACTGCCACCCCCTCGAACTGCGGATGAATGTGAAGCCCTATTTGGATATGAGCAGGAGGACGCTCTCAATAGGTCAGAATTTATGGAGAATTCTTTGCTGGCAAAGGCAAACGAAATTAATGATGTTGATCATTGGATTTCTCGGAATGGTAGTGATGAATCTAATTTACACGCACTAAGCCAGCACGTTTGTTGCTCGTATGAGTCCCCGGATAAATGGGGACATTTTACGAGCCAGCGATGAGATGGCCTTTCATCTCTGTGTGATGGAGTTTGTTCAGATGCAGGGAGGAAATTTTATGGAAATGTCCTTTCACAGTGTGATGTACTACAAGCTTATATTTTTTTTTGCGCTGATGCAGGAGAAAGAATGTCGTTAGGGGTATATTGTTCATCTAAAATGTAAGTTACGGGATTTCACATGAAATGTTGTATTCAGACCTGTGCCAACCAAGGTCTTTGCTACACATATAAGGAGGATGACGAGACCAACGATATTAATATTTCACTCTAAAAGGAACACAGGACAATAATGGATTGAACTTTATCTTCGAACCTTGAGTGGGGGCAAGAATAAAAGGTCTGACTTTCCCGAACTTGGCAGTTTAAATTTCAAATGCTTGTTTGATTGTTCGCAATGTTCATTAAGGCAATTGTGGAATCACTAATAATTTCTTGAAATCCGCGATAATTTTAATCAATCAGCTGGGTGGGAACTGACTGTTGCAAGAAAAGGTCGCACAATTGTTATGCTAAGTCAAGAAATACAATAAGAAACAAAAATTTATAAACAACAAACGTAGGAAAGTACCCTCAACGGATATATTTGGAGAGTCTTATAAGAAGCCTGGTCAGGAAACTGCTGACTGTCATGGCAAGAACATGCTCGGCCAGTTGCATATTATTGGCCTAAGCCGTCATAGGGCTCACAACCCTGTACGGAAGAGATTAAAAAGATGTGACGAATCCGTTTAAAGGACAACGAGCTTCTCATATGTCCGTGGAATGATCGGTCCCTTAACAGCCGAACAATGAGCAAACTCCCGCGACTACAGTCACGCAAATATCCGCCAACTAGCATGGATGGACCGGACTAAAAGAGGAAGGAAAACTGTGATGTACGAGCACATATACTACGGTGATGGCTATAAAAAAAAGAACCAGCGCTTATTCGGATTCGGATTTGCCATATGATGCAGAAGCCTTGAGCTTCCGACACGTAAGCGAGAGTATTATGAGTTGCTCGACAAGATACGAACACATGAGCACAGTCCGAACGATGACGTTAAACTCGTACTAGCTGTTTAGAAGGACAGTCAGTAGGCAAAGTCTACACGAGAGCAGCAACGGACCTAGGCTTATTGACTTCGCGGGGGACGAAATATTGCTATAGGAAGCACATAGTTTCCTCATCTCAATATACAGAAGGGATACAGCGGTCTCTGTATCATGAAACGCTAAATCAAATTGATCATATTTTCAGTATTTTCAGCATGTTCGAACCTTCCAGACTCGGATCTCTACCTTATTGCAGCCAAGGTACGAATGCGGATTTCCCTAGCACCACAATAAAGAAGAACTACTCTGAAAAGATACTCGCATAACGTAGAAAAGCTGCAATCGCAAGACACCGCCAGAATCTTCGCTGAACGTGTATCCCAAAACAACTCCTATGCCGTCATCATCAAGTACACGAAGACCAGTGGCAACGCTGCCTACATGCCACCAGAGAAGCCGCAATTGATGTGCTGGTTTCACCCGACCACCACCAATAAATAACTGGTTTGATGAAGAATGTCGGCAGGCACATGCAGGTTAGGTTGGGTTAAACAGGGGTATGCTGGAAATGCTATCACACAGACAGTAGGCACCAAAACGGGCCCATCCTGATCCCTGTGGTACCAGTTGAATTTGTTTTCAAATGGCAATCGCCCTGGTGAAACACCCAATTTCCCTGCAAAAGCCAAGAAGGCCTTTGAAGTTCGTGCCGTCCATTTCCTCGAAAAAGTATTTCCCTAAAACTTTTCTTTGACTACGCGATATTGCCTCGCATTCACACAGCATGTGTGTTATGTCCTCAGCAGCTTGTAGATCACCGCAGAATCTGCAAATATCCGTATCTGACAATTTGAGTCTCTTAGCGTGTTTCCGCAGGAGAAAGCGTCCAGCCGGGATTCCTATTACTGTGCTAAGCTTATCCCTGTTTAATTTTATCAACTCCCTAGATCTTTTGCCGTCAAAAAGTGGCCAGAAAGCCTTGGATACCCGATATCCTTCAAGACTTGACCACCTTACGTGGGCAGTCTTTGTGATTTTTTCCTCGATAGTGCCCCTCAGTGTGCAAAGCGGTGGTTTGATGTTGGTAACCCCACAATTGTCGAGTAGCCCTCCATTTGTTGCAAGCTCGTCCGCTTATTCATTTCCTTTAATACCGCAGTGACCTGGCAACCAGCACAATCTTACACATTTCTGACTGCATAGTATCTTCAGCACTGTGCGACAGCCCCAGATCATTGCCTTGAGTCCTGGCTATCAATGTAGATAGCAATATCGTGTACTAGAGATAAAGAGGTGCTACTCCAGGACTAATGGTCGGAAGTCTTACCAAAAGGTAAGAAGACTCGAACGGAAATTTGTAGGGATGAACAAGGAAATTTTGTAGTAGAGTCACAGTTCGGGCTGAGGATATGGAAAAACCATTTCTACAGTCTGCTAACCGGCGAAGACGACGCAAATGTAGATAGCGATATCTCTTTCGGATACCGACGTCATCCGCCCTGTTCCCAGCCGCCCTGCGAACAGCCAGAACCTCTGATTGGAAGACACTGCTTGCGTCCGGTAGTCTAATAGACACTCTTAGTTCTGGGACTTCTGAGAAGCTACCAGAACCTGTTTCTTCCTCTGTTTTCGAGCCATCTGTGAAAATTGCAATTTCGTTTGACTTTATTATTGCATTTTTTTGCCAGTCCTCCCTATCCGGATATATGGAATGACGAAGTCGACCAAGGAAGCTCCACTAGGACAGTGCCGTGTCCGAAACTACTGCTCTTGAAGTAACCCAGGTTGGTGAGTCGTATCGCACTGTTGCCAGTAAGTTTTCTGATCTGTAAATTAACCGGTGTTAGGTGCAGAAAGGTGTCCCATGCTGCCGTAGGGGTGATACAGAGAGCACCTGTAATGGCTATGGAAGCCGTTCTTCCAACCGCCGCTAATTTTCCGTAAACCGTTTTCTTGTTTATTGCTTTCCACCATACTAGTGCGCCATATGTACTTATGGGTCTTACCACCACCGTATACAGCCAGTACACCATAGCAGGTTTTAAGCCTCAAATATTTCCAACTGTTCTTTTGCAGATAAAGGGAGCATTATATGCCTTTTTGATTCTTTCCACTAGGTCATGATTCCAATTCAGCTTTTTGTTCAGAATCGCACCCAGATACTTGGCGGCGTCCGAGAGGGACAATTCCACTCCGTTGAGTTCTGGGAGTCTGGATTGCAGTATCTTGTACTATCTGGTAAAAAGAACGACTTCCGTTTTGGAAGGGTTGGCATTGAGACCACAGCTTTTTGACCAAGTGCTGATCGTATCCAGGACAACTTCGATAATGTCGCTTAAAATATTTAAGTATTTTCCCTGCACTATTATGACCTGCGTATGCCGTGGCACTTATACCCATTGTACTAAGCTTTCTGCGGATGTCATTGATAACCGGCACCCACAGGAGTGGAGATAAAACCCGCTCCCTTAGGGGTTCTCCTAATTAGGGACATTCTAACCGAGGTTTTCCCAATTTTACTTTGCTGCTTGGAAGCATGTTACAGACCCAGCTTGTAATGCCCTGTTCAATGTTAGCGTCCACTAGAGCATTTTTAATGGCGGTGCACTCCACGTTATTGAAGTCTCCTTCAAGTACATGCAGCGAAACAAGAAGCCTACAAAGCGGTACTGCAGTGAAGGACGAGAGCTGCTCATGAGCTCTACGAGCAAAAGATACGGAAAGAACATCGGCTTCTCCAGAAGAAGTGAAATGAGGACGAGAAGCGAGTGATCGAAGATATTGAGAGTTTGTACTCCAGGATAAAAGGAACGTGGCAAGGCCAGAAGGCATGAAGAAGGAAACCTTGCAGTAAAGTCACAGTCGGCGCTGAGAATATAGAAACACTTTTTCTGTAGACTGCATAACGGCGAAGAAGGCCAACATCCGTTGTCAGGCAGAATAGACCATTCAACTTAGACGATGACAGCCAAAGCTTCCATCCACTTGACCAAAATAAAATAAAGATAGCAGTATCTAAGCTCAAAACCAACAAAGCAGCTGGACCTGACGCCTTACCGTCTTTTATGGAGAGCATAAACTAACTAATTTCTCAGATGTGGTCGGAAGAGTGTATTTCTGATGAATAGAATCTTAGCAGGGTATGCTAAAAAAGGAGACCAATTTGCGCCAACTATAGTTAGAGGTATGAATCTCCTTAACATTACGTACAGGATCCTCTCTACCATATTGTGTGAACGTCGTAAACCCTTCGTCAACAACTTGATTGGCTTCTACCAGAGCTGTTTCAGACCCGGAAAATCCACAATCTACTTCACACTCAGATCGCTTTCAATCGAAAGCCATCATCTTTTCATCGATTTTAAGGCCGTATATGACAGCAATTATAGAGAAGAGCTTTATATCTAGAGCCATATCGCTCGCTGCTCCGTCAAGGCCAGTAACGACAACCAAGACCTTTGATGTCAAGAAAGATTTTAGAAAAGGTGACTTCTTAAACATCATGCTTGAAGGGATTGTATGAAGCTCACAAGCGTACACTGGATGCACAATCTTTCCAAAGTATGGACTATATCGAAAGCGGATGAAGATATCCTCAGCCGTTTCAAAGGAAAAGTCCTTGGAAAAATATTCTGTCCCGTTTGAGTTGACGGGCTTTGGAGGAGAAGCTGTTGTCGTACTGTGACATTGATCTAGTCAGAAAACTGCCCATCAGTCGCTTGAGATAGTTAGGGCATGTAGAGCCAATGGACACATTGCTCCGGCCCACAGAGTTCTCGAATCTGACCCGGAGGGACAACGCAGTAGAGGAGAACCTTATTTTAGTTGACGCGTACAAACACAAGGGGATTTTAACCGACTGGGAGTGGGCAACTGGAGAAAGCTAGATAAAAATCGGACGACTGGAGAGGCTTGTTAGTTGAGGCCCAAGTTCACCACGAACTGTAGCGCCATCTAAGTAAGTAAGATGCAACCTACAACCATTGATCGAGAACACATTTTGAGAATTATCTGGAAGAAATGAGCACGTGATAATAGTTTTCCACTGTTTTTAAATTCATAGATTCTTCCACTAAAACATCTTTAATTGTACAAGGTCTTATTTGTACATTTAAGGCCTTAAAAGAGCCATCTCACTAAGGAACTTTCTCCTGTTTCCGGGCGGCAGTGGACGAATTCTAAGGATGGAATCAACTTGCTGCTTCAAGGCATTTGAATACCAGGTCTATAGGGATCTTCAGCACTAAGTCAGCGTGTTGGAGAAGAGTTGGTGGCGGATGAGCCTTTAAGAGGGGTCAATGGCAGCCCTCACATCCCCGAAGCTGGTTACTGGCTCTGAAATTTGATCCGGCTCTTTTTTTCCTAGGGGTCCCAAAAAGGGCCTGGTCCTCCAGGTTGGGGATAGTGCGTGGAGACCAATAACCTCGGATAAGGACGGATTTACTTACTGTTCACGACCCTGCAAAACGAACAAAGGATAACGACTTTCGCATCTGCGCGAGGAATGTTCGGACCATGACCAGGCCGCGTGAAGCCGAACAATTAGCAGAGGCCCTAGACTGCTATAAAGCAGATATCACCGCCATCCAGGAAGTGCCGTACGATGGGCCGGGCAAAAGAAAGATGAAAAACTGTGATGTTTACTACGGTGATTGCTATAGGAAACGTAAGAAGCGTCTATTTGGATACGGATTTGTTGTAGGCGGCAGATTTAGGCAAGAAGTCTTGAGCTTTGGACACGTGGGTGAACGCCTTATTAAAAGCAAATTCGTTAACATCAGCCTTACATGCGCTCACGCCCCAACAGAGGAAAAGGACGATACCACCAAAAAAGTTTCTAGGAACTCCTCCGATCCGATGGTGAAGTTAAAATCGTCCTAGGCGACTTTAATGCCAAAATTGGAAAGGAGTACATCTTTGTAGCACCTTCGGAAGACATAGCCTACAGGACACCACGTCTGGAAACGGACTTAGGCTAATCGATTTCGCAAGCACACGGTTTCCTCACCTCAATATTCACATATTTTAGAAGTCCGAAGATTCCGAGCGGCCAACATAGACTCGGATCTCTACCTAGTTGCAGCCAAGGTACGTCTACGGATATCTCAGACGTAACAACGACGGGGAAATACTGTGAGGAGATTTAACGTTGAATGGTTGCAATCGCAACAAGCCGCCAGAACCTTTGCCTATCGCGTATCCCTCAACCTCTCGAAAAGTCCTTTGCAGCCAGCATCAAGTGCTGAACACCAGTGGCTTAGATGCCGAGAAGCCACCAGAAATGACACAACTGACGCCCACCACCACGAAACCCCTGGTTTGATGAAGAGTGCCGGCAAGCACATGCAGCAAAACAACTTGCCTACAAGGCGGGATTGCACAAAAGAACGAGAGTGGCTCGTGAGCTGTGCGAGCAAAAGAGGAGGGAAGTACATCGGCTTCTCCGGAGAAAAAAAAGAAAGAGCATGAGAAGCGCGCGATCGAGAAAATAGAGAGGTGCTACTCCAGGAACAACGTTCGGAAGTAAAGAGAACATTTCAAGAAACCTGTAGAGATGAACGAGGAAACCTTGTTGAAGAGTCACAGTCGGTGCTGAGGATATGGAAAAACTATTTCTGCAGACTGCTAAACGGCGAAGACGACAATTCAATATTGACAATGCAGAGTCATATCTAGTTTTGACATCCCTGCCAAACTCGTCCGCTTGTGCAGGATGACGATCACGATGGAGAAAGCTCGCTGCTGCATCGAGGTCGGTAACGACCTAACCGAGGCATATGATATTAAAAAAGGATTTAGGCAATTCGACGCGACTCCTTCAACGTCATACTTCAAAGAATTGTGCAAAACTCACAAACCAACACTCGAGGTACCATCTTTCAAAAGTCTGTTCAATTGCTTGCATACGCCGACGATATTGATATTTTTGGTTGAACACAGCGAGTTGTCACTGGTGTGTTTGCGAGTATAGGAACAAAAGCGGCAAAAATGGGTCTAGCGTAACAAAGTATACGCTGTCAACAGGAAGGGCACCCGAATCGACGAATCGGCCAGAATGTCACAATCGACAGCTGTAACTTTGAGGTAGTAAGGGACTTTGTTTACCTCGGCTCTCCTGAAAACGACAGGTCTTCAGAAATCGAACGATGAATAACGCTTGCCAATCGCTGTTTCTTTGGGTTGAAAAGGTAACTATGTAGGAAGGCTCTCTTCCGAACAACGAAGGAAGCTCTATATACGACCCTAGAAATTTCAGCTCTGCTCTATGGTTCCGAAGAATGGACCCTTTCTAAAGCTGATGAAGATATCCTTGGTCGTTTTGAGAGAAAAATTCTTCGTAAGATATTTAGTCCCGTATGCGTTGACTGGTTCTGGAGGAGACGATTCAACGATGAACTCTTCGAGCTATACGACGACATCGACCTGGTCAAAAAACTGCGCATTGGGCGTTTGAAATGGCTTTGACATATAGAGGGAATGAAAACCAACGCTCCAACCCGCAGAATTTTCGACTCTAATATAGAGAAGACTTGATACGTTACTCACCAATTGTCTGGCCGAAGGATTGACTAGGTTAACCTTTTCCTCCCACGCCCGAATCCAAACTGTCGAAAGCCTTGAAGAGATAATTCGGAAGCACGGAAACAAACAGTCATTCTTCAACATGAGTAGCGTGTCTCTTCGGACCGATGTGATCCAGCCGTGAGTGGTCTGCGAGAAAATACGCGCACTGTGCTAATAGCTGCCGGCCAGGAAGATATCGACATGCTCGCAGAGATTGGAAATAAAATTTCCGAATTCAGCAGCACCCGTCTGTGCGCTGCTACATTGCCCCATGAAAGGCCCACCATCAGAGAAGCCATTAAGGACAAGACAAAAACCTTGGACCAGGTTGCAGAATTAATTCCAGCCTTACGCCGCGATTTTGACATGCTGAAGAGGAACTCTCGATCATTCAAATTTTCCACTTCTCGTAGGCGTTCTGAAAGCGGCATAACCGCAGTAAAATCCAGTGAAGTTCGGTTACTGTTGAAAAAAATGTGGTGAAGCGTTCCGCGGCTACCCATCAGTCTGCTACGGTTGTTCAAATTATAAGGAGAAATCTAAGCTTGCCGTGGCATGTACAGGCGGTCGGTCATGGTAACAAGCACCAACATCTTACAAATTTTCATCCAAAATAATGCGATAATATTTCTCATCGACACTGGAGCTGACATTTATTCTTCTTCTTCTTTGATGGGTGGACCTGAGCCTCAACAAATAGGTCTCCCAGCGCATAGTCTGAGTTCCTCTTCCATTTGTGAGCGCCACCTAAGTCGAATTCCTCCTCTGCTGGGCTGTCTCTACAGGATAGAATCGAGGACTCTTCGGGCTGGAGCGTTGGTTTTCATTCGCGCTCTACATATTCTAGCCACCTTAGGCGAGACTAATGTGCATATTTCTGACCAGGTCAATCTTATTGCACAGCAGCATATTAGCTGATGTTACAACGCAAAGTGTCCTGCTTTTTTCAGCCCCATTCCTTTGGGATTCCTGGATGGCTATTATATCATCTTTATAGGAATTACGGCTACCTATACTTTCTGCGATGTCCGGTCTGGTATTTACGGCTTTATTTAGTAAGCATCCAATAAGTCTTCGTATTCCTCGTAGTGAAGTAAAAGTCCACTTCATCGATTAACTTATTGAGTCCAGGTTTGATTCCGAAGTGATGAACTACCCTTTCAATACTGCGTTCGCCTGATTCTGTAACTTAACAGGCTATCTTCGACAATTGCGATTCTCAAGAAGTAACGAAACGAATTTCTTCCAGATTATTTATCCAAGTATCAAACGAACTGTCATCACATATTCCTTTCGTAGTCAAAAAAAAATGGAAGCCAAAAACCATTTAACGAAGAAACCTTTTGTAATTGCTTATGATCTGCTCTGACATTTATTCCCAATCAAATATTGATGGCCCATAATCTCGTACAGTCACATTCACAAATTAAAATCAACACAAAAGATTGATGGTCGGTCTTTGGTCTGGGCAAAGGATCTCCATATTTTATTGCCACCCCCTCTGGTCATAAATGAAACTTTAAAATTGCCTAAATCATTCATATTCATCCCTTTTCGGCGTTTTCCTCCCGACAGTCTTTTTTACCAATTCAGTGAAATCCTTGCAGCCGTACCGTACATAAATTGTTCATCTCTCTCATCTCTCTTTCTATCTGTGCAAAGAAGCAAGTAAAGTATCTCCCCAGAGATCCAAATCCAGAACGCTACTCCATCTTCACCAATGGGTTTCAACAATGGAGATCCTTTATCCCAGAGCCAAGGCTACGAGAATAGGTACTCGTATTGTACATGTGTATGGCAGCCACAACGTTCGATGAATATTTAACGAGTAAAAGCAACTCCATCCCTTATTGCCCCATCACCATAACCATTTCCATTCCAAGAAACCCCCCGCTCTCTAACTCATGATTTAAACGAAGGAGAACTAATTTTGGCTTGGCTGAAGTATGTGACGGTAGCAGGAAGCACTCACAAGGGCAAACAAAAATGGCAACCCCCCAAACCCTGGCATAGACGGTTTTGTGCCTGTTTCAAATCAATATCGGCACGAAGTGCTTTTGCTGATTTTATGGGCGTAGGAACAGCACCAACAGTACCAACAGAATAGAATCAACAACATCCCGAAAGTGAATTGCAAATGCGAAAGCATTTAGCTTCCTAACTCTGTGCCGTACGAATACACATAGGAAATACCGAAAGGCTCTCCTCTTAAGCCGAGGACTTCAGTCGAATATACCAGTACTATGACTCCTGAGCCAGCGATTCCATAAAAAATACATCAATTGGGATGCAAAGTGAGGAAATTGAATTCTCATCCTGAAGTGATGTGGTTTCAAGTTGAAGACCTACTACGAGCTATATGGCTAGGGGGTAGCCGGAGCAGCTACCGAGAAGGCTCTTAACAACGAAAGTTATTTTCTAGGGCAATTTTTACTTTCAAAGTGCTGGAACGTGAAAGTGGGAACGCTGAGAATTCTGTTCAAAAAAAAAAAAAAACCGGAAAAACTATGCAAATCCAGTTAACTGAATGCTTCAGGACGTTCTAGTCATGGTTCTAGTACTGCTCCGGCTCTTATGTAAAAGATGTTGGAAGTCGTTATTTGGTGACAATGTGACAAGGACGAAACCATATTTGGCCATTGTGTAATATTCAAAAGAATTGGACTGAAGCGATTTTAAAAGGAAGCCCTTCGGATGTAAGGAAGGCAGAGATAATTTGTTCAACATCCCTGGTTGCAATATTAAATGTTTTCCCTGAATGACGTCAATCTTCAATGCTAAAATGAGAGCGATATGTAACGTCCATGGGAAAGCGCTTTCTTTAACCAAACAAGCCAGATGTTTCCTAGCGGATAGTCTATGTGTTTCAATGGCCAGTCGGTTTTCCTTCACAATATTTTTGACGACAACTGCAGAGTTATATGCCTCACGTAGCATAATTTCCGGGCCAGCTATCCCTCTAGCTATGCAGACAGGAAGGGACAAGGAGTGTTCTTCAACTGTGGATAAAGGGGTCATACAAAAAGTCGACTGCCAAAAGGATTATACGTGTATCTATGTTAAAAAAATCGGTTTCTTCATGCACTACTCGGACACAGTAGTGTTACAAAGACTTTAAATAGGGTTAGTAACCTCTCCTCTCTTATGGCTTATAGTCATAAACAAGTTGTTAGGGGCTAAGGCTTTAAGGTGGTCGCGTACGCGGATAGTGTGTCAATTCTTATGGAAACGGTGCTCGGAGTTGTGACGTCGAGATTAATCCAGGTAAAATTGAAATCCCGATTTTTATCACAAAAACCAAAACACAAGACTTCTCTTTTCCCAAATTGAATGGCCAAGCGTTACCTCTGGGTAAGAGAACCAAACAGCTTGGCATAACCCTGACTCAAAACTATGCTGAGTGTTAAATATCGAACAGCGGCCTATATCCCTCTCTGCCTATAATAAAACCTTCGGTAGCAAATGGTGACTTCAGCCAAGAATGATCCTAGGGATGTATACAGCCGTAATACCTTTGATTCTTACCTACGGCCCAATCTCTTGGTGGCAACTCCTAAAGAAATTGTTTGCATTGAATGGCTTAAAAAAGTCCAAAGGGCAGCGTGTGTGGGCAATATGAGAGCAATGGGGACATGTCCGTCTGATGTCTAAGACTTATGCCTACGTCTGCTGCCTATCGACCTATCTATAAAATATACACCAGCAGTACAACAGTCCGGCTCAAAGAACTCGATCGCTGGATCAGTTGTGCAAGATTTAAGGTAAACGAGCAAAGGAATTGATTACTTCTCCAAGTCTTGAGTTCAAAACGGCACAATAAGTGTTATTTACCTGCCAATTAGTTGGAGTTAATTGCTTACTAGTCAGGTGCTCCTACGACCACTCAGCACCTGCACTTCGATGATGTGCGACAGATATTGCCCAGTCAATTGATATCCACCAAAATTCTCGTAGTGTCTGTTGCCGTACCTAGTTTTTCCCCTATTTCCATCCCGTCCCATCTGGCTTTGAACGCTCATCAGTTACAGTCAAGCCCACTTTCCGGCGTATTCTAAAATATCGTTATTCTCCCCCAAGTTGTACAACTCGCTTATGGAATACCCTGGCGAGCTACTTATTCCCTAGTCATTATAACCTGCATACATTCAAAACCAACGTACGTCGATATCTTTCTTGTTTGCCTCTTTAACTTTTCTTCGTCCCCGCTATGGGCAAACATTTTAGGAACTGACCACCAAATTTAGTCGACGGCAAGCAATAGCCTGTTTAAAATTGTAGATCACAGTCACAGTATTTTTTTAGTGCTCTCTCTGAGTTTTCTGCGCCATCTATTACATTGTCTTACAGCGCGTGTAGTGACTGAGTGTATGTAACAACCGATGGATTGTGCGCTGTGGGTTTGAATTTTGTTGGTGTGCTGGTTCCTATTGTTGTAAGGGCATAACACCTACAACAATTTGATTCGGTAAACCAACTCTGAATTTGTACTTCACATCTGCGCTTAGTATCGTCAGTGTTTGTGTTTACTGTGTTTCTTTGTAATTATGGTTAGGGAATTCAGGGTGGACGTAGCTAATATACACGATCTAAAAAGTAATCACTTTTCTGCATACGTCCACGTCTGTAAGTACCGACCAGCTGTTTTGGCACTTAGTGAGACACAGGTAGATCTCCGCCCACATCTCTCAGATCACTCAGATCTGAAGCTACCTGGCTACGAACTAGTGCCATTATTCTCTTCTCATCGCGGTCTCGCCATTTATGTACGTAGTGATGTAGCTTATCAAATTCCACCACAATGTAGTCCCTGTTCCAACCCGGAATTCAATTTCACGTGGTTAAAATTCCATCTCCGTAAGCAAATTATCCACTACTGCTTTATTTATTTACAGAAGCCCCAAACTGGGCAACATCTCGAAACCGAAAATATTGCCCCACGTTGTGCGTCAAAATGTACGATCAGCGATTCTGACCACTTTGATGTAAAAAAACATGTACTTAATTTTTTTGTAGGAAAATTCACATCAAAAATGAAATGGAATTGGAGGTTGTGGATTCTGTGGGTCTTTGCGGGTGTACTGCTTCTTACTAGAGGACAGATGACGCAGCGACAGGAGACGACGAATGAAAAAAACCAACAACAGAAAAAAAGAGGCTCAAACTGAGCGTTTATTGCTTTTTACACAATTCAATTGGTATAAATTTTAACGAAACAATCATTAAATACAATAAATATGGCGGCTTGATATTCATAGGCGCCAAGTTTAAATATTAACTAAATTTAGTGCAAAGAAGATTATCGGTTTAATTCAAATAATTTGCAATTTACAATTTACAATTCAATAAATATCGTTGTTGTGTGTTGTTGATAAAGTGCTCCAACAATACTACAGAGTGAATGACTCGAATTCCAACTTTTTAAAATGCTATAATTTTTTTATTTTTTGATAAATTTTATTGTGCCAAAGCAAAAAATGTTGGAAAATACATCAATTTTCAAATTGTATCAGAAGTTTTCAATATGTCCATCTTTGGCGCGAATAATGGCCTTGAGACGGCCGAAGAAAGCATCGCACGCTGCACGCAAGTGGCTCTGCGGTATTTTGGCCCATTCCCGGCGAAGTGCTTGTTTGAGGTGGTCCAAACTTTGGTATTTTTTAGTGCCAACCTTCGCCTTCAAAATACCCCAGGCAGAGAAATCCAACGGATTTGCATTCGGAGAATTTGCATCCGGAGAATTTGCAATCCATTGTGTCGAAGAAATGAAGTGTGGAACATTGTTTTTTAACCAATCTTGGTTGACGCGCGCTTTGTGAGACGGTGCCGAGTCTTGTTGAAATGTCCACGGTCTCCGACCGAAATGATTGTTTGCCCAAGGCTTCAATACTGCCTCTAAGACAGTTTCACGGTATACGATCGCATTAAGCCACGGTCCAAAAATACGAGCGGAGAGCGACCATCGGCGGTTATGGCGGCCCAAACCATAACCATCGGCGCTGCCTGCTTTCTGGTGCCCGTTCGAAGGTGTAAATTTTCAAAGAATCTCTCTGGCAAGTAAACCCGGTCATTTTATTTTGTTGACAAATTGCTCGATAACAAATGGCGACTCATCGGAAAAAACCAAATTCGGCAACTCACCACTTTCGTGCAAGCGTAGCAACTCCTTCACTCTTTCGACTCTAAGTTTTTTCTGTTGCGGTGTAAGATCGTGTGTTTTTTGGAACTTCAATGGCTTGAGCCCAAGCTCATTTTTCAGTATGTGTTGCATCCGTTCCAACGATATGTTGAGCTCACGAGCCATTTTTCTTCCACTTCGACGCGGATTTCGCTCAATTCGAGACTTCACTTTCCGAACCACTTCTGCCGATGTTGCTGTTTTTTTATGACCACCTCCATGGCGTTTTGCAACGTTGCCAGTATCACGGTAACGAGCTATGCTTCGAGGCACAAATGATTTACTCACGCTGAGGTGCTAGAGGGCTCTAACGATAGCTACTTCTGCTTTTCCAGTCAAATATAAAGCAGTCACACTATCACGTTTGAATTCCATCGCGGATAAAAATTTTTCAACACAACTGAGACGCAAATCGTTTAAAAGGCTTGTAAATAATAAAATTATCTGTCATGTGTCAAAATTTGAGCTCACTGTCATGAACGGTTTGGAAATTATAGCAGTCTGAAGTTTGTTGCAGTTCGAGTCATTCAGGGTGTATATTTACGAGGGGCGTTCAACACATTCTCGGTATCGTGGTTGTATATATAAATTGACTTATTTATCAAGTAATACTATTATTTTAGTGCATTCATGTAAAATTTCATATAAATGTGATTATTAATTCGCGTTTTATCTCTAGTTAAACAGAATCATAATGGCAACTGAGACGATGATGGTGAAAATTGAGCATCGCGCTGTAATTAAATTTCTCACTAAGCAAGGAAAAAGTCAAAAAACTATTCAGGAAGAGATGGTGGCTGTTTACCAGGGTTCCGCACTTTCATTATCAACTGTGCAAAAGTGGTCAAGTGAGTTCAAGAGAGGCAGAGAGAGCATTGAAGACGACCCCCGCTTCGGCGCCCCGGCTACTGCTTGTACGGGAGAAAGCATCAAAGAAGTCGAAAAACTTGTTCTTGAGGATGCCCGAATAAAGGTGAAAATGATGGCAGAGATCACCAAGCTTTCAATTGGTACCATTCACACCATTCTTCATGACAATCTTAACCTTTCAAAGGTCAGTGCAAGGTGGGTGCCACGAATGTTCACAGCGCCTCAGAAAAAAGTGAGAATCGCATGCTGTAGAGAGCTTTTGGAGATGTGTAGTGAGAACACGGACGGTGTTATGGATCGAATTGTTACTGGGGCCGAAACATGGGTCCACCACTATGACCCTGAAAGCAAACAAGAGTCCATGCAGTGGCATAAAAAAGGAACAGACCCCCCGAAGAAGTTCAAAGTCACTCTGTCTGCCGGGAAGCTCATGGCCACAGTTTTTTGGGACTCAAAGGGAATCTTGCTCATTAAGTACAAAAAAAAAGGTGAAACCATCAACGCCACATCCTACGCTTCCACTTTGCATAATTTGCGGGAGGAAATTAAAAAGAAAAGACGGGGTAAACTCGCAGCGGGTGTGTTGCTTCTTCATGACAACGCTCCTGTTCACACGGCGCGAGTTTCCAAGGCTGCTGCGCGAGATTGTGGTTTCGAAGAAATCCAACACCCACCCTATAGTCCAGACCTTGCTCCTAGTGATTATTTCCTGTTTCCGGATTTGAAAAAATGTCTTCGTGGAAAAAGATTTTCGAATGATGAAGAACTCAAGTCGGTATTTTGCAGAGAAAGAGGAAATTTATTTTTTTGAGGGTTTAAAAAAGCTTATCTCAAGATGTAACAAATGCATTGATGTTAGGGGAGATTATATTGAAAAATAAAGACAATTTAAATTGAATTCGCATTTTCCTTCATATCGATACCGAGAATATATTGAACGCCCCTCGTATATCTTGTGTTTCGGATTCTGTTGTTCAACATCCAACCCATTGCTATGCCACTTTGAGAGTTCAAGGCCTGCTGACTTCAAAATTGACACCACTTTCCTTTGTATCTGACGTAATTCATCGAGATTTTCAGCTCCAGTGAGCATGTCATCGACGTAAAAGTCCGAGCGAATTATTTTGCATCCTAATTTTTTTATTTTTAAATTTATCTGCGCCGAAATTGTTCCATAGGTAACAGTATTCAGCTCGTAGGTTTGTATGGGTGACAGCTCGCTTTCCCTCCATAAAATTTGTTGATACTTACGATGAGATGGATGCATTATAGTAGTATCTGTCTATACATTTTAACTATATCTACAGTCAAGGCGTATCTATGAAAACGAAATCTCAGTAGAATGCGGAACAAATCGTCTTGAATGGTAGGATCTGTCATGAGGATTTCATCAAGGGATATCTGTGATGATGTCCGGCATGATGCATCAAATACTACACTTAGTTTAGTTGAAGTGCTTCTTGGTTTCAGAACTGCCTGATGAGGTAAGTAATAATGAGATTCTTTTAAGCTAGGACTCTCTACCAAAGACTTATGCCCTAGATCCTTATATTCCTGCAGAAATTTAACATATATAGATTTTAGTGAAGGATCTTTGTAAAACCTGCGCTCCAACGACAAAAATCTCCTCAAAGGAAATGTCGTAAGAATTTCCTATGCACCCGGGATTTTACTTAAATGGGAGTTGAACCATTAGTCTGCCACTAGGTAGTTCTTTGATAGTTTTCCGAGAGTGTGTTTCACAATCTGCATGTTCTTTTGCCAACTTTGACTTGCGTGCATCCACTGCTTCCAGCTCCCAAAACTTTTCCACAAATTCATCTCATGGGTCTTCCGATAACTTAGACAGCACATCTGGTGCAGCCGGCTTCTGTATTTCCCAGATACACTCCATCCTAAATGTGTATTTTGCAGCGAGGGAAGTTCCGGTCCGAGCTTAATTTTACCTGCCAGGAGTAGTCCAAAGAAGGTTTCAGCTCCAAGTTCAATATTGTTGGGTAAGTTCCAGTTCTTTACCTTAAGTTCTGAATCAGGTTGATATCCTGTAATGGTTGGTGTAACAAGAATTCCAAAGAAATTTAAAATTATTGAGTCTTGAGCGAATGGTAGTTTGAGTAAGGACCTAAAATTAGCTGCATTCTGTTCCCTTCAACCATTTAGTATACAGAAAAAACAAAAAAAAAATCCTGGTTGAGTTTTTCCCAAGAAATAACCGTTTAATTCATATGGACCGCATCTTTAAAACAAGATACAGTGGGTATCTAGCTGATCTAGGCTTTAAACACATGGGCCTTACGAGGTTAAGATAAAGAAATTGTTGGATAGCCACTAAATCTAACCCAATTTAATAATTTTCTGCTGGCACCTTCTATTTCGTACAAGCCCTCATCTGCATCTTAGGATAGCCATGTCCAGGTCTATAATTTGATTGTGGTGGGTTAAGTTGGTCCTTGCCTCTGTATTTTGAATAAATTTCCACCTTCCAGTTCCGTGTTAAGTTTGAGAATATTTCAAATTACCTTGGACCCGCCAAATAATCAGTTTTGAAGCAGTTGCGATTAAGTTTTCGTCCAGTTTCCAATCAGTTTCCAATCGGTTTCCAAACTGTTTCCAACCAGGTTTGGGGAAATTTCTTGTTTTTTTTTTTTTAGATTTATTACTTTCCTAATTGTTTTCACTGTCAAAATTCGATTTGAAATCATCAAGCGTATCAATCAATACAATGCTCAAATAAAGCAATTGAAGTTCAGAATTTCTTTGTCCATGTCATTGTTGTCCTGACAAGTTGTGAAGCAAAATATGTTTTCAAATGATTTTAAGGAAATTTTCGTATCCCATGGCGATGATGATGCTTTGATTCCCATTCATCATGGTGCCGACAAAGGACCCTCGTGTGACGACAATAATTACTGATTCAGCAAAACAATGTTACAACTTTGTGTGTCCAAAGTTTGGAAACTCTGCTCTCGAGTAAAACCAATGTCCTCGTAAATTTATCACACAACACTTGGGAGAGATTTGGTAACAACAGTATATGCAAGAGAATGGGAAGTGTTCTCAAAAGTGAAACGCTATTATTTATCCATCAATTCCTGTCCAGATGTTGGATATAAGATGTATCCCAAACCCAACTCGGATCCTTACCACTGTAACTGACAAGTGAGCGCCGGACAGAGACAGAGGAATAACATTGCAAATGGAGAACTCGTAACTCGACGAACCAAGGAAATATGAAATTACATAGAAATTAAATTATCAAAGTGTAATCTTGTCATAATCAACCGAACAACTGGAGGATACTCGTACTTCTACACCAGCTTGAATGGCATCCATCTAAGAAGTGTTGCTACAGGTGTTGCATTCTACTAGATGTTTTGCAACACTGAACACTGCTCACTGCTAGATTCCCTATAGTCTAGGACTATGACTATGTCTGCTCGGTACAGTGTTCAGTGTTTCTATTTATTGCAAACTACGAGTTATTAATTATTTAAATCTATGCATGTACTGCTATCTGATACTTGTGCCTGGTTCTAGAACTGAAACTGCCACTGACACTACAAAGATACACAAACACTCAGACTTTACGCAGCAGCAGGTGTTAAAATCTCAACATCTCGCCCCGGGGACAGGTGTGAGCATTAGCACAAGTATTTTATGGAAATAAGATGCGGGAACACTCGCTCCATGAGCCTTTTTAGAACAAAGTCCCTAGTCTACCTAGGACATATGAATACCGGTACACCCCATTCATCTAGAAGACTTACCTTGATTTCATTTCTCCCAGGGTTTTAGGGGTGTTGATGCGATTTTCTGTCACTAGAAAATTTTATTGATTGCGTTCCTGCTCCCGGGGGTTGTGTGCTGATAAATACTAAGAGCTTCACATGAAAGGCACTCGACAAATTGCTTGCATTCGCAAGAAAATCTCCTTAGGGTAGTAGTTGGTGACGGATGTGGGTGGCATTATACTGAAGGTTGCTCTGGAATCCTACGATTCCAAAAAAAAAAAAAAGGTGTAAAAAGTACGGTTTCTCAGCAAGAGAAATTCTGATTACGGAATTCTGGAACGGAAAAGATGGGAAATTGCCATTGACGGTATCCCGATTTGTGAACTAATATGAGGGACTTGAAAGGACGAAGAACTAATGAATTCAGAAAAGTCCTCTTAAAGGTGATTTTTTTACTTTGAATTTGCATTTATTATGCGACCTGCTGTGGGCACCAGCTTTTGCAGTAACCCCCCTTTGATACCACCCTGGCATATTTGAAGGTGATTCCGAATTTTGAAAATACTGTGATTGTGGATAGGTGTGTGCCATTGCGATAGGCACTGATCGGTGTCAACCATGATTACACGCTGATTTGACTTCCTCGTGGTAACCGCTGGGTACTGGACTCATCCAACCGGATGCGACTTGCCAAACTTATAAACGCGAGTTTTGAGCAAGAGAAAATAAAAACATCATAATTTACTGTCAGAAATGACTGAACGTCAGAATGAAGTTGTCCGATGGATGAATTCAACAGTCAGTATGTCAGATATACCATATTATGCGGGATACTTAATGTATTTGGAGCTGAGCTATGTACGGGTTTTCAGGACTAGTCAAGGTGCTAAAATTGAGTTGATAGTGGCTGATCCCTAAATGGCTCAACGTCAGCTCACATCCCTCCGAATTGAGTTACTGAATCCGGAATATCCGGTCCATATCGCAAACGATGTCATAAAAGGGCCTGGCTCTCCAGGTTATGGGTTGTTCGTGGGATTAACTACCCGGTCATGTAAAAAGTTCACAGTTGTGAAGCAATCAAAGCCTCGTATATGGACGGATCTATTGTTGACGACCCTGCCCAACGGCGTTCGAATCTACGCATTGAATGTTCGAACAAGTCCTAAAGCAGATATTACCGCCGCTCAGCAAGTGCAGTGGGATGGGCCGGGCAAAATAAGGACGACAAACTGTATACTAATACAATTGCTACAGATAAAACAAGCAGTGTATATTTGGGTGCGGATTTGTTGTAAGTTATATAGACTTAGACAAGAAATCTAACGTTTCTACGAGCTTCTCGACGAAATTTACGAGCAATATCCGAAGTATGACTTGAATATCATTTTTGTGATGTGAAAATATGAGGGAAAATAGTCGGGAGGAATAGCCTGCACGACACCACGTTTGGAAATGGACTAAGGCTAATTGACTTTTTTAAGGAACGGAACATCACAATAGCTTGTACACGGTTTTTCCACTTTAATATCTACAAAGGCACATGGCGATAATCAAACCCTCGACCAAATTAATCATATTGCGATCGACGCAAGACACCTCTCCTGTATGATAGATATCCGAACTTTCCGAGGGGAACATAGGTTCGGACTGTCACCCCACAAGAACGAAGAAATTTTGTGAAGAGATTTAACGATGAACGGCAGTAATCGCAGCAAACTAGAGTCTGTGCTGATCGCGTATCAACTGCTGACAAGCATTGGCATCGATGCCAAGCAGCCGTCAGGAATACCGCAACTGTTGTGCTGGGTTTCTCCCGATCACCTCCACGAATCCCATGGATTGATGAAGAATGCAGACAGGCACACGTAAAGAAACAACTCGCCTATAAAGCGTCACTGCATAGAAAGACGAAAGCGACCCAAGAGCTCTACAAACATAAGAAGCAAGCGATGGAGGAACTAAAGAGATGCTTCTTAAGGAGCAATTTTCAAAAGTGTTACCAACAAATTATTTTTTCGGTCCTACCAAGCCGACAGAGGAAAACCGAAAAAAGTTTAAACGAGCCAGAAATGACTGCAACGTCTTTCTTAAGCGTGTGAAATTCCAATACGACCAAAAACTGAGGCAAAAAATACTGCAATGTCCCAAAGGCAGTAACAATTGTTGGTCTTTCGTCAAAAACATTAGAAATTCTGCCTCAACCTCCATCCCAACGCCCATTTACAATGACATTCCAGCTGTCAGCTCTTTAGACTCTAGGCCAATCTGCTTGCTGCACACTTTGCAACTAGCTCAACACTCCCAGATTGTGCTTTGTTCCCGCCTACACTTGAGTTCGTCGAATCTACAACATGACGAATCCACTTTCGCACTCGTGTAGTAGCAAGAGTACTTAAAGATCTCAACATTCATAAATCCGCTGGTCCAGATGGTATATCTCCCCTCCTTCTGAAGAGGTGTTCTTCCTCGCTGGCAAAACCACTGCGTTAGCTTTTTCATCAATCCTACTTTCCGACTTTTTTCGAGAAGATGGAAAACAGCATTTGCCCAGCCCGTCCCTAAAAAAGGCGAATCTTCATCTCTCTCCTACTACAGACCCGTTGCATTACGCCCCTTCTCTCCAAGATCATGGAAACGCTGATAAACCATCAGCTAATCGAAACATGAAAACGTCTTAATGACCGGCAGCACGGTTTTCGTAGCAACAGGTCTACTGGTGATCTGATGGCATGTCTCACGGAAAAGTGGAACCAAAGCGTACATCAATCTGGCGAAAGCAAGATAGTTGCACTTGATATTTCTAAGGCATTTGACAGAGTTTGGCATCAGGCTCTTTTGTCGAAAATGCGTGCTCTTGGGATCGATGACTCTCTTCTTCAATGGATTAGAAATTACCTTTCGGAACGTTCAATTCAAGTTGTCTTGGACGGTTTCAAGTCTGATATTCACAAAATAAATGCTGGTGTGCCCCAGGGCTCCGTTCTGTCTCCGACACTCTTTTTAATTTTCATCAACTATCTTTTGCCTGCTATTTCTAATCCAATATATTTCTTTGCTGACAACAGTACTCTCTGCTTTTCATATTCGTTCCCGGACTCACGCCCCTGCTCTTCGGCAGTTGAACGGGAACGCGTATATTAAGCTCTTTAAATTCCGATATTAACAGCATAACCAATTGGGGAACTATCAACCGAGTGGAATTTAATGCTTCCAAAACTCAATGCTGTCTGCTGTCATTAAAGCGAAATTCAAATACCCAGCCATTATCCATGAATGGCACTTGCATCGTCGAAACCGATAAACTTTCCATTCTCGATATGTGTGTCAGTGACAACTTACGTTGGAATGACCACATATTCGACGTCAAAAATGCTGCGAAATGTCTACGTTTCCTCAAGCGATGTAAGAAATATTTTACCCCCTCTGATCTGGCCACAATATATAAGGCATTCATCCGCCCAAAATTGGAGTACAATGTCCACATCTGGTCAGGTGCTCCTAAAACATCTCTGCACCTGCTAGATAGGATACAAAACCGTGCGATAAAACTCATTGGTGATACTAATATCAGTCAACCAATGGACACCTTCGAACACCTCCTGTCTCACTTTGTTTTATCGCCATTTCCACCAACAGCGCCCCATTGAAATCGCCGGTAGCATCCCGCCCATTCAAACTTTCAAACGTAACACCCGTCTCGCTATGAATGCTCATCGGTATACCCTCAAGCCCATTTTCGGACGTACTCTAAAATATCGTGATTCTTTCCTAAGCCGTACAACTCGCTTATGGAATGCCTTGCCGACCTCTGTGTTTCCTGGTCGTTATAACTTACAAACATTTAAAAACAATGTACATCGGTACCTGTCTTTTCTTCCTCCCTAAATTTTCTTTGCCCGCGCTGTGTACGAACATTTTAAGGGCACAAAAACCCCTTGAGCGCGCGCTGATTATAAAAAAAAAAAAAAAAACGAGTAAAAAGGACATGTCAGAGTAACAAGGTCCGAACAGAGACCTGTAGAGATGAACAAAGACACTTAGTAGTAGAATCATAATCGGCACTGAGGATATGGAAAAACCATTCTGCAGACTGTTAAAACGCGAGAACAATCAAATTCCGCTTTCAGACAGAGTGAACCATTCGACCCAGACGGAGAGGGTCAAGGGATCCATCCACCCAACTAAAGTGAAGTGAGGATAGCAATACCATATCCGAGCTTAAGTATAAAAAGGCTGCTGGACAGGACGGCGTACCTGCGGAACTATTTAAGGCAGCGGGAGATAACTTGGTAAAGAGTATGCACCAAGTCATTTCCAAGATTTTCTGCAGAAAACATGACTTGAACGCCTGAAACCGTTTATCAACGATTTGTTTGGCCCATTTTAGTGTTGTATTAGGCCTGCTAAGTCGACCGAAAATTCACACAAAATTCAATCCAAATCCTGGGAAAACTCCAAGAAGTCAAAATCAATATGCACCACCTCTTTATCGATTTTAAGGTTACAAAAGCCAGTATCTAACATACTGGCCATTATATTTCCTCTATAAAGACGTTGATGCCGCTGCTGATATAATCACAGGCACTATTCTCTAGACTAGAGCTGTAAAGAGGCCGTCAGGGGTCGGTCCTCCAAGACCAACCCGACAGAGGAAAACCGAAAAAGTTAAAACGAACCAGAGCGATTACAACGTCTCTGTTAAGCGTGCCAAAAAATACTACAATGTCCCAAAGGTAGTACAAGTTATTGGTCGTTCGCCAAAAACATTAGAAATTCTGCATCTTCCTCTATCCGGACGCTTATTTAACGGGTGATCAGATAGCAATGAAAGTTTTTCCAATTGTTATGGTTCAGTAGCTGTGAAAGTTGCCAATGATATCCAGCCGTCAAAATATTTAGTATGATAGGCCATTTCATCATGCATCGTTTTACACTTACGGAACGTGTGGAAATTATTCAAAAATATTATCGAAATTCCGGCTCAGTTGTAAATACACAACGTGACGCCATCATGGCTGCAATATGCAGGCATTTCGTAGCACCGTGGAAAAGTTTGACCGTGAGTACACTCTTTTGGATCTTAAACCACCAACCAGACAAAGATTGGTGCGAAATGAAGAAAACATAGCCGCCGTAACGGTCAGTATCGAAGAAGACCCAGAAATGTCGATTCGGTGCCGATCAGCTGAATTGGGCATAGCCAGAGAGTCAACTCGGCTGTTTTTACGGTTGGATTCGGGCCTACATCCATATAAGACTGTGCTGACGCAAGAATTGAAGCCGGACGACTATAGACAACGCCGTGAGTTCGCTAATTGGGTGCTGGAAATGTTGGCCCAAGATCCGGATTTTGGCCAAAAAATCTTCTTCTCGGACGGGTCAGCGGCTATGTCAACAAGCAAAATTGACGCTATATCGGAGCGAATATAATCCACAAAGATTGACTGCTTGGGGTGGTTTATGTCATGGCGACATCATGGGACCTTATTTCTTTGGAAATGAGGAAGAAGACATCGTTACCGTTAATGGTCTCAAGTATAGAGCGATGTTAACCGACAGTGGTTCGTGGTCTATGGTCAGAGCTCGACAACATCGATATATCCGAGCTGCGGTTCCAACAAATATGTAGCGCGTCTCTATAAATTCTGTCATAGTCGGCCTTGAAATCGATGAAACGATGGTATGCGTGGATTCGGGCTTCTTGAGTTTTTCGCAGAATCGGAACTTTCCTGGTCTGTATCTCGATGTCTCGTATGCGATGTTGAGGAGACTTACACGAGATTCCATTCATCAGACATACACTCTTCGGACCAGATCTGAGAAATGAGTTTCATGCCATACAAGCATCGCAACGCTCTAAGTTGTGAAGGAGAAATATGGCGACTGAGTCATCTAACGGTAAGCGTTCATGAATTGGCCGTCACGATCATACGATTTAACACCATTCGATTATTTTCTCTGGGGATACGTCAAGTTAGTCTACGCTAACAAGCCAACCATATTGGACCGAGCTATCAAAAATTGGACCGACCCCACGAAGCACTGCCGGCGAAACCGAGGCGGCCATTTGATTGATGTGATATCCCACACATAATGGCATGAACGCATATAGTCCTGATCTGGTCACCCCTATAATGACATTCCAGGTGTCAGCGCTTTGGACAAAGCAAATCTGCTTGCTGCACACTTTGCGGCCAGCTCAATACTTCCAGATTGTGCTTCGTCCCCGCCTACTATACACTTGATTGCGTCGAAGCTTTCACACTCGTATAGTAGCAAGAGTACTCAAAGATCTTAACATCCACAAGCCCGCAGGTCGAAATGGCATATCTCCATTCTATCTACAGACCTGCTATACGGTTTTCGTAGCAATAGGTCCACTGGTGATTTGATGGCATGTCTCACCGAAAAGTGGAACTAAATCGTACATCAATCTGGCGAAAGCAAGATAGTTGCACTTAATATTTCTAAGGCATTTGACAGAGCTTGGCATCAGGCTCTGTTGTCGAAAATGCTTGCATCCGAAATCGACGACTCTCCTCTTCAATGGATTAGAAATAACGTTTCAAGTTGTCTTGGATGGTTTCAAGTCTGATATTCACAAAATAAATGCTGGTGTGCCGCAGGGCATCATTCTGTCTTCTATACTCCTTTCAATTCTCATCAGCGATCTCTTGTCTGCTACTTCTTATCGAATATATTCGTTTGCTGACGACAGTACTCTTTGCTTTTTATTTTCGTTTCTGAATTCACGTCCCTGCTACTCGGCTGTAGAACGGGAACGGCAGCGTAGGTTAGGCTCATTAAATCCCGATTTTAACAGCATAACCAATTGATAGTTCATGAACAGAGTTGAATTGAATGCTTCCAAAACACAATCCCGTCTGCTGTCGTCAAAGCGAAATTTAAACACCCAGCCATTATCCATGAATGGCACTTGCATCGTTGAAACCGAGAAACTTTCCATTCTCGGGATGTGTGTCAATGAAAACTTACCTTGGAATGACCATATATTCGATGTCAACAAAAAATGCAGCGAAATGTCTAAGTGTCCTCAAGCGAAGTAAGATATATTTCATATTTCACACCCTCTGGTCAGGTGTTCGTAAAACCTCTTTGCACTTGCTAGATAGGATACAAAACCGTGAAATAAAACTCATAGGTGATGATAATATCACAAAGTTATTCAACACCCTCGAACACAGACGTAATGTCTCCTATCTCACCTTGTTGTTTCGCTATTTTCACCAACAGTGCTCCACTGAAATTGCTAGTAGCATTTCACCCCTTCTAACCTTTAACCGTAACACTCGCCTCACTATGAATGCTCATCAGTATACCCTCAACTACACTTTCGGACGTACTTTCAAATATCGTGATTCGTTCTTAAGCCGTACAACTCGCTTATGGAATGCCCTGCCCACCTCTTTATTTCCTAGTCATTATAACCTTCAAACATTTAAAACCAACGCACATCGGTATCTCTCTATTTTCCCTCCCTAACTTCCCCTCGCCCACGCTATGTGCAAACATCATTGGTACACAAAATGCCTGTGAGCGCGACAATTATAAATAAACGTAACTATTTGATTTTCGGGAAGAGTGCCAGGTATCTAGGTCTCATTTCAACAAAATGGGATCTCTTCTAGGGCAACAAGGATGCAGGTTCAAGTGATGCACCGGCCTTACTAACCGCATTGAAGCCTGGTGGCCTCAACTGAAAAATGGGACAAGTATCAACTTAGTGGTCAAAATGAGGACTTCTACGTACACCAATCCCTCAATCCACCTTCACACAGTAGCACCTTCAAATCGAATTCTCGCTATCCATAAGGTTCTTCTTGGTTCCAACTTGCAAAATTGCAATCTTTTAGATGTTGGGGTACTTGGACGTCACGGGGAACTGCACCACCGATCAATTGACCCAACTTGGATCTCTAGATACTAAATGCACTAAGGTCTACGTCAATTAGATGGCAGTGCTCTCTAAACCTAGGGTAGTCCACATTTCGTAGGTCTAAATGACCTCAGTTCTGTAAATTTCATCGAAACATTGACAAACCTGTCAAGAATTCTCCAACAAGAAGCCAGTGTATCGCACTCCCACACTATCGTTGTGATAAATTTAGTTCTTAGCTCTTCAAAGTGCTGTTTATACCTGCGTCACGCTTCAGAAAGAAGAAAAAGGACTCTAATTTACTCCAATTTACATAAACCATTTGATGCTTCCAGTTATTTGGGTATTCTACACACATTATCAGAATAGTTTAAGTATCAGTCTTACATAAAACACTTAAAACTAGTTTCAGTCCTGCATAACCACATCTCAGTGTAGCATCGTTCCTAGAAACCAACTTTGCGTGCCGCTTCAGTTGCTAGGCTCAATACGTAATCACCAACAAAAACCTCATATCGAAAAGTTGAAACGCTTCACCAACTATTCAGCCCTTCAATTTCGTATTTTTGTCAAATTAATCACGTACTCGGAACAACATTAACAATCCGACACTTTACGAAGTTGCCAACAAATGCGAGAGTACCCAATGTAACCATTGGATAACACTGCCTCAGATACGAGCTGAAGAGTATGAGGACATCAATTTCTGTGCCAAAATCCATCAGCACTGCTCTGTGAAAGTGTAAGTGCCATCGTTTGCTGAATAATATAAATCACTTCGCAAACTATTTTCGTCACTTTTGCTAACGTGACACGGAGATGGAGTAGGGCTTCACACTCACCTCCATGCGAGCGTAGTTAGGTCACACAAATCTTTCGCTAAACCGGTATACACGAGTACGAGTATCTCATGTATCTAGATATGTGTAGATACATGTCATGACAATAGATGGTATTCCCACTGACAACTGTCAGAGTAACTTTGAGCCCTAATGTTCGTACGCTCGTGTACTCGTGTATCCTTGCCATTGATTCCCATTTTGTTTTTTGCTCATCGTAATAAACATCATTACTTTGCCATATCCGCTATCCGTTGTGCAAAAACGTTAAACCTGACAACTCAGTGTTCGCCGATCGAATGAGAAACACCCCCTCATGAGTGCGTCTCACATGAGAAAAACCGAACATCCGAACATCTACACACGTAGTGTGCGTGCTCTGTGCATTTATTCTCATTCAGCTCACACGTCAACATCCCCACAATTTAACCCCTGAGCCTTGAGCCCACTGAGGAGTTATATACCAATAGTGTGCGCCAGCAATTCACCGTCAATCATTCTGTCATTTGCTGAATGTTCAAAAAGTAAAAAGAAAAAAAAAAAAAAATGAATTTTCCTCTTTTTATCCTTATCCACACCACCCCACAGCTACGCCACACACACTCCCACCCAACCACACGTCACACGATTTTATTCTGCGGAAACTTTCTCAGATCTCAGCCTCTGGAATTGATCAATAGATGCGAGACCTCCTGTCAAGAGGATACAACGAGCAACGCACACCTTGTGCTCGTATTAGGCTAACAGACAAAGGCAAAGGCAAAGGCAAAGGCGCAAAGGCAAACCGGTGAAGCTATTAAAGCCTCCGGCTGCCAATTAAGTGTATGTATGCCTTCAAGGCTCCCGTAAACGCTGTAAACGTTGTAAAAACTGTAAACGACTCCTGTGTGTAGCTCTTTTAATTTCATCATTTGAAGTTAGTAAAACCGTTTAAAATGGAGTGAAGCAGATATTAACTTTAATGCTGACAGGGGGGTAGGACACAGAGGGTAGATAGATGCACGGTGGTATACTCTCAAAGTCCTTGTGTCGTTTACCCCTTTTTTTTTTTTTTTTTTTTTTTTTTCGCCGTTCTTGTCGTCGAGAGTGAGTGGCAGTGTTGATGGCGTTGATATTGAGCTTTTTATGCTCGTTTACACTCTAATGGCATTAAATTCGTTACACACTCCATATACAAATTACGACGAAGGATATAAAATAAAACATTGAAACTGGCAGCTGTCGCTGCCATTTATAGAAGGGTGAGGCGTGTGGGAGAAGTGTAGATACAGTGCACGTTGAAAGTTAAGCGCCTTACCGAACGAATGTCGACCATTTCCAATGACAGCCAGGCTGTTGCTGTGTCGCGAGTTCTTTTGCAAATTAAACTGATATTGTAACTGAGACGGAAAGAGGAAAGATGGAGATTTTCGTCGCAAATGGGAGTTTTATTGGCTCCAAGGAATGGCAGTTTCATGTTCTAAACGAAATAAAATTCAGAGATTAAGCCGGTTGATTGACAGAATTGAATGTAAAGCTGCGACGCTTGCTGCGGATGTTGGCCACTGAAAAAAAGGGGTATTTTGGCCAAATGTTAACCAGCTTGCGACAAAGTTGCTTCAAGAAAATTTACATAAATGCTTCAACAGATTTGGTGAAGGTCCCATACAATTCCATCATATTCCCATCGGTATTTCATTGATTTCGTCACGAATATTCTGTTTAAGTTGTTCAAGTATGTAGGTGAGAGGCATTCCTATAGCCTGGATTAAGCCAGCAGTGCAACACTCAAGTTGGTAGCGTAGTCCATGCCCTACCATACAGTGGTGATCCCAGGTAACAGCATGAGTAAATCCTTATTAAGCCTGCATGCTCGACAAATAGCTTAAAACTGGCCTAAGCCGGACATAGAGCTCTCACTTCCCCATACGGAAGTGATATGCATGTGGAACGCTCTGACCCATAATAGACTGCGTGTACCCGAACAACTGGAGGAGATTCACGTCTGCTACAAAGCAGGCATAACGGCCAAGGAAGAAGTGCGTTGGGATGGACCGGACAATGCGATGAGGAAAAACTGTGATTACTACTATTGAGAGGGTTACAGACAACCGGTTTGTCGAGCCGGACAACATTGCGATTATATCCGGATATGGATTCGCTGTAAGAGAAGGACTTAGAGAACAGGTCTTGAGCATCAGACATGTAAGCGACGATTTGCATAAAGGATTAATTCAGCACCATACGCCTCATGAACGCCCACGCAAAAATAGAGGAGAAGGAGGACTTTGCCTAAGACTGTTTCTACGAGCTCATCGGCAAAACCTATGAGCAATGTCCTAAATATGACGTGCTAATCGTCCTTAAATGCAAGCTAGGCATCTTTGGTAATACGGTCGGAAAGAACAACTTCCACGGCAGCACCTCCAACAACGGGGATAGGATTATTGATTTTGCGGCGGAATGTTATTTAACCAAAGCCAGCACATGGTTTCCACATCTTGATATCAGGCTGACTCCTGACCAACAAACCATCAAGCAGATTGATCACATTGCGGTCGATGCAAGGCATCCCTTCAGTGTTTTGTAACCAATGTACGGATGCGGATATCCGTAATAGACAAAACCACCGATCCATTGTGAGGATGTTCAATGTCGAAGGGCTATAATTGCAAGAGACTGCCAGGGTGTTTTCCGATCCTTAACTTCTCGAGAAATCCGATGCCGTCAGCATCGAACATGGCAGACCAGTGGCATCACTGCCAAAGTGCAATCAGAGACGCTGCCTCTGATGTAGGGTTTCAACAACGAAAAAACACGCCTGGTTCGATTGCGAATACAGACTGTTCAACCTGGAAAAACAACGGATGTACAGAGCAGCTCTGCGGAAAAGAGCGTAAGGTGCTCGCGAGCTCCGTGAACAGAAAGCTTCCTTTCTGTACATAGGCTCACCAGAAGTAAAAAGGAAGAGCATGAGAAGCGCTCGCCTAAAAGAGATGCAAGTATTGGGTCTACAAGTAAGTTTCCAGCGTTTTTTTCCAAAATTTTAAGTTTTATTATGAAAACATAGTTACAATGCTTTATTCAAAGTATCGCCCATCGGAAGCTACAACTTTCCCCCATCTTTCTGGCAATTTATGAATTCCGGACTAAAAAAGTTTCTCGTTTTTCGAGCCCAAGAACGTATCGAGCCAATTTTTGATTTCCTCTACTGAGCTGAAGCATATCCCCGTAAGAGCGTTCTGCATCGAACGAAACAAGTGGGAGTCAGATGGTGCCAAGTCTAGACTGTAAGGTGGGTGAGGCAGAATTTCCCATCCACTATTTTCCAAATAGTTGTTCACCGAAACCGCAACATGTGGCCGAGCGTTGTCGTGATGAAAAATGAAGGACTCATGCCTGGTCTCATATTCTGGCCGTTTTTTTTTAATGCCCGCTTCAAACGAATTAGTTGGGTTCGATATAATGGTCCTTTGATGGTTTCACCACTCGGAAGCAGTTCGTAGTATACGACACCCTTTTGATCCCACCATATGCAGAGCATGACCTTATTCACGTGAATATTTCGTTTCGGCGTCGATTGGGCGGGCTCGCCGGGCTTTGTATACGATTTTCTGCGTTTAGGATTATCATAATAAATCCATTTCTCATCACCAGTGACAATACGATGCAAAAATGATTTATTTTTATACCGCTGCAGTAACATTTCCGACATGCAAAATCGCCGTTCGACGTCTCTTGGCTTCAATTCGTACGGCACCCAGTTTCCAAACTTTTGAATGAATCCCAGTGCTTTTAGGCACAGGGAAACGGCTTGTTGAGTGACGCCCAATGATGCAGCAAGTTCTTCTTGAATCTGACACGGATCCTCATCCAGTAAAGCGTCCAATTCCTCGTCTTCAAAACTTTTCGGCTTTCCGGGGCGATCTTTGTCTTCAACTCCAAAATCACCACTTTTGAACCGTTTGAACCACTCCCGGCACGTCGATTCACCAATACATTCCGCCCCATAAGTTTCCGAAAGCAAACGATAGGCCTCAGTCGCACTTTTCTTCATATTAAAGAATAAAAGCAGCGCTTCCCGCAAATGACGTTTATTTGGCTGGAAACTTGCCATGTTTTTGCTCGATGAAATGTACGACACCGATAGAACTGCTCAAATATAACGCTGCAAAGTTGTTGACAAATACAAAACCTACAAATAAAACACATGGGGTCTGACATTTCTGCCCGGGATCCACTGGTGGCGCCATCTCTGACAAACGCTGGAAACTTACTTGTAGACCCAATATAAGAATGAAGCTGTAAGGAAAGAACCACAGCCAGTGTTGAGGACCTGGAAAGTAAAACGGTGATGACGAACAACCATCAGTTAGAGCGAACCATTCAAACTGAACGAAGACAGACGAAATTTCTGTCCAAATGAAAACATGTATAGGACGGCAATTTTCAAGCTTAAGTCTAACTGCCGAGCTATTTAAAACAGCAAGTGATGATTAGATAGGGAGCATACATCAACTCATCTCTAAAATCTGGTTCTATGAAAGTATGCCTGATGAATGGAACCTCAGCACTGATTGTCAGATGCTAAGGAAGAGATATCCCCTCTACGGCGCCAATTACTTACTAACTAGCCTAAGGCGGTGCTGCACTCTGGGGTGGACCTTGGCCTCAAATAACAAGCCTCTCCAGCAAACTCGGAGGTAGCTAGACCTCAAGTTCCGCACGCTAAGTTGGCTGAGGTCCTTTTCTGCATGTGTGCGCCACCTGAGTCGCGGTCTTCCTCTACTGCGCTGTCCCTTGGGGGCAAATTCGAATATCATTGGTGTTTATTCGCTCTACATGCCCCAGCCATCTCAGTTATTGCACCATCACTCGAGGTCGCTGTACAGCCCGTAGAGTTCGTCGTTGTAACTCCTCCTCCACTCACCGTCTATGCTGACGGCACCGAAAATCACCTGAAGAATTTTCCTCTCAAAGGAACCAAGAGCACCCTCTTACATTTTTGACAAAGTCCATACCTCTACGCCATTGGAATTATTAAGGTCCAATGTAGGGTCACTTTTGTTGCTCGAGAGAGGGCTTCGATAGCCAATTGTCTTCTTAGCCCAAAGAAGCTTGGGATAGTTTGATTTCCGTGCTGGTGTCATTGTCTGTCTTAGCAGACAAATCCCTTAAATGTGTTTTCTTGTTGATAGCATATACTTGGTTTTGCCCTTATTGACAGTTAAACCCATCTTTGCCGCTTCCGTCTCAATACTCGCGACAGCGAGGCATCACGTTGCTTTCTTCCGGTTATGTCAATATCATCGGCGTATGCGAGCAATTGGACGGACTTTTGGAAGATTGTACCGGATGACAGCGTATGGCCTTGTCTAAATCTTTTATTGGCAGCAAAGGTCGGTGAGTTCTTTACCTTAATGGAGCAGCGTGAATTCCTCTTCGTCGTCCTGCACAAGCGGACGAATTTGGCAGTTATGCCAAAACTCGACATTTTTCTGTACAGCTGCTCTAATAAGTCTCTATAGATGCTGTTATACGCGGCCTTAGAATCGATGAATAGCTTGTGGTGTATGTTTTCAAGATGTGCGTAATATGAATATTAGGTCGGTGGTGGATTTTTCTGGCTTAAAACCACACTGATATGGACTAAGCAGGTTGTTGAATAATGCCTCTGTAGTTGGCGCAGTTCAGAGGGTGTCCTTCCTTGAGGATCGGACAAACAATGCTGAGGTTCCATTCATTGCGCATACCATATTTTCGTCCAAACATATTTTACAGATGAGTTGGTGTTCGCTTCTTAACTGATATTTTGAAGAGCTCGGCAGTCAGGCCGACCGTGCCAGCAGGTTTGTTGGACTCAAGCTTAAATATGGCTATCTATCCATTGGTCCACATCCTCCAGGTTGAAAATATAATTCCGCCTAATAGCGGTATTTGGTTCGTCATCGACGTTATACAGTCTACAGAAATGCCAAATCCTCAGCATCGACTGCAACATCGACTGCAACTGTTCCCTTGTTCGCCTCTACAGACTTCGGTTTGGCGTTTGTATCCGTGGCAAGTTTTTACCTTATGGTAAAACTTCCGAATCTCATTCCGGGAGTAGCATCTCTCAATTTCCTCGACCGCGCGCTTCTCATGATTCTTCTATTTCTTCTCTCCCCTTCTGCTCGTGGACCTCGTAAGGAGCTCTATTCTGTCAGCACAGCTCAGCTTTGTATGCCGCCTGCTTAGCTCCATGTGTTTGCCGGCACTTGTCGTCAAACCAGGGGTTTCGTTGTAGTACTAAGTGAAACCCATCATAACAGAGGCGGCATCTCTGATGGTTATTTTCAGCAATGTTGGTACTGGTCTTCGATACTTGATGCTGGCGGCAGAGGACACCATAAGAGATTAAAGGAGACTCGATCGGAAAAGGATTTGGCAATCTCTGGCGATTGTAGCCGTCCGACGTCGAACTTCCTCACAATACATATTAGCTTGGCTTTTGCAATTTTCGGGATATCCGCAACCGTACCTTTGCTAATGTAAGGTAATAGTACGAGTCGATGTTGGCCCCTCGGAAGGTTCGGACATCCATAATACTGGAGGAGTGCCTTGCGTCGATCGCAATGTGGGCAATCTGGTTGACAGTTGATTCACGAGGATTTCTCTAAGTCCCCTTGTGAATATCGAGATGTGGGAACCGCGTGCTAGCTACGAGAATGTTTTGCCCGCGGCAAAGTCGATTAACCTGAATCCGTTATCGGAGGTGGTGTCGTACCTTCCAACAGCACCACCAAAGATGCCCTCTCTTTAGAGTTTCGCATGAAAGTCGCCCAAGACAATCTTAATGTCATAGCGTGCGCGCATACAAGACTAATGTTAGCAAATGTGGCCTTAATACGGATTGTTACGAAGCGCTCGTTAACATACCACAAACTCAAAACTTCTTGCCTAAGTCTGCCTCTAACAACAAATCCGCATCCAAACAGGCGTTGCTTTTGCCGTCCATAACAATCGCCGTAGTAGATGACGCAGTTTTTCATCCTCTTTTTGTCCGTCCCATTCCATCGCATTTCTTGGATGACGATAATATCTGTTTGGCAGCAATCCAGGGCCCCCGCTAGTTGTTCGGCTGCACTTGGCCTAACATTGCAGTTCGTTGTCCTTGTTTCATTTGCAGGGGTTTTCAAGAGTAGATCCGTCCATATCCGAGGCTTGTTGTGGCTTCGTAATTTGTTTTTTCTCCATGGCCGGCAGTTACCCCGGTGGCATAACCCCCAAACTGGAGGGCCAGTTTCATTGTAGATACCCCTAGGACGAGAAGTCTTTTAGACCGAAGCCAGTAACCCGAAGAGCTCATCCGTCACCATCTCTTTTCCAAGATCCTGACTTAGTCTCGGAAATCCTTACCGGTCTGACCTCCACATATGTCGCAGTAGGCCGGACAAGCTCATGTTTGCTTTGTTCCAAAATTTTATTTTTCATAGACTCTATCATTTATAGTGCTGCTACTTTGGTCTGCTGGTCAGCACTCGCACTTATAAGTTTGGCAAGTCGAGTCCGGATGAAGCAAGGCACAGGCTTCTTGGAAAGAAAAATAAAGAGCACGAGAAGCACGCAGGAATGACGTTCGAAAGTTTTGTCGGAGAATAAAATGAACATACCAGGGCTACAAACCCCGAATGGGTGCCTGCGAGGCTGAGTATCATTCGGTGTAGAGATATATAACGGCGGTGAATGAACCATTTACCTAGGACAAAGACGACAGAGAATTCCCTCCCTCTGACGTACACGAAGTTAAGGTAGCAATATTGAAGCTTAAGTCTAATAAAGATGATGATGCAGACGACGAAAACAGCTGATCTGAAAGATATGGTCAGGGGAAGTATGACCAATCATGGAATCTTAGCATTATTTGTCCAATCCACTAGAAGGGAGACCTTTTGACTACGTGAACTACAGAGGAATAAGTCTCCAAAACATCGCCTGTAAGACCTTTTCCCTTTTGTTATGTGGGCACCTGAAACCACTCATGAACAATCTGGTTGGTCCATACCTTTCAGGCCAGGAAAGTGCACCATCGATTAATTATTCACACAATGGCAGAGGTCGGGAATCTCACTTAAGGACTTCATCTACCGTGCCTCCCCAGTTACAAGCAGCAACAACATCAGCGTACGAATCAGGCGGAGAATTACTCTTGTCAATCACTGTTTCTGTGAGCTCAGGTGGGGATTGCGTAACAGAGCCCTTTCTGTAAAGACCAAGATGGCTTTACTGAATTTATGCAAGACGCTAATCATCCCAGTCCTGCCCTATGCCGCAGAGGCTTGGAGCTTGACGAAATCGGATGAACAAGCAGATGGCCGTTTCGAGAGAAAGATACTGCGCGTGATTTTCGGCCCCCATTTCTATTAATAGGGAACGGAGAAGGAGGTTCAACCATGAATTTTACGGGCTGTACAGCAACATTGATCTAGCCAGGCATCTACGTATCCAACGTCTGAGATTGCTGTCCCCAAAAGTCTTCGATTCCAACCCCAAGGGACTGCCTAGCAGAGGACGACCGCATCTATGGTGGCGCACACATGTGGAAAGGACCTCAACCAACTTGGAGTGCGGTACTGGTGGCACCTGGCGAGATACCGTGCTAGCTAGCTGGAGAGGATTGTATGTTCAGGCCCAGATTCACCCTGAACTGTAGCACCTCCCCATATGTTATGTGAACGACTTTAGTCGTTTTTTCCTATCTAAGTCAGTCTGAACCAATATCAGCTCGGAAAACCGATTGTGGCACTAAATCCTGTTAAACGCAAACGACTTTCCAGAAAAAAATCACTGCTTTCATTCTGCATACATTGAAGCTGATGGACTTGGAACTGTGCAGAATAGGTCAGCTTTCCAAGGAAAAAGGTACAGCGTAACCAGATTCATCCCCTTAACTGGACTTTCCTTACATCTAAACTCAATTACTGATCGATGTATAAGACAGTAGGTCTTGGGCTCCGTTAAAGAAAATTAGGGCTCTAAAGTCGTACGTACGTGAAAGATTTGGATTACTACTGCAAACAGATACAACCGGACTCTCATATGAAAACCTAGAGCTTGGTTTCACCTTCAAAAGCAAGCGTCAGCCCAAGCCTTCGATTGATTATCCCACACGATTTACGTTAAAGCCTGACAGCTGTTCTACTCCTAGCATTAGCTACGGCGCGAAAATCCTAGTCACTAAATTGACTCGTAGAATTTATTTACTCGCTTTTTAAAAATAGGATACTTATCTCAGATAAAAAATCATTCTCTGCATGACACTGAAAAATCCTGTGACTTTTCGCACATGCTGTGCTGAACCCATTGAAATTATCGCAGACAGCTTTGTGCATTTGGATCTCCATTTTCCTGCAATGGGATTACAAAAGAGATTTTCCCGATACGGTCCCGGCCGACTTTTCCCCTTTTGACAGGCAATCCTCATTTGCACAAGCACAAGCTCAAATAATAAATGAAATTTAATGCAATCACTTGTCGGCTGATACGGTTCGGCTTTCCTGTAAGCCTCCCTTTAAGCCCGCAACCACACAATAAAATGTATGAGCACGAGTCCTCGCGTATAATAAGATCCCTAGCCTGGCCATCGCATTGATTGCATTCCATGGAAAAGCTTTAATTTCATTTCGCGAATATGTTGTAGTTGTAGTCGAAAAACGCCATTCAGCTATTCAGAAAAAAAAAAATAAAACAATGCGATACCCTCGGTACCGCATCATTGCATTCAGCTAGGATAATTTCCAAAAGACAATAGTTAAAGGGCATCGCGCATTTTCTGCCATGACAACGGAACGACCACCCAACCAACCAACCATTCGACCATAAGACCATCGGACCATTAGACCATCAGATCCCCCGAATGACTCTTACCACTTCGTTTCCAGTGCTGCCACTATACGGATACATACGACTATATTGGCGTTTCCCCTTCTTAATTTTCATACATTCACAGAGCGGCCATTTGCGGCACAAATCCCTGGGGGACCAGTTGAAAAGGGATGGCAATGTCATGTGAAAATGAAAGCAAATTCTATCATCCCTCTTCGTACTCTTCCTACCCTACTAGTGACAGATACAACCAGCCGATTGTAGTTAGTAGGTATCCATACACTACGAGTACATCATCAGGACCAGCATCAGCTGAATCTACCATCATTGTGTCGAAAAACAACGCGTGTAGCAAGCAACACCACCAACTGACAAATGAATACAAAACAACGCACAACTCAACGATGCCAAAAGCATCTCAATCCGACAGAGACACAGCCAATGTACAAAAGAGATGGAGCACCGAATGAACATCGTAGTCGTACATTGTACAATGTACCACGTACCACGTACCACGTACCACGTCGACAACGGGTACTGAAATGAGTATTCTGTTCGTTATTGATTTTTAGATTAGGTCCACCAGGACGGGTAGAAGTAGAAGTCGACATAAACCAGAAATTCGCCTTCGTCCCACCAACCAAGCCCGCCAACCGGTCCTGGATACACGTAGATACAACGGCCATTTTTCATTGCCACCCCCATAACTCCCGAAAAACAGTCAGACGGAGCGGAATAAATGTAGACGAAACCATTGCGAACAGTGTTGCCAATTTTGAATGCTCAGCGGAAACACGTTAGATGTTGCTGTGGTGAAATTGTGGACTTAACTTAGGCAACCCAAGTGGCAGGGGTTTATTGGAAAAGAGGTCGGTGTCATCTGGTCATCTTAATTGATGTCTTGACATTTTTCAAACCGCTTCACAGCAGGTCATCTGCTGACAGTGCCAAGATTTTGTGGTCTACCGTTCAATGTTTTATAATTCAATAATTATAGTGCGTTGCGTTGGTTTGGTATAAAATTGATTTCATGCGACAAGGCATCGTATTTTTTGTCGTCTATAGGACGGGCGGATTGTGGTTTTCACTGCGAAAGGAATTTTCTTTCAACCCTGTGGGGTGAGGACACCGATCTCCTGTCGATTCTGTCAAGAAAGTCCGATGTTGATTGCAGTCCCATTTCAGTATAAAGCTGCTCGTTGGAGACAAGTTTTGGCTAGACAATCGGAAGACCATGATGAAGTGAAGAAGGTGGGTTTCATTTCTAAAAGGCAACGTCTTTATAGAGTCTAAAATGACATATAGGTATGTACTCGTAGCTTACCACAGCTTGGACTTCTGGTCGGTTTTGCTTACTAATATTGAGAAAGAGGTTAAATGCGGAAATAACCAGTTGTTGCTGTACATTTCACTTTTTGTAATGCTGTTCATAGAGGGCGCTCTGTCAAGCTCTGGTCGTTGACCAGTGAGTAGTTGTTCTTTTATATTTCTGTCCACATGGATAGTCTCAATTCACCACTATCCGCGTTAAGAACGGCTAACCTTGGGATTCAACAAGAGCTGTTCATCGCATGGCTCGTAGAAACTTTCACAAGAAAATTATCCAACTCCGTCATCATAAAAACTTGGTAGCACAGACATACGAGTATCTATGACGTTTAATGAGAGTTCATTTGTCGGTTGATGGACAAATTTAATTTATTTTTAAGAAATATGTTGGAGGAATGTGTCATTTGTTGGAGGGATATGTCAAAAATTTGACATTTCTAAAAATTCATTGCAAAGATTCATCGCAAATGGAGAAAATAGCATATGGAAGCACTTACTCGTAGCGCCGCTAAGTAGACAGCGTATATAAATTTACCTTGGGGTACATCGCAATGTTATTGTTGTAATTTTCATGCAAATAGCGGATGTGCAAAAAAGAACAACCGTGTCTGACGTCCGCTTCCCTAACTTCACGTCTGCCCTATAGCACACTTGGTGTTATCACTTGTTTACTGGCCTATCGCGGGTGAATCCCACATTCCATTATTTTCTTACACCGCTAGGACCTATCATAACTCTCAGGAGAATCGGGTACACTCGGGATTTTCGCTGCTGTTAATCTGCTACGAACCTTACAAGGCACATGGAACTGATTGTATCTTCCCTGCACAACTGCAAAATGCCTTTTCGACCGTCATCCTTTATTTATCAGGCAAACACTTTCAGATATAAAGAATATCTACGAGGGCTGTTTGATGAGTACCCGGTGGAAGATAGGTGGCGCTACTGAGCCAAAATGACACCCTCATTTGGTGTAAGCTCTTTTAGCCCGCCTGCCAAATTTGGTGACAATCCGACGCTTAGCTTTGTTTTGACACCTTTCCGGCCGAAGGCACGGTCTTCGCCTTCTTTGGAGCACGTTCATCCATTATTTCGATTGTTCTTTGGTCTCTGGTGTGTACCAATGAATCCATGTCTCATCGATGGTCACGACGCAAAAACTCTCCGGATTTCGATTAAACAGGGCCAACCACGTGTTTGAAGTTGTCTCAGGATTGCGCTTGTCCTTCGGTGTAAGCAAACGCGCCAAGCATAGCGCGAACAGCTTTCTTATGCCTAAAATCTCGTGCAGGATCTAGCTAAAGCGTTCAGTTGAGATGTCTGCTATCTTAGCCAACTCGCGAATTTTCACTCGACGGTCCGCCAATACGAGATCATGGATTTTGTCCACAGTTTCCTCTAAGGTAACCGTTTTTGGGCCACCTGGGCGCGGTTCACCAGAAACCGACGTGCGGCCACGGCGAAGCTCTGCGAACCAATGGGACCGATTGTACTGGAAGATGAATGGGTCATATACACACCATCGAGAATAGGCTTGATTCCTCGCAGGTTTTGCCACTCAAAAACAAGAATCGGATCACGGAACGATACTGCTCTTTTTTCGCAAAAAAACGCTAACACGATATTTTGGAATTTTGACAGGCGGGCTTAAAGAGGTAATACTAAATGATGGTACACTCATTTTGTGTCAGCAGCGCCACCTATCTTCCAATCCTGATACTCATTAAACAGCCCTCGTATAATATACTTTCTCTTAGAAACGTCGCTGTGTACTGAGCGTAAGTCCGGTCAAAACGAAGCTGGCCCTGTTCGGAAGAAAAATCAAGAAGCCCAGCAAAATGCTATTTTGAGTTTCTCGAGGAGTTCCGGATCTCTGGCCTCATCTAGAACAGTAGACTATGAGGAAAAGAAAATGTTGCAGATGCAAATGTAAAATGTCTAGTTGTCCTTTACTGGTTCAAGATAGTTGTTAAGCTTAAGGTGAGGTCTACAATCCAACGTTATGCACTGGATCTACATGGGATCTTTACGGTCATGAGACGAACTGGAAAGGTGAACTAACATCAACCTTGTAGTGAAAATGCAACGAGGTTCCTGCGCGATTGTCTCTCACACGTTAAGAACCTCTTCAACGGTGACTATTCAAAATTTGTTGCTATCTTTAGACCTTCGGCATACAGATTGCAATTTACTCTGCCCATAGATGATTGAAAGTGATAAATATAGGACACAACAGTATACTGCTGCATTGAAGCCTCTCCAATCGACCGGTCTCCAAGCAATTGAAATTGACTTCAACCATTTGCTTCCAGAAAGGAACGAATGGAGACAGGACGAAGTTATTCTCAGTAAATCCATTCCTATCTTTGAAGACGACTTTAAAACCTTCGCATAAACTAATCCTGCACCCTCTTCCAAGCCCAAATCTCAGATATGAATAAGGCCGCTACTTAGCTCAGCCTAAATCCAATATCCGTCTTCCAACTAGATGGCTTAGCAGCAGTCGTTTCCGCGACACTCGGATATGCTAAGGAACTGCGTCGCTTATGGGTTGACCTAAGATACATAAGAACAAATAGTAGATAGCTTGACAGCATCAACATACCAATATCATGCGCCAAGCAAATAATACACTTTCAAACCAAGTTTCGGATGAACTCATCGAGTTTATCCTAAACTATCAAGAGAGCTAATCAATCTCAGGTAAAGGGACTCTGTGCCATTAAAAGACACGCACAACGATTGCGTACATCTCACAACGATTTCTGTAGAAGCTGCAGACACGAAAAGGAAGGGGAATCTGTGGCGCACTTCCTTTGCAACTGCCCTGCTTTGGAACTCGTTAGAAGCTGCATTTACTACTTCCAAGGTTTAAAAGATCGCTGCTCTATGAAAACCACTGACAGACTGACAAATTTGCAAAGAAACCTCCGCAGTTCCGGAAGAAGCTAAAACATCGTCCTCACATACTCTTTCAGTACCACAATGGACCTACAGTTGGTCTATGACGATCATTCTAACCTGGTCGACGAAAACTAGCAGGGCGTGAATTCAGCTCATTTTCTGTTTTAATGATACGACACCGAAGTGCACGCTCATGAGATGCAACTTAACGCCGAAGCCTTTGAACTATATTCGTACGTGCCCATACACGACTATCAGGTGGATTATTAGTGGAAGAGCTATTGAGCAGCCTTTGATGAAAGCTCGCTTTGAATGCACTCGCATTCTAAAAATCGTTTCATTTCAGAGCGCTTGGTAAAATTACGGATGGTAACTGTGCAATCAATAGTCAGATGAATAACGATCTCTAAGTGGCTCTCACGGAAAGGCTTGTGAACAATACCCACAACAATTTCTCCATAATCCGAGCTTGTGAATGGAATGACCTCTCACGTGGCGTTAAATGGTCTCTTAGGAAGTGACCCTAAACAAGGGTGGCAGTTGGGACACGAGAAGTCTTTTAGAGGAAAAATATTGGCCTTCTTCATTTATAACAAGCACAGTGGACTTGACTTGCCCTCCTTAATCTTCTTCAATTCGACAACTGACATTGACAACGCCAGACACATGTGCTCATATTTCCATACAAATTCTGACGCCCTTAGCCGCCTGGATAAGGAGCTGAAGTCGATTTGACAATTTGCCCAGGTAGATTTGTCGGCTACATTTTACTGGGTAGGGATCCAACTCCGGTTGGATCGTTCAGTGGCAGTTAAAATCTATGTGATTCTGTATACTACGAATGGCTTGTAGTGGCCATCTCAATAGGAATAGAGCGGTCATTGATATTGACTTCAACGGTGTCTTTGCCGCAAAGAATGCAACAGCTAGTCGTACCGTGCCATTTGAAAATGGAGCGTTCAACTGAGCTGCGGCACCAAATGGATCCTCGCCGGGGAAAGTGTATAGCTGGAGTTGGTTAGGCATAGTTTTGAAGAAATGATGCCGCAGAGCTGCGTGACTGTCCTATAACTTGCGTTCTTAGATTGCCTTACCTCCTAGTGTGGTGCTCAGTACTAAAATGGAAAGGGCGTACTCCGCCAGTATCGACCGGATTTGCCATATGCTGCAGACCTAGACAAGAAGCCTTGAGCTTTTGCATCAAGGCTAAATTCTCGAATATAAGCCTAATACTCGTATACGCCAATCCCTTAGAACACGTATCCTGAAATCTCGTAACAAGTCCTATGCCGTCAGCATTATGTATCGGAGACTAGTGGTAACGTTGTCAACGTGCCATCAGAGACCCAGTAACCAACAAAGATTCTCTGGTTTGATGAAGAATGCCGACTAGCACATGCAGCTAAAGGAGAAGCGTACAAAGCGGCACTGTAAGAAGGACGAGGGTCGCTCATGAGCTCTACGAGCAGAAGAGACGGGAAGAACATCGGCTTTTCCAGGAACAAAAAAGAGCACGCGATCGAAAGTTTTAAGAAATCCTACTCCAGGTATAAAGTACAGACGTTTTACCAACAGGTAAAAAAGGAAGTATCAAGCCAAGAAGACGCGTACAAAAGCCTGTAGAGATGAAGAAAGAAGCCTTGCAGTAGAGTCACAATCGATGCTGAGAATATGGAACAACTTTTACTGCAGACTGTATAGCGGCGAAGAAGCCCAAAATCCCGCCGTCGGGCAGAATAGAACATTCAATTTAGACGATGATAGCCAGAATTTCCGTCCACCTGACCAAAATGAAGTAAGGATTGCAATATCTAAGCTGAGGTATTCAAAGCTGCTGCAAATAACTCATTTCTCACATCGGTTCTGAGGAGTGTATGCCTGATGAATGGAATCGTCGTATCGTTTGCCCGGTCCACAAAAAAGGAGCAAGTGAAACCCTTGGTCAATAACCTGAGTGGTCCCTATCAGTGCGGTTTCAGACCAGGAAAGTCAATAATCGACCAGAACTTCACACTCGAGGAGATTCTGGAAAAATCTCAAGAAGTCTAAACCTATGCCCACCATCGTTTAATTGTTTTTAAAGCTGCATATGACAGCATTTATAGAGACGAGATATATAGAGCCACGTCTGGTCGGAACGGCTTAAAAGAAACCTTTGATGTCATGAAAGATTTTAGACAAGGTGACGCGCTGTCATGCGGCTTCTTAAACATCAGGAATCGTACGAAACTCACAAGCCAACACTGGAGGCACAATCATTCAAAAGTCTGTGAAATTACTAGCGTACGCTGATGATGTCGGCATAATTGGGAAAAGACAGAGGGCTGTCACCGTTAGTATTGAAAGGGTAAATGAGAGCAAAGCCAAGTATAAGCTGTCAGAGACTCACAACCTTTTGGACAGAGCGTCAGAGTCGACAGCTATAACAAATACAACAGCTCAATAGAAATAAAATCAAGAATCACACTTGCCTATCGCTGTTTCTGTGGGCTAAAAAGGCAATGGAGTAGTAAGGCCTTATCCCAGCCCTACTTTATGATTCTGAAACATGGGCTCTATCGAAAGCGGATGAAGATAACGAGAAATCCTTCGAAAAATAATGGGTACCGCTTGCATTGACGGGCTTTGGAGGAGAATTATACTTTTGTACGGCGACATCGACCTAGTCAGAAAGCTGGGCAAATTGGCAACAATGCTTCTGCCCGCAGAGGCTTTGAATCTAACCCGGATGGATATCGTAGCAGAGAAAGACATCAGCTTGGGTGACGCGCACTAGTTGAAGTGGACTTCAACCGATTTGGAATGCGTAACTGGAGGCAGTCAGCTAAAGAGCGCCACCGTTAGTAAGTAAATACGTAATACCGTAGAATCTAGAACGACGTCGGTTATATTGGTGGTGCTCCATGACGCATTGTTATTATATAGCAGTTCCTCTTTGCAGGGAATATTACGCTTTCCAACTTCAAGCATTAAAAATTTCCGTGCAATTGAAAAGTGACAAGTGGATCTAACCCGGGCACAACTAAAGCAAGAGCATATTGAATAATTGCTTGCCACCGCCTTAGACTCCAAACCAAAATCCAAGGTGTTCATGCTGTCTAACACATATAAGGCGAAGATACGGAGCTTAAATCCGGCATCTTGTGAATTTCGTGAACTTCTTTTGTGGCTTTTAAAACAGCTCTTTCTAAAGCGTTTATAGTTTTTACGAATTGGACAGCGAAAGGCAATTAAGCAGCTCCAAGCACCATAACCATCATCTCGTTGACGTCTGGTGGCTGGGCATCAAAAAAGAGTTTTTCAATGAAACATCTCCAATATGTACGTAGGTCTCCAAATGCAGTGAATGCTGCATAAAAGTTAAACAGCACTGGCGACATCCGTTGGTACTGCTGTGATCCTTTAAGAAACTGAATAATCCAAAACCAAGTGAAGCTTTCCTGGTTTTACGGAATCTGTCACATCAAAATTGTGGAACCACGTCGTCTATACAACTATGGCGGCTCTAATTGGCTGCCGCTTACTGCGTAGTTCCTGGCGTCATAGATCCGTATGATTTTGTTGTTTAATTGTAGATTTGATGGCAGTTTCCAAAATACTTTTAGCTCTCGCATCAGCTTTGATTTTAAGGATGTGTGCTCGTCGCACACCAAGCCTCTGTCTGACATCAATTCGTGGTGATGTGTGTCATTAGGCACTCTGTTGCGTTGAATCAAATATGTACTACGCACCCTTACTCACTTTTGACAGAAAATAGAACTCTGCCATTCAGTCAACGAGTCACAACTGGCATACCCAACTGTCAGTGGTCTAACCCTATGAGCAACTTTGGTCTGACTTCAGAATAGTGAATTTTTTATGTCAATGGACCATGCCCAAAAATCGCTGCATTCTAGATTTTGCTGGCAATTAAAGATTCGGTAACTGATGACAGTCCGTAACAATGCTGATTGCTACAAAGAACCCAAGCAGCGTAGTGTTTGATGGGGATTTGTTGCCAGAGGGGAAATTCCCGAGTTTCCGGCTGGCAATGCCTGATGAGAATCTGTAACAAAATTAAATTCGTTCACCGTGTCTACGATGACCTCAACATGACAGAAGACATTATTGGAATAATGGCCGGCCACATTCGACGTTGTACAGCTATAACCGCGAAAGGCCTCATGAAACTTTGCCGACTCTGTCCACCTTATGTTCTCGAGATAACGGGTGATCAGGTAGCAATGATAGTTATTCCAATTGTTATGCTTCAGCAGCTGTCAAAATTACCAATGACACCGAGCTGTCAAAGTATTCACTAAGATTTGCCATTTCATCGTGCATCGTTTTACGCTTGTCGAACGTGGGGTGATTATTAAAAAATATTTTCGAAATACCGGCTCAGTTGTGAATACGAGACGTGTATTTGGTCCAGTGTTCAGACAATTAATGGCACCGTGGAAAGGTTTGATACACTATTGTGAATCTTAATCTAACCACGTGAAGTGAAGAAAACACGGCCGCCGTAGCATCCAATATTGAAGAAGGCTCAGAAATGTCGATTCGGCACCGATTAGCTGAATTGGCATCGCCAGAGAGTCAACCCGGCTTATTCTGCGGTTGGATTTGGGCCTACGAGTATATCACATATAAGATTGTGCTGAAGCCGGGCGATCATAGGCAATGCCGTGAGTTCGCTAATTGGTCGCTGGAAATGTTGGCCGGAGGTCTGGATATTGGCCAAAAAATCATCATCTCGGACGAGGCCCATTTTTGGCTCAGCGGCTATGTAAACAAGCAAAATTGCCGTCATTAAAGCGAACACAATCCACAAGTTTTCGGTCAAGCATCAATGCATCCACAAAGATTGACTGTTTAGTGCGGTTTATGGCATGGCGGCATTGTCAATGGTCTCTGGTACAGAGCGATGTTAACCGACTTTCTGTGGTTAGAGCTCGACAACATCGATATATCCGAGCTGTGAGACCAACAAAACGGTGATACATATCATACAAGTCACTCGATTACACATTCGACACGCTATTGCCGGAATAACGCAGTACACATTGGGCCGACCGCTTGAAGCGCTGTCAGCAAAGCCGAGGCGGCCGCGGCCATTTGAATGATGTACTTTTCTACACATAATGGCATGAACGTAGCTTCAAAGTAAAGCTAGAATCAATTTTATATCTCATACAGTTGTCGCTTTAATTAAATTGTTTTCCCTATCGTACTTATCTTGTCACCCTTTATATAGAAGACCCGGGGCACAACTGCCAGCAGGTCATCTAAAACGTTGACCCTAAAATGTTAGGTTTCAATTGATCTCTTGATTTCATAATGAATGTCGAAGACTTACTGCAGTAAAGGGGGGTGCACAGAAAGCAGCTTTGTGCAAAAGGATGAGACTAGCTCTCGACCTCTACGAGCAAAAAAAAGGGAAGAGCACCAGCTTCACAAGAACCGCACATAACCGAAAGTCGCGCGATCGGAAATGTTCACTGGTGACATAGTAGGAACGACAATCGCAGATCCAGTGGTCCGAATATGTTCCCGCAGATATCCGAATTCCACAAACAACCGAAAACAGACAGACACTACTGACCGTTGGCATAAGTCCATAGAGTGCCGACTCTGGCGACGGTCTTTTCGTGGTCGAAGACCCACAGGAGAAAGTGAATTTGCTGGGAGCTTTTTTCGAGGCCATGTATACGGTGAACAATCCGGTTCACTGTAATCATGACATTGACAACAGGGCCTACGTAAATCACTATTATCTGCGCAACGAATTTCAAAATTGGCGATCCGAGAATCACGGTTTCACCGTATTCAATGAAGAAAACACGGCAAACTGCATCATCGCCGATGAACGAGCTTCCTCGCATTTGTTCGTGCGAAAAGATGAACTAATGTGCTTGTTTGATTCTCTGAAAAACAAAAAGTAGTCGGGAGTGGATGGTATTCCAAACGTCGTATTAAGACACCTGCCCTTGGAAGCAGTGGATTCCGGAAAATCAGTTTGGTTTCAGGGCCAGGCATGACACAATTCATGCTGCGTCAAAGCTGGTCTCCGACATACAATGGAATAAATGCAAGAATCAGTGTACGGGTGCCTGCCTCCTTGACTTTGAGAAGGCCTTCGACACCGTATGGTTAGAGGGGCTTTTCTATAAGCTGACCAGGATGGGCATGCCGAAACCCCTGCTATATACGATTTACGGCATGCTTATGGGAAAGAAGTTCGTTGTTAAATGTAACAACGTCATTTTGAGCAAGATCTTTGACATTAAAAACGGCTTACAACAGGGGGCTGTGATCTCTCCGATACTGTTTAACATTTACACAAGTGATCTAGTAGGTTCCCTCAATCATGCCATAGCGTACGCAGACGATTTAGTGTCGTACAGATCAGGTCCAAAAATCGAGGTCATCAATACTCTTCTGCAGCGTGGTTTCGATCATATTAAGGCGTATTGCGACGATTGGAAGTTGAAAATCACTTTTCAAAAGTCGGAAACAATCTTGTTTAGAACTCCATTGAGATGGGCTTCTAGGGACCCCAGATATAACTGGCGAAATTTGGCCATCATTGGGCGGCACGGACTGCCATTAGCGGTGAGAAGCGTAGTGAGATACCTTGGTATCTGGCTCGATAAGTATTTGTATTTTGACAAACATATAGATGCTTGTCTAGCTAGGGCGAAGAAGGCTTTAGCCCTGATATGAAGGCTATTTCACAGCAGTCAACTTGTATCCAGGGTGAAGGTCATATGCTATGTGGCCCTAATCAGGCCAGTCATCGCGTATGGTTGCCCCTTGTAGTTCAATGTAGCGCCATATCAGATTGAAAGGATTCGGGTGTTTGAAAGGCAGTGTTTTAGGACCTGTCTCGGCTTGTATAGCACACCAGAATCAGAGTACAAAAAATATTTTCTCAACAAAGTCCTTTACGATGGGGCTAATCTGAATAGGATTGACAATTTCCTGATTAAGGTGATGCGAAGACACTTTGTAAGAGCAATGACTAACGATAATAGCCTGATCTTTGGGGCTTATTACCCCAATGGAATGTACCACAAGAGCACGCTTCTGTCGGGCTTTATCCCGCCAGAGGCATTTCTCCTTGATGCTAAAGGGTTAAGTAAGAAAAAGTAAGGAACGACAATCGCTGTTCGAAATCCTATTCGTAATAGAGAATGAACAGAGAGCCCGAACAGAAGCTTGCCAAGAATTTAAAAAGTTTTGTAGTAGACGCAGAGTAGATACTGCGAATTTTGAAGCCCTCTGCCGACTTATGGCTTAACAATAAAATGTTCATGTTTAGGTTACATACTCGTATGCTAGCATAGATCGAATTGAGCTACAGATATTTATTTTTGGCATCCCAGCATCCTGACATCCTGGCATCCCGGCATCCTGGCATCCCGGCATCCTGGCAAAACTCACCCCGTTTATGCAAAAGGAGAAGAAAAAATGTCCCCTAATCTGTTAAAATTGCCTGCAACTGTCAAACTCTCTTGATGTCCGAAGAGGATAGAGAAGAGGCGAAAAGGCAAGTAGATATTATGATACCGTCCCCAGTCGAATACAATGCTGCTAACGAAAGCATTCATCTATCTCAGAAAATTGAGAAGTCGGTCTTCCCTGATTTTTTCGAGTAGCTGCCAACAAAGGGATTAAAGGACAAAAGTGCTGAAGAAGACTGGCAGAACTGGAAAATTTGAATATTCTGGTTTTACTCAGTAAGGTGCTGGAAACTGTTCTACTTTTTTGAAAGGACCACCAGTGCTAGTTCGACTATACGCCGTCAGATGGCAGATGTAACATTTTTATAAATGTCAGCAAGTTGTATTGGAATATCATTCAACAACAGTTTTTCCAAATTAATATTTCGAGTTGCGTCAGTCGCTTTTCAAAGTAACGATATGTCGAAAACGAATCCAAATCCAGATATAGATTTTCCGTAAACCTACAACTTTTAAGTGTTTCCGTGGTGTAGTGGTTATCACATCCGCCTAACACGCGGAAGGCCCCCGGTTCGATCCCGGGCGGAAACAATTTCTTTTTTTTTTTCTTCGTCTTTTCATGACTTTTCTTATGGCTTCGGCTAATAAATTAAGATCCATTTCAATAATTTAGGATTGGCTTATTCCGAACACTTTGGCGTGCTAGTGCTGGGTGTCCATGTTGGTGGGTTGCTTGACCCCCGAATGAACCATTTTCTTTGAAACGTTCAAACATTGCACAGCATTACGAATTCTGCGAAATTTAACTGAACATTGAAACGATTCAATGTTTTAGTTTGTACTTGACATCTGTCATAAGGATCAGCCATGTTGAATTCAAAGAATGTCATAGTATGACAACAAACATCCACACCATCTGTTGGCTTACTCTTTAGAACCCCAGACTGTGAATGCTGTATGTGGCCTGGCCTGTAAATCAACAAAGAGATCGTAAGCCTTAGCCAAAAATTAGTACGAGGATCTGGGCTATATTCGATGTACGAGTACAGAGCTGTAAGACTGCAAAAGCGATCGCTTAATGTGAGCTAATGAAGATTTTGAGGTTTCCACGTTGTCAGAATACGAGTAGAGGTGGCAACGGATGAGTTTCAATCAAGTAAACGACAGCGCTCAAGCCGCATATCGCGTTCCTAGCACTTTTCTCTAAAGGTTCAGGCTCTTGGGAATGGTGCCGTTGAATCATTGCCACCACACATGAGATGAGGAGGGCAAAATCGGTATGATGCAGAAGCAGTGCCTGTGTGGATATGGATTTGTCGTCAGAGGAAGACATAGGACATACGATCCATATCAAGAAGAAATTCGGCATAAGCCTGATATATACTGCCACTCCCCCAGAGGAAAAGATTGACTTTACGAAAGTTTGCTTCTACGAGTTCCTCGTCCAGGCTAATTAGCAATGTTTTAAAATTATCTTTCGGCTTTTAACGCCAAGTTGAAAAAGGAAAACATAGTTGGCGGCACAATTAAAAAACTTAGCCTACACGAGTCTAGATCCAAACATGTGCTCAGGCTACTCGTCCCATCATAATACGTATTGTAGCAAGCTATAGGAGAGAAACTGATAAGAATGTAAGAAATATAAAGTGGCGACGCTAACTAGTGATTGTAAAGTGGCCACACTAGGAAAAGAGTCTGCCGATAGGTAGGAGTCAATCGTAAGTCAAACACTGTAGAATACAGACGCCTATAAGCAAACAAATAAAGAGCGTAAATTATTTTTTTTTTAAAGGACTGTGTTTGTTTTATTCGCGATAAGACTAACGGCTAAAGTATCACACTTTTCCCACACCACAAACAGATCTGACAGTCATCTGATCAGTGAAGACTGAACCTGATTGATCACATTGCGATCAATGTAAGACACAGCTCTAGTATTGTGGATGGAGGAGCTAAAATCAACTCAGATCACTGTGCGAATGTAAATATCCCGGACGACAGAACACCGAAGTAGTACTATGAAGAGGTCAAACGACTACGATCGCAAGTGACTGCTAGAGCTTTATACCTTTTTCCGATCGAGGCACGCAAAACCTTTCGAGAAGTCCCAAGCTGCCAGAATCAAGCTCACAAGACTAGTGCCGGCAGCGTCAGCGGGGCCATTATAGACGACGCATCTGATATGCCAGATTCCACCGAACCACCTCATCGAAGCGTCTGGTTTTATAAAGAATGTCGAGGGTCTTTCGTCGAAAGTGGATTAGAAGTTACCTTTCGCAACGTTCAATTCATGTCGTTTTGGATGGTTTTAAGTCTGATATTCAGAAAATAAATGCTGGTTTCCCTCAGGGCTCCGTTCTGTCTCCGACACTCCTTTCAATTTTCATCAACGATCAAGAGATCTGCTACTTCAAATCCAATATATTCCTTTTCTGACGACAGTACTCTCTGCTTTTCATATTCGTTCCCGGAGTCACGTCCCTGCTCTTCGGCCGTAGAAAGGCAACCATAACGTATGCTATGCTCATTAAATGTTGATATTGGGAACTATCAACAAAGTGGAATTTAATGCTTCCAAAACACAATCCTGTCTGCTGCCATTAAAGCGAAATCTGAATACCCAGCCATTATCCATAAATGGCACTTACATCGTCGAAACCGAAAAACTTTCCATTCTCGGTATGGGTGTCAATGACAACTTACGTTGGAATGACCACACATTTGATGTCGCCAAAAATGCTGCCAAACGTCTAGGTTTTCTCAAGCGATGTAAGAAATACTACACCCCTTCTGATCTTGCCTCAATATATGTATTACTATATAATACATTCATCCGCTTTGTAGTTTGGAGTACAATGTCCACATCTTGTCAAGTAGTCCTAAAACCTCTCTGCACCTGCCAGATGGGATTCAAAACCGTGTGATAAGACTTATTGGTGATTTATTGGTCTCGTATCTCACCTTGTCCTATTCATTTTCACAACTAGGTTTCCATCGAAATAGCCAGTAACATTCCGTTCTTTCAAACCTCAAGCATCCTCTCGAACGTACACTGAAATACCTTGATTCTTTCCTAAGCCATACAGCTGCCTTATGGAATGCCTTGCTAGCCATTGTAGCCTGCAAACATTCAAAACCAACGTACATCCGCATCTCTCTTTCTTTCCTTCCTATCTTACCTTCGCCCGCGGTATACGCAAACTTCCTGAAACCCCTTGAGCGCGCACTGATTACAAAAAATAAAAAAGTAAAACAGAAGGATGAATACTATGAGCAAAGGAGTAAGTTCTTAACAAAGAAAGAAAAAGAAGTAGAAAAGGGATCGATGGAGGCATGGGGAGATGATTTTGCAGAACTAATGTTAGGAAGATCTACCAAAATATGAAAAAATCTTATCAAGGACACAAATACCCAACAATAGCAACCAGAGTTACGGATGGCAACATACTATTGGGTTCAGAGCCGGTACTGACAATTTAGGAGGACTACTTTCTCAGTAACTGTAGAACGGTTAATGGAGGTGAATACCTCCATTATAGGATACTTGATGTATCCTCAGTCATGTCTACATAAACGGAATTTGGACGAGCTATAACACCGAAGTGTATGAGCTATAGAGCAGCCTTGCCCTGGTCGGAAAGCCTAGAAAACATCGGCTCCGATAGCTGGGAAATGGTGAACGTATGAAAGTCGTCACTTCTGGCCGAAATGTCTTTCGGAAGTGCGACACGAAAGAGGAAGACCGTGCCTTCGGTAGTACGATCAAGTGAATAGAGACCTCAGCCAAGTTGGTGGTCACAACAAGATCGCACTTAATGGAGAAAGTTTTGGATTGATTCTCGTGTCCATCCGGACTGTAGCGCCACCTAAAGTTTAGTGTGTAATATTGTACAGTTTGTCAGCCTAGTCCAATGGAAGTCGACTCTTTCAAAAAAATTCAAGAAAATGTTTACAAGAAGATCTTCTTTGCAGGTTAGTAGTAAAGGGCTTAGCCTTTCCCGGTCACTTCGTCACCTTGTTCGTTTGCGGGGATGTTGCCAGGTGTCGGAATCTAAATCAGGGTTACCTTGAACTGGTCGTCTAGCGAGGCTAATTCATTTTACCACTCTAGTATAATACTGATATGGGCTTGGCACTCAATTGATATGGCGATGATCTGTCTTGAACTTATATTTGTGTTTAAATTCATTTAATGACGAGCCGACCCGAGTGGCAAGTAGTTCTACCTGAAATATACTAGCCGAATCCGGAAGATCCCCATGTTGGAATAAGGGGAAAAGTCTTAAGGGAAGATAAATAATGAACGAACACCACATAGACAGCCTAATTAATTGTGATTGCTTTCGAAAGGCTGAACTTTATGGCAGAGCTATGTAAGTGGCCTAAGTATGAAAAGAGTGTATATGCGACATTCAATGTTGACGGAGTTTCAAGACACTATATGATGGGAGGTCTGAAATACAAAGAATTTGCACGGCAGTTCCGAATACACTCCCAATATTATCTGCAATACTGCAACCAGCATTAAGGATCTGCAGTCAGAAGCTACAAAACCATTGAAAAATTGGTAAAGTTCGTCATTGCGTCAGATTATTTGCTCTATGAATCGTTCCCAGTCAACATTTGATGCGAAAGAAAAACATCAAATAATCGACTTTTAAACCTTATCCAGCACGTACACTGAGGAAATTATTTGTTGGAAGGCACTGTCAGTGGGCTTCATGTCAGACCTATACACACAATTTAAAATCGGATGCAGTCTCGAATTTGCTGAAAAGGAGGAATCCGAGAAAACCTAATTAGACACGCTTCCAGTTCAGAACAAGACAAAAGACGATACCCTCGCCAAATAATTTGAACTGACGTGCCCTACCGAAAAAAACTGGCCAATCTCCCGTCCCATGACATTGAAAGTGGACTTTGACAGTGAAACATCTGTAACTCGGGCAGACAAGACTGCGTAGATGAATCACTGGTCCCTTATATTAAAGCAGTGTCATTTCTAATAGTAAAATATATCGCGTAGAAAACGTCCAAGACGTAGTCGGCCTGTTGTCAGCGTAAGTTATTTTATGAATTAGCAACCAGACTCCAAAGAATGATGTGTCTCTACTCCAGATGGACGGATGGATCTCCCTTCGATTTATATTTACACCATGGGCTGTGCTCCGAAACCTATCTTCCTTTTGAACCCAGAAATGTTTGCTACAACTCTGACTGAAGTTTCAGTGACCTTGTGCGCCGATTGGCTTTTGACTCTTGTTTTAAGTTTATGCCGTCTGACTTTCCCCGTACTCAGGTCTGGATTCCGCCAGAATTTGAGCAAGAAATTGAATAAAATCGTTCTTGACGGATGGCTGCAAACCCGATGTAGGATGCAACGCTGGCGTGTCCATGGAAGACAGTTACCTTCGTAGAAAACTCTGTTAGAAAAACTGCCTAATGGAAATATTGCGAAGAACAGATCTTGCTGAGCTCCATCACCACTTCGAAGTTAGTTGGAGAATAGAAGGCTTCTCTAATCTCAGTTGGAAGGCTGCATTTTGAGCCTTGTCTGGGAGTAGACTCAGTAAAGTTACAATTGGTTCGTAGATGAACTTGCTAGTTAAAGTTTATAGGAGAACTTCTCAGGACCCACATTGGGACTGGCTCGATTAGGCCTTTAATTGACCGTTGGATTTTTTGTGAACATGACTATAAGTGTCTAGCCATCTCTAAAAGGTCTGCTGAATTCCTACTGCCGCTCAGTAATGAAGATCGTAAACTGCTTCTAGCGTCTTAAAGGGAACTATGCTTTTATTAAGTAGCACCTACGAGTATGTAGGTAAGAGTGGCTCTTGGAAACACCAGCCCACTTAGGCTTACTGGCCCACTGTGATGCCACGTAAATTTATAATCCTCTTACTCCTGGAAACAAATTGAGCTTACGATGAAGCGTAGGAGACTGTTTACGTCTATATTCTTTAGATCGTTGGAGTCATTGTAAAAGAAAGCTCCTATGTGAAGTTTTCTTCTCTGGAGGAGAGCTGGACATGCACAGGGTCCATGCAGCTTCTGCAGAAATCGTTTGTAAATGCGCCAAGCCTGCTTGTATGCTTGCCTATAAGGCAGTGTTCAGTGATGACACCTATGATGGCGCTGAGATGTTTCCTATTTAGAAGGATCAGACTCTTAGAGCGATTCAGATCTAAATTTGCACGTAGCTATTGGTATACCTCTGCTACCCTTTTCCGGTAGAATAGGTTCCAATTTTGGCGAGTTTATCAGTTCTACAGTTCCCTGGAATGTCTCTATGGCGCGGCACCCAACAAAGGTGAAAATTGAACTGCTCTGCCATCTGCATAAGAGATGATCGGCATTCAAGGGCGGTTTTAGAATTTAATGAGACTGAGTCCAGGGACTTGATAGCGGCCTGACTATCCGAAAAGATGCGGATATCCTCTGCAGATATCACGTTTTTCTTCAGCCAGGACAGAGCTTCTTTAATCGCTAAAAGTTCCACCTTCAACACGCTACAGTGATTTGGAAGACGGAAAGAGGGGCTTAGATTCAGTTTATCTGAAATAATAACGCCACCAAAGTGGATTGAAGTGGATTGACTTGTCCTCCATGAAAGCATCTTCCTTATAGAAGGATCTAGATGGTAAGCTTACATGGAAGTCTTTGTCAATCGAAGTTCTCTCTGAGGATTCCTAATATATTAAGAATATTAGCGTGGCCAAATAAATTATTTGTCCACTGCGTAGTCATTATAAGGCGAAAAGCCGCAGTCGCAGCTACTAGCCTGCTGAAGATATCGAGGGGTGCCAAGTGAAACTGATTACCTACAGCCGCGGAGGGAGTAGAACGTAGAGCTCCGCTTATGCATAGATATGCTGTTCAAAGGACTCTGCTAAGCTTGCTGCAGTTGACAACCCCGTAGGTGAGTATCGGTCTTATGGCCGGGATGTATAGCCAGAGGGTTATACGAGGTTGAAGGCCCCATTCGTTTCCAAAGGCTTTTATGCAGGAGAATAAAGCTACTGTATCTTCCTGACTCTTTCTTGAATGTTAGGTTTCCAATTTAGTTTCCTATCAAAAATGAGACCCAGATATTTTGCTGTATCGGAGAAGACTGAACTGGTACCATTTATTGAGGGAGGGTCTATAATTGGAATTTTGTATTTCCTGGAAAAGAGGACAAGATCAGTTTTATGGGGGTCAGCTCCCAATCCACAGCGATCTGTCCAACGAGTTAATCTGTTAATATTTAGCTGAGACGCCTATAGCAACGTCATCCGCATAGGCAATCACCCTGCTACCACCTGCTTCAAGGTATATTAGCACCTCATTAACCACTAAGTTCCAGAGAACGGGAGAAAGGACAGCGCCTTGCGGCATATCTCTGCTGACGCATCTTTTAGCAGAAGCCCCACCCAGTTTGGAGTTGATTATTCTGCTATTTATTAGCATAAGACTGACCAACTCCCTAAGTCTACGTGAAGAGTTGACAGCGCAACCGTGATTGTGGCTGTTTTAGAGGCGCCTTCTATGTCCAGGAAAGCAACCATTGTGTACTCTCTATATTGTAGGGACCGTTCTGGGTTATCTTTGCTAGTGCTTGTGTCCTGCAGAAAAAGAAAAACCAGAGAAATTCCACTGGAAGAAATATACAAGCGGTGTACTGGACAAGTCTCAATTTGTCTAAGTGCATTGTTCCGACAGGAAAAAAGATATCGATCTCCAAATCAGTATGTCTTTTCATATAACGATTATGAGAACAGGACCAATCAAATGTAACTACCGAAATGAGATTCCATTGCTATACAACTGCCGTGCTTTGGCATTAGAAGCTAAAGTTCACGAGCAAGTTGATTTTGAGCAGCTTCTTTTCCACACATGGAGACATATTGTTCAATTGTTTTGTTATTTGGGAAGGATGCCACCGATACAATTTGCATGACCGTGTGTGATAAGGTTGTCATCACATCGGCAAGTGAGTAATACTAGGTGGGCCATAATGTATGACTCTATCGGAAAGCTCCATGGATGTTACAAATCACGTCGAATGTCAATTCGGTTCTAACATTTGTGAAGCAAACAGAATTAGAATTTGCGTGAATAAGCAATGGAGCGGTATACACCTGAAGAACGCGGAATAATTGTCACGACAATTTCGATGAACAATTCGTCAGTGATTTTGACACAGCGTGCCTTTCGTGCACTTTTTCCTGGCTGCCCGGCTCCCACTGGTCGTTCAATACGGCGTGTAGCCGCACGACCTTTATAGACTGGAATAACATGGGATCGAACAAGCCCTGGAAGTCTGGCCGAGAATATCGTTGCCGTGGCTGAAGATATTGTAGAAGCTCCCTCGAAATCGACCAGATGACGTGCCACGCAATTAATCTTTCCACGCACGTCTCTGCGAACCATTTTAGTGAAAGACTTCCGTGAATTGTGCCTAATGTACGCTTACGCCCTCCTGAATTTTAACAACGAAGTAGGCGAAATAATCTCGAGTGACGAGGCCCATTTTCACCTACTATACATATGTGGATACGTGGACAAACAAAATATACGGTTTTGGGGCACCGAAAATCTACGAGGAAGGCACGAAGAGCCATTACGTCTAGTCAAAGTCACTTCAGTCACGGTGCTTACACTGGAGGAGTCATTGCACCATATTTTTTTTTTTTAGAACGCCACGGACCAAGTGGTAACTGTAAAGCCGTGATCAATGAGTTTTTCGTACTCAATTGGATGAATTGGGACTGGAGGATACTTGGGATAGGACGGAAACTGCACGAGCCACAGCCAATTTTCTACAATAAATCATGCGTTTCCTGGTTCGCGTTTTGACGATTTTCATTTACCCGGAAGATCATCCGATTCGGCCGCCCTAGACTTCTTTCTATGAGGTTATTTAAAGTCACGGATTTATGTGAACAGGCCATAAACTATCAATGAAAATATCCATCAACAACCTATCGCCCGAAGTGCTGCAGAAAGCCATGGAAAATGCCATAAAAAGAGCCCAAATGGTAATCAACAATGGCAATGGCCATTTAAGCGATGCCATGAATACCCAAACAAAGATTTAAAAGAACGCTGGGTCACACAATATGGCACACCTTGTACCTCTTCGTGATCCATCTAGATATTGCCCCATAATTTGGTGCCGGTGTCAAATAATCGGCATCGATAGAAAGCCATTTAAGCTTGAGCCCAGGAAATATTCAAACGTTGCAAGCCGAATCGCCTTGCTACATAATAAAAACCATCGATCGTCGCAATTTCATTTGGCTTCAAGTAGAATGACACTATGCATTCACCACTACAAATAGTCCTCCCCAAAGGCAACTTTCCTCTGCTACGCTTAAACAAATCAACCACTTCGGCAACACTGAGCGATAATAGAATTTCCACACTAAGCCCTTACAGCAGCCTAAGTACTATTTCAGTTGCAATATCTCCATCTCCCCATCGCTTGACCACAGTCGTCCGTTCCATGTTCCAGAACTTTAATATGCTGTTCTCCCTTTGTCCGATGCAATTCAATGCCTGAATATACGAGTACACCACAACCCTCCGTCCACATACTCCTTCATCAGGATTTTACGTCAGACTTGGAATACAATTTCCCTGCCTCCAGTCCATACAGACGTGCATACATATTACGTTTAATGCTCAGCCCACCCCATGGGGAGGATGTGAATTTTTCCAAATGTCCAAATGAGTGTTTTATTGGCGACATGAAAAAACCGGTCGGTCGGTCGGTTTGCCAGTTTGCGTTCTTTCTTCTATTCCCACATCCTCATTCATACGTATACTCGTGTCGTATCCTTTGTTGTGTTATGCTTCTGGATTCAGTTTCCGGTGATTATCTTTAAAAAGAAAGAAAGAAAAATTACAAAACCAACTTCAACAGCTAACTACTACTGCCCCTCCGTTGGTCCTTTTGCTATCCTTTTTCCTTTTTCCCTTTCACGACGGCCGACGAATGACGGGGGAAACAAATTTAATTAACGCTAATTAAAAATTCCCAGAATATGAACACCCAATCAAATTTTAATTTAACAAAATTTATCCTTTTTTTTTTTTCTTAGTGGGCGCAAGGACATTCAATTTCAATGGATAGAATAGCAAGAAGAGAGAGAGATGATAGCATCACAAAGAGATATACGGGCGAGTATTGAAACGTAAACTTATTATCGTTGCACACGATTTATTACTCGAAATTTTCCTAAAAAAAAAAAAAAAACCGAACAAACCAAGGGAAAATTTAATGAGTTTCCTCTCTGCAACAAGGACGCGCAAGAACATAAAACGCGCGTTAAGTGACCATTCAAGCTGTGCTATAAGGACTAAACCTTAAACCGAATAGCACGAGATGGAGGAAGATCCCCTTTGAAAGATGTCCTTCCTTAGATTTCTGTATTTTTTCTTGTTGTCTCCTTTTGAATTAACGGCTGGTTGCATTTGACAGCGGCCCTAAGGAGGACTGAATGTAAGTACTCCTCGTACTACAATACTTGTACTTTCAACCAACTCCATAGAGCTTTTTGTAGTTTTTCGGTAGTTTTATGGCATTTTTATGGACAGTGCTCGGTTAGTGGGGTCTTTTTATGACTACAAGGATGTGGTTTTATGTGCGAATGTGTGGTTGTAAAAATAAATCCTGCCATACTCGTAATTTACCGTTGGCTGGAGTTTGATTGATTGAAAGATGAGTTGAGTACGGATACTACTCATACTGACCTTGCTTGGATGGGGTGCCTATGGATATGTGAAATTTGCAAAAATTCCTACTTTAAAAGAGAGAGAGATAGAGAGAGAGAGAGAGGGAGAAAAACCAAAACCGTTTTCTTCGTGTTCTCTCATCAATTTATTGAAATTACGTCCTTAGGTCATAGGTTACAGAGTCGTACCTTTTCTGACCTCAATAATTCACTAAGCCATTTGTTATACGTATTTTGCATAAGTTCGGGGCGGTTTTGTCCTCATCAAACATTCATTATCCTTAAATTTTGCTGATGTGAAAACCAGATTAAGAAGGGATTCCTCCAAGGGGCCTGAACTGGAGTGAAGGATTGAGTTTTTTTTTTTTTTCTCAGATTTTCTGATGCCAATGGGTTGCTTAAAACACGGATGATGCATGAGGGCAGTAGGGATGTTGTATGTTATTAAAGTAAAAAATAAGGTCTTCATACGAAATATCTATTTGGCATGATGATTAAGATGTTCTAGCTGTGCTATAGCTCTTTCAATCGTTGTATGTTTCCAAATAATTTTCTGACTCGTATAGGAGATATCCGCAACCTTTTTTCAGGATTCCTGAGGGCTGATGGCCCATTCAGTTCACGAGTAGTCGTTATCCTTGATTGGACCCATGTCATTGAAAATATTTTATTGCCTGTATGCTTAGTTCCTCCTCATTCGCTATCAAGATTTCTTCCTTCTCAAGACCGATTTCCTTTTAAAAAAAAGTCTGTCTTTCTATAGCAGTATCAGGGGATCTAGAATCACCAATTTAAGGAACAATTTTTGTATTAGCCACCGGGTTTTTGACGAACTTAGAAACAACTGAAACTCCGGAGGAGGATGTATGGCGGAGGTATACGCTTGAATCAGTCAACGATGGCTTGATTAGAGAGCAGATATCTGCCATGAGCTACTTTACCATATTTGGAGCTGAGGTCAATAAGGATTTCGCAAGAAGTCGTAGAGGAACTACTTCTTACGTCGCCTACGTATAGGCACTGTTTCCGAAGCACTTGTGCGGTTGGCTTAGGCCTTGGAGTCTCATCACGAGTCTAAGAGTTTAGTAATGTTTTTCTGTGAACTTTGGCTGAAATTTGACCCTCTTCTGAATTTTAGCCCGGATTTGCCGGCGACCTTCCTTTAGCGTGATCAAAACTGCTAGCTTTGGCTCAACCTGAAGTTTGTCCTTTTCTTTATACTTCTCGCATACCGTCCAGCATGGCTGGAATGGCTGTTGTGAAAAACAAAACTTTAAGCTTGGGAGGCATTTTTCTGTCATCCCCACTGACTCTATGCGAGACATTGCCATCACTTTAATTTTTTTATAGCTTCGCTAACATCGGCTTCCGTAAAATCTGGCGTTTCATTTTCATCCGCAACATTCCAGGGAATGATACTGTGTGGAAATTATTTGTTTAGTAACGCGTTAAAGTACTCATTCCGTATATGTATTTGACTTCACTATTCCCTGACTATCTTCAATATATTTCGGCCATTTTTGCTGATTTTTTCCTCATGGTGCTGAAATCTTAAAAACGCGGTTGCTTGTGGTTCAGTGCTGCACTCCTTCTATTGCGTGACGTCTGCTGATTGTAAGGATACCTCTTCTTATTCCCGATACAATGCCTATACTGCACTCGCACATACTCTAGCTATCACTTTCTTGAGCTCTTTTTTGGAGCGTCCGCAGTCTTTTTTTCTGTTGGGAGATAAAGAACTAGCCCATTGTACTCGTTGTACTGCTCCTTGTTCCCTAATTCACTTTACTGAAATTTCTCCTCAGTTTTCGAAAAAAGATGAGTAAACGCTTCAGCGATAAGGTAGCTACCATCCACCACGTCAGTACTGGCAACCTGATGCCAAGACGCCGAGTACTCGCAACCTGATGCAAGCATGGGCCAGACTTTCACAGAAGTAGTGCTTCGCGGTGTCCTCATCACTTTCACAACAAGCGCCGCAGGATGTTGTATCACTCATGCTCAGCACATATATGTAAGTGGTTAGCAAAATCGTAGCGCCTCAGAAAGCAGGTTGCAATCCTTCCTACTGAAGAACAGCAGGAAAGCCCCAAATCTCTAAGAGACATCGGGAAGCATTCGCTTGGTCTGCCGCCAACCTGGAGAAGGGTGCCATCTGTAGTTATGTTCATATGAAACCCAATTGCAAATGGAAATTCTACCCGAGGACGAAGGCAATCCTAGCGTAATATTTGAGTTCTGACAAACTGTTCCCTCAGCCTTGCCTGGCAAGTCAACGACCGTTGTCAAGCAGAACGACGGATGAAGATATTGGTAGTTTTCAACGCAAGATTTTTTGAGTGGGTACTGCCCCCGTTTGCGTTGATAGGCTCTGTGGAAGAAGACATGAATTTAACCTCATTAAGCTATACAGTGATGCCAGAAAAGCGCCCATAATTCTCCTGAGATAGTTAGGACATGAAGGGTATAGAAATATCAACGTTCCGATCCGAAAAGCCTTTGAGTTATGGTATACCTAGACCTCGCATTAGGTGGCGGGCATTTTGGCATTTTGAAGTTGATTGAAAGTTTATAGAAATACATTCTCATGAACACTATATGCCCACTTTTAAGGAAACTTACTAATGCGAAGACTATATGCAGCTAATTGCCTGAAAAATCAATGGATTACACGTACACTAGCAAGATCTTCCTTGAAGCCAGTAAACCAGCCAAAAATCTCCCACAAGCCGACGGTGGGGATCTGGGCGCCACCCGAACCAGATGATTTGTCTGAGGTTGCGGTCTTTTCGTCAAAGGCTGGACATTTTCAAAGGAGTCGTAATCCAGAAATTCCAAAAAGGCTCCGCCTGCTTGCATGTTTAGATCTGCTTCTTCAGCTTCCACAACTTCGATTGATACCCTCGGACAAAAGAAAAACGGGCGCTGCGTAGCTATCTTGCTCACGACAGAGTAGCTTCTTCTGCACTATCTAGGTGTGTCTGTTCCATACTGAACACACAGATAAAATAAGGGTTACAACACGTATGTACTGACCAGCACTTACTGAATCCTGGAAGGCGACGAGAATGAGGCCCGCTTTCATGGAGCATGGAACTCAGCAATCTTTGCTGCAAGAGTAAGGAAATAGCTTAGCGACCTCAACCAATGAGTAAATCAAAGAGGCTGCCTTCGTACTAGGAGATCTACAGAGATTAGAAGATTATGAAATCTTGATGTAAGTCTGGGTGCCGCTTCTGTCAGAGTATTCCATACCGACAGTCATGATGATTCCGATCGAAGTTCGAAAACGATTCCAGGATCGAACCCGCTGTACTTATGCTCACAGATATTTACAGAACTCAGCAGTGAGGAGGTACGCGAGTATTTTTCCAGCTCAAATTCAGATGGCTTTTGGAGCTATACTACATAACCGAAACAAAACAGAGTTAGTTCTTCTCACTAAGTAATTCCTTGGTTTTGGCACCCCATATATAGGACAATCCCAATGTAAAAGTAATGGAAAAAGTTAAGAAGTGGCATGTTTCAGCATCGCCGGTATACTGAGAACCTCTCCATGGACGGACGTCGATGGCAGTTAACACCCACGCCGTTGATCTAACGGAAGCACACTTCAGATGGAACCATATTCGTCAATACAACTCCAAAAAAGTTTCAGTTTACTTCAAAGAAAAAAGGAAAGGACAGTCTCTACAGCAAAAAAATTCAGAAATCGAAGACTGAGCTTGGGCGTGCTACTCGTAGGTTGACTAACTTCTCAATTACTTTTGCAAGACCTACAAAGATGTGCATTTGTAGGACGTAATTCTTTTCCAATTGTCTAGCGCAACTTTACATTAGATAGGCTACACCAGTTACTTACTTACTTACTTAGGTGGTGCTACAGTAAACGTGGGCCCCAACCATCAAACCTCTTCAGCTAGCACCATTTCTCGGCAGCTGCCTCCAGTGTCGCACTCCAAGTTGTTTGAGGTCCAGTTGCATTTGTCTGTACCACCTTAGACTCGAAGCTAAGACTAAGCCGTAGCTATTGAGTCCATTCAATCAACAAGGTCCAGTCATTTCAGACGTTGGATCCGTAGACGCCTAACTAGACCGATGTCGCTGTACGGACCGTTGATTCCCATCGTCCACTCTCCGTCAACATAAATAGGACCGAAAATCGCAAGCAGTATCTTTCTCTCGGCACGGCCACGTGCTTGGTCATCCGCTTTCAACAGGATCCAAGATTCAGCGCCATGGAGAGGGACCAGTATGGTTAAGGTCTTGTAACGGGTGACCAGATAGCAATTATAGTTTTACCAATGACATCTAGCTGTCAAAATATTCAGTAACGTTTGCCATTTCATCATGCATCGTTTTAAGCTTGTCGAACATGGGGAGTTTATTCAAAAATATTTTCGAAATTCCGGCTCAGTTGTAAATACGCAACGTGAATTTTGCCGTGAGGTCGGTTGTCATCATGGCTGCAATGTGCAAGCATATCGTAGCATCGTGGAAAAGTTTGAGCATGAGTACACTCCTTTGGATCTTAAGGCACCAACTAGACACAGATTGGTGCGAAATGAAGGAAACATAGCTGCCGTAGCGACCAGTATCGAAGAAGATTCAGAAATGTCGATTCGGCGACGATTAGCTGAATTGGACATAGCCAGGGGGTCAACCCAGCTCGGTTGAATTTGGACTTACATCCGTATAAAAATGTGCTGACGTAAAAATGTAAGCCATAAGTTCGCTGTTGGCCAAAAAATCATCTTCTCGGACGACGCGAATTTTTGACTCAGCGGCTATGTCAACAAGCAAAATTGCCGTCATTAGAGCAAACACAATCCACAAATGTTCGGCCCATCATCAATGCATCCACAAAGATTGGCTGTTTGGTGCGGTTTATGCCATGGCACGATAGAAATGAGGAAGAAGACACCGGTACCGTCAATGGTCTGAGGTATACAGCGATATTAACCTGTGGTCAGAGCTTGACAACATCGATATATCCGAGCTGTAGTTCCAACAAGACGTGCCATAAAAACGACACAACGCTCGAAGTTGTGAAGAAGAAATTTTGTGACTGGGTCATCTTACGTCAAGATCAACTGGCTGCCGCGATTATGCGGTTTGACACCACTCGATTATTTTCTCTGGGGCTACGTCAAGTTCTTAGTCTACGCTACCAAGCCAACCTCTTTGGACGAGCTCGAGGCCAAAATTCAATATGCTGTTGCCAGAATAACGCTGTACATATTGGACTAAGTCATCAAAAATTGGACCGATCGCTCAAAGCACTACTAGCAAAGCCGAGGCGGCCATTTGAATGATGTGCTAATCCACACATAATGGCATGAACATGGCTCTGAAATAAAGTCTGAATCAATTTTATATCTCATACCGTTGTTGTTTTGCTCAAATTCTTTTTTCTATCGTTCTTATCTGGTCACCCTGTCTGTCTCCGTTCAGTCTGACGAGAGAAGGCTCTGAAACCAAATTCCGTCCAGAGCACAAAGAAACAGCTATTGGCAAGAGTAATTCTGTGACTATTTACTGCGCTGATGTCGTTGCTGCTTGTAACTGTGTAGCCAAGTTAGAGAAAGTCTGTGTCTACATAAAAATTATAACTGCCAGTGGTGACGTACTGGTCAAGTTGTAGGTGGTGAGCTTGTATCATAATTTATTTTAATCTCGTTTACCTTCAGATCTATTCTGGATGCTTCCGCCTGAATACTCACAAGAGCTTCATTGACAGCTCGCTGTGTTCGTCAAATCACATCAAGGTTATGGAAATGATCGTGTCCCTATTGTTGGCCAGTTAGCTTTGCATCATGCATTCGAAGGCGATTGAAAAATAGCCACATGACAGCGGGTCACTTTAGCTAAAACCTTTGTTGACGTCTCGGTTAATCCATTGCCAACCTTGCTGGTGAAGCGAGAATTCTCCTTAGTATCCTGCGCAAATTGACGAGTTTAAGGGCGATAGTCAATGCTAGACACGGTGTTATGTAGCTCGTCTCTACACGCGCTATCAGATGCAACTTTGAAGTCCACATATAACATGGTGTATGTCAATTCGAAATCCCGCATCTTTTCCTAAATCTGCCGCAGTGTGAATATTTGATCAGTAGTGGACTTTCCTGGCCTGAAACCGCACTGGAATGGACATACCACCTTGGTTTCAGGCGCTGACATAATACCGCAGAATAGGCGATATTTAGGAGACTTATTCCTATATAGTTACTGAGAGTCCATTCTTTGGGCAAATGAGTTGGTGCATGTCTGCAACCAGGACAGCTCCAGCTGCTTTAAATAGCTCATCAGGTAGTTCAGCTTCGATATTGCTACTTTAACTTCGTGTATGTCAGAGCAACGGAATTTTCACTATAGCCCTCGTCGGGAGTGAAGGGTTTGTTCTGCCTAACAGCGGTATTTTGATCATCATCGCCGGTGTACAGTCTGCAGAAGAAGTTTTATCATATTCCCATCACCTACTGCGGCTCTACTATGAAAACAGTTGCAGTCTTCCATTCTGGCTTTAAATGCCCTGACATGATCGTTCTATTTTTTGATAAGACTTCTGCAGTAACATCTCCCTATTTCCTTGGTCCTGCATTTCTCGTGCTATTTCTTTCATGTCGAGAAGCCTGAGCGTTTCCTTCCTTTTCTGCTCGTAGAACTCACGAGCAGTTCTCATGCTTCAGTGTAGTGCTGCCTCATATACTTTAAGTTTGGCTGCGTGTACTTGACTATGTATCTTCCGCGTCAAACGGCGCTTTTATAACACTCGCATTGGTATTCTGTGGTTTATGTATGGGGGCTAGGATTTGAACATTGCTTGAGGGAAACACGATCGGCAAAGATTTAGCGGCCTCTTGTAATTGGAGCTTTTCTACGTAATTTACTTGACTCCGTGTACCTGTGATATTCGCTGTGATACGCTGTAGCAAGGTAATGATCCGAGTCAATGTTGACTCCTCTGAAAGTTAGGGCATCCGGAATGATGGTCTGGCATCTCTCTGCTCGTATAATCAACATCGTTGACAGTTGATTGATCAGGGAATAGCCAAGTCGCTTGATGGATGCTAAGATGTAGGAACCATGTGCTGACTACTAAAAACCTGAAATCAGTGTTAGACCTTGTGTTACGTAGACTGATGACCCGCTCAACGCCGGCTCCTTACCCAGTATTGCGTTAAGATTTCTTAGCACAATTTTGGTGTTATAAATGGGACACTGAGCCTATATTCGATCTAGGAGGTCATACCATGAATCTTTGTTGCTGTCATCCTCATCCAATATAGGGGCATGGATGCAAATCATGTCATGGCAGTAAGGTGCGAACCAATTCTCTCTTTTCACTGTGTTGCGAACATGGACAGTGAATTACGAATTTATTTTCTCATCCAGAACAGCGAACGAAATAGGCTGCTTGCTTGTTTGGCTGTGAATTGAACTCAGATCTCTTGCGTAGTCGTTGACGAATTCAACCGATCTGACTACTTTTATAATTCCATTAAAAACACGCAGTGTAAGCTACCTGTCCTTTCCTAATAGCAATGAAGTAAACCTAGCCTTCTTCGAGTGCCATTTTATACAAACCAATCAAAATAGTTACTTTCGTCGCAGATCAGGTTTGGCAAGCCGCTGCCATAAGATCTGCGCATTTTGTTCATTGATACATGTACGAGTATCATGATATAAACCTCTCAATACAATCTCGGAAAGCACTGACATATATCCAAGATATGGGACGTATCTCCTTCCGTCTATACCCACAATCTATGGTGCTCGCACTTATGGACGAATTAGGACAAAACGGTGTTCTTCGAAGCACAAAGCTGATAGACAGTGCAATGCATATTTACAACAAGGATGTGCTCTATCACGTAAAACCTTTATTCTGATATTATTGCATATACCAGATAGATTAGGTGCAACCACGAAACCTTCTATTTACAATAAATCACTGCAGGTGCCAGGAGAAAAGACGTAGCAGTCGATACCAACAGATAGTACCAACCTAATTGCTTGTTCCTATTATAAAAGCCGCCAAATCCTCTCTCCCTCTGCAAATTTTCTTTACCAGCCTTTCTACTCATGAAGAGGAGCTTACCTAAGTTGTTGCTTCGACTGATCTCTTCGTGAAAGATTAACTCAATTCATTTTATGTCACAGCTTCTGTCATCGATTAACGTCTATTTATTGCCCCTTGTCCATGGTGCACAACACTCTCTGTATCTTCCCAAAAATCAGTGGTAATTTCGAAAGCCCTCCCGTTGAGTAGCGAACCCTTTAGAGCAGCTTAATTCAATCAGAAAGCCATAGATACATATCCTTTTGTTCTGTAGATTCATCTAGATATTGTTAATGACTTTCAACTTCTCCTGAGAATCTTTAATCTGAGCTCATCCCAATGTACAATGTATTGTAATACTCGTACGTACGTATGTGCGTACTACGTACCAGTACCCACGGTGCTCGTTTATCGGAAATTGCCGTTCAACCATGGCATTTGTGTCCTTTGTATACGAATATTTCGTCTCAATAAAATATGATTTTTCCTACCCCACCAACGAAGGAACCAGAGAAGGGCTGGCGGAAATTCAATTATCCACAATTAAGCTGATGTGTTGAAGCGCAATCAAGTGAATTTGAAATCATAAATCAAGCAACCCCCTGTCGGATGGACGAATAAAAGAATCCCAATTCCGATTATAAGGAGAAACCAAGCGAAGCAGAAATCGAATTGAAGAAATTACTTCGATTGGCAAGGATCTAAGGGAAAAAGATGGCTGATACTCGTCGTAGCTGCGCTGGCTGGAAGGTTGAAGGCTGAGCGCTGAAGGCTGATAGCTGATGGCTGATGGCTGATGGCTGATGGCTGAAGGCTGAGGGCTGAAGGCTCCCCCTTGAGTGCTGTAATTTCTTTAGCACCTGGTGTTGGCGGTGGTAGCAGGGGTTGTAGTGTTGGTGTTTTCTGACACCCGTCTCTGATGGTGACAGCTAATCTTTAAGCAAACATTTGTGCACTTGTATTATAAGAGAAGGGTTCGTAGCACGTCCCACATACATACATATGTACGTATGGTATATACTTCGGTATACTCGTGCAGTCGCACAGTGTTTTTTCTACCGCAAGCACTTACAGGTGACTTACTTCACCCTCAATATAATCAAGCATCCCTAACCCAATGCCATAGGGGTTGCTTGCCAGTAGTTACGAGTATGTTACACGACGACGTATAACCGTATTAAGTTTATTGCTGCCCGGGATTGTGGGTCGAGCCTGACGTGTGGGTAGTATTTACCTCCAATGAAGGTATCCATAAATTTCTCATCGAAAAGTGTGTGGAGACCGGAATTTCGTTTCCGAGCACATGGGCGTGTACAAGTATCTAAGCATTTCCAAAATTGAACTTCGAAACTGGGATTCTTTTGTGATAATTTTAAGTTATGTGGAGAACGCCTTTGGCCATTTAAAGTGCCACTAAAGTGGATTCAGGTGCCAATACAGTCTCACAAATCAAATAGGGTCGAAATTTGAGTCCCTGATTTCAAAATCAAAACCAGCTAATCCCCAGCGCCAATAGTTTGGAAAAAAGTAGTAAACCACAGCCCTTATTGCTACTCTTTTCGACGTAGAGTTGGGTCTATGAGCTCTTGACCTGTCTTCATGCGGGCTGTTCGCTTGAGATGCGGTTTAGCCAAAAGAATTTCAGGAGGATGCGTAGACATCTATCTATGTACGAAGTTCTCAAATCTTCGTTTGACTACGGCGGTAACTTTCAGCGATAGTTGGTAACCGCTACACTTGTAGACTCTGAAAAGCATACTGACCACAGCTTTTGACTTCTCGATTCAACTGTGCACATCGAGTTCGGTGCCGTGAACGGTATTTTCTTCATAAAGACAACTGTCCTATTCGGAATGCTATGTTGAGTCCAAGAACCTTCAGGCTCTAGACAGTGCCTCCGCCCAATTATCAAGGCTTCGCCCATCAATGACGTTGTATAATAAAAAGCGGAGGCAGAGCATTACTGGTCTTATCGTAAACATCTTCAGATAACGCCTCTGAATGGTTGCTACGATTTGACCAGTTACAAGTTACCGGTCATAGGTCTTGTTGGCGGCAGGACCACCGGTAGTCCCTACTAGTGGATGCCATGGGAGTCAGGAGCCCCCCGGATTTCGGCCCGGGCATGACTTGTTGAAGTAGACCCCCATGTGGGAGCGTCATGGTGGCTGTGGTTTAAACCCAAATCGCGGGAAAAGGTCTAACCCATTGTAGAGTTGCAAATAAGTACTGGGTGCTGTGAACCTAAGAACAGCAAGAGGTTTTATGTCGGCCTCGACTCATACCAAGGGTGGAACTTGTGCCTCCAACACAGTTCCGAGTTGGTATCAAAGGATTGATACCTTGAGCGATGGCAAGGCGTATCCTTGCTCCCTATGGATGTATGGGCATCCCGTAAACATAAGTCTACATGACAAGTGGTTTATGTTAAAAACCAGAGACTAATGTCCAGATAAAATCGCTTATTATCACTAGAAAAAGAAGCGATGATAGCATCCAACTCTGTTGTATAAGACACGATATCTGACACATTTCAGGAATGCTCCTCCATTTAAACTCACAAATCAAGCTATCGAAAGCATTACCGACGGCAAAATATCCGAGTTCTTGTATACTCGACACATTCCTGTGTGATGATCCGCAAAGTCAGTCCAGGGTAGCCAGAGTGAAACCTTGCGAGTTCCATGTAAGGAGCTAAATTCAGTCATTCTTTGATCCTGCCGATGGATTGTCTTTGTTCATAGCAGGACAAACGAATGTATACCGCGCTAGTTTCCGGAATTCAGCAATCATCAACTCCCCCCTTACTTATTCCCTCAAATGGTGCTACTGTTTCGAGTGGATCTGGGCCTCAACCAGTAAACCTTTCCAGTTATTCAGTCTTTAGTCAACTACTTCCATTTGTGAACTCCAAGATGTTTGAGGTTAATTTCCAGTTGTGCGGCACCTAATTCCAGATCTAGCTCTACTGCTTTATCCGGCTGATCCTTTCCAACCAGGCAGCTGAGGTCCGCTAACGACAGCTGCGCCAAAAATCACCCGAAAAGTCTTGCATGCAAAAGGACCAAGCATATCTTTAGCTGCCTTCGATAACGTCTATGCCTCTGCACCAAGGAATAAGAATGGGATGATGAGGGTCTTATAATGAGTCTACTGATTACTTAATTGTTGGCCAAAGAAACAGCGATTGGTAAGTGTAACTCTTCGAGCGACTTCAGATGAGGTGTAAAAAATTAGAGTCAAAAGCGGAACCGGAATAGTCAATGTCCTCATCCGCCTTAAGGTACACAAAAGCTGTCTAAGTATCATATTACCACGATCTGTTCGACCTGTCCTAACTCAATTTTTGAAAGCGTATCAGTGACAGTTCGCTACGATCTGCAGATAACACCAACGTCATCAGCGTTTTCAAGTTGTTGTACAAGGATCAGGCGTAATACAAGTATTTGAAGAAATGTGGACTTACCGGGGCTAGAACCACACCGTAAGGGTCTTATCAGATTGTTGACAAATGAGCTCCTCTATATAGCGTAGCTTGAGGATCTCTTTTTTGTGGATCGGACAAACGATGCTGAGGTTGCATTCATCAGGCATCCTTTCGCCTGATTCCTCGATATGTTTTAGTGTATGCTCTCTATTGACAGATGAGGCATCAAGTCAGGCTACCATCTGTCATATGAAACCCAACTGTTAATAGAAGTCTTAATCGAGCACGCAGGCAGTCCACAGGCTTTTTTGAGCAAGTTCCTCGGAATTTAAATTCCGTGATTCCACTGAGGCACTGAGAGGTGTCAACCTGGCAATACCCAGTGTTGTAACTGTTTCTACACATCAATTGTGCTTATTTTACCTCCAACTGGTCGATGTCCATGCGGACGGGACTTGCAAACGTATATGTGCGAATGCTGATCAGCAGGCAAAATCACCTGCACTATAAATGGGACAGCGGATGAATTCCCCAGATGGAATCAACGGTGAAATAAAATCCTGGTTTGTTGGACGTTGTTCCACCGCGGTATCTGGCCGGCCATGGAAAAAGCAAAATACATAAGTTACGAGGCAATCTACTATTGACAACCTCAATAAACGAAACAAGGACAACGAATTTCAGATCTGCACGTAGAATGTTAGGTCCTTTATTAGACCACGTACAGCCGAACAACTAGCGGAGACATTGAACTGCTCCATCCAAGAAATGCGATGGGATGGGCCGGACAAAAAGAGGATGAAAAGCTGCGATATCTACTACGGCGATTGTCTTCTACGGTAAAAGCAGGGCATATTTGGATGGGGATTTGTTGTTAGAGGCAGACTTAGGCAAGAAGTTTTGAGTTTGTGGTATGTTAACTAGCGCCTTGTAACAATCCTGCTAACATTAGCCTTATATGCGTGCGCGCTCCTACAGAAGAGAAAGAGATAGCTTTTACGAGCTCTTGGACAAGATTCACGAGCAGTGCCATAGGTATGACAATAAAATTGTCCTCGGCGACTTTAATGCGAAACTAAAAAGAGAGGGCATCTTTGGTAGTACTGGCGGAAAGAATAGCCTGCATGATAACACCTCCGATAACGAATTTAGCTTATCGAAACATTCTCGTAGCTAGCAAGCGGTTCCATCTTGATATTCACAAAGGAACTTGGAGAACTCCTGATCAATCAACCGTCAACCAGATTGACCACATTGTAATCGACGCAAGGTACTCCTCCAGTATATAGATGTTCGATCTTTCCGAGAGGCCAATATCGACTTAGATCATTGCCTTGTTATAGCCAAGATATGATTGCGGATATCCTGATTATCACAAAGGCAAGCTACTGTGAGGAAGTTCGATGTCGGATGGCTACAATCGGAAGAGATCGCCAAATCGTTTTCCGATAGAGGTCCTATGCCGCCAGCATCAGGTATCGAAGACCAGTGGCTATGTTGCCAAAAAGCCATCAGAGATGCCGCCTCTTATATGTTGACTTTCACTCGGCACCACAACGAAACCCCTGGTTTAACATGCTGTTAAGAAGCGGCGCTGCTCAGACGGAGTAGACCTGCTTACGAGCTCTACGAGAAAAGACGAAAGGTTTTTCAGGAGGAAATAGAAGAAGCATGAGGAGCTCGCGGTAGGCGAAATTATGAGATGCTACTCCAGGAATGAGATTCGGAAGTTTTACCAAAAGGTAAAAGAACATGCCACAGATACAAACGCCAAACCGAAGTCAGTAGAGACGAACAAGGGAACATCGTAGTAGAGTCGGAGTCGATGCTGCGGATTTGAAAAGAGCATTTCTCTTTACTGTATAACGGCGATGACGAATCAATTACCGTTGTCAGGCAGAATGAACTTTTCAACCTAGACGATTTAGATCAACAATTCCTTCCCCCAGACCTGGATGAAGTCAACTCATCTATCAAATATGGTCGGACGAAAATATGCCCAATGAATGGAACCTCAGCACTACTTGTCCGATCCTCAAGGAAGGAGACATCAGTCTTGTTAGCATCGCTTACAAGGTCCTATTTCCAACGCCTGAAGCAGTTCGTCAACAACTGATTGGTCCATATCAGTTTGACCTGAGGCCAGAAAAGTACACCATTGAACAATTATTCACACTATGGCACATATTGGGTAAAATAGAGACGAGCTATACAGAGCAATGTCGAGTTTTGGCAACGCTGGCAAACTGCTCCTTCACGGTCGGTAAAGAACTCACCGAGACCTTTGATGTCAAGAAAGGATTTGGAGTAGGCGATGTGCCGTCATGTGATTTCTTTATTTGACAGAGTAGTGAAAAACTCACGCGCCAACTCAAGAGGCATGATCTTTCAAAAGTCCGTCCAATTACTCGTAAACGCCGATGATATTGACAGAAAGCAGCATGATGTCAGTGGCGCTTTGGGGAGTATGGAGACGGCAAAGGTGTGTTTAAATGTCAACATTGGCAAGACCAAGTATATGCTGTCAACCAGAAAACAAACTCAACACCGACGTTTCAGACAGAACGTCACCCTCGACAGGTATAACTTTGAAGAAGCTAAGGGCTTGTCTACCTAGGCTCCGCTATCAATTCAGACAACGACACCAGCGCTGAGATCAAACGAAGGACAACTCTTGCCAATCGCTGATTCTTTGGGCTAAGAAGGCAATTGACTAGCAAATCCCTCTCTCGAACAACAAAAGTGATCCTGTATAAGACTTTAGCAATCCCAATTTTGCTTTATGGCACATAGACATGGGCTTTATCAAAAATGTATGGGGATACCCTCGGCTGCTTTGAGAGAAAAATTCTTTGGGTGGTTTTCGGCCCCGTCTGCGTAGACGGTGAGTGGAGGAGGAGATATAACGACGAACCAGGCTGTTCAGCGTCATCGACTTACCCAGAAGAGTAAAGGTCCAACGACCGAGATGGCTGGGTCATGTAGGACGGATGGACACCAATGCTCTGATCCGAAAAGTCTTCGCAACCGCCCCCGAGAAACAGCGCAGTAGAGGAAGATCGCAACTCAGGTGGCGCACGCGAGTAAAAAGGGACTTCAGCCAAATTAGCGTGCGGAACTGGAAGCAATTACCTAAAGATGGAGGTGGGTGGTACTGCAAGTAAGTAAGTAAGATTCCACTACGATATGGAACCCGGACAACAGTGAATGAATCCAGTCTTTCGATTGCGTTCAGTCCGACATTCTCAAACTAACTCGTGAGAGGGTTCAGCTAGGCTTTGAACACAGCTCAGCTGATGCATCACCCCCTCCACTGGTTCTTCGTAATATATGTAGTTCGTCACCATCACGGTATCTCGTTGTCGTCCACCAGAAAGGTACCATCGGTTACAGAGCAATCTGACTGCATTCCTTTCCTGGCTCAGATCCTTGCCGAACCATTCCTGAGAATACGAAAAGTCGATTTCATAGTTTCTTTTCAGCAACAGGACAGCCTATGCTTTAGAGCAGATGGTAGCAGCTTCTTCATCTGCATATGCCTGAGCACAGACAACACTGTCACTGAAAATGTCCAGGGCATTTTCCTTCTTGTTTAATTCGCCTTCAATTCTGCTTACCAGATTTTGAAGCTTACTCTCGCAGGATCTTTCGCATTGCTAGGCATGTGTATCTTAGACAGAGGAAGCAATCGCAAAGCAAGTTTATGTAAATGGAATTCGACCATTTTCTTTTTGAACATAAAGGAAGTCAGCCTGATAGATCTGAAGATCTTGGCGAAAACTCAGGCTAGCAGCTAAGATTCTCTTCAGAATCCTACACCGTGTTGTAGTACAACTGGATACATGCCAACGATGCGGCTTGCAGCGAACAGCAACAGCGTCTCAAACACGTCACCACAATCCATGAGATAGACCAGATACAGCGTGTGGTGTCATTCAACTCACTGACAGCTGTGTTGAAAGGATCTAGTTATGAGCTAGTTCACCAAGGTAAGACATGGAGACGTGCGATAGTACTTTCCAAGGGGTAATCTTCTTAGCGTACCGCCTGAAAGCCATCCAACATACAATAGCTTGTGTCGATCGCTTCGGTTGATGGTTTTACGATCAGGGAACTGCCATGATCCTTTGTGAATGTTGAGATTACTCAGTTGTGTGCCAGCTAGCAGCATACGAACTGCCGTAGGACAGTCAATTCGTCTCAGTTCGTTTTCATGCGTGGCCTCGTGTGGGCCATGCTTTTCTATTTTCACTAAGAGTTTTGCTCGCAAGGTTTTTGTATTTAAATACTTTGGAAGCAGTATGTTCTGCTCTGTTCTTTGTAGCAGTCACTGAAAGTTTTTAGTTCTGCTTCTATCTGGCCCATCTTCTGGATCGCGTGCCTCACAGCAGTCTGGACTCTCAGCTATGCAGTTGTTCGACTGCACGTGACCTCTTCAAGGTCCGAGATTAGATGGGTAGTCAACATTACACCAAATCCGCAAATCAAACTCTTTTTAGGATTCATCTGGCCTTATATCTGTTTCAGCACCCAATGATGCACTAGTTTTGAAAAATCTGGACTGATCTCAGCTCCAAATAGATTGAAGTAGCTCATATAAGGAATCTGCAATAGCGGCTCTTAAGGCTCAGCTCCCTACGTCTTTTCTCATGAACAATACTCGCGTTTATGAGTTTAGCAAGACGATGTTGGAAAAAACGTATTCCTGCGGGCTCTCAAGAGGAGGTAAATTGAGCGCAGTTGATGTTTTAATTTAAGGACATTGCAGCACCTAGTTGCCACTGCAACTAATTCTATGGCATCCAGCACAAGCAACTAGACTATGTAGAAATAAGTTACGCTATGAACTTACTTGCATTTAACAGGAGTAAAACGATTACTATGCTACTCGAAGGTGTCAAGGTGCCTACAACCACACAAGACGTTTGTGATGCAGACTAAGCAAGCGTTGTCGAGCAGCAAAGGTCAACTACAGACGATGTTTTCGTAACGCAAGGCTCTCCAGTTGATTGGCCATCGAAGCGTTAGCCGAAACTCATCTGACCCCGAATTTATATTTACGGTTGTACTGCAGCACTTTGGTTAAGACATCTTCAGAAGGAATTAGACCAAGGATACGATCCTTTTCTGTGCAATCCAACTCATACTCAGCGTGATCCACATACAATATGTGGAAACAATCATGGCTGCATGGTCGTCCTTGAATATCGATATAACCAGTTGAAATCTCTTTATCTTTAAGATCACAGCTATTGACTTCCTAGATGAGTTTGTACATCTGATTACGCCAGTTGGGGTAAAAGTGGCAACACTATTAAAATTCGAAAGAAAAAGGACAAAGTGCTTGACTGCTCAGAAAATTCTATTACGAGTACCAAGCATTTCTACGCGACGGTTTACTCCGCGTCCTTACACAAAGGTTTTCGTTTCTTTTTATTTTTTCCCCCTCCTCTGAAGGGGATGCGAATGGGAGTTATTTTTTTTTTGCTTTTAATTAAAATCCTTTTCAGCTGAGAATAATTAATTGCAATTGACCTAAAGACAGACCGACGAATAGATGACATCGCCTCAAGGAGCACAAATTCCAAATCCAATATGGAGGGCATCAAAGTTTTTCTTTTTGTTGCCGCTTTTGTTATTGGGCGGAAGGACATCCTACACAGGATGTCATTTTGAATTTATTTGCTGCATGGCAAAATGTACAACGTCAAAAAGGATTCTCATTCCCAAGCACCAACAAGAAGTCAAGTTAATTTGTTTCAATTGTAGAGCATGACTTTTGTTTTTATTTCACTTTTTGTTTTTCTCTTTTCTTTTTTTTTGTCCTGTTTTGGCAATTCAACAGAGTCCTTTGACTGTTGTTGCTGCTGCTGTTGTTGTTGTTGTTGATGGCCTGGTGATCTTTTTTCTAATTTGAATTTTAATGGAATCGGGCTGTGCATGGCATGGGAGGACGAACTGAAACTTGGATTCCAAAGTGTTTTTCCAAGTTTGCTTCTCCTGTGTCTTATTAACTTTTTCGTTTCTGTTCTAAATTGGAAATTCTTTGCTTTGCGAGTCTGATTTATTTTGCTCCTTTTCTCTGCTTCCCTGTAATTCTGATTCTACTGATTTCTTGGTGACGAGATTAGTTTTCGTTATGAGAGGTAATCTGAAAAGCTAAACAGAAAATTAATGAAAGGATGCTGTACAAAGAGAGCAGCTTACAGAGGAGTAGAAGATGGATTTGAACTGTAACGAGAAATTTATTTTCCTACATTGTATGCGGGGCGGATAAGGATCTGGATAGCTTGTACGAATTAAAGAGAAAGAAAGAAAAAGTTTTAATTACTCGTCAAATGAAAGTAATGGTTTCACAGCATTTGTGACCGAAATCTGGAGTCTGAGACGGAGATTTTGATTAATTTCTTCGGCTTAGGAGGATTCTTCGAAACGACAACTTTGACATGCTGTGTCCTTTTCCTACAATCAAGGCGGGAAAAAAAGGATTATTTTTATTTGCGATTGGAGTCCTTTTAAACTGTTTTCTAAGTGAAGGAATCCCTTTTTCACTTGTTTTTGCTTACCTCATTAAATATGCTCCTTTAGCCAGCCCTGTTGTCTGCTGGCTGTTTTCAATTTCACACTCTCCAAATTAATTGAGGTCCCGTGGGGCCTTCCCTCCATTGCTCCATTTTTCTCCAGTGATGGATTCGAAAACTTTCTATGGGGAAGCGCTAGTGTCCATCTGCTATACATGACCCAACCATTAAATCCGACGAATTCTTACATTTGTACTGTACAACCCATGTAGTACTTGGTTAAGTCCCCTCCTCCTCACCGTCGATGCAGACGGATGCCAAAACACCAGTTGGCCGGGGTAATTCTTCGAATAATCTCTAAGGCAGTGTAGTTGTTTACATTAACTGCGGAACCTAGGCAGACAAAGTCCTCGACTACCTCGAAGTTATACCTTTGTGTAGTTAACGTTTTGTCCGAGTCGTCAATGTTAGTTGTCCTTTCGCTATGACAGCACGTACTGTATACGCAATCACATGACAGTGGAGCGTCTATCGGAAGCCGTTTTTGACATCAAGGGTTTCGGTAAAATCGTTAACGACCCTCACGAAGTAAAGTCTCTGCAGCCGAACACCTTCCAGCTCTGATAGTAAGCCCTATTTCAAGTCTTCTCGCGGGGTCATCTGAGAGTCTCATCGGAGATTGCGAAGTGGAGAGGACAAATGGCGAGTTTCTTGCGCCACAAATTAGGACAAGTGTCGGTCGATTTGGTGTGAGGTAAAGTTCTTGCGAAACAAGAGCGACGTTCGCACAGCCTTCAAAGAGTTTAAGAATCGAGTTGAGTTACAGACAAGTAGTAAGGTCAAGTGCTTGATGTCTGACAACGGGAGCGAATATTGTGGAGGGGATTTCAACGTCTACCTTAAGGAAAATGAGATAACGAGGAGTCTCACTGTTGCTCATACACCAGAGCAAAATGGAGTTGTAGAACGCAAAAATCGCACACTCATAAAGATGGCCTGGTGTCTTCATTCTGGGCTGACGGGAAGATTTTGGGCTGAGGCGGTGGCTACAGCGAACTATATACGGAATCGTTGTCCGATCGTGAGTCTAAGTGGTCATACTCCATTCGAAGCGTGGAGAGGAAACATATGTCTTGAATAAAAATACAGCAAAAGGAAAGTTCGAACCAAGGTCTCGTAAAGGCGTGATGGTAGGGTACTCGGATGAGGTAAAAAGTTACCGGATCTGGATCCCGGAAATCGGAAAGATCGTCTTGGTGCGGAATATAAGATTCTTGGAGAACGACACAGCAAAGATATAGGAAAACCCCGCAGAAAACACATGGGTCCTCGGAAGATCTACAATACCTCATCTGCATCCCGGCTGAATAGTAATTTGGAACCTGATGAAATAAGAGAGGACTAGCCCCTGAAGAATGTGAGACAGTACAATGAACCCGATGGGATTAACGAGAACGATTTCTTCGAGAATGAGAGTCAGAACGATGGTCAAGACGTGTTTCATGATGCAGTGGACGAAGTGAAAGCTATGGAAGAAGTTGTGAATTTCGCTGAACTGTCGTTGAACGACGCCATGACGAGTGAGAAGTCTGCTGACTGGGGGCGATCATGACAAGAGGTTCGAAGTCTGATACAGAGCAATACATGGAAAATAGTCGACCGGCCCTATGCGCTATGGTCATCCAGTAGTAACCAGCAGAATCGTCCTGAAGAACAAGATGAAGCCTGACGGCACCGTAGATCGTCCCAAAGCACGAATTGTGGCGATGGGGTTCTCGCAGCGGCCAGGAGTTGATTTTGTCGATACTGTCGCTCCTGTTGCGTGGTTGAACTCCGTTAGGTTGTTGATGGACTTAGCTATACGCAGAGGCCGAACTGTGTATTAACTAGACGTTGTGTGAGCGTATCTCAATGGAAACCTAATTGAAGGATCTTTATGGAGCCTCCAGATTATCTTCGTGAAGCTTTGAAGAAATTAGTCAAGAGCGACATCGAGCCACCTGAAATGAAAATGAAAGCGGAAGGGATGTTGCATACTCGAGCAGGGAAATAATGTTTGCTTGCTACAGAAAGTCTTGTATGGACTTCGGCAGGCAGCCCGCTAATGCATGAAAGATTGGATCACGTTTTGCAAGGAATGGGACTGAAGCACTTCAAAGTAGACGAAAGGGAATTCACCATCTTAATCGCTTACGTCGACGACATTCTTTTTGTGTCAAGTAGCCCAGCACGAATGGCCAACCTAGTAACTGCGATGTCGAAAGAGTTTGAAATAAAGGATCTTGGCCAGGCTCGCTATTGCCTCGGCAGAGAGATTCGACTCACTCAAGAAAAGTACTGTCGTGATCTATTAATTTGGGATGAGTGGCTCAAAGCCAGTTGGCACACCAGCTGAATGCAAGGCAAATTTGTACAATAAGAAGCTCGATCAAAGAAGCCCAACGGGAAGGCCATATCATCAACTCATCGGATCCCTGTTGCGGTGGCCACGCAACCAGATTTGACGTTTGTAGTGAATTGACTGGCCCAGTTCAATGAAAGTCATCGGGATGCCCCTTGGTCAGTAGCAAAACGTGTTCTTCGGTACCTGCAAAGTACACTGACTTGTGGTCTAGTCTTCAAGTCTGATGTACAATGTATGGCATACGTGGGTACTCCGACGCCGACTTCGCAAACTATGTGTCAAACCGAAAGTCATACTCGAGCTACACATTCTTACTTTGCGGAGCTGCCATTTCGTTGCGTTCACAAAAACAAAAATTGCTGACGCTATCCACGACAGAAGTGGGATATATTGCTCAATCTTAGGCAGCAAATGAAGCAATGAATTTGAGTAATCTCATGGAGTAAATGGGATTACGCAACTTGATGGAGATTACGATTAGAACTGACAACCAAGGCGCTAAGTTTCTAGCAGAAAATGCCGTTTACCACTCACGCACCAAGCACATATCAGTCCGGTTCCATTTCATTGTATTTTTAGTTTTTTAAGCTTGAATTAAGCCAAATAAATGAGGGCGTCAGCCCCCACAAAAATTAAAATGTATCACACCACCATGAAATAGTAATGGGCTTACACAACAGAAATTCTTTGAAAATAAATGCTGTATACGTATGCATAAGATTATAACCGGAAAACCCTTATATCTCTTCCAAAAACAGGATTTTACACAATCCACCAGAACTGCAAATTTAATTATATGAACCCATCTCCTATCCTATTCCTTGTTTATGCCAACAAACTCTGGAATTCACCATTAGCCATTGGAGACATTTAATTTAAAAAAGAAATATTTAAGCATCTTTTTTAGCAGAATTTTTCAATCCTTTCACTTCCTTTTTGCATTTTTCTTTCCTTATCCTTTTCTCCTATCAGGCACCTCATTTTAGTGTTAACTTTATTATACAGGGTGTCCCCTAATTCGTCAAGGATAATTTAGGAAATGATTCTTGGGTATATTCTAGGAAAAATCGTTCTACCGTAAGGGTCTATCTCCAATGTTGACATCATTTATCGGGGATTTAAGAAAAGGCTTACTTTGGTGTACCCTGACCCATGTTAACGGAAATTGCTCTGTTAATACTGATGGTAGAAACTTCGTTTAGGACTTTATTTTTAGAAGAAATACTAGTCGTTGTAACTGCGTTTAAATAAAGTTGATATCTTTTTGAGTCTTCAGATATCCAATTTCTAAGCCCATGACTTGGAGGTCACTTTTCTCCAGAAAATGCGTAATAAGCCTAATGTCTTACTATTTTTTTTTCTCTTATGAACGCAATAATAATAAAAAAAAATTATCAACACGTTTGCAAGAAAATCCATACATTTTATGAAACGGGAGAACCAGCCGGGAGATTTTTTACCTACGTTTCTAACAACAGTTGACAATAAAATTGGTTTCCCAAGAATTATTGGGTCTACAAGTAAGTTTCCAGCGTTTTTTTTCCAAAATTTTAAGTTTTATTATGAAAACATAGTTACAATGCTTTATTCAAAGTATCGTCCATCGGAAGCTACAACTTTACCCCATCTTTCTGGCAATTTATGAATTCCGGATCAAAAAAAATTTCTCGTCTTTCGAGCCCAAGAACGTATCGAGCCAATTTTTGATTTCCTCTACTGAGCTGAAGCGTATTCCCGTAAGAGCGTTCTGCATCGAACGAAACAAGTGGTAGTCAGATGGTGCCAAGTCTGGACTGTAAGGCGGGTGAGGCAGAATTTCCCATCCACTATCTTCCAAATAGTTTTTCACCGAAACCGCAACATGTGGCCGAGCGTTGTCGTGATGAAAAATGACGGACTCATGCCTGGTCTCATATTCTGGCCGTTTTTCTTTTAATGCCAGCTTCAAACGAATTAGTTGGGTTCGATATAATGGTCCTTTGATGGTTTCACCACTCGGAAGCAGTTCGTAGTATACGACACCCTTTTGATCCCACCATATGCAGAGCATGACCTTATTCACGTGAATATTTCGTTTCGGCGTCGATTAGGCGGGCTCGCCGGGCTTTGTATACGATTTTCTGCGTTTAGGATTATCATAATAAATCCATTTCTCATCACCAGTGACAATACGATGCAAAAATGATTTATTTTTATACCGCTGCAGTAACATTTCGAACATGCAAAATCGCCGTTCGACGTCTCTTGGCTTCAATTCGTACGGCACCCAGTTTCCAACCTTTTGAATGAATCCCAGTGCTTTTAGTCTCAGGGAAACGGCTTGTTGCGTGACGCCCAATGATGCAGCAAGTTCTTCTTGAATCTGACATGGATCCTCATCCAGTAAAGCGTCCAATTCCTCGTCTTCAAAACTTTTCGGCTTTCCGGGGCGATCTTTGTCTTCAACTCCAAAATCACCACTTTTGAACCGTTTGAACCACTCGCGGCACGTCGATTCACCAATACATTCCGCCCCATAAGTTTGCGAAAGCAAACAATAGGCCTCAGCCGCACTTTTCTTCATATTAAAGAATAAAATCAGAGCTTCCCGCAAATGACGTTTATCTGGCTGGAAACTTGCCATGATTTTGCTCGATAAAATGTACGACACCGATAGAACTGCTCAAATATAACGCTGCAAAGTTGTTGACAGATACAAAACCTACAAATAAAACACATGGGGTCTGACATTTCTGCCCGAGATCCACTGGTGGCGCCATCTCTGACAAACGCTGGAAACTTACTTGTAGACCCAATAATTAATTTTTTAAAATTGCATAAAAATGCATAGCGTGTCCGACTATTTGACTACTTGTCGAAACCCTCATTTCCTTACCCTGTTGCTTAAAAGTTCTCAGAAAGAGTTAGGTTTGCGGTATGGAGGTCTATTTTGAAAATTTACTAAACAAAAATGGTATAAAAGTCTAGAATATAAAAATTAATTCATCAGTTTAATCAGGTTACTAAAAAATGTACGCAGACCTTATTTACATTTGTGGGCTATACAATGGAAGTTCAACCAGAGCGCGGCAAAGATACCGTGAACTTTATCCTAACCGACGACTTCCTAGTGAAGGAGTATTTGGAAATGCGTATCGAAGGCTTTGAGAAACGAGATCAGTTTCAAATACACGACCTAACGCGGCAGCTCCACAAGTAAGAGGAATTTCGACTGATAAAAGACTACTGGAAGCTGTATCCATCAATCAGCATTAGACGCTTAGCTTCGCAATATCCCAAAGATAGTAAAAATTGTTGGTCGTTCTGGAAATGGACTAAGGCTAATTGATTTTTCTAAGGAGCGGAACATCACAATAGCTAGTACACGGGTTTTCCACTTTAATATCTACAAAGGCACATGGCGATAATCAAACCGTCGACCAAATTAATCATATTGCGATCGACGCAAGACACCCCTCCTGTATGATAGATATCCGAACTTTCCGAGGGGAACATAGGTTCCGTCTGTCACCCCACAAGAACGAAGAAATTTTGTGAGGAGGTTTAACGTTGAACGGCAGAAATCGCAGCAAACCAGAGTCTGTGCCGATCGCGTATCAACTGCTGACAAGCATTGGCATCGATGCCAAGCAGCCGTCAGGCATACCGCAACTGTTGTGCTGGGTTTCTCCCGATCACCTCCACGAATCCCATGGTTTGATGAAGAATGCAGACAGGCACACGTAAGGAAACAACTCGCCTATGAAGCGTCACTGCATAGAAAGGCGAAAGCGGCCCAAGAGCTCTACAAGCAGAAGAGGTTGAAAGAACACCGCCCTCTCCGGAGGAAAAAAAAGAGCAGAAGAAGCAAGCGATCGAGGAATTAGAGAGATGCTTCTTAAGGAGCAATTTTCAAAAGTTTTACCAACGAGTAAAAAGGACATGTCAAAGTAACAAGGTCCGAACAGAGACCTGTAGAGATGAACAAAGACACTTAGTAGTAGAATCACAATCGGCACTGAGGATATGGAAAAACCATTCTGCAGACTGTTAAAATGCGAGAACAATCAAATTCTGCTTTCAGACAGAGTGAACCATTCGACCCAGACGGAGAGGGTCAAAGGATACATCCACCTGATTAAAGTGAAGTGAGGATAGCAATACCATATCTGAGCTTAAGTATAAAAAGGCTGCTGGACAGGACGGCGTACCTGCGGAACTATTAAAGGCAGCGGGAGATGACTTGGTAAAGAGTATGCACCAAGTAATTTCCAAGATTTTCTGCAGAAAACATGACTTGAACGCCTGAAACCGTTTATCAACGATTTGTTTGGCTCATTTTAGTGTTGTATTAGGCCTGCTAAGTTGACCAAAAATTCACACAAAATTCACCCCAAGTCTTGGAAAAACCCCAAGAAGTCAAAATCAATATGCACCACCTCTTTATCGATTTTAAGGTCACAAAAGCCAGTATCTAAAGAGATGAGCTAATACGTTATGTTTCCTCGATAACGACGTTGATGCCACTGCTGATATGATCACAGGCACTCTCTCTTTGGAATGAGATCCTTTATCCTACATCGGATGTAGAGTAACAAACCAAAAGAAAAGGCATGGTACGACTTGAGCTGCAAAGAGGCTGTCAGGGTTAGAGGAATGGTTTTTCGGGCCTACAAGACCAACCCGATAGAGGAAAACCGAAAAAAGTTTAAACGAGCCAGAAATGACTGTAACGTCTTTCTCAAGCGTGTGAAATTCCAATACGACCAAAAACTGAGGCAAAAAATACTGCAATGTCCCAAAGGTAGTAAAAATTTTTGGTCGTTCGTCGAAAATATTAGAAATTCTGCCTCATCTCCATCTCAACGCTCATTTGCAATGATGTTCCAGCTGTCAGCTCTTTGGACAAGGTCAATCTGCTTGCTGCACGCTTTGGGGCCATCTCAACACTCCCAGATTGTGCTTTGTTCCCGCCTACACTTGAGTGCGTCGAATCTACAACAGGACGAATCCACTTTCGCACTCGCGTAGTAGTAAGAGTTCTTAAAGAACTTAACATCCGAAAATCGGCTGGTCCAGATGGTTTAGCTCCCCTTCTTCTGAAGCGGTGTTCTTCCACGCTGGCGAAACCGCTGCGCAAGATTTTTCATCAATCCTACCCTTTAGGACTCTTTCCGAGCAGATGGAAAGCAGCATTTATCCAGCCTGTCCCTAAAAAAGGCGAATTTTTCTCTCTCTCCTACAGACCATTGTACTTACGTCCCTTCTTTCCAAGGTCATGAAAACGCTGACAAACCGTCAGCTCATGAAATAACTCGAAACCCGAAATCTTCTCAATCAGGTCCACTGGTGATCTGAAGACATGTCTCACCGAAAAGTGGAACCAAAGCGTACATCAGTCTGGTGAAAGCAAGATAGTTGCACTTTGTGGAGACCGGTTCAGCGAGAGAGAGAGACTGAGTAGCAAGAGAGCGATCGTGTGTGGGAACTAGTGCCATGATGCGTGAGAGTCAGTTGTGTGTTAGAGGTCCAACCATTCAGAGCTCACAAATAAAGAAGTGCTTTACTTACTAGTTACTTTAAGATATTGGTGTTTAATTAGTAGAAGACAGATTTACACATTACAGGTTTACACATTCCAGGTTTACACACGCTTAATATTTCTAAGGCATTTGACAGAGTTTGGCTTCAGGTTTTTTTGTCGAAAATGCATGCATTTGGGATTGAAGATTCCCTTCTTCAATGGATTAGAAACTACCTTTCGGAACATTCAATTCAATTTGTCTTGGATGGTTTTAAATCTGATATTGACAAAATAAATCCTGGTGTGCCTCAGGGCTCCGTTCCGTCTCCGACACTCTTTTTAGTTTTCGTTAATGATCTCTTGTATGTAACTTTTAATTCAATATACCACCTTGATCAAAAAGTTCCCGGATGACACCACCGTATTGCGCTACCATTGTTCCGATTTGAGTTCTGTTTTTTTTGTTAAGTTGGTAAATCTATTGTTGACATTCCCTCTAAATCTTAGCGTCATAGCTTGACATTTGCAAAAGTTATGTAGCTAAGAGTACATCTATCTATGTGTGTGTTGGCGAACGAACGAACGAACTTGTACTCGTATTAAATTTTGCGTAAAAAACGGATTTAATGGTGCGCGAACGTTGGAAATGTTGGAAAAGTGTTTCGGCAACGATTCTCTAATTACCAGGTAAACGATTCTCTGTTTACCAGTTATACGAGCGGTTCAAAAGTGGTCGTGAGTCAATCGAAGATGATGAACGCAGTGGCAGACCACCACGACATCGAAAACCGGCGAAAACATTGATGAAGTACGAGTAAAAGAAATGTTGGTCAATAACCGCAAATTAACCATCAGAGAGATAGCGGAGGACTTGAACATTGCCTATGGATCCGTCCAAGACATTTTGGTTAATGATTTGGGATTCCGTCGTGTAGTAGCAAAGTTGGTGCCAAAAGACCTCAATTTCATGCAAAACAAAGACCGTGTTGACGTCGCAATTCGTCGATGATTTGCGAGGCTGAATCCTATCCCACATTCATCAAAAGTATCATTACTGGGGACGAGACGTGGGTTTATGAATACGACACGCAATCCAGACATAAGGCAAGTGATAGCGTTCACCAAATGAACCGAGACCGTTTTCAGTCAAAAAAGAAGGCATTGCTGACGGTTTTCATGGATTACAACGGTGTAGTGCATCATGAATTTTTGCCAGAAGGCCAGATAGTAAAGAAAGAGTATTACTCGTATTTGCGTGAAGTAATTCGCCGAAAGAGACCAGAATTGTGGGCAGAAAACTCGTGGATTTTGCACCATGATAACGCACCGTCGCACAGTGCCACCATTATTCGTAATTTTTTGACGAACAATGCAACAAATACCATCCAACAGCCACCGAATTCACCTGATTTGGCTCCCTGCGACTTCTTTCTGTTCAATCGAGTTAAAAAACCACACTACGAGGAACGCGTTTCAGCAGCCGAGAGGAAGTAATGGAAAAATCGCAGGAAGCACTGATGGACATACCGAAAACCGAATATAAAAAATGTTTCGAGGATTGGATCAAGCGCTGGTATAAGTGTGTTGCTGTCGATGGGTATTACTCTGAAGGGGAAAATATAGATTTAGATGAATAAACTGGTATTTTCAATTTTCTGAAAGAATTCCGGGTATTCATTAAGGTAGTACTCCTTTGCTGACGACAGTACTCTCTGCTTTTCATATTAGTTCCCGGACTCACGCCCCTGCTCTTCGACTATAGAACTGGAACGGCAGCGTATGTTAAGCTCATTAAATTCCGATATCAACAGCATAACCAATTGGGGAACTACTCGTATCAACAGAGTGGAATTTAATGCTTCCAAAACTCAATGCTGTCTGCTGTCGTTAAAGCGAAATTTAAACACCCAGCCGTCATCCATGAATGGCACTTGCATCGTCGAGACCGATAAACTTCCCATTCTCGGTATGTGTGTCAATGACAACTTACATTGGAATGACCACATATTCGATGTCATCAAAAATGCTGCGAAAGGTCTAGGTTCACTTAAGCGATATTAGAAATACTTTTCCCCTTCTGATCTGGCATCAATATATAAGGCATTCATCTGCCCAAAATTGGAGTACAATACTCACATCTGGTCGGGTGCGCCTAAAACATTGCTGCATCTGCTAGACCGGATTCAGAACCGTGCGATAAAAGTCATAGCTGATACCAATATCACTCAGTCAATGGACACCCTCGGACACCGACGAAATGTCTCGTATCTCACTTTGTTTTATCGCTATTTCCACCACCAGTGCTCCATAGAAATCGCCAGCAGCATTCCGCCATTCAAACTTTCAACCGTAACACCCGCCTTGGTATGAATGCTCATCAGTATACCCTCAAGCCTACTTTTGTACGTACCCTAAAATATCGTGATTCGTTCCTAAGTCGTACAACTCGCTTATGGAATGCCCTGCCTATCTCTTACGTTATAACTTACAAACATTTAAAAACAATGTGCATCGGTACCTCTTTTTTCTTCCTACCTAAATTTCCTTCGCGGGCGCTGTGTGCAAACATTTTAAGGGCACTCAAACCCCTTGAGCGCGCGCTCATTTTAAAAAAAAAAAAAAAAAACTTCATTCTCGATACCTTTGTATGAATTATTCCGCGCTGGGATTACTTTAATGGCTCTCAAAATCTCATTCAGAAGCCACCTGCAAATTCCTGCAATACACAATTCCGAATATCCTGGACTCTAGACCCTTAACAGATCCTATTCTATCGCTGAGGTGCAGTATCTTCCGATCTGCTTCTCATGTATTGTGTGTTTCCTGTGCTAGTCGCCAATCAGATCCCTTAAGAACACATTTACCAAGCATTCTGCCGCCGATGGCGTATTAGCCATAATTTCCCTTAGACAATGTTCCACCTGTGGGGATGATCCCTGCCTTTTGCCTTACTTACAAGGTAGGCTTGTATTATTCATGGGACAGACAACTGATAAGAGCACTAACTACGAGTACATCGTCGAGTCTTCTCATCTCCTAGTTGCGTTGGAATTTGAAGAGTATCCAGTATTGGTCGGATAGGGACACTCTCACAACAAACTCACTTGTATCAACTGATACAAAGGTAACCGCATTTCAGAAGTAATAAAATAAGTTGTTGCGTTCGAGTCTAGCCGCTACAAGACAACGTTAATGTCGTCATTTTAAGGCAGGGATGTGGAGGTTCCTCCGTGTTATAATACCTTTACTACTGTTTACTCACCGGAATTGAAATGGTTCAACGCTAGTATGTGAAGAGTTCTCCTCCACTATAATGTGTTTCGCATTGATCTGATCAAATCCAATTATACCCAGTTCCTCTAAAAGAACGAAGTCCGGATGCACTTCTTGGTGGATTAACTACAAGCACTTTAGCTTACAAATCGGTAGCGCTACCACATGAACTGCAACGAAGACTAGATAAAACATTACCAAGCCCACAATAGGCCAACGAAAAACAAGTATCAATACTCGTACATCACCAAGGCAATGCGAAATGACCGAAACTCTGTGAAGGACATCCTAGACGTACGAAAGAAGTTACGAAAACTAAACAAATCCAAATCATGGTTCTAATGTTTAGATAGCTAACGAATGGCTCTGTAGCATGGACCATGGAAGGAGGATCATGATGGGATTTTCCGCCAAAACCTCTATGTGACATACTGACATTAAGTACAGAGTACAGCAAAATCCGCAAATCCGAATGCAAATTACTGGCTAATGTACAACCTCAAAAGGAAACTAAGCTAAATTCAAATGTGCAAATGTAAGCCATCATTTCCTACCCCCTCTACCACTCTCGGCAAATATGTATACAGTTTCGAATGTTTTCCCTCCAGTCAAACCGTCAATTCCATTTCTAGGAGAACTAAAGAGAAGGACTTCCTCTGACCGTAAACAGAATTAAGTACATAACCTCAACAAAAGTGCTTTCATTAAAACTTCAATCCAAAGCAGGGCAAAAAAAAAAAACACCATCACCCTCGCGAATGAATTTCCATCACTCACTTCCTCCTTCCTTACCTATTCCCTCAAATCCTCTTTCGTTACGCAACTAATCTCGTTCTGTTTTTTATTTTTTATTTTTTATTTTTTGCTTGGCAAGAGCTACATACATACTCGTATCTACCTTCATACTTTGCCGAAAAAGGGGATTAAAATTAACATTTTCACCATTTTGAATTTATAATTAAACTCGACCATCGATGTGGACATACACACATATGTATCCTTGTGTTTAATATCACATCCTCTACTCATCTACTTATTACCAATTCAAGTCACATTGGTTCCAGATACATGAGGATTGAAAAAATACCTCCTGACAGCGCAACCCCTCGCTTTCAAATGGCACACTATCCAAAAATAAAAAGGGATGCATTCTGGAAAGCCTTCAAAAAAAAATGCAAAAATTGAAAGAGACTTCGAAGAAGCAAAAGAAAATTAATGACACTCCAGATCATTACCAACAACAACAAGGACCATTACCAAAAAAAAAATAAAAAAAAAAATTTAAAAAAAACATCCTCTGAACCTCTTTCTCCTTCCTCGGATAGCAATTTATCATCCCTTGCAATAGAATAATAATACTCCATGGGGTAATTTATTAAAGGATTCCATCTCTGATTTCAAGTTTGAAAAAAATCCTCCTCCTTCCTATCCCGCATAAAAAAAAGAAAAAAAATTGAAAGAGAGGGAAAAATAAAACAACAGCAGCAGAAATCCTGAATGGCAGGACATTTAAGAAGGACTCTATCGAAGGGTGCTGCCACCTCTCCGGATACTGGTCTTGGCCATGTAGGACAAGTTCTGCGTTGCATGCTTTTCCATAGTTCATACGACCTCTCTCTTGGTTATTAAATGAATATCCATCCAACACCCCATGGTACGCATATGTGCGTATTATTACAAAACTTACACACATACACATATATGTATACTCGTATACATTCCAATATCTACCGGGCTAGTATCAAGATTTAATTTAAAGTTAAGTCCCTCGAGAGAGGCTTACCGATAGACAGGATAACCCACGAGAAGACTTAAAAATCTCACCCTCTCCCAAGCAGTAATCAGTCATCAGATAGTAAATAGCTTACGGTGTACTCGTATCCGCCGGCAACCCTTCGGAAAGCAAGAAAGGAATTCCATTCCTAAAGCGCTGGACCGGTTCTAGTCAAAAATCACAGAATACGAGTACCATAGTCAGAGTCCTGTGCCGTAGCTTACTTATTCGTATCTACACCAAAGGCTACTATAAAACAGCTAAAGGGTAACCAAGCGTGCACAAGGACATGGACCGAATATAATTAGCCCATTGCACGAGGGATTTAAAACACGACGAGGGAAAAACAGCCACCGATACACATACATACACACATATGTACGAGTACGCATCTGTAACTATATGAACATTCAGAAGCAAGGACATTCTTTCAGAGGCAAGAAGAATAGAGCAGAGGTTTGCGACTTTGCGTTTATTAAAAACAAAAAAAAAAAAAATTCTCGAAAACCCAAAAATATTTCTGCAACTAAGGGTGCCTTACTGGGATGCTCATCGGATAGGCATTTTCATTTTCAGTTAGTAATGGCTGCTTGGTTACTGAGCTAGGATTCATATCCTTTTCAAACGAGAACCAAAGGGAATTACATTGTGATAATAAAGTTTCATATTTCTCCGAATGAAAAGGGTACTCGTATATTTGGTGTTTGCTTCTTTTTTTTTTTTTGTGTTTTGTTTTGCTTTTGAGTGTTCTGGCAAAAACGACGACAAACTCTTGACATGGAAATTGCCGATGTAAATATTAAAATAAAAAAGGATAATGTCAAGTCAAAGAATTTTCATTTTTATGACTTATTCTAGGAGTACTCGCATTTCGGCACTGTGCACAATGTTGTCAGAGCGTGTTAATGTTTTGCAGAGTTGCCACTTTAAAGGACCTTTTTTGGAAGTGGATTTGGAAGGATTTGTTATTTGGGGGGATGGAAAATTGCAAGAGATAACGGGTCACTAAAGACGATGAATATATTCCCGTGCCGTCATACTGGAAGTCATAGATTAGTTAGTCCGGCCATCTCGACTATCTGCAGGCGATAGGGGCGTCAGTGTTTACCTGAGCTGAAACCGGGTCCTTATTTCGCCTCTAGTTAGGCGGCAACTTTGTTTAATTTGAGAAGGCATATGTAGTATATTGGTAATGTTACTGAAGATCATCTTAGTTCCACAAGACCCACTTAACTCGAGCTGATATCCTGGCCCTATTAATCCTGAAATTGGTTAGACTAATGTGAACTTGTTATGCATGTATCCCAAAGTATTGACCACCAATGGTTGAGTACGATTGAATTTTCTTCGAGTTGGTAAGAAGGATGAGACGAGTAACAATAGCGATAGGGCTGGGGTACTACCCCCGTTCATTTCGAAGGAAGAGCTCCAAGCGATCTTCGAATCACTTAGAAGTAAGAAATCAGCGGGAACCGATGAAATACCGAACATTGTGCTTCGACATCTCCCACTAGAAGCGGTGGACATTTATACCACCCTGTTTAATAATGCGATGAATAATGCACATTATCCAGCGCATTGGAAAACTGCGGTCGTACATCCCATCCCCAAAAGAGATAAAGACACATCCAATCCGGCGAATCTCCGCTCGATCAGTCTTCTTCCAAACATCAGTAAGGTTTTCGAGAAGGTGATCAATAGAGTCCTGACTAAGTGGGTTGAGGATAAACAAATAGTTCCGGATAATCAGTTCGGTTTCAAGGCGGGGCATGATATCATACATGCTGCGTCTAAACTGGTTTCTGATATCCAATAGAACAAAGGCAAGAACCAGTGCACTGGTGCCTGCCTGATTGACTTGGAGAAGGCATTCGATACCGTATGGTTAGAGGGACTCTTCTTCAAGCTTGACAGGTTGGGCATTAGTAAACCACTGCTGTATATTCTTTTTGATATGCTCTCCAGTAGACAGTTCATCGTGAAGAATGGCGATGTGACCTCTGCTGGAACATTTAACATTAAAAACGGTCTGCAACAAGGTGCGGTAAATTCGCCGATCCTATTCAACATTTACACAAGTGATCTGATAGGTTCACTTCACCATGCCATAGCGTACGCAGACGACTTAATCGCGTACAGATCAGGCCCAAAGATTGAGGTCATTAACATGCTCTTGCAACGTGACTTCGATAAAATTAAGCAATATTGCGATGACTGGAAGTTGAAAATCAACTTTCAGAAGTCGGAAACCATTTTATTTAGGACGCCTCTGTCTGGGGCCTCTAGGAATACCAGAAAGAATTGGCGGAAGTTTTCGATCGTGGGACAGCACGGGCAGCCACTTGCTTGTCGAAATGTAGTCAGATACCTTGGGATCTGGCTAGACCAATATCTGTATTTCAACAAACATATAGATGTTGCTCTGGCCAGAGCCAAAGGTGCTTTTGCCCTTACAAAGAGACTGTTTTATAACAGCCAACTTGATGCGGGGGTGAAGGTGATCTGCTACATGGCCCTTATCCGGCCTATGCTTGTATTTGGTTGTCTGGTGTGGTTCAACGTGAGAGCAAGCTTATTGGAAAAGATTCGGGTGTTTGAGAGGGCTTGTCTTCGGACTTGTTTTCGCTTATACAGAACACCAGAATCCGAGTACATAAAATTCTATCCTAATGAGGTGTTATACAATAGGGCGAACCTAATAAGAGTGGACAATTTTGTTATTAAGTTGACTCGAAGGCACATTGCAAGAGCAATGACCTCGTCAAACAACCTGATCTCTGGGGCTTACTACCCTAATTATATGTATCATGAGAGAGTTCGCTTTGACGGCTTTATTCCTCCAGAAGCGTTCCTCTACCTAGATATGAAAGGTCTGATCCAGGACAGATTAGCGGTGCCGCTGATCTTCCACGTTGCTCGGACAGCTGGGGACAGGCGACTCAACTACGACAGAGACGTCGCACATGGCAGTGCGGAGCGTCTCCGGTTCAGTAGGGCGGTAGGGAGTCGCGACATGAGGGATGTTGCTCGGCAGCACCAACAATTTTGGTGGCTAGTAGAAGGAGGGGAAGGTTCGTCGTCGAATTCCTCGAGTTATAGGTAGCTTCATGTGAAGCAAAGTTGGTCGTCTGTCTATTTTATTAGCCATGGCCGGCTTACATAGTTTTAGGTAGGATTAAGTTAGATTTAAGGCAAAAAAAAAAAAAAAAAAATTATATTAGAACATTAGAGGTGGGTAACACACTCTAAAATAAGGGGTAGTTTAAGTAGGATTAAGTAGGTTAAGTTAGGTAGCTTATAGGTTTAGTTTTAAGTTTTATATTATAACAAAAAGTCATGATACTAAGTTTTTTTAATTAAAATTCATTTTCTTAGTTTTAGTGTTAATAAATGTAAAAAACAAAATAGACTGTAAGCAACGTCGAAAGACATAGATTAAGTATTATGTTTAACCGAGAGTGCCCGCATGGGGCCAGTAAGTTAGAATAAGATTATTTTTAAGTTATTTAAGCTAATTTTTAAGCGTTTTTTTGTATAGCATGTAAGAATTAATTAATTGAAATCTAATAAAAATGCATTAAAAAAAAAAAAAAAAAAAAAAAAAGCGATAGGGCTCAGTTGACTCAAGTTTTGACACGCTACTGTGTCCAATTCTGGCTTTTTATTCATTTACTCACAGCACTACTGTCCGGATAAGCTCCTTCAGCTTAGAGCAGTATTTGGCCAACTGCCTTCAGTTGAGTACATCAAGTTGATTGATGTTGCCAGCTGTTTGTGTACTCCACTTTTGGTGAGGTCTTCCTCCACTGTCACACCAGATATGAATCTTCTAATCGAAGCGTTTTGCTCATTCGCTCTACATAAGATAAGATAATTTATTTATCCCATTTCAAATTTACATTATTATACAATTAATTATTCATTCAATATTTAAAATTCAATAATTTAAAAGGTACATTCACAGGTATTAAGATAATTTTCAAGAATTTTAACCATGAATTTTGCAGTAAATATACTTTATGAACGTATTGAAATGGTGTCATTTGAACACTAAGTTGTACTTGGATTACCAATGGTAAGTGTATTATTTATTGAATATATTAATTAATTTCATGAAAGCCGAGATAAGAGAAAGATGAAATTTTCGTTACATGCAATGAAAGGTAAACAGTAAGAAAAGAAAGGCAAAAATTTGGGGGCAAAAAGATGAATACGTACGAATTGTAATGAAACACATATAAAGATTAAGAAATAACCTGCATTAGTTCTTCTACGCTTGACCTGGAAAGTAGCCAGGTCCTTAAGTTCTTAAGGAATCTAAATTTGCTTTGGACAAGATTGCACATATCTAGGGGAATTCTGTTGAATATGAAGGGTGCAATAATGGTTGCAAATCGTCTGTAGTTCTCTTTGTTCACTCTTGGCACTGTGACTGCAGACGGTTGCCTAAAAATATATGTTAAGGTACCACCTCTTCTGCGGTTCAAGTAACTGCCTCGTAAATAAAACATTCTAAACACTTTATAAACAAATAGGTGTCTGAGTGGCAATATATTAAGAGATTGGAACAATGGAAATGATGGCTCCCATTTGGATTTAAACATCATAACACGAACTAACTTCTTTTGGGCGGTGATAACAGGTTGTAGGTTTTTAGCATAAGCGTTGCCCCAGCACGAAATTCCATATTCTAAACGAGAGTTGACAAGCGCATAGTAAATAGTGGTCAATAGATTTGATGGCATTAATTTACGTAGGTGAAAAATCTTGCTCATAGCTATATTTAAACATTTTTTTAATATCCCCAGTCGTTCATTGACCTCCGCAGAGAGGAGAAGTATTTCGTGTGCGGCTTTACAAGTGTTAAAAGTGAATTAGTTTACTTTTAAGTAATAATTCGTAGAAGTGTTCGGTGGCCAAAGTGGTAGAGACTCGGTCAACAAATCTCGGGGTTGTGGGTTCGCTTCCCAACCTCTGATAAAGTTTTCTTTGTTTTTTTGATTTTTTTTTTTTTTTTTAATATCACAAAAAAAAAGGACAATTAGTGTCAAAATAAAGTGATAAAGCACTAAGCGGAACTAAGCGGTCCGCTATCCCAGTAGCGGGGTCAGCAGATGGCATGATGTCGTCTGATGATCAAGCCGTTAAGCCAGTCCACTTAAAGACAACAACAACAATAACAGACACTGGCACAAAGAGGAGGAGGAAGTTGGAGCCAACTCCGAATATCATTACGCGCGCGCATTCAGCTTCGCTGGAAATGCTGCATGGAAGAGTGCGGGGGAGGGCTGCGAGGATAGCAGCAAGCGCAGCAGACAACAGCTTTGCATCCCTCGCTGCATCTGAGTCAGATGACGAAGAGGAGGAGGTTGAGGCACTGTACAGTAGCATCAAGCAGCTACAACAAAAAGTGCTAGCTATAAAAGCAAAACAAGTGGCAAGGAGGGAGATGGAGAAGCAGCAACTACTCCAGAGACCTCAGGGACAACCAAACATAAATGTGGAGCTCCCACAACAACAACAACAACAGAAACAACCAATGCAAAAACCTAAACAACAAAAAGTACAAAAGAATATGCTGCAACAACAACAGCAACAACATCAACAGCAACAACAACAACAGCAACAACAACAACAGCATCAACAACAACATAAGCAACAGCAGCAGAGACAACAACAACAGCAAGAGCAGAAAGCCACTAAACAAAAAGTGCCACCAATTAACACCTTTAAATTGGAGTTAAAGGACACTATCGAACTATGTAAGTCGGCCATAGGCTGTAATTTTTTTATTAAAAGACTAAGTGTAGATAGGCATGCGATCCACTGTAACACAGTGGACCTGCAAGTGATTAGGCTCGAACGAAGAGCCGCACTGTTTAAGTTGCTTAAAGACCAAGCCCCTGATGTGCTTTTGGTTAGCGAAACTAAGCTCACCAAAAGACACAAGATGAGGCACAGAAGGTATGAAATATTACGAAGAAACCGACCCAATTCCATTCAAGGAGGAGGCGTTGCGATCTTTGTAAGAAAGGGACTGCGTTTCAAAAGAGTATACAGTCGTGTAGTACGTAGGTTCCAGGTGCTGGAAGCATGCATCATGTACATCCCTCTCCGTAGTGGAAAGCGGTTATACATGGTGTCTGTTTATGCACCTAAAGCTACTCAATCCACCTTATTCATCTCAGAGCTCGAGACACTTTTTCGATTCCTGTGGCTGGAATTGGAAGACAACTATTTTATTATCGGCGGAGATTTCAACGCCAAACATAGTGATTGGGGAAATAATACACCAAATACTAGAGGGAATCTACTATTCAATTGGTGGAGTCAGCACAGTGTGATGTATCGACTCGGCCTCAAAGCCACGGATAGTCCGTCGTTTCCCAGACGGATCCTATCTGGATCTCCTGCTGTTCGACTCACGAATACAACTGACGTGCACTAACCAACAAACTACAAACTGTCTACGCACTTTCGTGTATGACAGTGACCATTGCGGTCTCAGCACCGAAATAACTGTTCCCAACGAAATTGCGGAATTGGATGAGTTTGTGCAAAAGCATTCATACAATTGTAGTAGGGTGCGCTGGACACACTTCACCAGAGCACTGACTAGAGCACTCTCCTCGAACTCGCTCTACCCACCGTCCAACAGAAATCTATCAATCGAGGAGATTGACAGATATCTAAGACTAATGGACGAGACAATTAAACGAACAATGGACAAAACGATACCTCGGTATCAACACACTGACGACGAAGACTTATTTCGCAACGCAACTATTGACGCACTGCACCGACATAAAAATAGACTGCTGTCAAGACTAAAAACCTTGTACAGACAGTTTACTGACAGACATAACCCGGAGATCATGACATTGAAGTCGTCGATTAAAAACCTCCAAACATTAATAAAGGAAAATTACAAAAACTCTGTAAGTTTGTATTGGAACAACAAAATTCGGGCTGTAAACACCAGCAACCCGAATATGTTCCCGCAAATAAATAAAATATTTCGGAGAAATAATCAGAACGACCTTCCATGTCTTAGAATCGCCCGAACGACGAACAACGAACAAATACTTGTAGCAGCAGGTATCGATCCAAGTGGGGCCGTTGATGATGACAACTTCTTTATGATCGAGGATCCGCAGGAGCAAGTAGAGGCTATAGGAGCGACTTTCCATGAAGTGTATAAGGCGAATGACATCATTGGCCCGAACCATGACCTGGAGAATCGAGTCCTGCCTTCGAAATGAAATTGTGAATTGGCGATTCGAGAACTCGGGTTTCACCCAGTTCAGTGACGAGAACATGGCAAATAATGTCATCACCAACGAAAGGGTATTACCCCCGTTCATTTCGAAGGAAGAGCTCCAAGCGATCTTCGAATCACTTAGAAGTAAGAAATCAGTGGGAACCGATGAAATACCGAACATTGTGCTTCGACATCTCCCACTAGAAGCGGTGGACATTTATACCACCCTGTTTAATAATGCAATGAATAATGCACATTATCCAGCGCATTGGAAAACGGCAGTGGTACATCCCATCCCTAAAAGGGATAAAGATACTTCCAATCCGACGAATCTCCGCTCGATCAGTCTACTTCCAAATATCAGCAAGGTTTTCGAGAAGGTGATCAATAGAGTCCTGACTAAGTGGGTTGAGGACAAACATATAGTTCCGGATAATCAATTCGGTTTCAAGGCGGGGCATGATATCATTCATGCTGCGTCTAAACTGGTTTCTGATATCCAATGGAACAAAGGCAAGAACCAGTGCACTGGTGCCTGCCTGATTGACTTGGAGAAGGCCTTCGATACCGTATGGTTAGAGGGACTCTTCTTCAAGCTGGACAATTTGGGCATTAGTAAACCACTGCTGTATATTATTTTTGATATGCTCTCCAGTAGACAGTTCATCGTGAAGAATGGCGATGTGGCTTCTTCTGGAACATTTAACATTAAAAACGGTCTGCAACAAGGTGCGGTAAATTCGCCAATCCTATTCAACATTTACACAAGTGATCTGATAGGTTCACTTCACCATGCCATAGCGTACGCAGACGACTTAATCGCGTACAGATCAGGCCCAAAGATTGAGGTCATTAATATACTTTTGCAACGTGACTTCGACAAAATTAAGCGATATTGCGACGACTGGAAGTTGAAAATTAACTTTCAGAAGTGGGAAACCATTCTGTTTAGGACGCCTTTATCTGGGGCCTCTAGGGATACCAGAAAAAATTGGCGAAAGTTCTCGATCGTCGGACAACATGGACAGCCACTTGCTTGTCGAAATGTAGTCAGATACCTTGGGATCTGGCTAGATCAATATCTGTATTTTAACAAACATATAGATGTTGCTCTGGCCAGAGCCAGAGGTGCTTTTGCCCTTACAAGGAGACTGTTTTATAACAGCCAACTCGATGCGAGGGTGAAGGTGATCTGCTACATGGCCCTTATCAGGCCCATGCTTGTATTTGGATGTCCGGTGTGGTTCAACGTAAGAGCAAGTTTATTGGAAAAGATTCGGGTGTTTGAGAGGGCTTGCCTTAGGACTTGTCTTCGCTTATATAGAACGCCAGAATTTGAGTACATAAAATTCTATCGTAATGAGGTCTTATACAATAGGGCGAACCTAATAAGAGTGGACAATTTCGTCATTAAGTTGACTCGAAGGCACATTGCAAGAGCAATGACATCGTCAAACAACCTGATCTCCGGGGCTTACTACCCTAATTATATGTATCATGAGAGAGTTCGCTTTGACGGCTTTATTCCTCCAGAAGCGTTCCTCTACCTAGATATGAAAGGTCTGATCCAGGACAGATTAGCGGTGCCGCTGATCTTCCACGTCGCTCGGACAGCTGGGGACAGGCGACTCAACTACGACAGAGACGTCGCACATGGCAGTGCGGAGCGTCTCCGGTTCAGTAGGGCGGTAGGGAGTCGCGACATGAGGGATGTTGCTCGGCAGCACCAACAATTTTGGTGGCTTTATGAAGGAGAGGATGCTTGGTCGTCGAATTCCTCCAATACTTGTTAGCTTCATGTGAAGCAAAGTGGGTCGCCTAATTCTAAGTTTTTGCTTAAAATTTATTTTCTTAGTTTTAGTTGTAATGTTAATATAAAATTAAATATAGACTGTAAGATACGTCGAAAGACATAGTTTAAGTGCTAGGTTTAACTTAGAGTGCCCGAATGGGGCCAGTAAGTTAGAATAAGATAATTTTAAATTAATTAAGCTAATTTTTAAGCGTTTTTTTGTATAGCATTTAAGTGTAAATCAAGTAATATAAATAAAAATGCATAAAAACTGAAAAAAAACTGACATTTTTTAATATCGGCAATATGGGCTTTCCAATTCAGTTTGCTGTCAATGGTCACACCGAGATACTTAAATTCTAAGACAGATTCTAATTGTATGCAAGTATTTGTGCAGTTATCATTGTTGCAGTTAGAATCGTGGAGACAAACTCCTTCGATGATCAACTGATTGCAAAGAGAAAATCACATTACTTTGGATTTGCTGCTTAAAACCATTTGGTGGAGCGTAAACCAGTTCTTTAGTACGGAGAGGTCGGTAATCATATGGTGTCCGCACTAATAATGACGTAGGAGAGAACCAAATCATCAGCAAATGCTCTAATATTTCCATTTAGTGTTAATTTAAAAATTCGAGTTTATATAAATAATAAAGAGGAAGGGCCCAAGGACCGATCCTTGGGGAACGCCAAGCCCGGGGCTATCTAAAGACGAGCTTAGAGTAGCGTTTACACGCACAAGCTATTTACGGTTTTGAAGGTACGAGACGAACCATTTATTAATATTGCTTCTGAATCCAATTCTATGAAGAATTTTTATTAAGAGCTGATGATTGACTAGATCAAATGCTTTTGTTAAATCAGGAAAAAGAGCAGCAGTTTTTTTACTCTTGTCGAGTCCATCGTGAATATCTTCTAAGAATGACAATATGGCATCTTCAGTAGACTTGCCTTTGACAAATCCAAATTGATTCTTGTTCAAGATTTTAAATTTATTCAGGAACTTAAGCATTCTATTTGTAATTATTTTCTTCAAGATTTTTGAAAAAACCGACAACAATGGGATAGGTCTATAGTTATTTGGATCACATTTGTGATCCCTTTTTGTGTATTGGAACTATTATAGAGGTCTTAAGACACTCCGGGAATATACCACTTTCAAAACTGAGATTAATTAAATAAGTTAACGCACTAATTTTTTTTATGACTAACCTACTAATACCATCAATCCCACATGAATTTATCAACTTTAAGTTGGATACAACAAGAGATACTTCATTTTCAGATACAGTACTGAAAAAGAATGTTGAAAGAACTTCGTTGTCTAGAAGATATTCCAAAGTGCTTATTGCATTAATATTGCAAGAATTCGGTTTGGAATTTTCGGCAATATTTCTAAAGAACGAGTTTAAATTGTCGGCCATTTCTGAATCATTTGTAGTGGTCGTACTATCAGAAAATCTTAGACATCTTATGGCTTTATCAACCATATTTTTAACAAACAGATCATTAACAATGTTCCATTGATGTTTTGGATTACATCTGCATTCGTTAAACTTATGTTTATAGTAGGAATCTTTTTGTATATTTATGTACTGCAGTATATCTTTCCGCATCCTTTGATAAATTTTTTTTATTGAAGACGTATGCATTTTATTTTTATTTTTAATACAAAACTTGGTTTTTTCTTTAATTTTTTCGCAAAGTTGGCCAGTCATTCATGGCTTAATATTTTGTGGTCTACGTTTAGGATTTGAACACCGACTTAGAGCCATATAGTTAGAAAAAATCTTCACAAATAAGCTAAAGGACTCTGAAGAACAACTATTGTTATAGACACTATGCCATGTTTCCTGTGACAAATATTCCTTCAACTTACGAAAATCAACACGTGAAAACTCACCCACTTTTATCGATCTTAGTTCATTATCGTTGTTTAATGATTTTCCCAAGAGATTGGCGAACGATACACCTGTAGCATAGTGATCGGTTATATCCCATTCCAGTACAAACGGACAAACATTTCGAATATTGTTTTTCGTGCGGAGAAAAATATGGTCAATACACGTTTTGCAACTATTAGCTACTCTTGTTGGCTCATTAAGGAGAGATTCAAAACCCAAGGAACACAAAAGGAGTATATAGTTATCACAACTCGAAGGAAAGTTCAATATGTCAATATTAATATCACCAACAAAGCAAATATTGTGACTGTTCATCCCACTAAGAAGGTCTTCAATTTCTTTTAGAAAAATATCCCTGTGGACAAACTGCATATAATGTCTAAAGAAATATCATCAATTTGAAGTTTTATAATTAGAGAATCTGCACTAGTTAGATCAGGGGTAGAGAATTTCGCGACCGTTAAATCGTCTTTGACAAAAGCTACTACACCATCGGCTGGATACTTTTCATTGCGTTTTCCGTATGGAATATACCCCTCAATCTAGAAATTACTTAATTCATGTTTAAAAATCCAAATTTCACTTACCACTATTACATGTGGCAAAACTGGAAAACAATTGTACAAATATGAGCAAAAACTACTCGTATCAAAATTAGTTCTTATACTTCTAATATTCATGTGGAAAATGGTTAAATCCTTTAAGGATGCTCGAAAGATTGTATTAATTATTGTTTCAATACTTACAACTAATATTACTGAGATCAATTAATTCGTTGTTACGTGACATAATAGTAAAAAGAATAAAAAATATTAAGTCTTAATCATAAATGATTAAGATCATCAAGACACTTAATATATTTGATCTCCATACCAGGTTTCCGTCTCATCATAATTTTACCAAATCGTACCCAAAGAAATTCATAGTTATAATTATTTTTTGCCTTTTTTGCTTCCCTCAGCAGTGCTTTAGATTCGCCTGATAACCAGCGATCGGTGACTTCTTGGCATGCGAAGCGGCTAGAATTTGATCTTTGAGCCGATTGCTACGTAGTTGTACCACCACAGTGCCAGTAGGTTTCCCTTTGCTCCTCTTTCTGTAACATGTATCAATATCGTCATCTGCTATCTGCACACCTACACCTTGGTTGATAATTTGGATAACCGTATCACGCATATTTTCTTTCTCCAAAAAGACCACCTCTCGCAGTTCGATGTAGTTTCTGTGTGGCATATACTCAGCATTGCCAAATTTGTCTCCAGTCTCCTAGAGTTGAAGTTTTAGCTGCTCGGTTTCTTTTTTCATTTCAGCTAACAATTGCGTCGACTGTTCCAATTCTCTCACTATTTTTACACTACAGATTTTACAACTCATCGTCTATGACTTAACTCTTCGGCGGCTAAACACGAACATCTAAGACCGTACCAGTTCTTTTTCGTCCACTGATTCTCAGCTTTTTTTCTTTGTCGAAATAGAGTACTTAGACAAGGTACTAGTGCAATGGACTCCTTGTATACTCCTTCTACTGGAATTTCTAAGTCTTGCGTAGACAGATGTGGCAGTGTCGCCGAGTGCCTGCACCCTGATATGAGTGTAGGCTAAACCTTCACAGAGAAAGTTTTCCGCTTGGTCATCAATCTCACGGCAAGTATTGCTGCCCAGAGGCATAATGTACTTAGGTATGTAGGGTCCTGTTTTTCTACTAAGGCACAGCAGAAGAGCCGGCAACTTGATGAATCTGCATATACGCAGTTATGGTCATATGAAACCCGACTGTAAGTGGAAGCCCTACTCGAGGCCCCAGGAGGCCGCTGCGGGTCCTGAAAAAGTCAATCTCATCGGCATTTAATTTCCCTGATCCCATTGCGACCTGACATACAATCAAGACAATGAAGACTTGCATTGTCAAACTATTTTGGAGGTCGTCTTACAGCGCAGATGCTTCGCTCCCTCAATCGATTCTTCAGAATATGGTTCGTTGCCAACAGGATTGCGTATAGCTATGCTATCTAACACTGTCGTCCTTCAGAAAGACAAAGCCTTCCATGAAGACATGACTACATTCCTTTTCTGGCACGGATTCTGATCGAAACCATTCCTGGACACAGGGAAAGTCGGTTTCGTATTTTTCTTACGCAACAGGAATTCTAGTGTCATAGCATCAGACGACCAGAGTCAGAGACAGTCAGCGCGCAAGTTCATCAAAGCTTCAATGCGTGTTGTATCAAAGACCACTTCCTTTTAAACAGAAGACGACTTTGAGAAAGCAACACATGAAATGACTTTTAAGACGGAGATTCACCAGTACGTCTAGAGCAGAACCGTGTGTGGTAGAGAAAGACCAAGCCACCGTTCCTTGGGGTCTCGTAGAAGCTGAGTATTTTCTAGAAAGCTTGTTCCACCAGACAGCATACGAATAGCGTATACTAATTGGCCTTATCATACACCTTGGAGGCAGCTGACGTGACATGTTTAGTCCAAAGAATTTTTTTTTTATCCCGGATGATACCTGCTTCGTTGAAAGAAATAATGGTGATGCCTTAAAGAACTAAATGAGATAGACCCGCTTGCTCCTTCTAGTAAAGTGAATAACCTCAATTTTGAAAGGAATCACTGAAGGTCCATTTCTAGTGCAACAATCGTCGATGACATCTAGGACTACCTACTCTTTAAAGCGGACAGTCCCTAGGCATAGTCCAACAGACAGTATAATTACATCATTTGCACATGCCGGAGTATAGAAATAAGAACTATGGAGAGCGTTAAGCACTGAGTCGGTAAACATGCACCATAGCAGTGGAGACAGGACGCCACTTTGTGGGCAACCCCTGTTTACCCCAGCCATCACAACTTGCACAGTAAGCATCCGCAATTAGTGTCCTATTCAACAACATCCCCAAAACTAGTGATTCGTCCACGCCGTGTTGTCTGGTCGATTTGTCAAAGGCACCATCAATGTTGAAGAAAATGGCCAGCCTGTGTTTATTCTCGTTAAGTGCGCCTACAATTCTGTCTACCAAATTTTGAACCGCACTCTCGCGGAATCTTCCGCGTTGGCAGGCATGTTGGATCTTAAAACAAGGTTGCATTTGCAAAGCCGTCTTGGGAACATGTAGCTCCACCATTTTCTATATTCTTTTCAATCTGAAGAAGGTCTGATTGATAGGTCCAAAGCTCTTTCTTGTTTCGGTATAAAGGCTTCCTCAATATTTGATGGGATTTTGGGATCTATGGCATTGCCTAGCTGAACTGGATATGTGACATCGGTGTCAGGCGACTTGAAGCCATCAAAGGAAGCAACAGCATGTGTGATGGTCTCATCTGTCACCACAACCGATGACTGATACCAGCCATGGCGTGTTGTTTTGCTCGACTCATTAGCAACTTCGTTTATACGAGCTACCTTTAAGGTAGTTTTGACAAGGTTACTTGGGAAACTTAAGGACGTATGAGACACACACTGTACAGCTTGTTGAAAAAACCCTAAAGATGGTTTTCAGACATCTGTTAATGAAGGTCTGTAGTTTCCGTATAGTATTATCCACTTCACAAGTACTGAATCCATATAGCAGTATTGATTCTACATTAGTGCGGAACAGTCGTAGCTTGGTTTTTATGCTGAAAACATAGCTCTCCAGATTTTAAACAGCATTCCGAAAGCAGCTTTTACCATCGAGTTCCGGGCTACCGCTGTAGAAGTAAAAAACTTTCTCGACCTTCAGTACTTCAGTGTTGAGTTGAATGCTTTTGTTTCGTCGGTGGTTATTTTAAACTTCAGACTTGTTTGCCTCGGTTTCTAGATTTTAGGCCAGAAAATGTGAAAATAGGCAGACATAATCGGTGTGGTTGAAGAGCTTTTTGTAAGATATCAAGCTCTTAGAGTTCTGTTGTTACCTTCATCGATCCAGCACAGTGACTACCAAAAACAACAGAGGTGATAGTGTTCATTCCTACCGTACCCGACTTTTGACTTCAAAATTTTCCGATACTTTAGCACTGTGTAAGACTTGACACATACTTGTGAAAAGCAGGGATATTCACGGTAGCAAGGTGAGAATTACTCCGTACAGGAATCAATGGATCGGGCCCTGCAAGTAGCCACCTCTTATAAAAAAAAATTAAGAGACCTACTACAATACTAGCAGAATTTTCAGAGACCAAAACAACTCCATAGAATTGGCTAAACGGTTAGCGTTACAAATTTTCCTTACGGCACATTTCTGCAAGACAGAAAAGAACTGAATCTTTGAGCGGTAAGCAACTCCCCGACAGCTTACTCCATACTGTAATTTCGAGTTGAATATCCTAAAATAGAATATTTTTAATGTACAGTCGACTCCGCTTAACTGAAATGGAAATTTGTAACACATTTTCTTTCACTTAAGCGGTATTTTCACTTATGCAAACTTCGGATAACTGAAAAAATGTTAAACTTAACCGGAGTTTGGATAGCTGAAAAAAATTGCACTTAATTTGTAACAGTATTTTAATAAACGTTAAATGATATTTTATTTAACATAACTCAAAACTAAAATAACTTCAGAAAAACATAACATATTCAGAAAGCATAACAATTAAAACTAATAAGTCTTGTACTAATTCACAGGTAACATTATAAAATTAAATTATATTTGCATGTATCTATATATATTGGATCAATGTATGTATATTGCATCAAGTGTTTAGTTGGATGGGTTATTGAAGTCGCCGATCTTCGTTTGTTTGCGATTGTAAAAAGACATTTTGTCCTCAAGATCTTCAATCGTATCAGAGAATTCACAATTTGCCCAAAAAAATTCTTTTAAAATACCAAGAGCATTATATGTTATGCCTCCTTCACTGTTGGTATTTTAGGAACTCCGATTAATACTTCGCTGTCAGAATCGGCTTCATCTATATTATTGTTGAATGCATGTGTTACTTCATTTATTACATCTGCATCGGACATGTCCCCGAAACAAGGTAAATCTGCATCAAAATCCGCAAGACAATCAATTTCTGGTCTGAGTGTCACCGAAAAATTATTTTCCTCTTCTTCGTTAGCTTCTAAAATAATTTCTTCATCAAAAATGTTTTTAACAAAACCTGACTTGCGAAAGTAATTTTTAATGGTCTCCCGCTTCACCATCCACCACGCTCTTTTGACCATTTTCAAATCTGCGATCAAGTCAATTTTTTTTTGGAAAAATCCAATAAAGTTCGTTCACTATCTAGATGAAGAATTTGTCAACGTACGTTGATCGAGTCATCCAAGCCTTTGTGTTGGCAAAATATTTTACAGGGACTGTAGAGTTACGGAAGCACCTAGGGTTGTAAGATTCCCCTATACAGAAAATCATTTTGTCGCTACCGGTTGAATTTGTAACAAAAAGAATCGTAATTCGGTCTTTATTACATTTGTTTCCTGATGGTTTTTCTGATCTGTTTGTCAATGTACCAGTAGATAAAGCTTTAATCATTAATGCGGTCTCATCCGTATTGTAAATATCGTCCTCACCATATTCTTCAAGATATGTTGGCAAAATGCTAGATAACCATTTGTTAGCACCGTGCACATCGCCAGAATTTTTCTCCCCATGAACGTTCTTAAAATGAATATTTTCCCTATGTTTACGCACTTGCTTTTCCATTAAAAGTGGGCCAGTGATTGTTGCATGTTTCGATAGCATTTCCTTGAACCAAACCGATAGCGCCTTTTCCACATCTTTATAAGCACCTGTTCGCATTCATTTCCTCAACAAATTTTAGTTTTGTGTGGCCATGTTGCGAATGGAACCTCTACGATTCACGATTCTTGTTGAAGTTGGTGCACTGCAGCCGAACTCTGTACAAATAACTTTCCTTGGCTCTCCCACTTCAGTTTTCTTTAAAATTTCAAGCTTTTTTTGAAGTGACAAGCTTTTGCATTTCTTTCCAGACCCAGATGCCTGAAATGTTTTTTTTTTTATATAAATACAAATTCAAATTCTTCTTTTTCTAAACGTTACCATGTGTGCCGGCATTTCTGCAGATTTCGTCACAATATAATGGAATTCAATTAAACATTGGAGCACTAAAGCCGAAAGGGAAAACGTAAACGCACAGAATATTGTGCTGTCAAAATTGATAGACTATGCAGCGTGCACGTTGATTGTCAGGTCCAGTGGACGTGTTCAGTTGAATACACCAATCGGTGTATTCAGTGATTTTTTTTCCAGTTATGCGGAGCTGAAGTAGTACGTATTATTTATTTTTGACATACAATTCTTTTCAATTAACCGGGTTTTTCAATTAAGCGGATTTCAGTTAAGCGGAGTAATTTATATGAAAGTTATGAAAAAATACTCCATGATAATTTTTGTGTTTCAGTTAACCGATTTTTCCGGTTAAGCGGAGTTCAGGTCAGCGGATTCGACTGTATTCGAAAACTCCCTGAGATAAAAGTTGCGAATATAGTAGATGACTGCAGATATTTTTTCAAAGATGAAATGTGTTAGGTCGATCACATATTACCAAAATATTTACGCATATTTACTATTTAAATTTTGAAACAATTTGCATTGCAAAATAGACATGGTTTTCTCTCGACCCCTTAAGGATACATGAACACAAGTTATTTAATTTTGGTGGGGGCTGAGGCCCCCATTTATTGGCTTAATACAAGCTTAATCTAACTTAAAAACTAACAGAAAGACTTAAGAGCTAGTGACCAAGGAAGTGATGGAGGAGATCTTGTTTGAGACGAGGAGTGCTCAGGTGGAAATGAAAAAGGGAGAGGTTCGAGTTGACCTTTCGGAGCATTCGGGAGATAGGTTCGTTGGAGCCATAAGAGGTGCGGTGGACCGGTAGATAGAAGAGACGAGGACAACGTAGATTGAGGGGGTTGGTATTGAAGGAAATGGAGTTCAAAATGGATGCACAGTCGATGGAACCTGAGAGAAGACGATGAATGAAAAGAACGCCAGCACTATTCCTACGTTCTTCTAACGAATTCATATTTAGAAGTTTGAGGCGGTCTTGATAGGGAGGTAAGATTAAAGGGTCGTTCCATGGCAGGCCACGGAGGGCAAATCGGAGGAATCGACGTTGAATACCCTCGATTCGGGAAACATGAACCCGGTGAAAATGGGACCAAGCTTGACTGGCATACTCAAGCAGGGGGCGAACAAAGGTAATATAGAGAGATCTGGTTACATACGGGTTGGAAAATTCCTTGGACCACCGTTTAATAAAGCAAAGCGATGAGTTGGCTTTGAGGATCATCTGGGGAGAGGAAATAGATTTAAAAAATTTTGTGTCGTCAGCGTAAAGGGAGAGGGAGGAGTGCTTAATGACACTCTCAACATCGTTGATGAATGAAGAGAAGAAGGCCAAGATGACTGCCTTGTGGAACTCCAGATGAGGCCAGGAATGGAACAGAAATGGCGGATCTAAACCGAACACTATAATATCGGTTTACCAGGTAAGAAGAAATCCATTTTAAAAAGAGCGGCTCAAAGCCGAGAGCAGACAATTTGAAAAGGATCAATTTATGAGATATCTTATCAAATGCTTTAGTGAAATCAGCTGCGATAACATCGATTTCTTTGCCATTTTCTAAGGCTGAGAGTGCAAAAGACACGAATTCAACTAGATTTGTGGTAGTTGATCTACCTTTTAGAAAACCATGTTGTCGGGGTGAAATAAAAGGCTTGCATTTGAAGCTTAACGCTTCGTATAAAATGCTTTAAAAGAGTTTGGGTATATGAGAGAGTTTAGCAATGGGACGATAATTGGTAACTTCATACTTAGATCCCTTTTTGTGTATTGGGATTATAAAAGAGGTCTTCCAAATCTGGGGAAATTCAAGCTGTGTGAGCGATAGACGAAAAAGGTAGGAAAGGGGTAGAGACAGGTTGGAAGAGCATTTCTTAAGAAACATGGCGGGGAGTCCGTCTGGGCCAGGCATAAATTCATCCTTAAGATTTTGTAACTTTTCTTCAATAACTGCAGGATCGAAATTTTGAGTGAGAAAGGGACCAATAGAGAAATTTGGTAGATCATTGTAGTAAGAGGGATCTGGTACGAAGGAGTTGTTGGCAAATGATTGCTTGAAAAATGTAGCAAAAAAGTTGACGATGGTAGGAGGATCACATGAAGTTTTGGTTTCGAAAGCGAGGGAGGAAGGATAACCATCGGTCTTACTTTTGCAATTGACAAATTGAAAAAAGGACTTGGGGTCATTTATGAGATTGGTTTGCGCACTATTCAGGTAGCGCTGATAGAGAGAGTTATAGAGTTCAATGAAATGAAGATATGTACCTAGATAATTTGAATAGTCGGAAGAAGAGTGGGTGCGAAGGAATATCGCCCATAACTTGTTTCTTTTGTTTCGTAGAGAGCGAAGTCTACGATTATACCAAGGAGGGGATGTAGAAGAAGTTTTATGGCGGGAGTAAGGCACATAAAGGGAGATGGATTTGAATATTTCTCTGTAAAAAATGGAGAGGGCATCAACCAGAGATAGATTGGTAAACTTAAAAGAAGCACTGCTTAGATAGGTATTAATTTTACGGAAATTAGCTTTGTGAAAATTGTAAGAAAATAGAACTGCGGGGGGAGGCGACTGAAGGGGAGAGTTGTGGAAAAATGAGAGAAGAAGTGGAGGATGAAAGTTATCAATAGTTGAAAGAGATAGGGGACAACACGATACTGAGGAGTTGATGGGATCAGTTGTGAAAATAAGGTCTAATTGCCTTTCCATATAGTTGGAAACGCCACTGACTTGGCATAGACTAGAGTCTGTTAGCCGATCTAAGAATAGGCATTCCTTAGTAGAAATGGGATTGGAAGCGATGAAAAAAGATAGGTCTTCAGATGGAGTCCACTTCAGCTGAGGCAGATTAAAATCGCCGAAGATAATGATATCATCAAGCGATTCTGATAAGTCGATCAAATTGTCAATTGCTGCAATAGCAAGTTGGTAGGATTCGATAGGTTGCGCCGGAAGAATGTAACAACACATAACGTACAAGCATCTACGAGTGAGGGTTATTTTAACCGACACAAAGTCGAGCTTAGGAGAGGATGATGTTGCAACGAGAGAGGAGTCCAAGCTGTTGTGAATAGCCAGTAGGACACCTCGACAAGGAGATTCAATCAAGGGGGGTGCGGGATCATCATCCCGAAAAACATTAAAAGAAAGAGGGAATAACTCCTGGTTTTTTATGTTGGGGATAAGATTAGTTTCGGTCAGAGCATAGATATCAAATGGGAGAGCATCAGATTGGCGGAAAACAGCGTGGGTTTTAGAACGGAGTCCTCTTACGTTCTGGTAATAGAAGGTGAGAGGGAGGTTTTTTCATAACTTTTTAGGGTCGAAAAAATTTATCATGGTCAAGGCGACTGCGTTGGAGGTGTGAGACTCTTTTAGAGTGTACATATTGGCGAAGAGCGGCAAGATCGTCTGCAACTTTTTGGGGAAAACATGTCCATGAAAATGTATCTCAAAGTCAACCAAATCAAACAAAAGCATTATTTTGGACGTAACTAACAACTAGCTGATATTCCGGAAAACAGATTCTTAACAAGTGAATATGGGGATTTATTGTAGATCAGCAACTAAATCCAGAGGATTAGCGAACCATAAGCAAAAGCAAGGAAAGGAGAGTTTATATAAATTAAAAACAAAATAGGACCAAGGACAGACCCTTGGGGTACTTCAATTTATAATCTCAGCGTTACTAATATAATACCAAAATACAGACCAAGAACTGTGAAGTCCCGGATTTCTGCAGAATGCAATATGTTTCACAGGATCCTGTGTTAAATCATATCAAAAGCCTTTGCTTTGTCAACGAAAAGACCGCCGCACCATTTTTTCTTATGCAGTCCTTTATTTACAATGGTGAAAACGCTAGAAGAGCTTCCTCGGCAGAAAGGACTTTCCTAAATTCAAACTGATTACTTTAAGGTATGCAAAGACCCTTTCCTTAACAGCTTTTTCAAAAGTTTTCGAGTACGAAGACAACAGGCGAATCTTCTAATTACCCCTTTTAAAAAGAGGCTTCACTAGAGAACATTTAAGTTTATCAGGAAAAACCACAGTCTACTTACGTTACTTACGAGTACTTACTTAGGTGGCGCTATAGGTCAGGGTAAATATAGACCTCTACTAACATGCCTTTCCAATTAGCCCGGCCTTTAGCTAAGTGCCTCTAGTACCGCACTCCAAGTCGGTTGAAGTCCCCTTCTATTGGATCTTTCAATAGGGTCGTTCGAAATTTGTTAGGTTATAGCGGCCATGTTGTTATAGCACAATCTGTCAAACTTGTTGTGAATGGCAAATCACCATAGCGTTCAACGACGTCTGCAAATTGTAATTTTTTTTTTTTTTTGAAAACTAGTGCTCCGTTCGAGAAACGTTCCGCCAAAAACATCATCTTTAGCGACGAGGGCCATTTTTTGATGAATGGATGTGTGACCAAGCAAAATTGTCGGATTTGGGACGATACCACACGAGATACATCAGCACAAAATGCATTCCGACAAAGTCACTGTTTGGTGTCGGATTTTGGTCTGGCGGACTCATCGCTCCCCTTCTATAGACTACTTCCTTTGGGGCTATCTTAAATCGCAGGTCTATGTGAATAAACTGCAAACAATTGATACACTTAAATTCTCAATAGATGGCTCCAACAGTAAGTGCTGGTCGATTTTGACATATCCAAAGCGTCATGAACCAAGTAAACAAACCGTTTTGACACATTAGCGATTTTGTTTTGGCGTCATATACTTTTCGCTGTGTGAAAATGTCTGATTTTGTGCCAAATAATCGTCATGTCGATTTTCTTCTTTCATCCGAAGAAAACGGCGGCTGAAGCGCATCTAGAGCTCCAAAAAGTTTACGCAGATGCTGCTCTAAGTAAAGCAACGTGAAGTGATTGGTTTCGTCGCTTCAAAGACCGTGATTTCGATGTTGACGACCGTCCGCGTGAAAGAAGGCCAAAATCCTTTGAAGACGCTGAATTGGAGGCATTGCTCGATGAGGATCGGTGCCAAAGGCCAGAAGAGCTTGCTTCAGCATTAGGAGGCGTTGGGAATGATTCAAAAACAAGGAACGATGAGAGTCGTTTTTTCGCCTGTGAACTACTGCTCCAGCGGCAAAGGAAGGGTTTTCTTCATCGCATCGTACGGTTGACAAAAAAAGAAAGTCATGTGGACTGTCCGGTCATGGCTCTACGTCGTCGGCTCGGCCGAATATTCACTCTGCGAAGGTTATGCTGTGTATTTGGTGGGACCAGGTCAGTGTTATTTATTACGAACCCAACGAAACCATCACTGGGGAACGGTATTGACTTCAATTGATGCGATTGAGGCGAGCACTGCGCGAAAAACGGCCACAATACGAGCAGAGGCGCAAAAAAGTGATTGTACAGCATGGCAACATTGCCAAACCCAAACCCCAAACCTACCTGGAAATTCCCAAATGGGAAGTCCCACCCCAGATATTGCGCCGTCCGATTATTACTTGTACCGTTCGATGGCGCATGGTGTGGCTGATCAGCAGTTCCGCTCATATGACATCAAAAAGTGGCTTGATTCGTGGATAGCCTCAAAAGATGAAGACTTTTGGCGTAACGGTATTCGAGCTCTGCCAGAAAGATGGGAAAAAGTTGTAGCTAGCGCACCTAATAGCTTCAGCTGCTTCTTTTAGGTCAAAAGATTCAAAGTCCAATTCAGTAGAAACGTGTGTCGATCCCTTCCCTAATGCATGTGCGATCAAAGGAATACTGACTCTACTACCTATATCCTAGTTTAGAGACCCTTGGACGACCCACGAGACTAGAGAAACTACAAACGGTCTTGACGGACTTGAACCTGTAACAAACGTGTGTACCTATGAATTGAGCATAATACTTAGATACTCCGCCGACCCTATTTTCAAAAAAAGACAGATGTTGCGACACCTTCGTGTAAACCCCTCACTGGTAGTTCGGTCCATTGCAGTGCCAACCCCTATTGACTTACATTTCAGCGGAAAGGCTGTGACATCGTTCTTCATCGAAAGAAGTTACCCTGTAAAGGTCTTCAATTACAACTTTAACTTTGTGACCTGTGACAAGGAGTATATCCGTACGAGTATTACTATTTCCACCCCCTGCTGTGGAGGAGGACACGTCTAAAATTGCCTAAGGACGACCTGGGTCGAAAAAATTAAAATGTAAATATAATCTAGCCCAAGTGTATTATTTACGGTTGTGCTCCGTAATCTACGCTCATCCCAATTTCAACAGGTTTTCGTTGCCGCTTATATCCTTTATACATATCTAGATGTGTACGAGCGTATGTATGTGAGATCTGCATATTGATTGCCAACTTTTGACGTTCTTAACTGTCAACCTTATTAGAAATACCGCAGCACACGCAAAAATTCACCCAAGAATGACGATGATTCGACGAAAAGAAAACCATCATCCACCCATTCTACTGGGCCATCACCATGTGGTACTCCATTCAAAGGATCCAAATCCACTGCGCCTGATGGCAGTTCAAATGGAAAAGCCCTCACCAAGGAGTGTTAACTGAACCAGGGGCGATAAAATGTAATAAACAGGGAGCAAGAAAGCGAAGTAAAGAAAAGAAAAATGAAAGGAGAAAAAAAAAAAAAACTGAATACGAGTACGAGTACGAGTACGAGTATAACCACGAATACATGACGGCAACGACAACAAAGATGTGACCAACGACGGAGGGTTGGATGGAGGAGAGAAGAACGACTACCAAACGTTATTAAATTCTTTTGATGATTCCGGGGTCCTGCACCTGACAAAAAATATGCCACGCCATGCCACGCCATGTCGTCTGTACGTAATACGTTTCAGTCAGCTCCAGCTTCACAGTGCTCGTATCCTTGTACCAATACACATCGCATCGTCTTCGGCGACAAAGCGCGCTGCTTCAAGTCGAACGACATATGCAATCATGGAGTGGGTGTTGGCTAGAGGGTGACGACAAGAAGGGTGCCCGGAACCCAATTATCCCTTGTGAAAGTGTACACACTTACCCACATACAAGCGTACATCGCCCACGTGGGGTTGTGTGTACTGCAAAAATATTTATGCTACAAATCTCCGGTACGTACACTTCAGTGTAGTGCTCATAAAGGACATTCATTTCGATCATTCCGAGGCAGTAAAATTCACTTCGGTAAAAATAAACCGAACGGAACGGAATTCGACGGCATAAGGGCGAGTGCGCCCGTCAATGGGTTGGCGAAGAAGGCTCTGCTGCAAGGGTGGTGCAGCGTTAGCAGTAAGATATACCACAATTCCAGTCCCAGTGACAGTCCTAGTCCCAGTCCACTGTGTGTGGGGGAGTAATGTACGTTTGGATGTATGGAATGCCTCTTCTCTAAAAGGAAATCATGGTTACCATGGTGACTTCATATGCGAACCACCAGCATCCAGCTGAATACCTTTTCCCTAGAACTAGAGACGGTGTTGGTGGTACTCCCATTATACCCATTTGATGGGTGGAAGGTGCATGGGATGGCTGTGATGGTTTAATCTCCATCTATGTACCTACCACGTTCGCTTTTTCGTTTAGCACATAATGTATTTGTGTGATTGTGTTAGTACATCCTGTACGGTATTGATCTTTTCCAGCTTCGTGGTACTTGCTAGCTAGGCTGGGGTTGTAGTACCGTTGTACAGTTGTACAATGCTATACCGTGCAACTCCGTCTACTGTGTGCGCTCACCCGGATTTCATGTTCTCTCTTTCGTCTCTCTAATCCAGTTCCAGTCAGCCCAGCCATTTGCACGAGACATTCAACACACAGTTCAGTTGCTTGGTTGTGTGCAAAATTTCAACCTCTCGATTTTCCGGCAGCCGTTTGTCCTTTTTCTCCTTCTCTACCTCCCCCCGCCCGTTCTATTCCATCCCAAGCAGATTTTTTTTCCTTTCGTTGTTGAATTTTACGTTCTTATTGGTTTAGTTGCTTTCGTTTTGGTTTTGTAGTTGACAATGTTGCCAGAAGCGAAATCAAGGTATTTCGAAAAGTATTTGGGAAATTTCAAGTTTTTTTTTTTTGTGTATCTGATAAGGATGGTCGTTGTTTCGTGCTTGTGAGTTAAAGGTTGGCACATAAATAAACTTGAATCCTCTAGAAGTGCCTTAGATTTCGGAGAATTTAATTCAGCGGCATAAGGCTCAGTATTCATAGGTTTTTTGTGTTGAGATTTACAGGGATAGACAGCGATTATCGCCGCTTATCACCGATGAAAGGCGTTTAGATATACATGGCTATACCTGGTGGAACAAGTTATCACAAAAATACGTCACTGTTGATTTTATCAGACTCCAAACAACGCTCGGATTTCAGTCTTACCATCTCTTTAGGAAGCATGTCAATAGGTAGGATTGAAGATACGTCGAGCATATATTTAATCAGGCGAAACAGTTCAAACCGCACTGGCGACTGTTAGTGCGTTAAGGCGGTGGACAGTTTCTACTTCCCGACTTAACCTCTGCGGCACTTGATCATGTTTCCGCTGCATGAATGTGCAAAGAACTCGCAGCTCCAGCAAGAAAGATTCTTCCATTCTCTGTTGGGCCTCCCATATTGCTCACTAGCTTTGTAAATGCACGCCGTGTAGTTGCTAGTTTTTTCGTTCCAGTAGAGTTGAATCTCTTTTGGCGTTTGTGCTACAACCATCACATCAATGCCATTAGCAAGTCCAATAATAGACACTTCCTGCGAAATTTGTAGGATCAAAGACCGAGCATTGTGGTACACCGCTAGTAACTGTGTAGGCCTTAACCCCATCGTCAGAGTCATAGATGAGGATTTATTTGAGTAGCTCGCCATCCTTTCAAGGAGGTCCTTCATCTGATAATCAGCTTCCAATAAGGCGAATTAAAGGCGTTCTTCACGTTCAGGGTTATAATGGCGCAGTTTTTCTTGTTGACTCCTTCCCAGAGTCTGCTCTGTATAGCGTCTCGAGGTCTGCATTAGACCTCCTGCTGTTTGAATTTCTGGTAAGAGTCCCTTGTAAATGATCTGCTCATTTTGCTTAAGCAAAGAAATAGGACGATAAGACGAAGGATCGTTTGGTTTTTTTTTGCTCTATAGAAATAGCCGTTGGTACTTCCAAGGGTCATGAAAAATCCCCGGACACTCAAGTATAGTCATCATTCTCACAGCTACGAGTAGTGTCATATAATGATCTGTTATTTATGTTAGGACACTTAGCTGCTAAGCAAAAGCGTAGTGCCCCATTGCAACGCCGGTAAGCAGTCTACAGTCTCTATAAGAGTTATATCATCTGGAGTTATGCTCATATAAAACCCAACTGGCAATAAAAGTGCAAACCGAGGACGCAGACAGTACTAACCTAGGTTCGGGTGCTGAACAACTCTCCTCTGAGCCTTGTCTAGCAGTTTCACTGACGATTTCAATAAATCCATTCTTCTGGCTGTGTTCAGAGATTCAGCAAGGCCCTTAGTGCTCCCTCTCTACTTCTTCTTCACAATATGTAGTTCATTGGTATCAGGACAGCGTAGATCTCCTCTTGGACGACAGACCCAAGTTTCCCTAACTTAAAATGAAATCGAAAGTTGTCGTCCTCTAAAAGGACACCAGCGCAACATTCTAAATCTATTTTGAAATCCCGACTGCATTTCTTCTCGGGCTCAGATTCTGGCCAAAGCCATTCCTGGTCACAGATTTTCGCAGCAACAGGAGTTTTGGTTCTTTTTAAGTGGATGATGGCTTTGAGAGTGTATCTATGTAAGGAGAATAGATCAAGAGAATAAAGTCTTTAGCGTAGAAACTAATTACAGACTATTCCTACCCATTGTGAATAGAGGCGATGCATCCAGTATTTGGAGTGTGCATCAAACGTGGAACGTGGGTGCCGACCATTATTTTCTCGCCTGCCTTTTGAGAAAAAGCTCCGAATAGCTTAGAAATACAGGCCTAACGTTTGACTCTTAAGTACACATGAGCTAGCCGCAGACTACAAGCCCATTGAGATAGTTTTCACCTCCAAACGACGCCAACACTCAGCGGATTCAGTATCGCAGCATCATCGAAGAAGTAGCCGTGTCTACCTTAAGTTACCAGTAATCCACGAGAATATGCCGTGATATGATGAGGATTGCAAATGCGGAGGAAAGTTGATGGAAGGTTCAAATCTTAAGGGGATTCAACACGGAATTTGATAGTTTATTTCTAAATGGGCAGAATTTTCAGAACCTTCAGTACTAGACAAAGATTAGTCCCGCTTCCGGTTGGAAAAGATCTATAAAGCTGCTAAGAAGCTGAAGAGCCGTGAGGTCTTGTGTCTTACCAGAGGTATATCCCGGCTAAATTTCGCATATAAGATCTTGTCTAACATAATGTGTCAACGACAAGCCTGAAATTCGTCATAGAAAGATCATGGAACTTCTTTTAAGCCTTTATAACTTCAAGCCGCATATGATAGCATTCATCGGCAGCTCTGCAGGAATATGGCCAAACTCGGAATCCCGCCAAAGCTAACCCAACTAAGTCGCATAATACTGGGAAACCCCGAACATGATGTGAAGTTGAAAACCAGCTCCTCCCATCTATCCTGAAAATAGGCAAGTGAAAAAAGGATTTAGTGAAGAAGATGCTAAAAGAACGGACCGTAGTCCGTAGACTGGGTGTCAATACGAAAGGTATAATCCCATCTTGAACGAATCTGTCCCAGGTATCGGAATATGCAGACGACATTAACATCATCGATCGCGCCCAGTTTGCCGTCATTGGCAGGCTTTCACATAGAAGTTGACATCGGGCTAAACATAAACCTTACTATCATAAAGAGTATAGGCCTAGGAGCTAAGCCATCAAAATAAACTGGCAACTGGTAAAAAATATCTAGTATTTTTTACGAAATGTTAGTTCTTTTTGTGTTTAGAATTTCGGCCAAAATATAGATAAGCAATGTTATAACGATAAAGAGCCTTGCTACGGCATCTCCGTTTCAATTCAGGGGATGAGGATCCTATGGGCATTATAAGTCGAAAACTGAAGTGCGATATTTCTTTAATTTACGCCGGCTTACATTCAGGAGTGGGCCTGGGCCTCATTTTTCAATCCTCTACATCCAGCTCTATTACAAAAAAGATGATCCCAATTAGGCCCGTCGCATTGTTTGAGTATCTTTTGAACGTACGTACGTGGGTCGAGGTATTCTAGTATCCGGTATCTACAGTAACACTAGCTTTGCATTAAAATCTCCTAAGACAATTTCAATGCCATAACCAGGTCTCTGGCAGTACGTTCTGTTCATGAACTTGTAAAATCTGTTCTTGGGTTCATCTGTTGGGGCATGCGCTCATATTAGGCTGATTTTGGCAAATTTAGCCTCATGCGTTCGTTTAGGTATTCGTTCCACCCGTTCCATTGCCCCAACTGTTTGACTGCACATGGTCAATTAATGGACATAGTATTTCATGTGGATATCCGCAATTCGCTGTAATAGTTTGGTCTTTATATTGTTTTATATTGTGGTTTCTTCGTGGTTGATTAGTCAACCCCGCGTACTACCTCCAACATAGAAGTTCAGGACTTTTCTATAACTCTTAACAGTAACCCACTATCCTTATTCACTACAGTTCCAGATACGCTACAAAAGCCCATGTATAGAATCAACCCTGCGGCCCATAGAATACGAATATTGCAAAAGTTCGTTCCCTTCCTTGTCGTAAAAGCCAACTAAATGCGGAAGAATGATATTCAGGCACTTTAACACCACACAAGGAAAAAGAGCATTTTTGTTCCATTGAATTAAAGCAAAGGCGTCACGAAAAATCGTAACAAATACTGATCTGTGAAACTAACTCTACCATATACACATAGAGAGTTCTAGACAGTGGACAATTCAATAATAGCAGCCAATGCAGTTTTGAGGGAGGCAGGTCGACATATGACGCTATCCAAAGTTTTTAAATAAATATGGAGAAATATTACAGCGCTGTGGAAGAGTAATCATACCGAAATGTGAAAAAAATAGATCTAAGTTCCGTCGTTAACCACGAAGAAAATTGCGACCATGGTGTCGCACGTATACATTGTTAAGGCTAACATATAGAAACTCAAATTTTTGGTATAATTCGACTTTATTGATGAATATAGTCTCCTTCTAGAGTGCTACAATCATTCTAGGGCGGCTCTAACAATTCCATGCCTTTCATATAGAATGATTTGTCCAACCCTTCAATTTCGGCGATCACCTCTTCATTGGAGCCATACCATATACCGGAGACATACGTCTTTCCGGTTATAATTTTTTTGAGGTATACTAGGTAATAGGATCCATGTTTCAGTTTATTTCACTTAAACAGCTTCACACCGTCTATTGAAGCTGTGGTTGAGTTCAGCAGACCAACGACAAATAGTTGCTTTCGGCGAATTAGATCTCTTATAACACTTTTGAAGCCATTCTTAAGTTTTAACGGTATGTTTCACCATCAAATAATAGTGTTTTAAATACGATACTCGTTTTTTTTCCATGATTCTGAAAATATCACAAGGTGCGTGTTCGGATTAGATCCGCCCTTTCTGTTCCGTTCCTAGCTTCATCTGGAGTTCCACAAAGCAGCCATCTTGGTCCTCTTCTCTTCATTTTTACTATTAACGATCTTGCGACGTTCATTAAACACTCCTCCATCTCCCTTTACGCTAACGACACACAATTTTTTAAAACTATTTCTTCTCCCTATGACCCTAACCTTCTTCAAGTAAACCTTGATCGGTTTTCAATCTGGTGCCTCAAAAACTGCATAGAGCTTAATATACATTGCCAAATGTCAATCTATTACCTTCTCACGTATATGCAACCCGTCTCATCCCCGACTTTATTTTCTCTATGATCAACCAATACCCCTGGTTCAGTCTCTTCAAGACCTTGGCATATTATTCGACCGTGATCTTAATTTCCGTTCGCATATCGATAAGATGCTCCCTAAAGCCAAATCACTTGGCTTTATTAAACGGTGATCCAAGAATTTTTCCAACCCGTATGTATCCAGATCTCTCTATGTTGCCTTTGTTCGCCCTCTGCTTGAGTATGCCAGTCAAGCTTGGTCCACCTTTCACCGAGTTCATGCTTCTCGAATCGAGGGTATTCAACGTCGATTCATCCGGTTTGCTCTCCGTGATCTGCCCTGGAACGACCTATAATCTTACCTCCCCTATCAAGACCGCCTCAAACTTTTCAACATGAATACGTTAGAAGAACGTAGGAATATTGCTGACTGCTCGACAGGTTCAGGTTCCATCGACTGAGTATCTATTTTCAACTCTATTTCCTTCAACAATAACCCACGTAATCTACGTTGTCCTCGTCTTTTCTATCTACCGGTCCACCGCACCTCTTATGGCTCCAACGAACAAATCTCCCGCATGCTCCGAAAGGTCAACTCAAACCTCTCCGCTTTGGATTTCAACCTGAGCACACTTCGTCTCAAACAAGATCTTCACCATCATTCCCTTGGTTCCTAACTCTTAAGTTTGTCTTGTAGATTTTAAGTCAGATTAAGCTTGTATTGAGCCAAACAAATAGGGGACTTAACCCCCATCAAAATTAAAACTTCAATATCCCGATGGCTAATGGTCGAAATGTCTGCAATTTTGACACATATCGTTCGAAGATTGGTACTCAGTTTCTTTTTTACTTACTCGAATGTCCGGTTTCCCCTTGTGGGTCCTAAGCCCGCAACTACGCCTACGTGTCATCGTGTACGGTTCCTGACAATAAGTTTCAGCTCTCTCCAACTCTTCCCCATTTGGTGTGACTCATCCTAAGCTGCCCTGCGGCCGACCCGCAGTCTTGCGATTACGGATTCCACTGCATCGCGCAGTTTGCTATGGCACCATCGCCTTTTCGAGGTGTATGACCAACCCACTGCCACTTCCGCCGTTGGATGGTTGTGCCTATTGATTCCTGATCCGTTCTCGGTAAAGATGTTCGTTAAAGATATGATTAGGCCAGAAAACCTTTAAGATGTTACGTAGTTTTTTGTGGTAGTAGCCGTCATCTTCCAAGTGTTGCACCCATTTAACAGCACGCATTCAACATTTGAGCGGAACAGTGGTGGCTTGGTTTTTCAGCTGATTGTATTGCTTCACTATATCGTGGACATCATTTCAAACGCATGCTTTGCCGATTCGGTTCACAATATCCTGTTCGGTTCCACCTCCCAATTACCAAGGCTTCGCCCATCAATGACGTTGTCTAATAAAAAGCGGGGGCAGAGCATATGTTATTACTGGTCTTATAGTAAACATCTTCAGATGACGCCTGTGAAGGTTGCTACGATTTGACCAGTTACAAGTTGCAGTGATAGGTTTTGTTGGCGGCAAGACCACCGGTAGCCCCCACCAGGACTTAAATCACGGTACCATTATGAGCCCCCCGGATTTCGGTCCGTTATGGTGGCTGTGGTTTAAACCCAAATCCCGGGAAGGGTCTTCTGGGTGCTGTGACCCTAAGAGCAGTAAGAGGTTTTCGATCGGCCTCGACTCATACCAAGGGTGGAACTTGCGCCTCCAACACAGTTCCGAATTGGTATCAAAGTATTGGCGGAGAACCATGGCAAGGCGTATCCTTGCTCCCATGGATGTATGGACATCCCGTAAACATAAGTCTACATGGCAGATGGTTTACGTTAAAAACCAGAGACTAATGTTCGGTTCCACCTTCGGTAGAGACAATGTTCCAAAGATATTTGAAACTCTTGTCCAGCTATGGACTACTTGAGATGGATAAGCTAGTACCGAGCTAATCTCCAAACCGACAACATTTGCCTCACTCTCCACTCTTGCTGTCATTTGGTGCAGATCCATAATCCTGTGAGAGAGTAAACAAACCTCGTCAGCGTAGTCCAGGTGCTTGAATCGAGATGTGAGAGTCCAGCGAATTCCTCCATTTCCAATAGATAAGGCTGCACGAAGCACATAGCTAATCACCAATAAAAAAAAAGTATTGGCGACAGAATGCAACCTTGTTGGACCCCACTTTGCATTTCGAATTCCTCTGACAACTTTCTTCTATTCAGAACATGACATTTTGAAGGTTCGTACCAACAAAAAATGGTATGGATAGGTTATTAGTGTCGTCTTCTACGTGTCAGACTCGGGAACTGACAGCGACGGAAATGATAATGATAAGAAAATGTGAACAGGTCTGACAATACGTTATGTAAAAAAAAGTGCGCATATTCGTGAAAAATTTTAAATTAATTAAAAAACCGAAAATGAACAAATTTGAGGCTGACCAATGCAGCTGGTTTTGCCATGTTCAGCAGAGGTTGTCAGAAAATTCGGTCCAAAAAGCAATGCTGTGATATTACGAGGGTAGGGCAAAGGCCGTTCTGGACTGCAACTTCTTTAATAATTAGCTCTTTCTGTGCGATCGCTTTCATATCCCCTTCTCGGTGAATATATGTATTTGTTTAGAAATGTTGCTCGCCGACGTGCCAGTTCCGGACAGTTGGTGTTCCAAAGACTCCTCAGTTTTACATATGCTAGTGGAGATGATTCCCAATTTTTGTTTCCAAGCGGAGAAGAGCTAATACGACTCCTTTGTTATTATAATTTAGGATTTCTTTGACCGGTTAAGGCCATGTAGATCATTCTAGCATTTGACTCTGTCGTTCTCGCGAAAGCTAAAGCTTGAGCAGGGTCCACCTTCCTTAGCCTGGTGGTCCGCCTTTTCATTGCCATATTGGCCTTCATGTACATATGCCGAGGTTGTTGAGTGGTTTTTGATGGTGTCATCATTATTAAGTGCCAATGAAAGGTGGGTTCAAGGTCCTACCACTCTTTCTCCTATGCGTTAAGTCGTTGTCGAATCATCAATATGCCACATTTGCGAATCATCGTTCAGCCATATAGGATTTTTGCTCCATGCTGAATCCTGCCCAGTTTTATTGTTGTCGCAGCAGGCCAGTCGACAGAAAATGCCTTAGAGCAATACATATAGGGTATCAAATCCTATTTTATGTAACTGAAAATAATTAAATAATTAGCGTTATACAAAAATATTAAGTAATGTATTGGGTCTATAACTTAATTCGGTTTGCTAAGAGATAGCGTAACTTGTATTATTTCATTGTTATTATTCCATTAGAACATGCGTTGGAAAGCTACTGTCATTGTACGTCATTTCAATATATGTCATTCATTTGAAGCGTAAACAACAATAATTTTTTTTCACTCAAATATGTCGAACTTTGTGCCTGAAAAAGTGTTTTTGCGGGGAGTTCTTCTTCATTTCTTTAGTATGAATAAAACTGCTGCCGAAAGTCATCGTATTTTGGTGGAAGTTTATGGTGAACATGCGCTAGCTGAGCGAACGTGCCAAAAGTGGCACCAAAAAAGTTTGAAGATGAAGAACTCTATGAAGATTGTTGCCAAACACTCAAGCAGCCATTTCAAAACGTTTAAAAGCAGCTGGATATATTCAAAAGCAAGGAAATTGGGTTCCACATGAACTCAAGCCGAGAGACGACGAAAGGCGGTTTTGCACGTCCGAAATGCTGCTGGAACGTCACAAAAGGAAGTCATTTTTGCATCGGATTGTTGCTGGTGATGAAAAATGAATCTATTACGACAACCTCAAGCGCAAAAAATCATATGTGAAACCCGGCCAACCAGCCAAATCAACGGCAAAGCCGAATATCCATGGCACGAAGGTAATGCTCTGTATTTGGTGGGATCAGATGGGTGTGCTGTATTATGAGCTGGTAAAACCGGGTGAAACCATCAATGGACAACGCTACCGAACACAATTAATCCATTTGAAGAGAGCAGTGGCCGAAAAACGCCCGGAATATGCGACCAGACACGAGGCAATAATTTTCCATCATGACAACGCTCGGCCCCACGTTGCTATCCCGGTTAAGAACTATTTGGAAAACAGTGGATGGGAAGTCTTACCCCACCCGCCTTATAGCCCAGACTTTGCCCCTTCTGACTACCATTTGTTCCGGTCGATGCAGAACGCCCTCACTGAAATACGGTTCACATCAGAGCGGAATATCAAAAATTGGCTTGATTCGTTCTTGGCTGCCAAGCCGGCGCAGTTCTTTTGGGATGGGATCCACAAATTGCCAGAAAGATGGGAAAGAGTCATAGCTTCAGATGGGCAATACTTTGAATAATACTATTTTCTTAAATAAACGTTAAAAAAAACCGCACGAATTAAGTTATGAATCTCGTGATATGAGAGTTCCGGATAAATTCTGATGAGACCTGGTTTTATAAATGTACTAAAGTCGTCGGTCCAATAGTCTTTTCCTCTGGTCATATTATATATGTATATAGCGTGACCAGATAGGAATGATAGTTTTTCCAAATATTATGTTTCAGCAGCTGTTAAAGTAACCAATGACATCCAGCTGTCAAAATATTCAGTAAGGTTTGCCATTTCATTGGGCATCGTTTCATGCTTGCCGAACGTGGGAAATTATTAAAAAATTCCGGCTCAGTTGTAAATACGCAACGTGAATTTCGTCGTGAGATCAGTCGTCATCATGGCTTCAGTGTGCAGGCAATCCGTCGCACCGTGGAAAAGTTTGAGCGTGGGTACACCCTTTTGGATCTTAAGCCAGCAACCAGACAGAGATTGGTGCGAAGCGAAGAAAACATAGCAGCCGTAGCCGTCAGTATCGAAGAAGACCCAGAAATGTCGATTCGGCGCCGATCAGCTAAATTAAACATCGCCAGAGAGTCAACCCGGCTTATTTTGCATTTAAATTAGGGCCTACATCCATATAAGATTGTACTGACGCAAGAGCTGATACCAGATGACCATATACAACGCCGTGAGTTCGGTAATTGGGCGCTGGAAATGTTGGCCGGAGATCCGGATGTTGGCCGAAAAATTGTCTTCTCGGTCGACGCCCATTTTTGACTCAGCGGCTATGTCAACAAGCAAAACTGCCGCTATCGGAGCGAATATAAGCATCCACAAAGATTGACTGTTTGGCGCGGTTAATGGCATGGCAGTATCATCAAACCTTATTTCTTTCGAAATGAGGAAGGAGTCATCGTTACCGTCAATGGTCTCAGGTAAAGAACGATGTTAACAGACTTTCTGCCGATTTATGCGAGCTATGGTTTCAACAAGACGGCGCTACATGCAATACAAGCGACGGAACGCTCGTTCATCAATTGGCCGCCGCTATTATGCGATTTTATTTTCTCTGGGGCTACGTCAAGACCTCAGTCTACGCTAACAAGCCATCCACTTTGGACGAGCTCGAGGCCAACATTTGACACGCTATTGCCGGAACGTAGCTTCAAATTAAGCCAGAATCAGTTTTATACCATATCTCACACCATTGTTGCTTTATTTAATTTTTTTTTAATTTAATCTATTCTTAAATCAGGGTATTGGAGAAGAGTTGGTGGCGGATGAACCCTTAATGAGGGCCAAGGGCAGCGCTCACATTCCCGAAGCGGGCTATTGGTCCGGGATCTTTTGTTCTACGGGTCCCAAAAAGGATCTGGCTCTCCAGGTAGTGGGTTGTGCCTGGGGTTAACTGCCTAACAACGTAAAAAAACAATTGTTATGAAGCGGCCAATAGCCTCGGATAAGGACAGTGGACAACGACTTTCGGATCTGCACGTGAATTGTTCGGATCTTGAACAGGCGGCGTGCAGCTGAACAATTATCGGAGGCCGTAGACTGGACTGCTATAAAGCAGATATCGGTGGGATGGGCCGGGTAAGAGAAAGATGAAAAACTGTTATGTTTACTACGGCGATTGCTATAGGGAACATAGGCAGCGTCTATTTGGATGCGAATTTGTTGTAAGTGGTAGATTTAAGCAAGAAGTCTTGAGCTTTCAACATGTGGGTGAACGCCTTATAACAATCCGTATCAATGGTAAATTCGTTAACATCAGCCTTAAATGCGCTCACGCCCCAACAGAGGAAAAGGACGAAAGGAAGAAAGTTTCTATGAGCTCCTTCGACAAAACCTACGAGTAATGTCCGATGTATGTTCTAGGCGAGTTTAATACCAAAATTGGAAAGGAGAACATCTTTGGTAGCACAATCGGAAGACATAGCGTACACGACACCACGTCTGGAAACGGACTTAGGCTGATTGGTTTCACAAGCACATGGTTTCCTTACCTCAATATTCACATGGAAACACGGCAGACACCAGATTAACGTTGAACGGTTGCAATGGCAACAAGCCCCCAGAACCTTCGCCTCAATATCTCGAGAAGCCCTTTGCAGCCAGCATCTAGTGCTGAAAAGCAGTGGCTTAGATGCCGAAAAGACATCAGAAATGTCGCAACTGACGTGCTGGGCTCACCCACCTACCGCCACGAAACCCCTGGTTTGATGAAGAGTGCCGGCTAGCACATGCAGCAAAACAACATGTCTACAAAGCGGACCTGCACAAAAGGACGAGAGCGGCTGGTGAGCTCTATGCTCAAAAGGGAAGGGAAGAACATCGGCTTCTCCGGAGAAAAAAGAAAGAGTATCAGAAGGGCGCGATCGAGGAAATAGAGAGGTGCTACTCCAGGAATAATGTTCGGTAGTTCTACCAAAAGGTAAAAAGAACGAGTCAGGGTATAAGACCCGAACGGAAACCTGTAGATATGGACAAGGAAACCTTGTAGTAGAGTCACAGTTGGTGCTGAGGATATGGAAAAACCATTTCTGCAGACTACTAAACGGCGAAGACGACATAAATTCCGCTGTTAGGCATAGCGAACCATTCAATATTGACGACACAAGTCAAGAATTCCGTCCACCCGACTAAAATGAAGTGGGGATAGAAATATCTAAACTGAAGTCGAACAAGACTACCGGGCCGGACGGCCTACCCACAGAACTATTTAAGGCAGCAGGAGGTGACCTGGTAGAGAGTATACCCCAACTTATTTCCAACATCAGCATCGTTTGCCCGGTTCACAAGAAAGGGGACCCTCTAAACTGCACCAACTACATATATAGGTATCAGTCTCCTAAACCATTTGTCAACGATCTGGGTCCATCAGTGCGGTTTTAGGCCCGGTAAGCCCACAATTGACCAATTCACATTACGACAGATCCTGGAGAAAACCCAAGAATTTCAGATCGATACTCACCACCTTTTTATAGATTTTAAAGCCTCATATGATAGCATCTACAGAGACGAGCTATACAGAGCCATGTCTAGTTTTGGCATCCCTACCAAACTCGTCCGCGTGTGGAGGATGACGATGGAGAAAGCTGCTGCATCAAGGTCGGCAACGACCTAAGCAATACCTTTAATTCCAAAAAGGATTTAGGCAAGACGACGCGCCCTCATGTGACTCCTTCAACATCATACTTGAAAGAATTTTGCAAAACTCACGAGCCAACACACGAGGTACGATCTTTCAAAAGTCTGTTCAATTGCTTGCATGCGCCGATGATATTGATATTATTGATAGAACATAGCGAGATGTGACTGATGCGTGATGCGTGATGCGTGATTGAGATAGTAAGGCGGCTCAGCTATCCCATCTGAACACAACATCTCTCCCGAAATCAAACGAAGAATAACGCCTGCCAATGGCTGTTTCTTTGGGCTGAGAAGGCAACTATGTAGCAAGGCCCTCCCTCGAACAATCGACGAATCCCTGTCCTGCTCTATGGTTTCAAAGCATGGACCCTTTTTAAAGCGGATGAAGATACATATCCTTGAAAGAAAAATTCTTCATAAGGTTATTGGTCCCGTATACGTTGACGGGTTCAACGATGAACTCTACGAGCTGTGCAACGACGTCGACCTGGTCAAAAAATTGCGTATTGGGCGTTTGAGATTGCTGGGAGGGAATGAAAACCAATGCTCCAGACCGCAAAATCTTCGACTCTAATCCGGAGGGACAACGCAGTAGAGGAACGCCTCGCCTTAGGCGCGCAAGTGGAAGGGGACCTCAACCAACTTGGAGTGCGCTCCATTGGAGAGGCTTATTTTTTGAGGCCCAGGTCCACCCCGTACCGTAGCGCCGCGCCGCCTAAGTAAGTAAGTAATTTTGTTGAGTTTCCGATAGTCTACACAAAGTCGAAACTTTTGCTTTCCAGAGTTATGCATTTTGTTTTTGGTTATTTATCCGCGAGGCATACATATCTGCTGTTAGACTTCTGTATTTTAAGTTGTTCTTCCATTTTGGCTTTCGGGGGAAGCCTATAAAGCTTCGCATTGATTTGCTGATCCGTTGTTGTTCGGATTTCATGGCATTGCTCAATAGATAGCCAACCTTGCAGATTAATAGAGTTTTCATCTATTTCTGTTTAGACGGGTAAGGTCCAATTGTTTTTCACTTGTACAAGTATGTGCAGGGTCATCCATTTTGTGGCTCCGAAAGTGAATTTAAATAAAACACACTTATGATTTAGATTTCGATGAAATTTTTATTTCAGTATATTGCTTGGATCTTGCCGTTGCGAAAGGAATATAACATCAGTCAAACGCCCTCCACTGGAGTTCTTGCAGCACTTGATTCTGACAAGGTAATTTTCGACGACTTTTCGCCATATCGGGAAATAAATCGGCATAACTTGAAAAATATTCGTTTTCAAAGCGTCAAAAGTTTGCGGCTTGTGTGGATAAGCACGATCTTTTGCATAGCCCCACAAATAGAAATCCAACGGAGACAAATTATATAATCGCCCAGGAAATTTTTTTTTACAATAAAATGGGTCGTGTTGTGTGAGATGTGGCACCGTCTTGTTGAAACCTCATGTCTTCCACATCCATATCTTGGATTTGAGGCCAAAAACAATCGGTTAACATTTGGCTATGACGATGAGAATTGACGGTGACGGTAACACCTTCCTCATTTTCGAAGAAGTATGAACAAATGACACCATCCGACCAAATTGCACACCATACAGTGACTTTTTGTGGATGCAGTGGTCTTTCGACAGTACATGTGCATTTTCACTTCCCCATATGCGACAATTTTATTTGTTAACGTATCCACCGAGTGAAAAATGAGCCTCATCGCTGCAGAAAATGTTGTGTGGAAATTGGTATCCAAACGCTGATGTTCAAACAAATAACACTGGGCAACAATGAAAAATACTCGGAAATACTGAATAGTGTTTCTGACCTGTAGATATCGGGAAAAATAATATTTTGCTCAGGTCACGTACAGCAACCTAACGGCACACACTTTTACATCTTTATCGAACGAGGTCAGTTCCAATAGAATCGCACATCGCACTAATTTGCGTTAGAAGAATATTAGAAGTGCATTAAAGTGATAAAATGCCACGATCTTGTGTTAATTGTCCAAAATTATTCTGCTATATTTATGGAGAATTTACACCAAGTTTTCGAAAAAAGAAAATAACACCATTTATTGAAAAGTGTTACTTTTCTTATTTTAAATTTAAAATAAACCATCAGGATATACTCTGGGCACCACACATTTTCTGCAATGCCTTTTGGAATGCCTATGATATGGAGAGAGCCCCAGAGTCACACAGATTGTTACTTTTGTTGCACCAATCTGAAGGGATTTACTCGAAGATCAAAGCATTCCATAAAATATGCAGATGTCTCTTCTGTAACAAGACGAGCACCTCATACAGAAATTCTGTCAGTTCCAAAGCCACCTTCCGGACGCCTGTCGGACACAGAAATAAATTCGTCATATTGTTCAGAAGAAATTATGGATGATCCCGAATTTGAGCTCCCCACATCTTCTGATGCACCACATCTCATCAGTCAGATTGAGCTTAATGACCTCGTCAGAGACTTGGATTTGTTAAAACAAAAGTCTGAAATACTGAGCTCAAGGTTAAAGCAGTGAAATCTGCTCAAGCCTGAGGTAAAAATTACAGAGTACCGTACGCGACAAAGTGAATTTGTTCCTTATTTTTCGAAAGCCGATAACTTAGTGTATTGTAAAGATATTAATGGCTTAATGCTGTCACTGGGTTATGAGCACAAAACCGAAGAATGGCGGCTATTCATCGACGCATCAAAGGCTAGTTTGAAAGCTGTATTGCTACATAATGGTAATAAGTTTCCTTCAATACCTCTAGCGCATGGTGTGAATTTAAAAGAAACCTACGATGTTATGAAATTTATATTGGAAAAAATTTAATAGAAAAAATATAGGGTCTGCCAAAAATGTTTTTTTTTTTTTTTTGAAAATGCTATAAAAAAAAACTACTGAATATTTTCTCAAATTTCTTTTTTTATTTGAAAGTACAATCCTTCTGGTTAATAATGGAAAATAATTTCATTCAAATGGCTGCCTCGGCTGGCCATGCAGTAGCCTACACGATCGGTCCAATTTTTAAGCACATTATCGATTGTGTGCAGCTGTATTTCACCAATGGCTTCACGAATATTGTCCTTTAAAGCCAATTGTCTCTGGCTTGTCGGCGTAACACTTATCTTTTACGGCACCCCACAAATAATAGTCCAACGGTGTCAAATCGCAGCTCCGGGGTGGCCAAACGACATCAGCTCTGCGGCTGATAATGCGATCTTCAAAAACAGGGCGCAAAACATCGAGTGTAGCTTCGGCTGTGTGGCACGTAGCGCCGTCCTGTTGAAACCAAATGTTGCCAATATCCTCCTCTTCAATTTTTGTGAACAAAAATTCGTTCAACATGGCCCGATAACGATCGCCAATGACTGTAACGGCCATTCCTTGCTCATTTTCGAAGAAAAATGGCCCAATTATGCCTCTGGACCAAAATCCACACCAAACAGTGACACGTTTTGGGTGTATCGGCTTTTCAATGTATGCGTGCGGGTTTTCTGTGCCCCAAATGCGACAATTTTGCTTGTTTACATACCCGCCAAGATCAAAATGAGCTTCATCTGAAAAGGTGATTTTTTTGGCAAAATCGGCATCTTCTCTAAGTCGATCGCAGGCACACTTAGCGAAGCGTTGTTTAAGCATATACACAACCATATTCGTTCAGCGGAAGGATAAAACTAATTATCTGTCAAATCAGACATGAGCTAAGTGTTACCATTCACGAAATAAGCACTAGTTGAAAAAAAAAAACGTTAGATGGCGGACCCTATATAACTGGTCGATAACATGTGTTCGAATTTAAAAGTTGTTGCTCTACTTCTTGGACTACAACTAGGTTACACCAAATTTTGTTGTTTTTTATGTGAGTGCGATAGTAGAGCACGATCGGAGCACTTTGTGAGAGTCGATTGGCCTATAAGAACAAACTTTATTTGCGGAGAAAAAAATATAAGGAATCCTTCATTGATCGAACCACAGCGTGTTATTCTACCAACATTATGTGACATATCAAATTGGGTCTTATAAAAAAAACTTTGTAAAGGCGATGAAGAAAGACCAACCTGGTTTCAATTTTTTGAAAAAAAAGTTTCCATCACTAAGCGAAGCCAAAATTAAAGAAGGTATTTTTGTTTGTTCAGACATTAGAAAGCTTATAAAAGCTCCAGCTTTCATTCCTACTCTGGATTCATTAGAAAAACAGGCCTGGTGTTCATTTGTGAAAGTAGCAGAAAACTTCCTAGGTAACAATAAGACCCCAGGTTATGCAGATGATGTAAAGAAAATGCTGGATGCTTATCATAATTTCTTTCCTGAAAATATGGGTGATGTAAGCGATGAGTACGGCAAGAGATTCCACCAAGCATTGCTGCAATAGAGCAACGGTACCAAGGAAAATGGGAGCCATCAATGTTGGCAGATTACTGCTGGTCGCTTATAAGAGAGACTCCGAGGTGCTTTTATAAACGGAATGCAGATGCTTCCAAAAAAACAACAAACATTTTACAAGAAATAACATTTTTCGGTAATATTTTTGGTTAAATTCTTAAATTCAAAAAAACGTTTTCTCACAAAATCCCGATGTGACCTGGCTATTTTATATAATTTTCCTGATTCTATAAACTCCAACGATTACGAATCACATAATTTTATCTCCGAGTAAAAAATAAATATTTTTTTTTGTTGACCAGTGATAATCGGCGTATGTTCTACGCATTCCGTGACCAGCTAGCTTCAATTCTTGAGTGAGTTGAACATTATAAGGATGTATGTTAGATGCAAATCCACATGCAAAATACCCCATAATGTGCCGTAAAATAAGCCCAAATGCTGTACAGTTTCACCAACGGCAGCCATATTTTCTGTAGAGTATGCTTTTCGATGATGGATAGGCCTCAAGACAGCTGTAACAGAGCCATCTGTAATAGTCCATCACAGATGGACGATTATATCGACCACAATCTGCTCGTAATGCGCGAAACGTACCTACTATAGAATCACTATCTTTGTGGTACATTTTCACAACGTTCCATATTGTACTATAAAATGACAAACCTTAAACTAAACATATACAGTGGCGAGCAAAAGTGAATACATGTTTAAAGAAAATGTAATAAAAGACATAATTTTATGTTTTTTTTCATTACGAACCTTATCAAATTATTTTTATTCTTGAATCTACAATTATAGTTTACCATTCAATAAAAAAATAAGTTAAAAATACTTAAGAGATAACTGTATAAAAATTAAAAAGTAGCAGAGACTCTCATTTATTCAATTTTGCACGATCCTGCCAATTTTCTTACAACTCCCATTATTCTTGATCAAGCTTTGTTTCTTTGTTTATTTTGTTTACATTTTATTCAGATTGACGATAAATATTTCAAGCTTTTGTTTTTTTTTTATATTTTTTTTGTTATATTGATATTTAAATTACTAATTGGGTATCTAACTTATATATTCGTGCGGTTTATTTTTTTCAAAATTTGAACGTTTATTTAAGAAAACCATGTACAATAGTATTATTCAAAGTATTGCCCATCTGAAGCTATGACTGTTTGCCATCTTTCTGGCAATTTGTGGATCCCATCATAAAAGAACTGCGCCGGCTTGGCAGCCAAGAATGAATCAAGCCATGACGTTCTGCATCGACCGGAACAAATGGTAGTCAGAAGGGGCAAAGTCTGGGCTATAAGGCGGGTGGGGTAAGACTTCCCATCCACTGTTTTCCAAATAGTTCTTAACCGGAATAGCAACGTGGGGCCGAGCGTTGTCATGATGGAAAATTATTGCCTCGTGTCTGGTCGCATATTCCGGGCGTTTTTCGGCCACTGCTCTCTTCAAATGGATTAATTGTGTTCGGTAGCGTGGTTTCACCCGGTTGTAGCAGCTCATAATACAGCACACCCATCTGATCCCACCAAATACAGAGCATTACCTTCGTGCCATGGATATTCGGCTTTGCCGTTGATTTGGCTGGTTGGCCGGGTTTCACATATGATTTTTTGCGCTTGAGGTTGTCGTAATAGATCCATTTGCATCACCAGCAACAATCCGATGCAAAAATGACTTCCTTTTGTGGCGTTCCAGCAGCATTTCGGACGTGCAAAACCGCCTTTCGCCGTCTCTCGGCTTGAGTTCATGTGGAACCCAATTTCCTTGCTTTTGAATATATCCAGCTGCTTTTAAACGTTTTGAAATGGCTGCTTGAGTGTTTGGCAACAATCTTCATAGAGTTCTTCATCTTCAAATTTTTGGTGCCACTTTTGGCACGTTCGCTCAGCTAGCGCATGTTCACCATAAGCTGCCACCAATATACGATGACTTTCGGCAGCAGTTTTCTTCATACTACTCGTAAAATAATGAAGAAGAACTCCCCGCAAAAACACTTTTTCAGGCACAAAGTTCGACATATTTGAGTGAAAAAAAATTATTGTTGTTTACGCTTCAAATGAATGACATATACTGAAATGACGTACAATGACAGTAGCTTTCCAATGGAATAATACAAGTTACGCCATCTCTTAGCAAACCGTAAGTTATAGAACAAAATAGTTAAAAAGGAATGCCAGCAAGTGGACAGCTAGAAAGGCTTTGCAAAAGATTCGTTTAGTAGCAGCTGTTAAACAGAAAAAACCAGCTCTGTACAAAAAAAAAATGTAAAGGCACGTCTAAAGTTCTGTAAGGTGTCAATGGCCTCGCCATACTGAAAGCATCGGTTCCCGCTAGATCACCGAAATTAAGCAGTGTTGGGCGCGGTAAGTACGTAGGTGGCTGACCACATGGGAACTCAGTACTCCGCGTGCTTTTGACAAAACGCGCCAAAACATGGGCATAGTACCCCGGCGTTAAATCCCGGACCCTACAAATTGATTTGTATCGTTCCCTTGATAATAATAATAATACTAATAATAATAATAATAATAAGTTCTGTAAGGAACATAAAAACTGGAATGTTGAAGATTGGGAGCAAGTTATTTGGTTAGATGAGACAAATATTAACAGATTTCAATCAGATACGAGTAGTAAGGAGTATTATTGGCATCGAACGAATGAGAGATTGCAAAAGTACCAGGTTAGAGAAACCATGAAGCATGACAGTGGAAGCTTAATGGTGTGGGGATGCTTCACCTGGTGGAATACGGGTCCACTGATGAGGATCGAAATTATAATGAAAAAGGAACAGTACCTTGATGTTTTGCGTACCAACTTGCAAGAATTCGTAGAGGAACGTGCCTATCCAATTGAGGGGTTCATTTTTCAACAAGACGGTTACTCCAAACACACCGCACAGATTGCCCAAAACTGGCTTGGGTAGCAGGTATTTCAGACTATTAAGTTGTCACTGGTCAGCCTGATAGAAAATCGATGAGCCATACTAAAAAGACTGCTGGCGCCATACAATAATCCTCCAAAGACTTTGAATGACTTATGGCAGCGAGTACAAGAGCAGTGGTCAAATATTTCCCGTGAACAAATTGAAACATTGGTGGAAAGTAAGCAAAAAAGGATGAGGAGTATTATAAAAGATAAAGGATTATGGACCAAATATTAAAAAGTGGCAGAGAATAGTGCAAAAAGAAAATCAAAAGAACGTGGTAAATTGAATCAATGTGAGTCTCTGTTACTTTTAAATTTTTATACAGTTATCTCTTAAGTAATTTTTATTTATTTTTTTATTGAATAATATATTTTTATTATAGTTTTACGATTACAAATAATTTGATTAAGTTCATAATGAAACAACATACAATTATTGTCTTTTATTTAATTTTCTTCATTTTTTCTCGCCACTGTACATAGAGTCTCGAATGACAGTTCGGTTTGTGATTGAAACAGGGATGTCAAATTCAGGTATTGGGGTATCATTTTTCAAGATGAGACTTTTATTTTTAAAATCGAGTGTTTTAACAAATTTCGACTGACAGCATACGGCTTGCCGGCTTGATCCCTCTTACACCATCTGATGGCTCCATTTGGGTTACAATGAAACTCTTTTGGTATACTAGTTATCATCCTATCTATAATTTTTGTCGCTGTCTGCTATTGATAGTTTGAAGCCTTAAATTGACTTTTTCGTAAATTCTAAATTTACAACAATCTACCCTACTGGAATTAATAATGTCCGTGAGCCCATGTCAATTAGTCCTAAGTCCGTCAATAGTCAAGTCTATTAATATCTTGCTTCCGAGACACAACTGAGAATAAACTCGGGTTCTATGTTGTGAATTTCTTTATTCCGAGTGTCTGTCTGTTCACTATTCTCTGCAGTGTCCCACCTCCATGGGCTTGAGATGACACTGCGCGTATCTAAATTCACCGGATGGATTAAAAGCCTGTTAACTAACATTTTCCAGATTTCTGATTTATCCTGGTTTATAGCGGAACTACGGTGGGCGTTATTAGTAAACCGATGTTGGTTTAGATTAGGATGGTCGCTATTTTGTGGAATGTTACTTTGGAAATTTTGAGTAGAGGAATTAGTGTCTGATTTACGAGGTTTTGTACTTTGTATAAGTTACGCAATTCGAAAAAAAGAAACAATCTCTGTATTCTTTAAATTATTTTTCCACTTGGATTGACCATTCGTCACTCCATTGTATCTATTATTTATGTTGCAAACTCTAATTGCGTGTAGTTGGCGAAGATACCAGTGGGACCGTTTCTTGGTTGTGCCGGCAAATTACCTTCACGAGTGCCGTAAATGTTCATTGGACTTATCCGAGGTGCAAGCGAAAACAAAGAGAAAGGTCTGAGATATGTATCCTATGTCCTTTGGCGTGCCGCTCCTGATTAGGTGGTTGAGGACCACAGGCAACAGAGAAACGATCGGTAAGATCAAGAGTCTCGGTTAGAAACACCGAGGATACAGAGCATCATCTGCAGGCGATGACAAGACGAACTGTGAACGAGCAATACCTTGAAAAAAAGAAAGAAGGGAGACTTATTTTCAGGCGCAAAAGAGAACGCTGAACGTTGGCAGCAGTATTCTAAACGGCGGAATTGGTATCAAAAAGCCTATTAATGATTTATAGTCCTACCACCCACTGTGATGAATTCGAGGTTTTTCTGGGCCGGAACAGTAGCCTGTCCCAGTTATTGCAGCCATTCATTCATTCATCCATTCACCATCTCTCCAGAGAGACCGAGCATGCCCGAAGAATTTTTCTCGAAGAACAGTCTAAGCCTAATCCATTCTTGACAGAGTTCATACTTCTACGCCATAGTGCATGTGAGGCTCTTACGAATATATAAAATCACTTCAGTTGTTCAAATGTGGGTTTTGCTGCACAGTGTAATTTTCAACACTGATTAGCAAGAGTTATTCTTCGTTTGGTGTCAATACTGGCGTCGTTAGCCTAGATCATTGGTTGCCTGCTTACATATGTACATATATCTGACAGCATATTCTTTGTTTGGTCTCATCCTTAGATCTAGCTCTAGTGCTTCCGAAGTGATACTGACAAACTTGCTACTGACATCAACTTACAGTCTTCTGTCTGATAGTGAACGAATGGAAAGATTGTTCTTCTGGTGCTGACATATGAATTCTGCAGAACGATGTTAAAAACATCGGACGAGAAGCATGCATTTCCCGTCATCCTGCACGATCATTCCGAGTCTGGAAGGGATACTCAAGTAATGCATTACCTCCGTATTGCCCATCTTTATAAACGCGCGACCTTTAAATTGATAAAAAGTTGTCTTTCGATCCGAGATTCATGGGTTTTCTCTAAGATCTACCGTAGTGTGAAAATTGGTCATTAGCCGGCGGGTTGTTAGTCAGTTTCAGCAGCTTGATTGTTGGTATTTGGCTGTCTTCACTTTGTCCAAGTAGGGTTGACGAAATTGTTGGTTTTGTTATCCAGAATGTTTCACTCTGCTTGAATGGTCCTGCGATTCTAATATTAAGAGGGTGAGTGGATTAATAAGTCCGTACCTTTTTGAATTGAAGATAGTTTATTCGGAAAAAACTCGTAGGGTCCTTTGAACCCAATACACTTTGTTGAACTCTTTCCTTAGAGTCAATTCGTTAGGTTTCAAAACAGAAAGGAGTCACTGGGGGCTAAGTCCGCATAATACAAAGTCCGTTCCAAAGTAAGCAGGGCTTTTTATATCTATCTATTTACATGCGCCGGAAAGATAGATCCTTCACTAACGTATTGGCAAAATTTGAAGGCATTTGGACAAATAAAAACGGAGTTATTACGTCTGAAGTGACAATATGTTTGTGTCATCGATATAAAAATGACTGATGACCAAAAAATGCTCAGAATTCAACATTCGAGAGACGTCGCAAAGGAAGCCAAGAAGAAGAAACTTCTTTCACAACATTGTGACTGGTGATGAAAAGTTTTATTTGCAATATGAGTGGAAGGCGCCAGACGAGCGAAAACCCAACAAATCTCATTGGAGAAGTCAAAAGTGATTCCAAGGGCATGGCCCACAAGGAGTTCGTTCCACGGAGCCAAACAGTTAATGCACAATTCTATCTTGGTGTTAAGTGAAGCGTTTGGTGCATCGTATTCGGCGTCTTCAGCCAGAATATCGCGAAGAAGGAAATTAGCGTTTGCTGCACGATAATACGCCATTTCATCGATCGACACTCTTCGTATTCGCCTGACTTGGCACCTTTTCGGAAAAATCAATTTGCCGATGAAAGGAAAGCGTTTTGTGGACGTAGAAGTCATCCAAAAGGCTTTTCCAGGAATAATTATTGTTTTACTGGGATTAACTGAGAGCCGATCTTTCTTACACCAGCTCCAGGTAGATGTCAGCGTATCTTGCATGAGATCTCTCATGATAAAAAACTGAAACACATGGCTACGCCTTAGGACAACAGATATATCATCTGTTTGCTTGAGGTCATCTACTAGTAGGTACAGACTACAAAAGAGAGGACAGTATTCCACCTTGAGGACAGCCCTTTATAGTAGTGATATTCAGTTCCACATTGCCTTTATTATTAGGATCTAGTGCGAACCGAACTTCGATGAAGAGGTGATCCAAAATAGAGCGGGCTGCAGTTCTAAGGTGTGCAAATTGACTCAGAAGAAAAACAAGATATACAGGGTGAATGACTCTAACTCCAACTTTTTAGAATACTATAATTTTTTTATTTTTTGATAAATTTTATTGTGCCAAAGCAAAAAATGTTGGAAAATACATCAATTTTCAAATTGTATCAGTAGTTTTCAATATGTACATCTTTGGCGCGAATAATGGCCTTGAGGCGGCCGAAGAAAGCATCGCAAAGCTGCACGCAAGTGGCTCTGCGGTATTTTGGCCAATTCCCGGGGAAGTGCTTGTTTGACGTGGTCCAAACTTTGGTATTTTTTAGTGCCAACCTTCGCCTTCAAAATACCCCAGATAGAGAAATCCAACGGGTTTGCATCCGAAGAATTTGCAATCCATTGTGTCGAAGAAATGAAGTGTGGAACATTGTTTTTTAACCAATCTTGATTGACGCGCGCTTTGTGAGATGGTGCCGAGTCTTGTTGAAATGTCCACGGTCTCCGACCGAAATGATTGTTTTCCCAAGGCTTCAATACTGCCTCTAAGACAGTTTTACGGTATACGATCGCATTACTCGTAATTTTGACGCCATGTTCCAAAAACACGAGCGGAGAGCGACCATCGGCGGTTATGGCGGCCCGAACCATCACCATCGGTGCTGCCTGCTTTCTGGTGGCATTTCGAAGGTGTAAATTTTCGAAGGACCTCTCTGGCAAGTAAGTTCGGTCATTTTGTTTGTTGACATATTGCTCGATAACAAATGGCGACTCATCGGAAAAAACCAAATTCGGCAACTCACCACTCTCGTGCAAGCGTAGCAACTCCTTCACTCTTTCGACTCTAACTTTTTTCTGTTGCGGTGTAAGATCGTGTGCTTTTTGGAACTTCAATGGCTTGAGTCAAAGCTCATTTTTCAGTATGTGTTGCATCCGTTCCAACGATATGTTGAGCTCACGAGCCATTTTTCTTCCACTTCGACACGGATTTCGCTCATTTCTGCCGTTGTTGCTGTTTTTTTATTACCACCTCCATGGCGTTTTACAACGCTGCCAGTATCACGGTAACGAGCTATGGTTCGAGACACAAATGATTTATTCACGTTGAGGTGCTGGAGGGCTCTAACGATAGCTACTTATGGTTTTCCAGCAAAGTATAAAGCAATCACACTATCACGTTTGAATTCCATCGCGGATAAAAATTGTTCAACACAACTGATACGTAAATCGTTTAAGAAGCTTGTAAATAATAAAATTATCTGTCATGTGTCAAAATTTGAGCTCACTGTCATGAACAGTTTGGAAATTATAGCAGTCTGAAGTCGGTTGCAGTTCGAGTCATTCAGGGTGTAGAATCTGTCGTGCTGATGCCACCATTGATTCAATCACGTAAATCCATTGACGGTATCTCTCCCTTCTGAGGATCGGTCATTCCCGAAGGGGTATAATAGTTTTGCTATCTTCTTCCTGCTCAACACTAGCACTTGTAGTAGTTAGGTCCGATTGGACAAAACCATTTTCCAGTGGCTACAACGAGGAGGCAAAATAAGCACAATTGCTACTGTGTTTAACCATATTTACAGGCTCACATTTTGTTGTACGCTTAAGTTGAAAAGATCCTGAACCTAGTTAGGATGTGGGACTGGAGTAAGTTAATGTCAGACCTTGCTTAAAGCGAAGAGAACAGCACCAGCGTCCATAGTTTGAAGTTCTACATCAGAAAACACGACTCTTAAAAATTCTCGATAACTGGAGGGATCTGCAAATATACAATACAATGGACAATGAACAGGACAAAGAAAATCAAATAGAGAGCAACATCTAGAAAATGTTTGAATCGTATGGCATCAACCATTTGATGAGCTTAGATAAACTTTTGTTCTGTTTACTGCAAAGATTGCCCAAAACCAATCTTGTTACAATGCTTAGGGCGTGTTCGACTCGATAACAGCAGTTGAATAGATGACGGCGCGGCGGATCTTATTTTCCCAAAATACCAATCATTTCCAAGGGGAATACCAAAGCAAGTAGAGGAAGGCTAACAGACAATAACAAACCAAAAGTACGTGACTATCATGTGACCACCAGCGGCAGCTTCCATTTTCCTTGTACGGGATACACCACACACCGGTCAGAATCTGTCTTGTAAATAAACGCTATAATCATTAAGCCAAGCCGAATCGTACAGCTATTCATTGTTCGATTCCACATATCCATGCCGCTTGCCAGGTTGATTCTGCATTCAAACAAATTCAATTCGCCCAAGGCTGGAGCAGCGTTTACTAACGTTTCCCGTTGTCTGTTTGTGCAAATAAGGGTCAACAGGAACGCTCCTCATAAAATTGCAGTTCGAAATTACTCTTTCAACTGACGCTAGTCAAATAATAAAATCCACCCTACGCCCTAGCACATGTACAAACATACAGACGTACATAGATACCAGGGCTATACTCACCTCCCAGGCATCATTTACATAATTTTTCAATTTCCGCCTACCTGGCAACGATGTTGGATGGAAAACTAAAGGAAAAAAAAAAAAAAATACATTGTTATGGTTGCCGGCATCGTCATCATCATCAGTTGGTTTCACCCTTCGTAAAACCGTGCAATATATGAGGACGAGAGCGACTTCGTCGTTTTAGGTAGGTAACAGTTGTTTCTGTAGCAACGCCAGATGAAAACGGGTGAAAACAACTGCCACACAGCATCAGCATCCATATTTGTTCCGCTTTTCCCTTGTTTTACCGCCAACCATTACCACCCCTCGCCGAACAAAACAACTTCACTTCAATATACGAACGAATATGTTTGTAGGTAGGTACCACCCTTGTAGAACCACCGCACTACCACCAGCTTCGGGTTAAAGGTAGAACATAAATTTATTCCAACCTTAGAGGGTGCAGCAAAAAGGATATCTACGCGGACTCGTATATGTATGTACGACTATGTGTGTTTGTATCGTACTTGTACATCGCTGCGATTGTTTCGCTCCACATTAATAAAGCAAAGTCTGGCAAATGGAATACATTTTTACGTGGCATGCAAGTGTGGTGCTCCCCTTGCACATTAACCACCTGCCATCCTTCCATCCAACCACCCCATTGGTAACAATGTGTATATCGAACGAGCATTCGTATTTAGCCCTAGCTCTAGCCCGGGAGTCTAGCGGGACCGCGTAAAACGAAAGCGAATCTCCATCGAAGCCTGGGAGGGAATCCCATTTCAATGGCGGCAGGGGGTTGATGATGGTGACGGTCGTGGAAGTTATTCCGGGATCCTCTGGATGCCCGGGCATAACAGAGCAACGCTTATATCTACCTCGCTCTTGCATATGCAAAAATGCTTCCCTACAAGGTATTTGCCTATACAGTCCTCATACAGATTCAAGTTTCTATAGATATTCGCACTCGTACTTTCGTACTATTCGACTGCATATACATACGTACGTACGTACATACACACTACGAACGTACGTACATATCATCATGACGATGAAAGTGGGATGCATTAAATATTTTGGTATTGGTGATGGGCTCTGAAGTGCTCTAGAGAAGAGCTTTAAGGGTGCAGCACACCATCGTCATATAAACGCCTGGGTACTGTTCCGGTGCGAACCCAATGCCGGTGCTTTCGTCGAACGATGCCTGCCTAGCACATTTACGACGAGGATGGCGATTACAAGCGTTTATTTCCATAATTTTTGCATTCCAAAAAGGAACACGGAGAATGCAGAGAGGAATCAAAAGGCATAGAGGCGGCACGTATAAGCGATACAACAAGACACCATCATCATCGTCATCATCATCGTCGTCGCCATTCCCAAATCAGGGCTACCGTGGTGCGATTATGTGTACATAGTCGCAGCCTGACCCTTTTTCGAGGCATGCTTTCGATTTTTGCATAAAGACTAAATTCACCAACGTAAGCCTCATAGATGCCCACGCTGCGACAGAGGGCGCTACTAAAAACTACCTCTATGAGATGTGAAAATCGACCTTGGTGATTGGAACCCCAAGCTAGGCAAGGAGGGCATCGTTTCTGTGCTGATATATGTAGTCGAAAAGCACAGCCTCCCCGACCTCCGGAAACGGACAGAGGCTTATTAATATTCCGGCGGGTCGTAATGTAACTATTGCGACCACATGGTCTCCACACCTTGGTATCCATAAAGAGAGCTGGCTGTCGCCTGATTCATAAACCATCCACCAAAGTAATCACATTGCGATTGACGCAAGGCACTCTTCCAGTCTTTTGGATGTCCGAGCAGCCAACATCGACTCGGGCCATTATCTTATTGTAGCCAAGGTACGAATGAGGATATCCGTTAGAGCCCAAAGCCAGTGAGCGATTATGAGGAAGTTCAACGTCGAACAGATACAATTGAACCAGGCTACTAGGGCATTTTCCGAATCAGACCAGTGGCATCGCTGCCAAAGAGCAATCAGAGCGGCCGCCTCTGATGTACTCGATTGCAACCCGCCCCAACAAAGAAAACCACTGATTCGATGACGAATCAGACGGGTAAAACAAGAAAAACAGCAGACGTACAGAACGATTCTGAAGAAAAGAACGGAGAGGCTCGTGAACTCTACGAGCAAATAAGAAAGGAAAAACATTGGCTGAACAGAGCACTAGAAGCGCTCGATCGAGGCCTTACAGCGGTGCTACCAAATTGCCAAAACTGTTAACCCCCAACAGAAATCTGCAAGGATGGAGAAGGAAATCTCACAGTTGGTGCTTAGAATCTGAAAAGATCATTTCTGCGAACTGAGAACAGCATTCCACTGTCCATCATTCTACCCGGACAAAGGCAGCCATAATTTCTGTCTACCCGACCAAGAAAAAGTCAGGAGCTATCTGGCGAACTGTTTAAAACTGCAGGTGGGAATTGGATACGGACCATACATCAACTCATCAATATGCCCGACGAAAGGAACCTCAGCATTGTTCCTCCGATCCTAAAGAAGGGAGATCTCCTGATGAAATCCGCCAACTACAGACGAGTAAGCCTCTTCAAAATTGATTATAAAAACCCGCTTACCGAATAATGTGAATGCCTAAGACTCTTCGTAAACCTTCTGACCGGCCCCTATCGGCGTGGTTTTAGGGCAGGAAAGTCCCCCATACATCAAATTTTCACATTGCGGTAGATTTTAGAAAAACCCAAAAGTTCTAAGTCGACGCACACTAGATCTTCCATCGATTTCAAGGCCGCATACGAACAAAGCGAACTGTCAAGGAGAGTTTGCGACTGTTGAAGCAGAAATGGCAAAGTTGGCTTTAGCGGTCAATGAAGTTTATGGTGTGAATAAAGAGGGACATTTCACATCGACACGTCAGATTGCCAACGGCGTCTCTAGTTGTAACCGTGAAGAAAAGTTATACCCTAAACCGCATCATATCCAGAAACGTACACAGGCTGATTGATTTCTTTGACAAAAGATTGTCGCAAGAAATACGCATTTCCCATATTTTAGGATTCACAAGGACATATGGCGACTCCTTCTGACCAAAATGCCTCAAGCCAGATTAATCATATTGCGATAGCCTGAAGTCAAGCATCCATTCATCCGGCGGCATATTCCATTGAATCTGGTCACTACCTGGCTATAGCTAAGCACGAATACTAGAAAAGCTCTATTGTCGGTCCACTTCAATAAAAAAGACTGCGTTTGCTAGAAGACTATCAGGAACTCTCTCTTTGAATTCCTCGAAAACGGTAGATATAAAGAGAGGAAGCAAATAGAAGCATGCAGTGCTGAGAATCAGGAACGAACATACCGCTCCTATACAGGATCCACAAAAACCCCGAATACTACCGATCACCTGACAAAAATGTGGTAACGTCGAAGCAATATCAAACTCAAACCTAACATATCCGCAAAGGACACTGGCTTACCCGGTGAGCTCATCAAAGTATGTTTCTTCTGCGGTAGATCTTGAATACGACCCAAGTTTACCTAATCCTTACCCACCACTTCTTCACCGCTATAATAACGCCAATGGAGACGAGTTTTACTGAGTTAGGGTCACAGCATCCAGTACATATTGTAGCTATACATTGGGTGAACCTAACAGAAAGACCCTTCCCGAGATTTTGGGTTTAAGCCACAACAACTATTACGCTCCCACAAGATGGTCTACCTCTAACAAGTCAGGCCCGGACCGAGATCTGGGTGGCTCCTGACTCCAATGGTACGGTGGCTTAAGTCCTGGTAGGGACTACCGGTGGTCCTGCCGCTAAGAAGACCTAAGACTGGCAACTTGTAACTGGTCAAATCGTTGCAACCTTCGGTGCCGTCATCTGAAAACCGACCAGAATTTTGCACTGTCCCCGCTTTTTATTGACGGGCGAAGCCTTGATAATTGGGCGGGGGCCCAACTGACATCGAGACTGTAATTTTGCAGTGGTAAAGGGACTTAATTACGCAGGATCTACAGTAAACTGAAATCAAACGAAGAATAACTCTTGCCAACCTTCATTATTTCTGTCCTGTTATAGAGTTTAGGGGCATAGATGGAAGTTCCCTTGGCCGCTTTAAGTATCGATCCATCCCCGCCTAGTGAAGGAGATGGTATCTGAGATACTCCAGCATCAAACTACCCAGCAAAAGTTTGATCTTGTCCAAGCGTTGGGAACAGTTTGCCTCTTAAACGAAGATTGTATTCACGGAGCTAACATATTTTGTGTACCCATCCTTTCTCATCATCCATTCATCCATGCTCAGCTGGAAGAAAGCGAGTTAGGGGGATGGGAGCTCTTGACCAATGATAAGTCTTGTTTTTTGGCTGCCTTGTCTTGGTTGCAAGGCTTAAGATACAAAGATTGTGCTGTCGACTGAGAGAATTGTTCTCGAGGTCTAGTCTAGGTAGATAGGTAAATGTGGCTGTTTTAACACCAACTCATTTAGGTCTGTTGCCCCGTTGTAGTGCCACGAGGATCTGTGATACTCATACTCACGGAACCAATTTGAACTTACGATGAAGCGTAGGAGACTGTTAAGGTCTATATTCTTTAGATCGTCTAAGTCATTGCATAAGTGAAGGTTTCTTCTCTGGGAGAGAGCTGGACTTGTACAGAGTAGGTGGAGGATTGTCTCCTCTTCCTCCTCGTCCATGCAGCTTCTACAGAAATCGTTTGTAAAACCGCCAAGCCTATTTGCGTATTAGCCTATGAGGCAGTGTTCAGTGATGACATCTATGATGGCGCTGAAATGTTTCTTATTTAGAAGGATCAGACTCTTAGAGCGATTCGGATCTAGCTTTGGCCAGATCTGTTTAGTCGATAGACATGCTGGTCCAATAGTCCACCTAAGGTCTGTTCTTTTATTGGCATCCAGATTTAATATTAATTTGCACGTAGCCATTGGTATACCAATGCTTCCCTTTTCCGGTAGAATAGGTAGAGTGGTTCCAATTTCGGCCGAGTTCATTGACCCAAAAATTCTCTGGAATGCCTCTATGGCGCGGCACCCAACAAAGGTGAAAGTTGAACTGCTCTGCCATCTCGGTAAGAGATGATCGGCATTCAAGACGAGTTTTAGAATTTAATGAGACTAAGTCCAGGGATTTGATAGCGGCCTAACTATCCGAAAGATGTGGATATCCTTTGCAAATATCACGTTTTTCTTCAGCCAGGACAGAGCTCCTTTAATCGCCAAAATTTCCGCCTGGAACACGCTACAGTGATTTGGAAGACGGAAAGAGGTACTTAGATTCAGCTTAGATATCTGAGAAAGAACCGCCACCAACCACGCTACCGGTTTTAGATCCATCTGTATAAAAGTGGACTGACTCGTCCTCTATGAAAGCATCTTGCTTCCAGAAGGACCTAGACAGGAAGGTTTTTGTCAAACCAAAGTTCAGGTATGGTGTAATCGATATTATCTGTGAGGATTCCTAATGTATTAAGAATATTGGCGTGGCCAAATGGATTATTTGTCCACTGTTTAGTCAGTCGCTTTAAAGCGTATAGCTGCAGTCGCAGCTATTTGCCTGCTGAAGATATCGAGGGGAGTCAAGTGAAACAGAATATCTAATGCCGCGGAGGGAGTAGAACATAGGGCTCCGCCTTTGCATAGACATGCTGTTCTTTGGACTCTGATTAGTTGACTGCATAGCATAAGGCCGTCCACCAGACAACAACCCCGTAGGTGAGTATCGGTCTTATGACCGAGATGTATACCAGTGGGTTATGCGAGTTTGAAGGCCCTATTTGTTTGTTGACGTTGTTAAAGGCATCCTCTATGTCCAGGAAAGCAACCATTGTGTACTCTCTATATTGTAGGAATCGTTCGATGTGGCTAGTCAGAGAATGCAGAGCCGTTTCCGCCGACTTTCTTTTACAGTTGCAATATTGAGCCGTTGACAGAAGTTTTGGATAAATTTTGGCTCGTATATGGATATCAATCAGTCGTTCTAGACTTTTCACAAGGAAACATGATAGACTTATAGGTCTGAGGTTCTTTGGGACAACATGAGAACATTTTCCGGCTTTGGGAATGAAAACTACATTGACTTCTATCCATGACAGTGGTATGTGGATCACTTCTACACAGCTCCTCATGATATTCTCTAGCGTAGGCAGGATAATATCTGAGGACCTTTGTAGCTCTGCAGGTATTATACCGTCCGGACCATCAGACTTGTATGATCTGAAGCTATGTAGCGCCCAGAGCAGTTTATGTCTTGAAATCAGACCAAGAATTTCGGTTGCGGCTGCAATAGTCCTGTTTGTGATGCTACTCGCCGGGAATGGGGAGCGACCTGGAAAGTGAATATCCAGTAGCAGGTTGAGTGATTCACCACTTGAGGTTGTCCAAGAGCCATCGGTTTTTTTTTTTCAAACAGCTAGGCATCATAGGATTTGTAGAGAGGATTTTTCTTAGCCGTGATGCATCAGAGGTTTCTGTGATTTTGTCACAGACTGATCTCAAGGATTGTCGCTTTGCCTTCCTCAGTTCTTTTTTATATATTTTGAGGGATTCCTTGTATGAGTCCCAATCAGCTTGAAAAGTTTTCTGCAAGTGTTTCTACGCAGTCCCAGTGCTGTTGTCCACCAGTGCGGCTTTTTCCTGCCTCTAGGTTGAATAAGAGAACAGGAAGCGGCCATGGCCTGATTGAGAGCCATGGTGAATTCTTTAATTTTCATGTCAAGCTCGTTGTTGTCACTCAGAGGACTTGAGAGTTTAGAGGATAGCATTTCTGACAGTATTCCTCTGTAATTTGGCTAATCAGTTTCCGACTATTCCGGAATGCTGGTTGGCTGCGAGGAGCATCACTCAGGCTGAATTGGATGTATCTGTGGTCTGAAAAGAGAGCTCAGACGATACCATCCAGTTCGTTAGCACTTGAGTGATGCTGTCGGAGACAAGAGCGATATCTTTCTGTCGGTTTCTTGTCATAAAAGTGGACTCATTGCCAATGTTGTAAGCAATGAGGTTTGTACTTATAATATACTTATAAACTGACTCACCTCCATCGCTGATGTCGGTACTACCCCATACCGGGTGATGAGCGTTAACGTCGCATCCGATGAAGAGGCCAGTTTTTTGCCTTCCAGCTTCCAGTACTACCCTTTCTAGATTATCACCAGGAAGAGAGCCCATATGATCGTGGCCAAGATATGCCGATATCAGCCAATAGGAGCCTTTGGCAGTCTCTAGGTTTTTAAGACACTGATCTGTCAGTCGCTAGAACTGACCCCAATAATTCCTCCTGTTCCTTCCTAGAAGCATTGGATTGATAATACAACACGTTTTAAAATAAAAAGGTACATCAAGTTATTTGTCAAGTCTGAAAGGACTAAATTAATCTGATTGTGCAAGCTTGCATAGCCTTTCATGCGACGCAGAATTTCGGTATTTAATTGCTGAGCTCGTGATGATATCAAAATGGCCTCTTACATATTATACTTACTAAAATGGCACAACGTCCTTATACTTCAACCAATTAAGCTCTCCAATTCTGCATTCCTTATTACTTAACTGAATTTTTAAGCTAAAGAAACAGCCATTGATGAGTCTAGCTCTTCTCATGGCCAGCTATCTCAAGATCAGAGAAAATTAAATTTTTATGGCTTCTGTTTCAACATATGCAAACGGACCAGTAAAAACATGCTGCGTGCTGCCAATAGCATTGAGCTTATCAGCGTACAGAGCACAGACTTTTGGAAGCTTGTGCCTCTGGTGTTTGTTTGCGAGTTTCGGACAGTCATGACAGCTCTTCAACTTGTTTAAACCATTTTCGGCCATCAAATGGATGAGGGTGCATTCGACCTTTACAGAGCAACGAACGTTCTCCGTCCACATTCATGAACGATCTGACAAGTTTAGGCAGGGGAACTGGACAGGGTCTTACGGGCCTGAAAAGCTTTAAAAAGGTCACGATCTGAACTTCTTTGGATATCCTTGCCATCTGAAGTATGAATATTTGGTTAATTTTGGACTTTCCAGACATAAAACCGCACTGATAAGGGTCAATCACGTCATTGATAAATGGTTTCAAACAGTACGATATACGAGACCTTGTTGGCGATGTTAAGGAGACAGATGGCTCTATAATTGGCACAGTGTGGAAGATCCAACTTTTCTAGATCAGACAAGCGATAGTAAATGTGTCCCTTCGCCAGACATACTATCCATTTAAAAAACTGTGGAAATGAGATGCTTTCCACATATAAAGCCCTCTCCTGCTAGCTTTAACAGACTTCTTGTCCTTAATACCTTAACCCGTCTGTGGAAGTGTTTTTATTCTTTTTTATATTCCCCTATTACCATCTTTCTGCTAAATTTTCTAGCTCATCTGGACAACTTTCTGTGGAGGTCTTATTACTTTGGCAAGTTTCTACTTGTTAGTAAGACTTCCGAATGTCATTCATTGGCTAAAAGCCCCTCAGTAGCGCTATTCCTCTATTCCACTTTCACACTCTTTCACTTTTATGGAAAAACCGGTGTTTCGTCTTCCTTCCTTGCTCGTAGAGCGCACGAGCCGTTTTGTCCTTTTATACAGTAGCGCTTCATAGCGATCTGTTTTGAGTCATGCGCTTGCTTACACTCTTCATTAAACCAGGGGTATGCTCGATCTGGCCGGATGAAACCCAGTTGTGGTGTTTCTGACCGATGCTTGGCATCGGTGCCACTAGACTTGCAGTTGCCTGCATAGGCTTTGCCAAAAGGTTGAAGAATACACAATCGGCAAAGGTTCTGACGGTTTATTGCGATTGCAACGTCAAGTCCCCCCTCAATGCTCCTCTACTGTTGTGGCATCTGAGATATGGGTAGACTAACCTTGGCTACAACTAGGTAGTGGTCTCCGTATCTATTGGCAGCGACCGATCATCTGAAATACTGGAGAAGTGACTTGCGTCGATCGCATGATCATTTTGGTTGACTATTTTATGATCAGTTCACTGCCGTGTATCTTTGCTAATACTAGACGGAGTACCGTACCAAACTCAGTAGATTTTAGTCCTATTTTCCTAAAACTATTTTAATGTCGTAGCTATGGTATTCCTCTAAAGTTTTGTCAAGGAACTTCTAGAAATATTCTTTGGTGTCACATTCTACTGGTACTACTTCCATACCGCGCTGGTGTTGCATGAAATTATTCTTAAGCGGTTTCGTTACAATTCGAACGATCATGTGACGAAATCTCAAGACGGTTTCCCATAGTCTGCGGCTTACAAATCCAAATTCAAATAGACATTGCTGCAGTTCTCTCTAACAATTACCGTAGTATACGTCACAGTTTTTCATGCGGCAAAGGAGGCCGGACTCTCCGAAGCCAGTAACCCAGCTCAGGAATATGAGAGCTGCCGTAAACCCAGTAAGAGTCATCCACCACCATCTCTTGTTCAGTTTCCTAACTAGTCCTTTTTGAAATACCTTGTGTGAGGTCACCGTCATGCTGAGTGTTAGTGCTGCTTATAAGTTTGGCTAATCAAGCCCGGTTAGACGAGGCCAATATCCGGTATAACCAATTGATGTTAGCCATAGCCTCTGACATACTCTGGTAACAAAGCTATTCTGCGCCTTCTACCTAACAACGACACTTTTACAGTCGACTGTTCAGTATTTCTACTGACAACAATGGCAACTCTGCCACCAGAATCCAATCTGACAGAGTTTCTCCCTAGTTGAGGGAATTTCTTTGTCCTCTGCCATGTGCAAGGGAATACTTTGCGTTGCTTTGTGTCCCAGGATGCTGTTGCCCTGATATCGTTTAAGCCATACACACAGCTACACATTCACACGTAAACTTCTATTAAATTTAAAATTTTCCAAAAGGACCTCTGACAGCACAGATTAAAGGAATGCCACACGAAAGCACCCCGTAAAATGCCATAAAAATGTTTTTTTATGCCTGCCTCTGGTGTTGGATGAGAATAAGGAAGCACTAAAAGCAGTTCAAGTAGATACCTTATGATCTAAAGAGAAAGAAAAAGAAGTAAAACACAAACACCACCGAGAAGGAACAGAGAAAGAGGCCACAGCATATTCGTAACACAAGGATACAAGGGCACAAGAATGTTTTGATAACAGCAAAACCCTCAAAGTCCCCTTTAAAAAACTCGAACAGAGGCTAAAAGCCTTTACATCAATCTGACAGTAAAGAAATTGAAAAGTATCTGTAAGAATTGAAAGTCACCTGTGAACATTACAAAGACGACTTTTAGGTTCTACTGAGTTACTGGATCTAGATGTCCCTTCATGGGACAACACACATACACAAAGTGAAAATGGAAAAGTTCACAAAATCTGATTGTGTTGCGATGGTGGAGAATGGAAAAGTTTTCTTCAAAAGCCATCTTCGACTACATGAAATGATCTTTGTCATTTGCAGGGTGACACAAACCAGCTCCAACAGCCACTCCCAGCTACAGAGATATGCACAAAGAAACATCTGTTTCATTATCCTGTAAGTTAGGGGCTTTGTGACACAGCCCAGATGGTGTTGAGGAGGGATTGGACGGTTTGAGAACTTCCTAATTTATAATCCTTCAGTCGATAAGATCAGGCTTTGTAAAGTAGCGAATGAATGGCCTCAAAGGCTATTATGAGTTTGGACTTGTTGGATGGGATGGGTTAGGATACGAACCATTAGGAGGTAGACTAAGGATGGAACTTTTTTTGTAAAGTTGTAGGTGAAGGATTTTCAATGTTTTTTTTTTTTTTGGTATGCCGTACCACTCATGGCGGAGTAAAATCCAGGATAGCCCAACCAATGGACGTAGATTTATACATCTCCATAAATTTGAGGCTTTCAGCTTTTAGACAGTTTCCTTGTTAAGTCCCTACGAAAATTCTATGACTCTATACAGAGACAGATGTATGGTGTACAAGAGAATATGCCGCCTTTTGTTTGTGGTTCGTAATCTGAGTTTATGTAGATACAGCAAGTTTTCTCAGGACCGGGTAGATAAGAATAGATCAATAGGAAGTCATTTGTTTCGCCAAATTCTTAAAGTAGAAAGAGTTCGGGTTATCTAAGAACGTCATTCGGCCATTCGGCTAATTATTCCGTTCTTTAAATTCTGAACAATTGGCACACTGTTTGCACAAGTGCGGGTTATTGTCACCAGAGAGGGTATGGGGTAAGCCATTACCAACAGAATCACACTTACTTAAAAGAACACCCGCCGGTCGCGCTCAAGACAATATGAACACTATTTGAATTTGAATACAGCGCGGTCGAAAGAAGATTAAGGAAGACTCCAATATACGAGTAGGTGCCGATGTATACGTTGGTTTTGAATGTTTGGGGGTTATAATGACTAAGAAATAGAGAGCCCGATAAGGCGTTCCATAAGTGAGTTGTACGGCTGAGGAACGAACTGACGTAAACCAACAAACATTCATATCGAGACGAATGTTACGGTTTAGGGTTTGAAGGGGCGGAATGTTATTATTTTAAGATTGCTCAGAACTTGGTCTGGACCAGTAGCGTAACAATAAGTCACGATGAAGTGCTTGTTTTACCTCCTCGTGGTGGTCCCCGGGCAACTATTTTCATATCCCTATATACGTAAATAGGCTAAAATTACAAATTCGAAAGGCCTAGTTTTCTGGGATAGGTTACGGAGGTTAGCATTCTTCGTAACTGAAATCAAAACCGCTACCGAAACCGATACTACGCCTCGGATAAGGAATGCTAACACGTTGACGAGATTTGACCATTGTACCCGGACAAAGATTGGTTTCTGGAATGTGAAGACGCCTCTTAAAATGCCAGATTCCTCCAATTAGAGAAGAAATTCATGCGGTATAAGATAGACATCTTAGAGATTAGTGAAGTTAGATGGTTAGGCTCGGGGAAGTTTAAGTCTCCAACTCGTAAGACTGTACTACTGCAATCCGGAAAGGCACCTGGAAGCTAACAGGAATCTGGCTTTGGATTTCCGCTTTCCAAAGCAGCTTAATTTTCTGAAAGCCCTTAGACGATAGTAAAGCCAGGTTCCGGACTAGAGTACGTCACGTCACCATCATACAATGATACGGAGCTCTCATCTCATCATAATGACAATGGGAGACTAGAATGCCAAGGTTGGCAATGATAATAATGGACTCAGCCATATTATGGGAAAGCATGGTGTTGGCGACTGCAACGATAACGGCGAGCGTTTTGTCGATTATTGCAATGCTAGCCGCCTTGTAATAGGAGGGACTATGTTTGAGCACAAGACGTGCCACAAAGTCAGTTGGGTTTCGACGGACAGACAAGCAACTTCCATCATTTCGCGATCAGCCGCCGATTTAGAAGCAGTTTTCAGGACATTCGTAAAAGAAGGGGTGCAGAAATGGGAATGGCCCGGGATCACCATCTGATGGTTGCTACCGTAAGATTACGTACAGCTGCAGTTCGGAGATCCAAAAAAACACCATAATACCGAAAACTAAAGGATCCCGCAGTGCGCTAACAACTAGGGGACCATCTTTCACAAGGATTGAGAGCAATCAGTAGCCCGCAACTCACCTCCATCGAAAACCATTGGTGTGCTATGAAAAATGTCTTCATAACCGCTGCTAAAAGTAGAGTCGGTCGGTCGTAAGGAAAAAACAGTGTTTGGCTTTCCGAAGAAACTTGGACTAGGATCGAAGAAAGAATACACCCCAAAGCTTGCATCGCAGCTACTCCAGCAGCAGAGAGAAATGAACTAGAGTCTGCGTATCGCATGAAGATGATAGAAGTTCAACGTAGCGTGCGACGTGATAAGCGTAACTATATTAACGCATTGTTAACAGAAGCAGAAAAGGCCGCTAGGTGTTACAGTAGGACGGTCTACAGAATTACCAAACAGCTCATAGGTGTCCAAAGCTCTAAACAACGCCTGATAAAAGAGACAGCTTTATCTCTGCTACTTTAGGATAAGCACCAGCTTAAAAGGCGGATGGAGCACTTTTCTGCAGTTTTAGACCGCGTTTTCGCCAGTGAAGTTAACCCAACGCTCAAAGCCCAACGCCAAATTCCCGAATACGCACTGTATCCCACAGAAGAGACGAAATCTCTACCGTAATCAAAGCACTGAAGAACAACAAAGCGGTTTGAGTTGACGGTATTCCCGCAGAGCTCTTATTAGTGGCGCCAACAACATCGAGTGAGCTCCTGTACCCACTCATTGAGAGAGCTTGGGAAACAGAGAGTTTTCCTGAAGAGTGGAAAAAGGAATGATTGCCAAACTCCCAAAAAAAGAAGACCCCCACGCAGTGCGCGAACTGGAAAGGAATTTTCGTGATGCCTGCAGTAGCCAAGATAATAGCAAAGAGCGTCCTGGAGCGAATAAAAGACCACTTCGGCCACATTAACACCTTTCGGATCATCACCGAACAGTGCGTTGAATATCGATTACCGTCGACTTCGACAGTGCCAATAGAAAATTTATCTGGCTTGCTTTGCGCAGGAGGGTCATCCCTCAAGGGGATGTTATCAAGGCTACATATGACGGATCCAAATGTCACATTCTGCATGGAAGAAGGTTGTCAGAGAAGTTTGAAATCCAAAGTGGGGTTAGGCACGGCTGTGTACTGTCACCAATACTCTTCCTGTTGATGATGAATCGTGATAAGGAATTCAGTGGACTCTGCAATCACACCTCAAGCATTTGTTCCACGTGGACGTCGTATGCTTACTCCCTATGAGAGTATCTCCATCAAATGACAATAAAGGTGGAGAGAGAAGCTGAAATTGTTGAGCTATAGATCAATACGGGAAAAACAAAAAGGATCAGGCTTGGAACTTCCTCATCTAACCAGTGGAGATGGTAGAGAATTTGCAATACCTTGCCTCTCCTTCTAGCGGGACCGAACTAGATATAATCAGCTGAACAGCAAAAAGTATGGAAAAACAATTCTCTCAGCCTAAAGACCAAGCTACGACTGTTCCGCTCCAATGTTGGATCCATGTTGCTTTATGTTGCAGCACTTGGAAAGTCACACCCGCTGTCACAAGAAATCTGCAAACGTTCATGAATAGATGTCTGCGAAACATCTTGAGGATTTTCTGGCCCAACCGTATCTCTAATGATGAACTTCATGTGAGACCAGGTCAGGAACCCATTGACTCTATCATACGAAGACGTAAGTGGCAGTGGATGGAGCATACGCTTCGTAAAGGTCACAAGTGCACTGCGAGTCAAGCGCGGCAATGGAACCCTCTCCCGCAGACCTAGAAGTACTTGACGAAAAACGATCAGAACAACTAGGGAAGAGTTGCAGAGAGCTGAGATACATCTCCAGAAACCGTACACGATGGCGCTCAGGAGTATGGCAGGTTCTATTCCAAGCAAAGGGAACCTGATGGACATAATAGGTCCGGGGACCTGAGTCAGTACTAGTCAGACACTACTTTTAGGACATTTTGCATTCTGTTGCAAATTTCGTTTGGATGACTAAGTCATCGGGGCAGCCAATTGCTTTACAGGCTACTGTTCCCAGTCCGACTTATAGGTTGTCGATGACAAGAAACCACAAGAGGGGTAAAAGGACACTTACTTGTGGGCAGCTTTTGGCTGCTGAGACAACAATTGATGTCCATCTTACGGGTAGGGTAATCTATACCTCTTAGTTCCATGGCTTTTGAGATGGAATCGTTTCCGGTATCTTCAATATCTAGAAAAGCATTAAAGAGCGCCTTCCCTAGATCGCTCTTATCTGTAAACATATTGACTTGGGTGCAGAGGTTTTATCTAAGAATTCTCTGATATAAACATCCTTTAGTCTTTCCATTGTTTTAAGAACAAACCGTAGAGGTCATATTGTCCTTCAGCTTCTCAGTATCTACGTCAAACTGTTCTTTACTGGGAAGGAGGGTCATATACAACTCAGTACAATCTAATAGGACGAAAGATGTTCGCCATGATTCGACTGCTCGGTAAACTCAGACTTTTTTGACGATTCCTTTCGATTTTGGACAAGCGGAAGAAGCGGGTTCACTAACGCGGATTCAGTCTTCCGTTGTATCTACTTAAAGAAGTCACTAAATACTATCATTTCGGTACTATCTTGTTGGCGACTATTTTTGGATTAACGGAGATCTGAGAGATGAGGTTAGCGAGGCTATGACGGGGATGGCTTAGATGTTCGACACACTGTGCTCAAACGACAAGGCGGCAATACGAGATCAGAATAAATAGCCATCAACAAGCACATGTTCACCTGTGCCACGTGGGGTTGATTCAACATCCTTACCCGTTAATGGCAGAGTTGAATCAAATCTTCAGTAAGTCACCGGTTTCATGGGCAGGATAGTACGTCCAGATTAATGTCGTCCATATTTCCGAGTTTGGAGGTAGTCTTGGTTCAATCGAGAGCCATATAGTATTTACGGCCTGATTGTCGAAGAATGTATTGAAGTGCACAGTACTCCCAAGTATTGTGTTGAAGTAATCGCACGACAGTGGATCACCTTGTTGGAAGTCTGTTTCCGAATGAAAGGTTTCTGTTAAATAATCACTGACCATCACTTGGCAGCGAGCTTTTTCCATGTTAATCATCCAGAATTAAACAAATTGCGTAGGGATGCCAAAATCATATCTGATTTTCGTAAAATTGTTCCCGATAGGCGTCCTATCATAGGTGTCCTCCAAATTGACAAAAAAGTGGTAAGTGTCGATTTGACATTCGACGGCCTTTTGCAAGATCTGCCGTAATGTAAAAATTTGGTTGAATCAGGTCGGAAAGCATACTGATGACGATCAAGCAGATGGATGATGAAAGGTTTTAGGCAATTACTAAGTACAGCAGAGAAGATTGTGTAGGCTATGTTGAGGAGACTAATGCCTATGTGGTTGGAGCAGACTTCAGGGTCTCCTTTCTGCAGGATCGGATGTACAATGTTGTGGTTCCATCCGTTCGGCACCCTTTCGTCGGACCGTATTTTAGAGATTATTTAGTTTAACTTCTCCTCATTTCAATCAACTCCCGCCACTTTAAACAGCTCGGCAACTAGGATGTCAGCTCTGACAGCCTTGTTGATCTTAAATTTGGATAGGGCTTTAGTCACTTTGGCGAGATTTGGTAAGGATGGAAGTGTTGCCCATCATTGTTCTGGTTTCTTCTGCCCGAGAGCGGAATATTGAACGCTGACTGCGAATTTAAAGTACAAGGTGGCGCAAAATTAATCAAAAAATTTTGCCTTCGAATTACTTTTTACTAAATAACAAAAAATAATTTTGAGTGATGGGAATCTTTATTTGGATCCTTAGAATTTTTTCTGTTAAGTGGAAAAGATGATATCCGCCAAGTGGCTGCCGCCAATGTTGATACACATTTGTGCCCGTTTTATCGCATTTTCCATGACTTTCCACAAGATTTCCGGTGATAATTGTTCGCATTCCTGTCGAATATTCTCCTCCTCCTAAGGCTTATTGGCATAAACCGGCGACTTCAAGTAGCCCCAAACAAAGAAGTCTGGCATGGTTAAATCGGGCGATCTTGCTGGCCATGCCAAATCGTCAAAACGGGAGATTACGCGACCAGAAAACGCTTCCTTCACAATATCCATTGTGGCTCGTGTTGTATGTTCACCAAGCCCCGCTCTTCCAATTTCGGCAGTATGAAGTCGTTTATCATGGCCCTGTAGAATTCGCCAGTAACTGTGACCGTATTGCCGATAACGTCCTCAAAAAAATACGGCCCAATCACTCTTCCCGAATAAATGCCGCACCACGCAGTAACTTTGAGTTGATGTAATGGCTCTTCGTGCATCACACACGGATTTTCAGTGTCCCAGAAACGAAGATTTTGTTTATTGACGTAACCGCTTAAGTGGAAATGCGCCTCGTCGCTCATGATGATTTCCGACACTAAATCGTCATCTTCGTTGTTGAGATTGAGGATGGCTTTACAGTATTTTACACGCGACTGACGGTCAGGAGGCATTAACTGATGCACTGTTGGCACTTTGTACGGGAACATATGTCTTTCACTAAAATTCGCTGTAGGGTCCGTCTGGTGATGCCCAATTGCTTGGCCCGTCGTCTGGTTGATATTTCTTCGTTCTCAGCGACATCGGAAACCACAGCCGCGATATTCTCGGCAGAACGACCAGTCCGCCATGAATGGTCTTCTGTGGTTCTACTCTGTTCGGAATGTTTGCCCTGTTGGCGCGACACGATTAGGAAATCGACGTCGAAATTCACGCTGCGCTAACACCACCGACCGCTTATTGGTCAAAAACATCGGCACAATTATTCCACGCTCTTGCAGAGTATAGCGCTCCATTGCTTGTCTGTTTGTATACTGCAGCTCTCTTGTTCACAAATGTCAAATATCATTGACGTACGACGCCATTTGCAAAAATTATACCATCTTCCGATAGGGTGATTCATTTTGCGCCACCTAGTATAATACTAGAAGATTCACTTTTTTGAGATGGCATTGTCCTTGTACCTTCTTTGCGAATCCACATCCGTTGTGTTGTATGCACCTACTAGCATTCGTCGTCAAACTAAAGGTTTTGCAGTGGTGGTCGGGCGAAACCTAACGTATCAGTGGCGGAATCTGTGATGTTGTTGGTTGTTTGAAACTTGCTCCTAGGTTTCCGGGCAAGATGATGACGGCCCAGGAAATACAAACGAGATTAATTGACACTTGATCGGTAAAGGCCCCGGTGTTAGAGATATTCATGTTCATACCTTGGCCAAAACAAGCTAATGGTCCGACTTAATGTTTGTCAATCGTAACGTTGGGATATCCAGAAAACTCGTGGCCCAAATTCTGTCAATTGCAATGTGATTTAATCTGGTTGGTGGTAGATTTTTCATGAGCATTCCAGGTCACCCTATGAGTGACTCGATACAGAAACAGCGTAGTGGTTGAGATGATATTTCTGTCCGAAGCCAAGTGGGTAAGCCTACTTCCGCTGTCGGAGGTGGTGTCATTCAGGCTAAACTGACTGTATTCGTAGGATCTTGGGACATTAAGCATACTCCTTGGAGCTATAGTCTTTCTCCTCCTTCATATCGTGCGCATACAAAACTGATATTGACAAACTTGGCATTGATGTGTGTTGTCACGAGGGGCTCGTTCATATGCTCAAACCTCAAGACTTCATGCCCAAATCTTGCTCTAATGACAAATCCTCATTCGCCCGTCTTCTTGGTAGTAATCACCGAAGTCGCAATTTTTCATTTTTCTCAAACCATTTCTTCGAACAAGAAGAATGGCGACTAGATAAAAGCAGATTAGGGCCTCTGCGAGTTGTTCAGCTGCACGTGGTCTGTTAAGGTACCTAACTTCCACCTGCAGTATCGAGAAACGTTTGCTTTTCGGATCATCGACAGATTCCTCTGTTCTTACACTGCCTGGTCGAGCGACCAGTAACCCTCAGGTTTTTTGTGGCACTCCTTGCACGCAAGAGGCCGGCAACACCGGTGTCAGCAGCCCCGGACAAGATTATGAGTTCTGTGAGACCATCACCAGAACAAGAAACTTGATGCAGGCAACACCGTTGGTTGTATCCATCTAGAGAATTCGTCCGTTGTGCCCTTAGTCCAACGTTGAGTCCTGGCCGGCGCGGCGCTTGGAATTTATTCGTTGACTTATAAGAGCTCTCACACGAAGACTTCAGAGGCCACCAAGACTAGGTACAGCAAGCACTTGATGTGAATTTGAAACGTTGCTCCATTTATTTATGAGCTGTCATTTATTTATGAAGACGTTGCTCCAAAAATCCGCTCTCCATTATTTCTGTAAATTTGACTAATGTGCGTGAAACCCTACTTAAACCAAAGGGGCAAAGCTGAGCAAAGTCCTACATTCCTTCCTGATCTGTCTGAGCATTTCCGCAACTAAATTGAGATGTCAGATGGTATCACCTACGCACTTCCTGGCCAACATCAGTTTCTCTATTTATCCCAAACTCGATTGGAAAAAACGAACAAAATAATGAAAATTACTTATCCCCTTATCGGTAATTTAAAATGAGAGAATTTCTGAAATTCATTCCGTGAACGGGCAAAAAGGAGTCGTTAATTTGGCCGACGGAAAAGATTAATCGTTGTTTTCCAAGTGGAAAAATCTTTGGATGAAACAAAAGTCGAATTTCTGGGAGAGTATTTTTTGGTAAAGGGAAATTCAATGATGATGTTTTCGGAGAAAGGCTTTTTCCACCCGATAAAGTTTGAAGTACGGGTGAGACGATGATTTCGGAAAATTCCAGAAAGGAGCACTTCATTTGAGGACAGTAATTTGCTGGCGCGATTAATTATTTTCAGTGACTTGTTTTAATTTTCAGTTTTGTCGCTTTTTTCAAAAATTCTTTTGAAAGTTTCAAATGCTTCGTTGGATGCCTTTATTGTGTCGATGATGGCAGTCAGAAAAAATGTTCCAATTGGTCAATGGGATGCTGGAATTGAGGTATTCCGAAGAAACAACAATTTTTAGACAAGAGCATTTCGTCAGTGGACCAAGTTTTGGTCAGGAATGATGGGAAAAGGTTCATTCTGTAGCCGCCTTTTGCAGGAGATCTGTACAAAATCCAACAAATGTGGGGAGCACTATAAGCCCTTGCAGGTTTTGAAGATGCCACGTTTTTCAGCCCATAGATGGGAAAATTCTAGGCTTCTTATAAGAACGCGGAACTCATCGTAAACGGGGTTGTGCTAAGTTTCAATACATAAGGCTCGGCAGCAAAAGATGGATGCTAAACGACCACAATTTAAACACCAGGAGTCACTCCATAAATCACCAAAACCCAAATGACGGCAGGTAGGTGAAAGCAAATTGTTCTTCTTACTACAAATACTACGACATCCTTGTACGCAATGGACGGATTTTCTTTGTGGATTTACCTGTAGGCAAAAAGTCGTAAGCTTTCGGCATGTAAGTAACCCCCTCATACCAATCCCCATCAAGGCCAAGTTAGAACTTTAATCCGATTTGCGTTCATGTCCCTAAAGGGAATAGGCATGACCGAACTTATGCTCAGTACATATGATACAACATGACACCAAAAATATGCCAGGAGATCCTAACGCACGGCTGGGTAAGGAAGTCATCTTTGAGCTGGTCATCGGAAAACACAGCCTGCGTAACACCCCGTCTGACAATGGATTCAGGATCTGTAAATAGTCGCATCCATAAAGAGACTATCCCCTGACCAATCAACCGTCTATCAGATTGAGCACACCGAGATCGACGTCAGACACTCCTCTGGATGTCCAAACCTTCCGAGGAGCCAACATTGGGTCGGACTATTACCTTGTTACAGGCAGAGTATGAATGGTGACCACTATAATTCGACAAAGCTATATTTGCAAGGGTGCGCTGGAATATTTGCGGATCGTGTTTCCCCCAAGCTCACTCAAAATTCTTGTCACCATACACAAACCGCAGAACACCAATGGGGATGCTGTCAACGAGCAACCACAGAAGCATATAAAGCTGTGCTGCATCGAAGGATGACAGCTGCTCGTGATCTCAACGAGCAGAAAATAAGGCTAGCTTCACGATAAGTACGCGATCGACGAAATAGAGAGATGTAACTGCTGGATTAACCTTCGAAAGTCGTATCAGAGAATAAAACCAACATGCCAGGGCTGCAAAGCCAAAATTGAAGCTTGGGAAGATGAACCAGCACAACAAATAGTAGAGTCGTAGTCGGTGCCTAGAATAGAGAAAAACTAGTTCTGGGAAAATGCTCCAACTCATCTGTAAGATATAATCAGAGGAAAGCATCCCCGAAGCATGGAATCTCAGCATCTTCATTCCTATCCACAGAACAGGTGATCCTATTGACTGTGACAGCTATAAAAAAATAAGTTCCTAAACATCGCCGATAAGCTCTTTTCTACTGTATTCTGTGAGCATCTCAAAAAATCCGGTTGGTCCATATCAATGCGGTTTCAGGCCGTCGATGCTTAAACTACGGTAGATCTTGGGAAAAAACCCGGGACTTTCAGATCGGCGTTCGCCATGTATTGCTCTACAACAAGGCATAAGGCCGAGCTATACAATGCTATGTCTTTCTTTGCCATCCCTGGTAGGGGTGCCCCCTAGGGGCTTCGCCCATCAATGACGTTGTCTAATAAAATTCGAGGGCAGAGCATATTACTGGTCTCATCGTAAACATCTTTAGATGACGCCACCGAAGGTGCAGGACCACCGGTAGTCCCTACCAGGACTTAAATCACGGTACCATGGGAGCCATGAGCCCCCCGGATTTCAGTCCGCGCCTGACTTGTTGAGGTAGGCCCCCTTGTGGGAGCGTCATGGTGGTTGTGGTTTAAACCTACAGGGAGAAGTCGCGGGAAGGGTCTTCCTGTTGGTTTGCCCCAATGTAGAGTAGCAATAAATACTGGGTGCTGTGACCCTAAGAACAGCAAGAGGTTTTAAATCGACCTCGACCCATACTAAGGGTGGAACTTGTGCCTCCAACACAAGCTTTGGTATTATACTATTAATGTAGGTAAGCGATGGCAAGGCGTATCCTTGCTCCTATGGATGTATGGGAATCCCGTAAATTTAAGTCTACATGACAGGTGTTTACGATAAAACCTAGAGACTACTATCCCTGGTAGGTACTTCAACTTGTACAGGACGACTATGGAGAATTCACGCTACTCCATCAAGATCGGTAAGAACCGATACCCTCACGGCCAAGAAAGATTTAAGAGAAGTTAACGCGCTGTCGTGTGACTTTTTTAACATCGGTCTACAAAGGATGGTGCAATAGTTCGCATAATTACTTGCTTACGTGGAGGACATTGATGTGTTTGGATGAACAAAGTTTTCGTGAATATTAAGACGGAAGGCCCAAAAATGCATCTGGCGATCAACGAGGGCATTAAAAAAGGACGCATACCACCAATGGCTTGTCAATAACGTCACCATTGGCGTTATTGGCTTGCCTACCTAAGCACATCGTCAACTTTGGCTCCGCAGTTACAAGTAGCAACGACATCAGTGCAGAAATCCGATGCAGAATTACACTTAGCAATCGCTGTTTCTTTAGGCTTAGCAGGGAATTTAGTTACAGAATCCTCGCTTTATAAAAGACCCTTATCATCCTGGTCTTGCTCTATGGCGCAGAGGCTTGTACCCTCTGGAAAGCATATGAAGAAGCACTTGGTTGTTTCGAGAGAGAGAAACTTCGGGCTGTACAGTAAAATCGTTGTAGTCAGACTTTTATGCATCCAACGTCTGAGATGGCTGTTTTCACAGAATGGACGCCATAGCTCCGGCCTAAAGAATCTTCGAGTCTAACCCCGAGGGACAGAAGACGACTGCATCTAAGATAACGCCCGCAAGGGGAAGAGTCCCTTGTAGATTGTGGTACCTGGAGAGGTTTATTGAGACCTAGAGACCTAGTTTCAACTCAGACTATGTATAGCACCACCTAAGTAAGTAAGTACATGCGTAGGTTCCGGCTCGAGAAGACATGGATCTTGTACATGCCTCTCCATAGTTGAAAGCTGTTTGATGTTGCCCCTGTTTACGTGTCTAAACCTACTCAATCCAATTTATTTATATCAGAGCTGGAGACACTTTTTCGATTCCTAAGGCTGTGATCTGTGATCAAAGATCCGCACGGGAAGGAAGAGGCCATAGGAACGACTTTACAAAGCGACCGGCGTCAAGGGCCCGAACTGCGGTCTGTAAAATCGAGTTGATTGCACAATTTTTACCTTTGGAATGAAATGAATAGGTGATGGTTCCATAACTCGGGGATCACTGAGTTCTATAACGAAAGCATGGCAAATTATATCATCGCGATTGAGGGACAACTATATCCCCTTTCATTTCATACAAGTGAAAATCTGAGGGACCTAGTTCAGATGAATAAGATGGATGACGCAAATTTTTTCAGCCAAATCCAACTAACTTGTTCCAAGTCTGTGAAGATGTATGGGGTCTGGTTGTTCCAGACGTTTTTGTTGTATAGCATCTCTCGATTTCTCTAATTGCAGACAGTAGACATCTGAGCTAATGATAATGCCAGCTTGAAAAACCTCGTAGTATACGTCCCTTTATGCTCTTACCATATTGAAAGCAGAGCCCTTTTTGGATAGTCTTCCCTTAGAGGCTGTTTTCGGTATTTGCCCCATATCATTTCATTGACAACCTATTTCACCTCTCCGGTGACAATTCGTTCCAAACCAAATCCATTTTCCAATCTTTTCAGTTTCAATATGAAATTGTGAGGTACCCAAACATCAAGCCGAAGACCGTATCCAAGTTGCCACAAGTGATTATCAACTTAATTTAATTGTTTTCCACGAGCCTTCGAGATCGGAGTGCATCTTCCAAACTGAAATCTCCGGAACTGAATTTTCCAGACTATTTCTGACAAAGGCACTCCGCTACCGCTTCCTCCCCGTATGCAACATGAATTCAAGATACAAAAACACATTACAAATGAAACGTAACAAAATATTAAAGTTGACTGCATTAGGTGATTGAAACTGGTTCATCCATTGACAAGTGTTTCCGTGGTGTAGTGGTTATCACATCCGCCTAACACGCGGAAGGCCCCCGGTTCGATCCCGGGCGGAAACAGCTTCTCTTTTTTTCATCTCTGCAGATGGCGAATTAAAAAAAATGCCTTTGGATGGCTCCACTAAAGACCAACGTAGTATAGAGCTCCATCGAACTACTTAATCAACAATATTCGAACAGACGCAACTGGGAACCTGTTTTTTTATTTTTATTCCAATGAGGGTAACTTTCGAATTGTGCTGTCACTATGTCATTGTCGTTGACAGCTTCATCCCATTTACGAAATTGGACCAAAAGGTCTGTGAATTTTTGAATGTTACCCGTTGTGACCTGAAAAACAACCCTGCTCCTGTCGACTACTGTCATTTGAGCAAATTGCGTCATTTAGTTTGTGTGGGACATCCATTGGAATCGAACAACGGCATGAACTTTAGCGACAATTGAAAAAAGTCGGTTTCGTGTGACTACTTCGATAGTGTTTGGCGTTGTTAAACCGCAGTCCGAACTAGGTTTTGTGCCGTTTCGTTACCCTGTATGAAACATGGATCCACAATAACACAGCGAAGACTTCAACTAAATAAAAAAACATTTTGAGGGAACAATGAGGCGAAAATGGCAGTACTATAAATAGCTAGAGGCAAGACTTTCAAGCGTAGTCTAGGAGTAGTCCCAAATAAGGAGTTAGATTTTGAACGTTGAGAAAAAGACGCGAAAAAAGCCGTAGCAAGAGCACATGCAATAGTACGAGTAGTAGAGGCATTGTATCTGAAGCTAGAAGAAACTGATAAGCAGGCGACAAGCTCTTGGAAAAATGGACCGTCGAAGCATGGGTTAATGGTTTGAGATTGTGGAACAATATAAAAAAAAACTCGCGAGAGATTCAATCGCCGAAATACATATATTGAAGACGAGCACTGACAGCTGCAAACAGAGAATAACGACAATTGCAATACAAGAGAAGGGTTCTTTAACACTTTACTTGAAGAATCCTCTTGCAGTTCCATTCCCCTTCTGCTATCGTCCACGAAGAGGAAAAGAAAAGGCAGATTGCGCGGAGGTTGAAGATGGCGAGCTATAAAAAAAGAATGAACCGGGGGCGCACAGCCTAACTGGACCACATGCCTTCTGAAGTACGGGCGACAGTCGAAAATCCTGGGTTCGAATGGCTCGCGATTTTGTTCAATAAAATGATGAGATGCAGTCGGATGTCTTACCAGTGGAGGGAGAGATTTTTGGTTCCATTGTATAAATGCAAAGGCGTCACGAGAAATTGTAACAACCACCAATCGGTTAAACTAGTCTCGCATACTATGAACGACAACGCAATCTTTTTAAACTCCATGGCAGTCAATGCGGCTTTGTAGGAGGCAGTTTTCATAGGACGCCGTTCAAATTTTGCGGATAACGACGGAAAAACATCGCCACCATTCGAAGATCTGCATATGGTCTTCATCAATTTGAAAGCATTTGATAGAGTTCCCATAGGCCTTATATGGACGGCGTTAAAAGTAAATTTAAACGCTCAGCGGGAATAACTGGAAAATGGAAAGATCAAGGTAGAGTTCAATAATTTTTAAATGAAGATGTTGTATTGAAGCAGTCCATTAACGAGTCCGGAATGACTTGTCTTTTTTTTTGTCGATGATAGCATTGCCATAAACAGTAACTGGCCTCCGGGCAACTCTTGATAATTAGATAAAAGCGCTAGAAGAATACGGAATACCATTCAGTCGTTCTAAGACCGAATATCTGCATTGTCGTGTTTCCGAACTGACAAACATTACTCCTGGGATTTATTTAGAAGAATTCATCATTAAAATTTGGGTTTTGTGGTAAAATATCAGGAAAGTTCCATGGACAATGACGCGCATAGATTTAGCGGCTCAAATGGCGCGAAAGGTTACTTATACAGGTTAGTCATCCTTCCAGCTTTGACCTACGTTGGCTGATGTACTAGTAGTGTACAGTACGAGACAACGGTGTAACAAAACGTGATCAAATACGAAGTGTCTATATTGAGAAATCCATAGTGCAAAAACTTCAGCCTGAGCACCAACTGAATGGTGACCGAAAAATCTGGTCCAAAAGTAATAGAGACTTAAGTTCCAGTCGAGGTTCGAAGAAGTCGCCGAAAGACAAATAACAGGATCACTGAAATGCTCAAATATCAGCAAACTTTTGATTAGGTGACCCAAAATAGAGCGACCTAGGGAATGGTTCTAAGGTCCGGAAATTTAGCCAGTCCCACAAGCGGCGCAGTAGCAATACACACATTTGTATAGGAGAGAAACTTGTAGCATTAGAGAAATATACAACACCAAGAACCCTAGCGCATATGCTGTCGATAAGGGAAGTATGGAGGTCACTTCAAGTGTTATACAAGGTCTGTGGAAGGAAATCTAAACGGCACGAGCTGAGTAACAAGCAAACACTGAAACATTAAACGATGTTCAAATTTGCTCCTACGAAGAATGCCCTGGCAGGCGGTCCAAGTAGGGGCCAACAGGACGTATGGTTTTGCCTTTTGGTAAAGCGGCAAACTACCACTGTTTTCTAAAACAAAATATAGACGTACGAGTATCACATTATATAAATGTCGCGTCTTATTCCCAAATGATTCACCTTAACATACGCTCAGACATTATCTGATATCGGTATCGGTTGTGCCTTCCGAGATAAGTATGTGTGCAACATAATCAAAAAATTCCAAGAGACGGGATCAGTACAAGATGTGACGACGCTGAAACGTGTTCGCCCCGAACGTTCAATGGAAAATATCACCGCAGTAAAGGAAAGTGTCGAAAACGGCCTAAACACCTCCATTCGTCTCCGTTATCAGGAGCTTGACCTTTCTACAGTCACACTGCACTAAATTTTTACCAAAGATTTGGCTCCTCATATGTACAAGACAGGGCAATGCAAGAACTGAAAGCGGCCGACCACCACCAATGCCGTACGTTTTTGAACTGGGTCCAGAAAAACATGCATGCTGACATTGATTTTTGCAAGAGGCCCATTTCCACATTGGCAAAAATCCACGAGTGATTCAAGAGATGCCAATCCGGTTTATGAACCAGGCGTGTCATAGGGCCGTATTTTGTTGAAAATGAGGCCGGAAAAGCCATTGCGTTTAATGGAGCGCACTACGGAGGCATGATAAATAATTTTTTGTGGCCTACTTTCAACAAGATGGTGCTACATGATATACGAGTTGATCTCGAAATTTCCTGCCCGCGTAACTTTGCCTTTCGAAGACAACCACAGGCCGCCAAGATCGTACCACTTAACACCGTTGAACTTCTTTCTTCGGAGCTATGTTAAAAGCGAGGTCTACGCCAACCGTCCACGACCAATTCCAACTCTGAAAACGAACATTGAAGCCGTCATCGCCGAGATAGAGCCCCGATTATATGAAAGAATGATTGAAAATTTAGAGAATATGGTGAGGGTCTGCAAGCAGAGTCGAGGCTATCATTTGGTAGATATTGTATTCCACAAATAATCTCCGTGTGTCTACTTTATACAGTAATAAAGGTTTCAGGGATATCTGAACAGCTGTTCGTTTTATTAAAAAAAAAAAAGACAAATCCTGCACCTCTTGTTGAAACACCCTTTATAATGAGTTTTTCAATAAGACTGCTCGAAATGTGACAGTGCGGTGTTAGAGAAGCTACAGCTGTCAAATTTGGAGGTTATAGTAACTAATGGTGGGCATATCATCATGGAAAATTACTGCGTTGAGCAAAGCATGCAAATTATTAAACTTTACCATCAAAATGATTGCTCAGTCCGAGCTACATTCATCCCGTTGAGTCGACTATTCGTCGTTTGGAGGACGAATTCGAAACAGCTAGTTCAGTAAACAATCAAACAACACCCATGTGTCGTCGAAACGTGAGGCCTGCAGAAAACACTGCTGCAGTGAACGAGAATGTGCAGGGTAAACCGAGGCAGTAAATTCCTCGCCGCGTCCAAGAACTTTGTCTTTCGCAGATCACAACTTGACGAGATTTGCGTCGGAAACTGACGTCAAATGACCATAGGCAGCGCCGAGCATTCGTTGAGCTCTGGATCAGTTGGATGTGGACTCCGATTCCGCACGGAAAATCAATTTCAGCGGCGAGGACCATTTTTGGATGAATGGCTATGTCGACAAGCTAGATTTTCGCATTTGGGGAGATAACAATCCAAATGAGACGCATCAGCTGTAAATGCATTCAGGAAGACACTTTTTGATGTGGATTCTATTCCGACGGGGTCACCGGCTTCTTCCGATAAGAAGCTGTCACCGGCGAGAGGTACAACTCAATGGTAACCAATTGTTTGTGGCTTAAGTTGGCAGATATGGGTCTCAATAGCTCGTGGTTCCAACGAGACAAACCCATGTAACAATAGACCGTCTGCATGACAAATTCGGCGGTGTGAACAGCAAGGTTATTTTAGAACGAATGCAATGATGTTTTATTAATTCATACTTCGATATAACGTACAATTCAATTCAATTGTATAAGTAATAGATTAGATAACAATGAAAAGTGTAATAGATTGTATAAGTGCAGGCATTTTCTCATCTCCCTTGTTGTCAGACAAGGACAGAGATATATATTCTTTTAATATGTCAATCGATTCGGTGGTTTGACATTTCTCGATGATCGTCTAAAGAGAGTTGTTGGATTTAATATTTGTTTTTCTTCTTCAGGATTTTCTTCCGGTTGCCTGGGAATGTTTGGAATTGGTGGTGTTTGTCGAGTGTTTGAAGGTTTTGGTATCGAAGAAGTGTTTTCAGCTGGTGTTATCAACGAAGTGTCTGAAGATGGTGGATCACTATGTGCAAACTCTTTGATGTATGCTTCTGTTGGCTTAATGTTTGTGATGTTTCTGCGATATTGGTTCCCAGCCTCGTCACGGATGATGTATGACCTTGGATGAATTTGATCTTTGACTGTTGCTGGCTTCCATTGCTCCTTATTGATCCTGGTAACAACTGAATCACCTGGAAGAAATAATTGGCAATCTCTAACTCCTGTGTTAGCATATGCGGCTTGTTTTTCCCGTTCATCGCGTAGCAGGTTGTGAACATGCTCCAAGTTGTAATGAATGTGCTGGAAGAAGACTTCGTATTTGGTGACCAAATATACGTTCAGCTGGTGATCCCAGGTTTTCTCGAGGTGTGTTCATGTAATTAAGAATGCCCAGGTAAATGTCGGTGTTATCGTAGTGTGACTTCTTTAAGAGGTTTTTCGCAATTTGTACTGCGCGCTCTGCTGGACCATTAACACGAGGATGATAGGGCGAACTTGTGGAGTGATTAAACTTCCATTCTTCTGCGCGTTTTCTAAATTCTGCACATGCGTATTGTGGTCTATTATCGGTTTCTAATGTTCTAAGCGTACCAAATAAAGCAAAAATCTCTTTTAAAAATTTAATGACAGATTTCGCTGTTGTCTGTCTTAATTCTTGAAATTTCCGATAGCCGGAAAAACTGTCGATAAAAATAACATAGTCTGCCGTGAAAATTGAAGAGATCTGATGCTCCAATATCAAATACATGTTTGGGAATGTCTTTTGTGCCTATTTTAAGCTTAATATTGTCGCGTTGATGTCTTGATAAAGTAGAATATATCCTGGACCATTTTAGGCCAGAATATGGTTTGCCTTGCCATGCTTACGCATTTAACATAAACAAAATAGTCTTTTTATATGTTGATATGTAATGATGCAGGTATTAACAGTATATAATGCCATCTGAGTCAACTGATAGTTCGTCCCGGATGTTCCAATATTCTCTGATATTTTTAGGTACTGCGTCTTGGGACGTCGGCCATCGTCTCTTGATGACTTTGACTAGCTCCTGGTATAATGAGTCTTCGTTTGTAGCTTTTTTCAATTTATCCAATTCTTTGTTGAAGACTGACAATATTAGGATTTCGAGTGGGTGGTTTTGCTCTAAGAGTTCGTTGTTTTTATGGCTTTATCTTCGCAGCCACGACTAAGTGGGTCAGCTAAGAGCATTTTACTGCCGGGTAAGTAAATAACTTCAGGATTGAATGTTAAAAGTGCCAGCCTTATTCTTCGAAGTCGTGGTGGCGATGAGTGAATCGGTTCTGAGGATAGTGGTTTATGATCGGATTCAACGATTACCTTCTTTCCGTAGATGTATTACTGAAATTTTTCGCAACCAAACTTCACAGCCAATGCTGCCTTCTCAAGTTGCATGTGTCTCGCATGTGTATTTGTTAGGGATTTGGAAGCGTACGTAAGCTTCTCGAATGCTTCGTGTTGATTTGTGTCCCAATAAAATGATGTGGATTTTTCTAATAAAGCACTCAAAGGTGCGGTGACAGGTGAGAAATTTCTTATGAATTTACTGAGGTACGTAAATTTCCCCAGGATCCTTTGAAGTTCTTTTTTGTTTTTTGGCGACTTTAAGCGATCTATCGCTTCGATTTTGTCAGGGTCCGGTTGAATTCCATCGCTACTAATGATGTGGCCAAGGAATTTTACTGTTGTCTGCTCGAATTTGCATTTACTTTTGTTGAGCTTCAATCCATTGTTTTGAATGATTTTAAGGACTTCTCTTGTTGTTTGTCTGAGTCCTTCTAAAGTTTTCGAATAAATTAATACGTCATCCATCGAGACTTTAAGAGTGGAAGAGTGTTTCCATAATATTTTGGAAGACTTCGGGGGCGGATGAAATACCAAAGGGCAGTCTTTTGCAGGAATAGCGCCCCCAGAGTGTAGAGAACGTCAAGATCTTTTTCGTTCGCTCAGATACTCGAATTTACCAAAATCCTCTTGCGCTTACAACTTTGGCTTTCTTTATTGAACTTCATTGCATTGTGACTTTGACTTGCTATCTGACCGTTTCTGTTGAACCTGGATTTCTTCTGGGCTATTATTAATCACAATCCCGTGATTGTGCAGCGTGAATGCCATCATGCCATCTCGAAATACTGCTCAGGAATATGCTAACATGCATCTCATTTATGGGGAATGCAGATGTAATTCTAGCGCTGCAGGCAGACTTTATCATAAGATATACCCAAATGCTCAGCGTCATCCGGACCATCGAATATTTGTAAATGTGCACCGGTCATTCTCAGAGGGTCGATTTCCAAATCGAATGGTTAGTGAGGGAAGACCCGTCATGCCCTACGAGGACGAAGTCTTAAAAGCAGTTGCCCAAGAACCTAGTACCTCACTACCAGCAATTGAAGAAAGCATAGGTGTGCCCAAAAACCAGCTCCATCCGTACCACGTACAACGAGTCCAAAGTCTGCTACCCCGAGATTATCCAGACAGAATGCAATTTTGTCAAACGATGTTGCAGAGGTTCCGAGAAGATCCGAGATTCTTCGAAAAAATTCTATGGTCGGACGAATCAACTTTTCAAAGGGACGGTTACATGAACCTCCACAATTTGCACGCGTGGCACGTGGAAAATCCATATTTGATGCGGGAAGATAGATCACAATACCGTTTTAAAGTAAACATGTGGACGGGAATTTTGAATTGGCCCATTCGAGCTGCCGCAGAATTTGAATGCCGAGGTTTATTTAGATTTTTTGGAAAACCACTTACCAAATTTATTGGAAGATTTGCCACTAAATATTTATGCATGCATGTGGTATCAACAAGATGGCTGCCCAGCGCATTATGCTCGCACAGTACGAGAGTTCCTCGATCGGGAATACTCGGGAATAAGCCGATAGAAAATTTAAACGAGCTGCGCCAAAAAATTTCAGAAGCCGTTAGACATCAACTCCAGAAGATATGCCGTCTTATTACCAGATCATTTGTAAGAAGATGTGCAGCTTGCATTGCCGCATTAAGGCAAACAGTTTGGACATTTGTTGTAAGATATAAGATCCGTAGATGGCGATCCTGAGAGTATACACCAAGAAAACGTAGTGTTCTGTGTGCTCTGTGACGAAATGATAAGGGTGGCATCTCTATCTGTTTCACCGAAACTAGTCGAAATGACTTGCTTATCCGTCTAAATCCCCGCGTCACTGTCTGTCTCGCTCACACTTGGTACTCATTTTAACTGATTAAGAAGAATTAACTATGAATCGGGTTTCCTTAACAAAATATTTTTTTTGTCCTTAATTAAGCGTTAGTCTAGCAAGTGACATACCATTTTGGAATCCAGACTAAATACGCCATCTTTTAAAGTTACTTACCAAAATGGCACAGTACATCTTTTTGTCAGTACAGTCAGTTCAAGTTAGATGATTAATGATTTTCAGATACATGGATGGACAAAAAAGCAATATTTTAGTTAAAACCGATATAGTCATGTTTCAATTTTGGACCGTACTATAATTTACCGAACAGTTACTCAGGGTTACGTGACAACAAAAAAATTGAAGAAAGATTTGCGGTCACAGTACTTGAAAGATCGTCTCAGAGTGTCTGATTTCTCGATTTTTTTTGAGTGCCAATAATTTTAAAAGTACATGACTTAGATTTTTTTTTTTATAATTTTGTGATAACTAACACCACTTGACCTATCACCCGTTTCCGGATTGACGTTGATTTTTGGGACACCCTGTATAAGTATGGCCGCGTGGCCGATTGATGACATAAATGTGGTTACTTGAATATTTTGCAGCTTTGGTGATAATCCTACAGCCACCTCGAAATATCCGTATTGCTGCTTCCATAATTTCCATTCTCGAGCCATATCTTTGTCGTGCACTATTATGAGTGGTTTCGGCGGGCGAAGAAAATTGAAATTTCCCGCCATTTTTAAAGAAATTTGTTCTTTGCGTTCAACAATTCGGGTTTCGGCACTATGTGTACATCAAAGTTATTTTAGAACGAATGCAATGATGTTTTATTACTTCATACTTCAGCATAACGTATAATTCAATTGTACACTGGCGATCACTAGGATGAGGCCATACATTTTCACTCTTTATACACTCTATGAAATTTTGTACCCGTAAACTTTTACTACCTGTGAACAGGTACAAACTTTCTCAACAGGAAGTCATAAAATTAAAATAAATAAGAAACGACCGTTGGAATATCCCAAGTTCAAACAATGAACTTCTTGAAAAGCGTATAAAAAGATGCCCCCCTAGGATGAGGCCACATGGAAAATCTTCAAAAGAAAGGAAAAAATGTTTTAAAACATTTATTTATTATGTTTTTCTACATTAATAATGAATATGCCCGCCATTTTTCGATATGACCTCTATAAGACAGTTTAATAAAATCATACAGTTTTTTTTAAATAATCAAGAGAAATTTGGGCCCAGGCATCACGAATAGCTTCGATTGATGTGTCCTTGTCTTCAAATTGTTTGTCGCCTTCATACGCTTTACGAGATAACCATGCCCAAACATTTTCGATTATGTTAAGTCCGGTGAATAGGGCGGCCATGGCAAAAGTTCTACGTTTTCTGATTGAATCCAACTTCTAACAACCCTGGAAGTGTGGATGGGGGCATTGTCTTGTTGGAATATCCAAGGTAGGGGTCCGAAAATGTTTTTCACTTGTGGAAATAACCGTTCCAGCAAACATTTGTAGTTGTTTCCGTTAATTGTTGTAGACAAAAACTCCAACTCGATTGTGCCATAGGTAATAGCCCCCCACACAATTATACCTGATGTACGGCTGTGGTGTCTTGCCAAAATAAGCTCCTCCCTTCTTATATCATGGAGATAAAAGTTGTAACTATCGGAGCCGCCAAGGTTAAACTTTTTTTTCATCCGATAAGCCAACGCGTTTCCATTCACTGCTCCAAGCGATATGTTCTCCTGCAAAATTCATTCGATGCTCCTTGTGTTCTTGCCTCAAAACAGGTTTCTTTCTCTGTATAGTACCACTTTTTCGTATTATCCTTCGGACCGTTGCTATGCTGGCTGATACTCCGCTGTTGGCCCTTATTTTAGTCGCTGGTAGAGTACAATTTGAGGCACGCCGTAGAATTAATCGCTTTTCTCGCAATGTTGTTGCTTCTGCCGTGCGTCTTTTTTGATTTTTCCCATAGTTTTGTGGATCCGCAAGATAACCGTTTACAACAGTCTTACTTCTTTTAAGCCTCCTTGCAATTTCTCGGCCTGAGAGTCCTAACTCATTGAAAGCATCTACGAGGGTTAGCTGAAAAGTTTCCGACCGCAACGTAAAGATAGCGGCATTCGTCAATAAAAGCTAGTGAATGCTAGTTGTGCATCTTTTGACAGTTACTTACCAAAGTTTCAGTCATTTTGGGCGCGCAGTTTTTAGTTGACAGTCATTTGAGTGAGTCGATGTGAGTGTTTTTTGTGAACTCTGCACTATTATTTACCACAGTGAAATTTTGGGCAGCTGAATTTAAACGTGGCCGTAAGAGCTTGAGAGATGATGAACGTTCGGGACGTCCAAAAACTGCAACCGCTGACGATAACATTGCTAAAGTTCACCAAATGGTGTTAGACGATCGCCGAACTAAAGTGAAAGAGATAGTAGAGGTTATGAAGATGTCCAAAGAACGTGTTTTTACATATTACATCAAGATTTAGGCATGAGAAAGCTGTCCGCGGGTTTCGCGTTTGCTTACGTTAGACCAGAAACGTGTTCGAATGAACATTTCCAACGCTCTGTTGGCGCAGTTTAGGCGCAATAAATCCGAGTCTTGGCACCGATTAATTACTGTAGATGAAACTTGGATACACCATGATACGCACGAAACAAAAATTCCGTCAAAACAGTGGACTGCAAAGGGCGAGCCGGCTCCAAAAAAAGCAAAAACTGTTTTTTCGGCTGGGAAAGTGATGGCGACTGTTTTTTTGGGATAATAAAGGAGTTATCGTAATCGATTATATTCAAAAAGGAAAAACCATTACAGGAGCATACTACGCATCATTACTTGCTAAGTTGAAGGCAGAAATTGCGGAAAAACGGCCACATTTGTAGAAAAATAAAATCCTGTTTCACCAAGACAAGGCGCCGTCTCACACCTCAGCGGTTGCCTGGCGAAAATCCATAAATTACGGTTTGAACTGCTTGACCATCCACCTTATTCACCAGATCTAGCCCCAAGCGACTTCTTTTTGTTCCCTCGTCTAAAAACTGCGCTCGGAGGACAGAGATTTTCGTCAAATGAGGAGGCAATCACCTTCGTGAACAATTATTTTGCAGAGAAAAACGCCAAGTACTATTTGGACGGGTTAGAGAGAAGTGTGTAAAGATACAAGGAGACTATGTAGAAAAATAAAAAAAAATTTGGGAAAAAATGCCTTGTACGAGTATCATTGTTCGGAAACTTTTCAGACAGCCCTCGTATTTTTCCTCTTTCTGTTGTTACGTGCAAATCACGCCCCAAAAATCCTTCATTCCCTTCGGTCGTGTTGTTGTCTGTTTCATCCCTCTACCCTCCTGCCTTCTCTCGTTTCGTCCCCGTTCTTTTCTTCCCGTCATGCTCTGGATGCCACGGTACAGGTGGGATTTACTGGATTGTTTGGATCCAGTTCCCTTCCTCGGCCTACCGCCCCAGACATGACATATAGGTACCCCGGATAGAGCCAGGCGGACGGCCTGGAAACTCTAGCGGACGGACGGTCTGTCCCCTTGATGCCCGATGATGTCGACAACCCAGCAATGGCCGAGAGCCCATTCTAAATTGTTTGCTTCCACCTACATAAATTGTAAAATCCCCCAAACCCTCTAAATTCAAAAGAAAAAAATTGTGAAAGAAAGCTCACGATTCTCCATGATCCACCTCACTCACTCTTGTCTGCAAGGAGACTTACGGCCCTCTTAATATTATTCTTGGGAAAGGTTTCCTCTCTACTTGGCGGTCACTATTTGAGCTCCCCTTAATTGTCCCCCAAAAGTGTTTCGGGTCCGAGAGTGTAATATGGACCCAAGCAGTCACTCGACAGATAAAACGAACAGGACGAACACGAAAAAACATCGACTGGTGTGATTGGGTGGTTCCACAGGGAGGCTGTTAGAGCTCTGGAAGTGAGTCCCTTTGCTCTTGCAGCTGAATTAGTGGAACCACGTATGAATGTGTGTGTGTGAGAGGCAACTAGCCGAAATGCCCGGTTAGAGGGATTAATATCTAGCCGTCATAGCGGACAGTGCCGCCATTATTTTTGGAGAAAGTTAAAAAAAAAAAAACGAACGTTTGACGAAAAACAAAAAAAAGGAACAGAATTCAACCGACGAACGAACAAATGAAACCAACGAGAAGAAAGGAAAACCACACAACGAACGAAAAAAAAAAACAAAAAAACCAACAAGAAGAAACGCGACAGGAAAATTAACCAACGAACGAACAAAGAAAAAGCCCACAAACAAAGACGAACAAGAAGAAAGAACCCTAGCGAGAAGAAAAGCGAAGTCCAGAAATACGAGACACCGACGGACGAAGCGACGACGAGAGTGACAGCGGCGGGAAGTACCCACTCCCCTCACCAACCCTCTGGCAACCAGACAGGAGCGACCCCCAAGTAGGCAGGAAAAAAAAGTTAAGTACCCTTTTGCATTTTATCGTTATAAAACGTCAATTTTTGTGTAATCCTCCCTTAAGTGGGGATACTTGTTATTCGGTGATCCCGTAAGGCTCCTTACCGTTCACCTGGCAAACACCGTAACCCTTTCGCGGTTACGGTCAAAACTGTTTCGCGACACCGTTGGCCCCAAAGGGCACCGTCCCCGTGATCGCGCAGAATCGTGGGCCTTCTGTTGGCCACCAGATCGAGCTTCACAAAATTTTAAGGTGGGCAACCCCTCTGGTGCTACACGACACCCTTTACTGGGTTATTCCATTTTACACTCCCGCGGCCTTTGTCATCCCCCGCTTAATAAAAAGCAAAAAGGAAATAAATAAATCTGCATACCTACCTTAAATCCCCATCAGGGAGAAGTTTATATGTTTTGTTTGTTTCATCTTGTTTTCCCAATTTTCTATCAAAATTGGGTGGCGCCTACTTGCATACATATTGTCTACGTTTACTTTCCTCCCTCTTCGAACCGGCTGAGCAGCCGGTGTGCGCAGCTAGGAACCAGCTGCTGGTTGCAATTCCGTTTTTTTTTTGCGATCCCCTTTTGGGCCCATCTTCGGTTTTACGCATTCTTCCTCATTCGACTACCAACCTCCATCCGTGTGGTTGCGGTTTTTTTTTTGGTTCTCGAGTTTTGGGTTTCTGTTTTGCTTGGTTGCCGGTAAGCCCGGCACCTTTCTAAAGAATTAACTTATTAACTTTAAAAGCGCGGAATTTTGCAACACTGTCGCTGTCAAAGTCTTTCCGGATCCCATTTTTTTTAAACATTTTAAACAGTTCTTTTCAACGCTTTTTTTAAATATTCTTAACAAAAGTTTGAAAAAAATCGCTGATGTGAATTCCTGCAACGAAATATTGGCGAGGCCATTGCCTCGTGTCGCAACTTTTTATACGCTTTTCAAGAAGTTCCTTGTTTGATGTTGGGAAATTCCAGTCGTTTCTTATTTACCCTTTAATTTTGTGACTTTCTATTGAGAAAGTATGTAGCTGTTGCAGGTTTGTGGGTACAAAATATCAAAGAGTGTATAAAGAGTGGAAATCGATTGCAAAATATATGGCCTCATCCTAGTGATCGCCAGTGTATAAGTAATAGATTAGATAATAATGAAAAGTGTAATAGATTGTATAAGTACAGGCATGTTCTCAGACGGCATGTTATCTCGCTTTTCTGTGACGTCAAATGCGCACCGTGGTCCGCTGATTAACCGTCATCAGACTTTTTCTTGTGGGGCAACAGCAGTAAATCACGGGTTTTTGCGAATAAGCCGCAGACAATTGGTGCGCTAAAAGTCAACATAACCAATGCCATCAATGATATCGCGACCGACTTGTTCGGTGGAGTCGTCGAATATTGGACATGACGGATACACGCAGGCCGCAGATAACATACTGTCTTTATCTCATAAACAACTTGTTTGTTGATTCAAATTTTAAGTTCTATGGCCCTTAATGGAAAACCCTGTTTTCATTAGTTTGCAAGTCTCGTCCCAAAAAAATCACGAATATATAAAAAAAACAATGAAAAAATAAAGTAGAGCTGTTTCCGCCCGGGATCGAACCGGGGGCCTTCCGCGTGTTAGGCGGATGTGATAACCACTACACCACGGAAACACTTGGAAACTTAAAAGCTCAACGCACATCCAATTAAACAATTTTCAATCTTCTTTTCTCTTCGTCTCTTATTGTCTCTTCTTTTTGTTTGATTTACAGTTGAACACTTAAAAATTCAAAATGAAAGTGAAAGTATTTTGCGCCTCAGTAAAAGGTCCAAACCACATAAGAGTCCGTGGAACCACATTGTGGTCTTTCTGGTTTGTCCCAGTGAATGACCTACTTTATTTCGATTAAAAATTTATTTATACACAATTCGCTACAGGTTACAATCTACTCGTAAGCCGGAAACATATCATCTCATCAGTCACATACGACTTTTTTTTTTACCGTAAAGCACACAAGAGTATCTTTTCTGGAGCGAAATGATCAGTCATGCGTTTGGCCATCTGGGCTTTTGTGACAGATGCACGAAAATAGAATATGCCTCCCTGTGGATACATCACCAAAAAATCACGTATCTATTAATGGAACAAATAAATTTATTTGCAAATATTCGCAGATACTCAGATATATTTTAATTTATTTGGAGGAAAAAATTGTATTTATAGGAAAGATACTTGGATGTAACATATCTATGGCAGTAAAATTTATTTTGTTGTATATTAAAGTGGTTTAATCTTTATTCGGCGAGGTAAATATAAATCACAATAAGCTTTGAAAAGAAGACTAGTTAAAAGGGTACTGCCTTTGGTTAACGAGCCAGATGTGGGACATTCCGTTCAGTTTTCAAATGTCAAAAAGCACTTGTACATTGTAATATAGGGTGACCGTAACCAGATAGCAATGACAGTTTTTCCAATTGTGATGTTTCAGCAGCTGTCAAAGTTATCCACGAACGTGAATTTCGTCGTGAAGTCGTTTGTGATCATGGCTTCAATGTGCAGGCAAATCGTCGCACCGTGGAAAATTTTGAGCGTGAATACGCTCTTTAGGATCTTAAGCCACCAACCAGACAGAGATTGGTGCGAAATGAAAAAAAACATAGCCGCCGTAGTGGCCAGTATCGAAGAAGACCCAGAAATGTCGATTCGGCGCCGATCAGCTGAATTGGCCATCGCCAGAGAGTCAACCCAGCCTATATTGCGGTTGGATTTGGGCCTACATCCATATAAGATTGTGCTGACGCAAGAATTGAAGGCGAACGACCGTAGACAATGCCGTGAGTTCGCTAATTTGGCGCCGGAAATGTTTCCCGGGGATTCGCATTTTGACCAAAAAAAGTATCATTTCGGACGAGGCCCATTTTTGGCTCAGCGGCTATGTGAACAAGCCAAATTACCGTTATTGGAGCGAACACAATTCACAAGTGTTCGGCCAAGCATCAATGCATCTACAAAGATTGACTACTTGGTGTGGTTTATGGCATGGCGGCATCATCGGACCTTATTTCTTTCGAAATGAGGAAGGAGACACCGTTACCGTCAATGGTCTCAGGTATAGAGTAACTTTAACCGACTTTCTGTGATCAGAGCTCGACAACAATGATATATCCGAGTTGCGATCCCAACAAGATGGCGCTACATACTACATAAGCGACGCATAGCTCGAAGTTGTGAAGAAGAAACTTGGCAACTGGCTCATCTCACAGCGAGCGTTCCTTAATTGGCTGCCGCGATCATGCGATTTTACACCACTCGATTATTTTCTCTGGTGCTACGTCAAGTCCTTAGTCTACGCTAACAAGCCAACCACTTGGGACTTGAGACGAACATTCGACACGCTATTGCACATATGGGACCGAGTCATTATCAGCTGGAAGCACTGCCAGCGAAGTCGAGGGGGCCATTTGAATGATGTGCTATTCCACACATAATGGCATGAACGTAGCTTCAAAATAAAGCCCGAAACAATTTTATATCTCACACCTTATCGTCTTATCTGGTCACCCTTTATAATATTCGGCAAATACTGGACGAACATCGGAAGAACATTGTAGCTTCTAAGGATAGTTTTTGGGAAGGGCAAGTTATAGTGGTTATATTGGTGGTTTATAGCCTTGGCTATCTTGTTGCGACAGTAAGGCTTAATGATCTTAAACCAAAATACCATGTATCGGTGCTAAGCTGTCACTAAGTATGGAGGCGACTCAAACAGATATATATACCGCAGAATACATACTAACGCAACCCGTTGATGAAGGCGCTGATGTTGGAGTTTCTACATTGTTCGACCCCCATGGCTGCTTCGACTATTTCTACGATACGTCCGGTAAGACTCAACCTATTACGGCTTAACTTCATCAAAATAGACGAGCCTTTGATTAGAGGCCTGCTTTTGACCATCGTGTCTTGGGGAACTGAAAAAACGGAAAGGAATGCTTTGAAAGACTACCATCTAAGAGGCAGCTAAAATAGAGAAAAATTCGTGAGGGTAGTGAGGGTTTAGGACAAACTTACTGAAAGTACCATTCCGTCAGTAGCGGGGTTATAAAAGTCAATGGTAGTGACAGTAATTGAAATCGAAGAATCTGTAGCTGTTAAAGTTGCCTCCTTCTGTACTTTCGAACAGCGCCCAATGTAAGAAGGCTTCTGGCAATCTCTTTGTTGATGGTTTTTACTGCGAACGATGTCTGCATAAAACTGGCGGTACAACCAGGAAAAGACGCAGTTCTGGTAGACGGAAAACAGTTGAAGCAATAGAATCTAGAAGCCACCAAAACAATAACAGTATTGGTTTTACCCGCATACGATGCGGATGGAAATTGACTGACACGTGTAGTAGGCCCACCAAGTGCAACCGTTCTGTTGGTGGATATTCTGGTACAAAGCAGTTCTGTGCCAAAACCTTTTATTGCATCCTGGGTAATTCACGAAAACGGAGATTATGCTGACTCTTCTACACACCCACAACCTTGGACTCGATGGTAAAATGTCGATAAGAAGACAGGAAAAAACCAGGACAGACTATTGCGGGTTTAGCCAAAACTCTGTCGAGACTATTAAGCCAAGTGGCTTATATAATAGTGGCCGTGGATGTTTGACGAGCCTCTATACGACGAGCAATCTAAAAGGCGGGTTTTCTCTTCAAATTCGGGTGCCAAACTCACTATAATCGTCCAAACTCCAACCATTGGGTTGTACCACATGAAATGTCCGAGTTTATAGTAAAAATTTAAAAGTCAATATTATTTTACCGCAGATTTTTATTCAATCAAAATAGAATCCGTTGGCATCTACGAGTATGACATTCTTACAACGTGATATAAGGTCGAATATTCCTTTTCCGTAGAAGTGCTGAGGAATTGAAATCTTCAAAGACTTTTATGACCTCTGCTCGGTTCCGGAAGACCCTCAGTCGGCAAAATGAATCCAGATTGCGTAAAAGATGGTAATCCGTTGGGGAACAGTTTTTGCACCGTTACTTGTGAGGTATGGGGTCTAGAATTGGCATGGAAAAGGATCGGACCGTGCCTATTGACCAGCGCAGGTTGCTTTTCCGCCAATTTGGCTTGCAATATGTCGATTTCCTCACAATATTTGATAGCGTTTATCGTTTCTCCTGGTTGAAGAAATGAAAAGTGGATTGGTCCTTTCGATGTCCACCAAACTGTCACCATAACCTTTTTTGGGTGAAGATCGGGCTTGGGGGTGCGTTTTGATTTTTCATTTGCATCCAATCAGTGCCCAGATCTTTTACGATAATCATATAGGATCCACTTTTCATCACAGGTGACTATCCGTTCCAAAAACGGTTCAGTTTGGTTTCTTAATGTAAGCTATGCGCAGATTTCCGGGGTGCCGTAGTTTTTGGGATTCGTTCCGTTCATGGGGTACCCACTTATCGAGTTTCTTTACCTTTCCTATGAGAGAAAGGTGTCGACTTATTGTGATTGCTTTGTGCACCGATTTCGTTGGATCCGCATCGACCGTTGCTCATAAAACATTGTCGTCAACTAACGTTTCCGGCTTCCTACGTGATTCATTTTCGAGGTTGAAATCTTCCGAACGGAACCTTCGAAACCATTGTCGTATAGTGCGTTCGTTTACCGCTACATCCCCAAATGCGTCATTAATGTTTTTCACTGCTCCCGCTGGTCGTTCACTGCCGCGTTTAGCCGCATGACTCTTAGAGAATGAAACAACGCGGGACCGAGCAAGCCCTGAAAGGCCTCGTACCTCTCGTTCGCCTGAAAATATCGCTACTGTGGCTGAAGTTGTCGTAGAGGCTCCGTCGATACCGACCAGACGACGAGACGCAAGTCTCTGCAGCGCATTTTGGTGAAAGACTTGAAAATGTTTCCTTACAAAGTGCAGACAGTCCATCAGCTGATGGACTTAGCAACTACTTTTGCGTCAAAAATATAACCAACTTTAGAAACTAATCGTGGAACAAAAGACTACAAGGTTTAGATAAGAGAAGCCAACCATTCTGGAATGTCATTAAAATAATAAAGAAAAAAAATACCTATAATCCTTCACTAAAGGTTGGTAGCTCTGTAATGTTTTCTTGCCCCGAAAAAGCAAACTCGCTTGCAGTTAAGTTTTTTGAAAATCATTCAATAGCTAGTAGGGCTTCGCCGGCAACGCACAATCAATCTTCCGTTGACCAGTCAGTGAACTTTGTTAATTCACATTCCTCTTTTAATGATATTACTCTAATACCCCTTAAGGAACTAAAAGATATTATGAGTAATTTAAAAAGGAGGAAAGCCTCCGGTTTTGATGGAATAAGAAACCTCTGTCTTAAAAATCTCCCAGATTTTGCTCTTAATAAATTGACGGATCTCTTTAACAACTGTCTTAGATTGGGGTACTTCCCCAATGACTGGAAAACTGCTAAGGTAATTCCAATTTTAAAACCTGGGAAAGCAAATGACTTACCTTGTAGTTACAGGCCAATTAGTCTGCTAAGTTCACTTAGTAAGTGCCTGGAAAAAATTATAAAGAACAGAGTTCTAACTTTCGTTGCTAACAGTGCAATTTTGCTCCCAGAGCAATTCGGTTTTAGAGCTTTTCACAGCACTACTCATCAAGTGCATCGGATCAAAAATCATGTTAAAAAAAATCTGTCAGAGGGTAAAAGTACTAGCATGGTCATCTTGGACATAGAAAAAGCGTTCGATACTGTTTGGCATGATGGTTTGATTCATAAGCTAGTGAATTTTAACTTTCCTTTACATTTAATTAAAATCATCCAGTCATTTCTATCCTCCCGAAGTTTCAAGGTATCCATTAACGGGAGCCTCTCAAACAATGAACTGATGCATGCTGGAGTTCCTCGGGGATCTGTTCTTGGACCAGTGCTCTTCAATATATATACGTCGGATTTCCCCAACTTAAACAACTGTGATATTGCCCTATTTGCTGACGATACGTGTATTTATTCCTCAGATGCAATCGGTTTCAATGTTGCAATCTGGCTTAAATGCTGTCGAAGCGTATTATAGTAAATGGAAAATTAAAATTAATCCTACAAAGACTCAAGCTATTTTTTACACACGTAAAAGGAAAGCTTGTTTACTACCAAGTAACAGTCTTCAAATCAACGGTGTACAAGTCGAGTGGAAGTCGAATGTAAAGTATCTTGGCATTCACTTAGATAAACGGTTAACATTCAAGCCTCACATTCAAGAAGTCATTAAGAAAATTAATGTTACTATAAGAATCATTTACCCATTCATATGCAGAAATTCAAAATTGAATGATGCCAATAAATTATTAATTTTTAAAGCTATTTTCCAAGCAATTGTATTCTACGGTTCTCCTGTTTGGGGCATGTGTGCAATAAGTCATCTGCGCAAACTCCAAATAGCACAAAACAAACTGCTCAAAATGATGCTTAATCTTCCCTAATTTTTTTCAACAAAGGAATTACATATAATGGCTAATGTAGAAATGGTTACAAATAAAATCGAAAAACTTTATCGCCAATATAATATCTCTTGCTTATCGTCCGATAATGACTTGATTTCCAGCTTAGCCTCATGAGAGTATGACTTAATTATTTTGAATTTATTTATTTATTCACTTGTTAATTATATATTTATTTATTTGTTTGTTTTCTTATTTATTTATCTATTTATTTATTTATTTATTTATTTATTTATTCATTTTTTTTAGTTGTTCCTTTGTTGTTATTTATTTCTTGTTGTTACCAATCTATTTCTACGTTTATCTATTAATTTATTTATTCATTTTGTAATTTACTTATATTGTCACTCAATGTTAAAATTGTTTAAAATCAAGTGTTGTAACCACTTCTCTCTTCCTCGCTGAGACATAATGCTATCTTTAATGAAGGTTTTTAGTGGCTTTTCCTTCAAAATTTCAATGAAATCTGTGATATTACTTTTAAAAAAATTATATATATATTTTAGTGTAAGGTACTTTAAACCAAATCTCTAAAAAGTGATAATTGTATCTAAAAGACTGTAAATTTGTGCCACAATAAATATCTATCTATCTAAAAAAAAAAGTCACTGCATGGTGTGCTGTTTACACTGGAAGAGTCATGGACCATTTTTTGCTTAGAACGGCGTAGGCCAAACGGTCACTGAGGATGGTGAGCGCTATGGAGCCATGATCAATAAATTTTTCATTCCCCAATTGGATGAATTGGGCCTGGAGGACATGTGGCTCCAGCAGCACGGAGCAGCGACGCATAATGCATGAGCCACAATCGACATTCTAAGGCAGTGTTATACATTATGGCCCACTTTGTACTTAAAAATAAAAATAAACTTTGCATCGACGAACTAAGAATTAATTTAAAATAAATAACTACAGCAACAAAATATCGAAAAAACACAAAAAAATTATTAAAAATGAATACTATATCTACTACTCTTGTGATTGTATAGACTGTCTCGTATATATTAGCCCCCGACTATAATCTTCCATCATTCTCCCATTATATTGACCCTGATAACGAATAGGCGCCCATATTGTCTTTAAACTGGTCCACGTGAACATGTAACACATGCACTTTACGGGATATTATGCTACCCATGAATTTAAAGTCTTCAGGCACATTTGAAATCAGCTCTTTGTAGTTCTCAGCTCTTGCTATACACATTTTTTTGAGAAAAGCACTACTTTAAAGCTGTCCCATGCTTGTTTTTTGTTTTGGTATTTTGTTATTATTTGTAGGCCGACTAAAATACTAGCTTTTAGTTTGGCTTCGGATGACTTAGGAAACAATTGTTTTTAGAAAGTTTCAGAATCTTGGCGAAGAGCTTTTGCGAATTGCTTCATAAGGCCTTATTTTATATGTAATGGCGGCATCAATATGTGTTTAGGCTCGGCAATTAAGTCGCATTTAACATTATGTTTTCCTATCTCAAACTCGGTCTTCGTGCTGCTGGTAATGCGAATTATCTGCTCTATTGTCCAATAAGCCAAGGTAGCAAGGATGTTTGGTATATCTACCTTGTGTTCCCACAACCATATTAAAATCCGCTATCAAAGGCCAGGTGTCCTGCATATACGAGGATAGTCCCAGAAGTACCCGATCTTACAAAGAAGACACATAAAAATTGGGGAAGAATATGTTTATTTTTCTACGTAGTGTCCTTTTAGTTCAATACACTTGCAATGTTCAATAGCTTCGATACCCTGTTTATAATGAGAATCGTCGAGCTCCTTAAAATACCCATCAATTGCAAATTCCACCGCTTTACTGTCCGAGGCATTTATTCAAATTAAAAAATAGAAAATTGTCCAAGTGGGCTAAAACTGGCGAATAGGGTACATGAGGAATCAATTTGAACCTTAACTCATTGATTTTGGCCATCGCGATGACGGATGAGTGAACTGGTGCATTGTCTTGATAAAACAAATGCGGCCGTTTTTTCTTGATTTCATCTTTCAAACGTAGCAATTAGTTCGCTTAATTCACGCCGTAGATTGCTTTTAATTTCTGAAGATAATTAATGAAAATTATCCCACGCGCTTCGCAAAAAACTGGCGCCATGACTTTGCCGGCAGATGGAGCCGATTCTCCCCTTTAAGTCCATTATTTTGACAGTTCCTTCGTCTCGGCCGTGAAGTGGTGAACGCATGTTCCATCCATGGTTATGAATCGACTCAAAAACTCGGTTTTATTGTTATGAAACTTCGCCAAAACTCGATTGAAACATCCTCACGACGCTGTTTTTTGTTCCATTGTGAGTAATCGCGGCACCCATCCTGCGCACAGCTTTCTCATGTCCAATTTTTCAGTCAGCATGCGGTGCACAGTGCCTTTTGAAATGCCTACCATATCTGCTAATTCCCGCACTTTCAATCGACGGTCATCCAATACCATTTTGTGGATTTTTTCAACATTTCTGGTGAACTTACCTCATTTGGTCGACCACTGCGATGTTCGTCGCCCAATATTTTACTGTTGTAGTGTAGGAACAGACTTTCCCAGAGTATAGCCAAGGTCCGTTTCGATGTTGGTTGGATTGAGGCCCTTCAAATGAAAGTATTGTATCACGTAACGATAACCAATCTTTTACATATTGGGTCTACAAGTAAGTTTCCAGCGTTTGTCAGAGATGGCGCCACCAGTGGATCCCGGGCAGAAATATCAGACCCCATGTGTTTTATTTGTAAGTTTTGTATCTGTCAACAACTTTGCAGCGTTATATTTGAGCAGTACTATCGGTGTCGTACATTTTATCGAGCAAAATCATGGCAAGTTTCCAGCCAAATAAACGTCATTTGCGGGAAGCGCTGCTTTTATTCTTTAATATGAAGAAAAGTGCGGCTGAGGCCTATCGTTTGCTTTCGGAAACTTATGGGGCGGAATGTATTGGTGAATCGACGTGCCGCGAGTGGTCCAAACGGTTCAAAAGCGGTGATTTTGGAGTTGAAGACAAAGATCGCCCCGGAAAGCCGAAAAGTTTTGAAGACGAGGAATTGGACGCTTTACTGGATGAGGATCCGTGTCAGATTCAAGAAGAACTTGTTGCATCATTGGGCATCACGCAACAGGCCGTTTCCCTGCGCCTAAAAGCACTGGGATTCATTCAAAAGGTTGGAAACTGGGTGCCGTACGAATTGAAGTCAAGAGACGTCGAACGGCGATTTTGCATGTCCGAAATGTTACTGCAGCGGTATAAAAATAAATCATTTTTGCATCGTATTGTCACTGGTGATAAGAAATGGATTTATTATGATAATCCTAAACGCAGAAAATCGTATACAAAGCCCGGCGAGCCCGCCCAATCGACGCCGAAACGAAATATTCACGTGAATAAGGTCATGCTCTGCATATGGTGGGATCAAAAGGGTGTCGTATACTACGAACTGCTTCCGAGTGGTGAAACCATCAAAGGACCATTATATCGAACCCAACTAATTCGTTTGAAGCGGACATTAAAAGAAAAACGACCAGAATATGAGACCAGGCATGAGTCCGTCATTTTTCATCACGATAACGCTCGGCCACATGTTGCGGTTTCGGTGAAGAACTATTTGGAAAATAGTGGATGGGAAATTCTGCCTCACCCGCCTTATAGTCCAGACTTGGCACCATCTGACTACCACTTGTTTCGTTCGATGCAGAACGCTCTTACGGGAAGACGAGAAATTTTTTTGGTCCGGAATTCATAAATTGCCAGAAAGATGGGGGAAAGTTGTAGCTTCCGATGGACGATACTTTGAATAAAGCATTCTAACTATGTTTTCATAATAAAACTTCAAATTTTGGAAAAAAAACGCTGAAAACTTACTTGTAGACCCAATATTTAAAAATTCATTGGGAGCGAAACAAATACTAAACAACGTAGCGTCATCAAATTCCAAATGTAAGCTTTATAAGGTTGGTACTTTCTACAATAGTCATTCTTTTTAAACAACAACCGCCATCTATACGTCAGGTCGGGAAATTCTGGCACTACCCTCGTACATAATATGATGTTCTAAACTCTCAAGCACCATTTTGAGACTTTCGTAGTTTTCTTTAAGCATCACGGAATGAGCCAAATGTATAAATAAATGAAAATTTATTTCAATTGTGGAAAAGGAAAGTTTTTAAACATTTTGTGGAAGTCTCTATGATTTGATGATGGAATTCTGATTTCTTCAAACAAGCCCTTCACATCATTACAATGGCGAAGCCGGTCTTCGAATCTTTCTTTGGTGACATTGTAACATTTGTTCCAATTTAAATTCGTAAAGGAAGAGGGTTCGAATTTGAACTGTCGACAGCTTGTTAAATAACGGTACTTGTAACGAACCCTAAAATTCTCACACGTCAAGCACACGTACCACTTTATTTTATAAAAAAGGAAATTTGAACGGTCTGGCACAGATGTTCACTGAAGAACTTATTTCCGACTGAGCGAAAACTGGACATTTCATGTGGTACAACCCAATATAATACGTAAATACTTAGATTTGTCGACGTGATTAATTTTGAAGAAGGCTTCACTGCAACTGGCGTAACTGTTGAAGGTAATAGGACCGTGGCAGCCTAAAAGAAACCTCAAGCAACACGGTGAATGGTAATGTAAACGGAGGTCCTCGCATATTGAACCTTTGATATTGAAGAGCATAAATTTAGTTTTATTGCTTATTACCATTCTGATTGAACAATCTACGCAATATATCTAAATCATTACTAACATCCAAAACAAGACTAAGATAGCTCTTGTCGGAATAGGACAGAGCAGTATCGTCGGCAAAAGCTGTAATTTTTCCTTTAAAGGCTTGTATAAATAGCGAATTCACGTGAATTTAAAACAGGATGGGACCTATGACGGAACCTTGCGGCACACTTAGGTTCATTAAATTCTGTGAACTGAAACAGCTTTTGATTTTTACTATATGTTCACGATTTTTTTTTAAATATGAAGCAAATACTAGATGGAGTGAAAAGTGACCCCCTTGGGAATTAAAAAAAAATTCAAAATAGTCCTCTTTTAGTTTGATACACTTATTCCAGCGATTTTCTAACTTCTTGATCCCGTCCGAAAAGTAATATTCCGGAAGGTCTACAAAATACTCCTCCGTGGCGTCGATGATTTCTTCGCGTGAGCTGAATTTTTTATTGATGAGCCATCTTTTGAGGTTTGAGAAGAGATAATAGTCCGAGGGATCCAAATCCAGTTACCAATCGACGCCAAAAGTCCGCCCGATTCCGCATCAGCAAGTCCAAACACTCTTTCGAAGTTCGTGGTTTTGGTCAGGCACCCAGCGGCAGGATAACTTTTTCATATGCAGAATATTGTCCAAAGTATGGCGTGTGCGCTCAGTACTAATCTTTGTGATATCTGCTAGCTGGCGCACCTTCACTTTCCGGTCAGCCAACACCATTTCATGTATTTTTTTGACATTGTCCTCTGTAACCGCATCGGAGGGCCTGCCGCTGCGGACTTAATCGGAGTTGCGGCCTCCACGAAACTCTCGAAACCAATATTTGACGGTGTAGTCTGACGGAGCATTAGCCTCATAATTTTTATCCAACTTTTCTTTTGTTTTCTTCGCCGTTTTGCCTCTCAAAAAATAATGTTTAATGAGAGAACGAAAATCGTTTTTGTCCATACTCAACATGATGCCAAACACGTCAACAACGATCAGCTGTCAAAACAAAACTAAAGACAGTATCGCACTGAAATTTGGCATGTCTGCCTAAATATGAACGGACTTCAAGGCACCATAACCTTTTTACAGCAAAGAATGGTTCACCATATCAAAAGCTTTAGTAATGTCTATGAAAAGAGTGGCAGGAATTTTTGAAATATTCAAACTATTATAAATTTCACCAGTTAATTTTAATAAAGCACTTTTAGTAGATCTTCCGCTTCTAAACCCAAATTGAGAAACAATAAGAAAGCTTGTTCTATTTAGGAAAGATGGTATTCTAGATTTTATACCTCTTTCAAAAGCTTTTGAGAAAACCGATAGTAGGGAAATAGGACGATTGTTATTTACTACCGTGTCAGCCTTTCTATGGAGTGGTGTTACTACTGCTGTTTTTAGTGATTCTGGAAAAATTACACTCTGAACGCAAGCATTGAATATAAAACATAAGACATCCGAAATTTGATCAGAAATGTTTTTCAAAAAAAAACTGGAAATCTCATCAAAAGAAGACGATTTAGATGTTTTTAGTGATAATATAATTTTTTGTATTTCAACTTTCAGATTGTAAATTAATTTGTTTGAAAGATAAATTATGTTGATTATCATCCTTAGAATAGTCCTGCAAAGGGCTCAAATTCGAACCAAAATCGTGAAATAAATTGGCAACTTCTAGGGGTTCAGTTATGGGAGGGTTATTATTGTTTATAACAAAGTGTGAATTTGTATTAGCCTTGTTCAACATTTCGTTAATAAGAGTAATCACCCATTCCCTTTTTGCGTTACCAAAATTAACCATCTTTACAGAGTGATTGTTGGAGCACTTTATCAACAACATACAACAATGATATTTATTGAATTGTAAATTGTGAATTAAATTTCGTTAACATTTAAACTTGGCGCCTATGAATATCGAGCCGCCATATTTATTGTATTTAATTATTGTTAGCTTTCGTTAAAATTTATACCAATTGAATTGTATAAAAAGCAATAAACGCTCAGTTTGAGCCTCTTTTTTCTCTTGTTCACGCTTGGCATTTTTTCATTCGTTGTCGCTGCGTCATTTGTCCTCTCGCTGTGAAAAAATCGCAAAATCGGAAAGACCCACAGAATCCACAACCCCCAATTTCATTTTTTGATGTGAATTTTCCTACGAACTTACAAAGTAAATTTTTACATCAAAGCGGTCAGAATCGCTGATCGTACATTTTGGCGCCAAAACGTGAGGCAATCTTTTCGGTTTCGAGTTGTATCGGTATTCGGTATCGTTGTGTAAAAAAAAAAAAACTTACAAACTCTATAAAACTCTAAGTGAACATATTAAAAAAAAAAAAAGAACAGTGGGCAGTGAAACAGTGAGTCGCGTTCGGTTATCGGTTTACGCTAATACGGGAAAAAGTGCAAGGCGAAAATCACATTGGAAGCACCAGCACCAGCATCAGTACCAGCACCAGCACCAGTACCAGCACCAGCACCAGCACCAGCACCAGCACCAGCACCAGCACCAGCACCAGCACCAGCACCAGCACCAGCACCAATCATTATCACCAAGGAGGAAGAGGAAAGAGAGCCAAAAGACATTTATTGTCCCATCGATTACGAAGTACAGGGAAAGCTAAGTATCCTCCCTGCAAAGGTACGTAAGAAACACTTCATCTATGCGAATGTGCGTTGGCTGAAACTACTTTAATATCAGCATAATATCGATCCAGTCAATTAAAATCAAAATTACACAAAACGCACATTCGACATACGAGGAGATATACTGCATGCATTTATCGTTTACATTAAATTATATTACATTGATTTATAAAAAAAAAATGCTGAAACAACATTGAACATGATATACGAGTGCATATTTCACAATAATATTAATGCGTGCAAATTGTCGGTAGAAGATCAAAATTAGAATCCACAAAGTTAATATCGCAGTTTCTTACATTCCACACATTTTTTTTAATTTGGCTTTCTTCGCTCATTAGCAAAATAGCTTTCGCTCATTCGTAAAATAGCTCATTCGTAAAATAGCAAAATAATTTTCCCTCCTTCGCAAAATACCTTTCGCCCACTCAAATCGTCGTTTCCTTCCTCATTCATACGTACAGACATCTTTATATGATCCAGGCAAATCGTCGCCCTTTCGCTCGATCGTTTTATTTCGGTTTCTACGGGAGACAAGCAACTCAATCAATCAATTTTTTCGTAAGGAACACGTTTCGCAAATTCGTTTGGCAACAGGTTCCACACAATTGAGCATCATTGTACATCGCAACTTTATCGGCCGATTCGTTTGATATCGCAGCAAAACAAGAGCTCGCAGACACATACCATATCATCATTGGACTTGATTTTAATAGTTTAACAGCAGTTATCAGTGGATTTTTTGAAGTATTAATATTCGGATTTTTATTGGAATTTCAGTGTGAAGCTATCAGGTAGCAGCTTCTTGGCATTAATCTTACAATATCGTTTTATTCTTCGTACATGCACAGTGCTATTACAATTTCGAGTTTATTGTAAATTTATAAATTGTCATATAAGGGCTTCGCTATACTTTTAGTTGATTGTATCTTCGATCTCATAGCTATTTAGTTTCGCATTAATTTTTCATCGCTCACAGACTTTGGAGCAAAAAATCATTTAACGGTCGTCAGGTTTCTGCAGTTTGGCAAATTCATTATAAAATGTCGGAACCATCGATAGAGGAGTTAAAGCAAATGCGTTCTTCAACCAAGGGAAGCATAACCAGAATAAAAAATAGTATCAAAGATGAATTGTCACCAACAGAATTAGAATGTCGCTTAGGTATAGTTGAATCCTACTTTAAGCAACTTTTAGTATATCAAACGCAAATTGAACGTTTAACGCCTACGGATACGGCAAGAGGAGAACTTGAAGAACTTTACATTTGTACAAAAACGAAAATACTAGCGGGTCTAGGTGCAGTAAGAAACAGTACTTTAGAAACTACATTCTCAGTTCCACAATCGGTCAACCATTTGCAAAAATTAAGCTTGCCTAGATTCAGTGGAAAATATTCAGAATTTAAGAACTTCATTAACTCGTATACTAAACTCGTAGATAGTGACCCGAGTCTTTCAACAATCGAAAAGTTTAATTATTTACTCACTTGCTTAAGTGGTCAAGCACTCGGCACAATAAAAGCTTTTCAGGTCACAGAAGTTAACTACCCTAAAGCACTTGCTCGGCTCAAAGATCGCTACGATAACGATTGTCTAATATTTTTGGAAAACATATCTCAACTCTTTGAATTGCCTAAGGTTTCGAAGCCGTCAGCATCGCTTTTACGTAGCTTATGTGACAACGTCTCTGCATTGTTCGAATCTTTACAGTCAATTGGAACTCATGCAGACATATGTAATGCTGTAATTATTTACATCACGATGTCCAAAGTTGACGAAGAAACTCGAGTCAAGTGGGATGAGCAGTGCGACTTTAAGACACTTCCAAGTTGGGATGCGTGCGCTAAAGTTTTAAATAAACGATGCCAATACCTGGAAGCACGCGATGGTCAGCAGCTGCGCTCGGACCATTATAGGAAATGGCCAAATAAAACCAGATCATCTTTTGATCAACGTCTACAAACTACTTTGACTGTGACGCAAAGATCGTGTGCATTTTGTAAAGAAACCGACCATATAATTAGCAATTGTTCCACTTTTAGCAAACTTTCTGTATCAGATCGTTTTGCAAACGTTAAGAAGCTATCCCTTTGTTTAAACTGTTTAGGTAAAGGTCACACTGTATCTAAATGTCCATCAACATATCGGTGTAGAACATGTAAGCAACCACACCATACTTTGCTGCATCGAATTCAACAACAGCCAACAGTAACCTCGGGAAATATCCAAATATCTACTAGTTCTGCAGCTTCTCATTCTGCGTTGGAGAAGGAATCCGCCTTTAAAACAGCACAGGTAATTTTAGCGACTGCTTTGATTTTGGTCAAGGATGGCTTCGGAAGTTTCCAAATGGGCCGTGTGTTATTGGATTCAGGTTCACAAGTCAATTTTATAAAGGAGCGCTTCGCCAACTCCTTAAATTTACATAGGCAAAGGAAAAATATGGATATAGTTGGAATCGGATCAACTGAAACCAAGATTAAATTCCTTACTCAAACTACCATTCGCTCAAGACTCAATAATTTTGAAATTTCTTTGGAATTCCTAGTTACACCAACCATTACAGGATATCAACCTAATTCAGAACTTAAGGTAAAGGACTGGAACTTACCCAACAATATTGAACTTGCAGATGACCATTTTAACGTACCATCGCCGATCGACATGCTACTTGGAGCTGAAACGTTCTTTGAACTACTTCTGGCAGGTCAAATTAAGCTCGGACCGGAACTTCCCTCGCTGCAAAATACACATTTAGGATGGATTGTATCTGGGAAATACAGAAACCGGCTGCAACCCGAAAAACAGATGTGCTGTCTAAGTTCATCGGAAGACCTATTAGATGCATTTGTCGAAAAGTTTTGGGAGCTGGAAGCAGTGGATGCACGCAAGTCAAAGTTGACAAAAGAACATATAGATTGTGAAACGCACTTTCGGAAAACTATCGAAGAACTACCTAGTGGAAGACTAATGGTTCAACTCCCATTTAGGCAAGATCCCGGATGCATAGGAAATTCTTACGACATTGCTTTGAGGAGATTTCTATCGTTGGAGCGCAGGTTTTCCAAAGATCCTTCACTAAAATCTGAATATGTTAAATTTTTGCAGGAATATAAGGATCTAGGGCATATGTCTTTAGTAGAGAGCCCTACCTTGAAAGAATCTCATTATTACTTACCTCATCAGGCAGTTCTGAAACCAGGAAGCACTTCAACTAAACTAAGAGTAGTATTTGATGCCTCATGCCGGACATCATCGCAGATATCCCTTAATGAAATCCTCATGACAGGTCCGACCATTCAGGACGATTTGTTCCTCATTCTACTGAGATTTCGTTTTCATAGATACGCCTTGACTGCAGATATAGTTAAAATGTATAGACAGATACTAATGCATCCTTCTCATCGTAAGTATCAATATATTTTATGGAGGGAAAGCGAGCAGTCACCCATACACACCTACGAGCTGAATACTGTAACCTATGGTACAACTTCGGCGCCATTCCTGGCAATCCGCTCGCTTATGTATCTTGCAGATAAATTTAAAAGTAAAAAATTAGGATCCAAAATAATTCGCTCGGACTTTTACGTCGATGACATGCTCACTGGAGCTGACACTCTCGATGAATTACGTCAGATACAAAGGGAAGTGGTGTCAATTTTGAAGTCAGCAGGCCTTGAACTTTCAAAGTGGTATAGCAATGGGTTGGATGTTGAACAACAGAATCCGAAACACAAAGATATAAATATAGCAGACTCAAATCTAACGAGTACCTTGGGAATCACTTGGGATCCCAAAAACGACCATTTTTCGTTTAGCTACAAAAACAATCGCACATATACCAGTTGTACGAAAAGATCTATGTTGTCAGTATCATCTGCTCTATTCGATCCAATGGGGCTGCTAAGCCCAATAATCATTATTGCAAAAATCCTGCTCCAAAAGGTCTGGATTGAAAAGTTAGACTGGGATGCGACAGTTCCGCATAATATTGAAACAGAGTGGCTTCAATTTATGTTGGATTTAAATTCGCTCAAAAACATTTCTGTTCCACGGTTCGTTCTATCTCCAAATACGAAGGAAATACAAATCCATGGATTTTGCGACGCATCTCTGCACGCATATGGATGTTGCATTTACATCAGAACTACTGATACCTCAGGTTCGATATGTGTCAAACTTTTGGTAGCAAAGTCTAAAGTTGCACCGACAAAAAGGAAACAACTCCCACGATTAGAACTTTGTGGTGCTCACCTTCTCTCCAAATTGTGGTTGAAAATCGAACCAATCTTCAAAACATCGTTCTCGAAAATCTTCTTTTGGACAGACTCTAGCATTGTGTTGCATTGGATTTCCACGCATTCTTCAAAACTCACGACATTCGTAGGAAATCGAGTAGCGGAAATTCAGGAACATACGCAGAATATCGTCTGGAGACATGTTCCCACAAAAGAAAACCCTGCCGATATTGTTTCACGGGGCTGTACGACTCAGGGCCTAAGGGACTCGATATGGTTTTCTGGACCTTCTTTTTTGTTAGAATCCCCTGAAAAATGGCCACTTCACTTGAATGAAGAACTTTCTTCGGAATTCCTTACGTTGGAAAAGAGAAAAACCGCATTGCTTAGTAAAAAACATTCAGAAGAATCACCGTATTTAGTGGATATCGTAAATAAATATAGCTCTTATAGAAAGACAATACGCATTTTCGCGTACGTATTACGGATTGTCAATAGGATGAGGAAACGTTCGGTGGAAAACGTTAAATTTCTTACCCCCATGGAGCTAGATTCTGCGCTCCATAAAATCGTATGGATTATCCAAACATATTCATTTGCTGATGAAATTGATCTGATCCAACATGGGAAACAACCTAAAGGAGCTATCAAATGTTTAAGCCCGTTCATTGATGAGTCCAACGGAATTCAATTGTTAAGGGTAGGAGGTCGACTGAAGAATGCGAACGTTCCAGAGGAGCAGAAACATCCATTTCTTCTTCCAAAGGAGTCAAACTTTGTTCTATCAATGGTTAGGGATGTACACATATCAAATTTTCATGCAGGACCCAAGACTCTTGTTGCACTAATTAGACAACGATTCTGGATCGTCAACGCAAGAGATATTGCTAGGAAGGTCGTCAGAAAGTGCGTATCTTGTACAAGATACCGTCCGAAGCTACTTCAACAGGTCATGGGTGATCTACCTGCTGAAAGACTTATCTCGTCTCGGCCTTTTTCTCGTTGTGGTGTGGATTTTTGTGGACCAATTTATACTTTTTATAGGATTCGTGGGAAGATTCCCTACAAGACGTATGTTGCAGTTTTCGTCTGCTTTACATCAAAGGCTGTCCACCTTGAAGCCGTATCAGATTTATCTGCAGACGCATTCATTGCGGCTTTAAAGCGGATGATTGGTCGTCGAGGGTTACCACATGCAATTTTTTGTGATAACGCTACAAATTTTGTAGGGGCGGACTCAAAACTTAAAGAATTCCGCAAAATGTTGTTTCAACATAAATCTTTTGAAATCATTAATCACTTTTGTTCTAATGACAATATTAATTTTCATTTCATCCCACCTAGGACTCCACATTTCGGTGGGCTCTGGGAGGCCGCCGTCAAGGTTGCAAAGGGACATCTATATCGAAGTCTTCACAACGCTAAGCTGACATTTGAAGAGCTTTCAACAGCATTGGTCGAGATTGAAGCCGTAATGAATTCCCGGCCAATATCTTCACTATCGACCGATCCCAACGATTTTGAAGCTTTAACTCCTGGGCATCTTCTCATCGGAGCAGCACTAAGGGCCATTCCCGAAGCACCAGATGATGTATCTGATATCAGCTACCTGCAAAGATGGCGTCGCATAAACGCTGTAAAAACTCATTTCTGGAAGCGGTGGTCAAACGAATACGTCAACGAACTTCAGCAACGGTCAAAGTGGTCCTCCCCTCAGCAAAATTTGGAAGCTGGCGCAATGGTCATCGTACATGACGATAACCTTCCTCCCCAGAAGTGGCTGCTTGGTAGAGTCATTAAAACTATTCCAGGCAATGATGCCAAGGTGAGAGTTGCTGACATCCGGACGACAAAAGGCGTTTTACGACGTCCAATTCGCAAGCTTGCTGTCCTTCCTGTTTGAAAGGGACCTTTCAAAGGGGGCGGAATGTTGGAGCACTTTATCAACAACATACAACAATGATATTTATTGAATTGTAAATTGTGAATTAAATTTCGTTAACATTTAAACTTGGCGCCTATGAATATCGAGCCGCCATATTTATTGTATTTAATTATTGTTAGCTTTCGTTAAAATTTATACCAATTGAATTGTATAAAAAGCAATAAACGCTCAGTTTGAGCCTCTTTTTTCTCTTGTTCACGCTTGGCATTTTTTCATTCGTTGTCGCTGCGTCATTTGTCCTCTCGCTGTGAAAAAATCGCAAAATCGGAAAGACCCACAGAATCCACAACCCCCAATTTCATTTTTTGATGTGAATTTTCCTACGAACTTACAAAGTAAATTTTTACATCAAAGCGGTCAGAATCGCTGATCGTACAGTGATATTTCAGTTTTCAGCTCTGAACACAATTTATCATACAATTTTTTTAATATAGCATTTTCAGGATTTTTTTTTTAACTTGTACACATATTTTGTTTTTTCTTTCTAAATTTTCTCAGTAAAGGAATAGTCATCCATTAGCGGTTAGTTTTTTTTGTTCAATCTGTTGAGCTTTACCTCAATTATTTACCTAGATTATTTATTGTTTTGTGCACTGCTTTCTATTGCATATTCGTTGCGCTTTTGGTTTGCAAGGCACATTCATCAAAAACAAAAAAACAATCCAATATTGATAAATTTTAATTAAAAAAATATAAGTAAGTAAATAAAGTATTTTTCTATTGGTTTGTGAAAAAAAATTATGTGCTGTGTTTTTTTTTGTCTCGTTTACGAGTGTTTTTTTTTGGAGCCCGTCTAGAGGTGGTCTCAGGCAGTTCAGTGTCATTTTTTTTTTGCTGTCTCCCCATTCCGGGCCCCGCCCAATTATCAAGGCTTCGCCCATCAATGACGTTGTCTAATAAAAAGCGGGGGTAGATTATTCTATAACTGGTCTTATCGTAAACATCTTCAGATTACAGCCTCTGAATGGTTGCTACGATTTGACCAGTTACAAGTTGCCGGTCATAGGTCTTGTTGGCGGCTTGACCACCGGTAGTCCATACCAGGACTTAAATCACGGTACCATGGTAGTCAGGAGCCCCCCGGATTTCGGTCCGGGCCTGACTTGTTAGAGGTAGGCCCCCTTGTGGGAGCGTCATGGTGGCTGTGGTTTAAACCCAAATCGCGGGTACGGGTTTTCTTTTCTGTTTACCCATTGTAGAGTTGCAAATAAAGTACTGGGTGCTGCGACCCTAAGAGCAGCAAGAGGATTTAGGTCGGCCTCGACTCATACCAAGGGTGGGACTTGTGCCTCCAACACAAGTTCTGCTTTGGTATAAAATATAAGCGAAGTATTAAATAATATAAAGCGAGTATTTAGCGATGGCAAGGCGTATCCTTGCTCCCTATGGGTGTATGGGCACCTCGTAAACATTAAGCCTTACGTCAGGAGGTTTACATTAAAAATCCAGGTACGTTCTGTCTCCCCATTCCATGTTTCTCATATAAGTACGAGTACTATACACCCTGAATGACTCGAACTGCAACCAACTTCTGACTGCTATAATTTCCAAACCGTTCATGACAGTGAGCTCAAATTTTGTCACATGACAGATAATTTTATTATTTACAAGCCTTTTCAACGATTTGCGTCTCAGTTGCGTTGAAAAATTTTTATCCGCGATGGAATTCAAACGTGATAGTGTGATTGCTTTATATTTGGCTGGAAAACCACAAGTAGCTATCGTTAGAGCCCTCCAGCACCTCAACGTGAGTAAATCATTTGTGTCTCGAACCATAGCTCGTTACCGTGATACTGGCAGCGTTGCAAAACGCCATGGAGGTGGTCATAAAAAACAGCAACATCGGCAGAAATGGTTCGGAAAGTGAAGGCTCGAATTGAGCGAAATCCGCGTCGAAGTGGAAGAAAAATGGCTCGTGAGCTCAACATATCGTTGGAACGGATGCAACACATACTGCAAAATGTGCTTTGGCTCAAACCATTGAAGTTCCAAAAAGCACATGATCTTACACCGAAACAGAAAAAAGTTAGAGTCAAAACAGCGAAGGAATTGCTACGCCTGCACGAAAGTGGTGAGTTCTCGAATTTGGTTTTTTCCGATGAGTCGCCACTTGTTATGGAGCAATATGTCAAGAAACAAAATGACCGAGTTTACTTGCCAGAGAGGTCCTCCGAAAATTTACACCTTCGGACGGCCACCAGAAAACAGGTAGCACCGATGGTGGTGGCTTGGTACGCTATAACCGCCTATGGTCGCTCTCCGCTCGTATTTTTGGACCGTGGCGTCAAAATTAATGCGATCGTATACCGTGAAACTGTCTTAGAGGCAGCATTAAAGCCTTGGGCAAACAATCATTTTGGTCAGAGACCGTGGACATTTCAACAAGACCCGGCACCATCTCACAAAGCGCTCGTCAACCAAGGTTTGTTAAAAAACAATGTTCCACACTTAATTTCTTCGACACAATGGATTGCAAATTCTTCGGATGCAAATCCGTTGGATATCTCTGTCTGGGGTATTTTGAAGGCGAAGGTTGACACTAAAAAATACCAAAGTTTGGACCACCTCAAACAAGCACTTCGCCGGGAATGGGCCAAAATACCGCAGAGCCACTTGCGTGCAGGGTGTGATGCTTTCTTCAGCCGTCTCAAGGCCATTATTCGCGCCAAAGATGGACATATTGAAAACTACTGATACAATTTAAAAATTGATATATTTTCAAACATTTTTTGCTTTGACACAATAAAATTTTTCAAAAAATAAAAAAAATTATAGCATTTTAAAAAGTTGGAGTTCGAGTCATTCACCCTGTATGTTATATCGAGAAAGTCTTTGAGGAATCTTTTTAAGATGACAGACGATAAAGCCGATTTCGTAGAACATTTTTCCAGCCGTGAAGACACTGACGGTGGTGATTTTGACGTAAACGTGACTCAAATGAAATCGAATTGCAACAAGAAGAAGATGGTCGAGATCCAGATATTTCGACTACTGGCCAATTCATTGGGTCTTTGAATAGCATGAGAAATGATGAGTACCACCACTCAAAAAGTTCCCGGAATTTATTCAGAAAATTTTAAATACAAGTTTATTCATCTAAATCTATATTGTCCCCTTCAGAGTAATCCCCATCGACTGCAACACACTTATGCCAGCGCTTGATCCAATCCTCAAAACATTTTTTATATTCGGTTTTCGGTATGTCCATCAGTGCTTCCTGCTATTTTTCCATTACTTCCTCTCGGCTGCTGAAACGCGTTCCTCGTAGTGTGGTTTTTTAACTCGATTGAACAGAAAGAAGTCACAGGGAGCCAAATCAGGTGAATTCGGTGGCTGTTGGATGGTATTTGTTGCATTTTTCGTCAAAAAATTACGAATAATGGTGGCACTGTGCGACGGTGCGTTATCATGGTGCAAAATCCACGTGTTTTCTGCCCACCATTCTGGTCTCTTTCGACGAATTGCTTCACGCAAACGACTCATAACGCCCAAATACGAGTAATACTCTTTGTTTACTGTCTGGCCTTCTGGCAAAAATTCATAATGCACTACACCGTTGTAATCCATGAAAACCGTGAGCATTGCCTTCTTTTTGACTGAAAACGACGTGGTTTTCTTTGGTCTCGGCTCATTTGGTGGACGCCATTGCCTGATGTCTGGATTGCGTGTCGTACTCATAAACCCACGTCTCGTCTTCAGTAATGATCCTTTTGATGAATGTGGGATCGGATCCAGCCTCGCAAATCATCGACGAATTGCGACGTCCACACGGTCTCTTTTTTGCATGAAATTGAGGTCTTTTGGCATCAACTTTGCTGCTACACGACGGAAACCCAAATCATTAACTAAAATGTGTTGGACGGATCCATAGGCAATGTTCAAGTCCCCGCTATCTCTCTGATGGTTAATTTGCAGTTGTTGACCAACATTTCTTTTACTTGATCAATGTTTTCGTCGGTTTTCGATGTCGATGGTCGAACCACTACGTTCATCATCTTCAACACTTCCAACGTTCGAGCACCATTAAATCCGTTTTTTACGCAAAACTTAATACTCGTACAAGTTCGTTGTTGCAAATTTATCTACATTTCTAAAATTGTAAAAAACTTTTGCAAATGTCAAGCTATGACGCTAAGATTTAGAGGGAATGTCAACAACAGATTTACCAACTTAACAAAAAAAAAACAGAACTCAAATCGGAACAATGGGAGCACCACATGGTGGTTATTCCGGGATCAAGGTGGTATATGCTGTGGAGGAAAAAAAATTTTCCATGTAAATGAAATCATTTTTCGGGGGGAAAAAGATTGATGACTTCATACAATATTTTGTTGATCAAATGAATATATGCTTGCCAGCAGAAAATTGAAGCTCGGTTTGTAACAAATTAACAAGAGATTCGACAATTCATCGGGATCATGATCTTTGTGTCTATGTTTCGATATCCAAATATTCGTTCGTATTGGGGGAGACACTCATTCGAACCCATGTGAACTACAAGGACTCGAATGAGATTCGAATAAATACGCCAGTTTCTCCATTTCAACAACAATTCAACCATGGTGCCTAAGGGCCAACCTGGATACGACAAGTTGCACCGTATAAGACCACTGATAAATCATTTCAATGAATGTTTTGGTCTATTCCTATGTTGCAGGGTCTTTGTGTTGACGAACAAATGTGTGCTACAAAAATGAAAGATAACCCTACACGTCAATATATGCCAGCCAAACCACATAAATGGGGAACTAAGCTTTTCGTTTTATGTGATAATATGGGATTTTCGTATGCTTGCGAGATTTACTTAGGTGCAGGAGACAATGTGGTGCCTGAAAATGCACCAGATCTTGGAGCATCTTCAAATGTCGTCGTGCGTTTGTCAAGGGAAATGCCAGATAACGCAAACCACATTGTCTATTTTGACAATAGGTCTGCTTACATACCTAAGAAGTCGAGGAATTTATAGTTTGGGAACAGTGCGATCAACCGATGCGAATCTGACGAAGCGAAAAGTTGAGTGAGGCTACTCTGAAGAATACCTTGCTAACGTAAACGGCATAGATATTAGCAGCGTTTTGTGGATGGATAACAAGAGCGTTCGACTTCTATCAACTTATTGCGGTGTCAAACCTTTCACATCAAGCATGCCTGGCCCAGCACCTTCCAAATAATCACGATGGGATAGGAAGACGAAACAAAACATCGAATTTATAATAAAGGAGGTGTCCATCTTATGGATGGTCTTCTAGGTTGATACCATATCAGTATGAAACCACGGAAATGGACAAATCGAATTTTTTTCCATCTGTTGGATGTGGCGATGGTAAATGCTTACATCCTTTGTCAAACAGGGTGAATGACTCGAACTCAAACTTTTTAAAATGCTATAATTTTTTTTATTTTTTGAAAAATTTTATTGTGTCAAAGCAAAAAATGTTGGAAAATACATCAATTTTCAAATTGTATCAGTAGTTTTCAATATGTCCATCTTTGGCGCGAATAATGGCCTTGAGACGGCCGAAGGAAGCATCGCACGCTGCACGCAAGTGGCTCTGCGGTATTTTGGCCCATCCCCGGCGAAGTGCTTGTTTGAGGTGCTCCAAACTTTCTCACTTTTTAGTGCCAACCTTTGCCTTCAAAATACCCCAGACAGAGAAACCCAACGGGTTTGCATCCGGAGAATTTGCAATCCATTGTGTCGAAGAAATTAAGTGTGGAACATTGTTGACGTACGCTTTGTGAGACGGTGCCGAGTCATGTTGAAATGTCCACGGTCTCCGACCGAAATGATTGTTTGCCCAAGGCAGCATTGAAGCCTCTAAGACAGTTTCACGGTATACGATCGCATTAATTTTGACCCCACTGTCCAAAAATACGAGCGGAGAGCGACCATCGGCGGTTATGGCGGACCAAACCATCACCATCGGTGCTGCCTGCTTTCTGGTGGCCATCCGAATGTGTAAATTTTCGAAGAACCTCTCTGGCAAGTAAACTCGGTCATTTCATTTTGTTGACAAATTGCTCGATAACAAATGGCGACTCATCGGAAAAAACCAAATTCGGCAACTCACTACTTTCGTGCAAGCGTAGCAACTCCTTCGTTCTTTCGACTCTAACTTTTTTCTGTTGCGGTGTAAGATCATGTGCTTTTTGGAACTTCAATGGCTTGAGCCAAAGCTCATTTTGCAGTATGTGTTGCATCCATTCCAACGATATGTTGAGCTCACGAGCCATTTTTCTTCCACTTCGACGCGGATTTCGCTCAATTCGAGCCTTCACTTTCCGAACCATTTCTGCCGATGTTGCTGTTTTTTATGACCACCTCCATGGCGTTTTGCAACGCTGCCAGTATCACGGTAACGAGCTATGGTTCGAGACACAAATGATTTACTCACGTTGAGGTGCTGGAGGGCTCTAACGATAGCTACTTGTGGTTTTCCAGCAAAATATAAAGCAATCACACTATCACGTTTGAATTCCATCGCGGATAAAAATTTTTCAACACAACTGAGACGCAGATCGTTGAAAAGGCTTGTAAATAATAAAATTATCTGTTATGTGTCAAAATTTAAGCTCACTGTCATGAACGCTTTGGAAATTGTAGCAGTCTGAAGTGGGTTGCAGTTCGAGTCATTCACGGTGTAGATCGTACAAAGGGGTAAACATAGAATTGCCAAGTTTTCGGTCAGAAGTAGCTGAGCCTTTGTGCGTGATTTCAACCGAAACCAAAAAAACCCAGAGGTCGACCAGTGTCATCACCAATACCACCACCTTACAAGCCAAAAAAATCTTACTTTCCGACTTCAGAAGTTCGATATGACAATGTTGGTCATTGGTGTATATTTCAGGACCGCAGTGGCAGAAAAACTTGTAAGCAACCGGGTTGTTAATCGGAAACCCAAGCTTATTGTACAAAATGCAAATTAAACCTTTGTAATTCTCCCACAAAGTCCTGTAATATTTTTCACTTACTTTATTTTTCAGCATTCAATAAAATATTTTCAGTAAAACATTATGTTACACCTGGGTTATTTTTTTTTCTTGACAAAACTTGAGCCCACCTCAAGGCGGTCTCCTTACTTTTACCAGTAAAAGGTGAACAATTTTATGGATTGAAAAACTGATTTCAGGTTAGTGTTTATCACATGCATTTTAGTGCATTCAGGTTTTCTTTTAATCAAATCAAAAATAAGACAATAGGGGGTTAAGGCAATTTAATTTATTAATATATATTATTATAAAGGGTTGTAGCAGTCAGCATCCACTAATATTTTTTGCTCAAATGAATTCAATGAATTGTTCAAGTATGTTCAGGTACCCTACATTTTCGTGTATAAGCAAAACTATGCCAGCTAAAATGTAAACAATATTTGTAAAAGATTAAATTTTGTCTTATAACGCAGATCGTGTAATTCTCTTTTTTTTTCTTTTTCGCTTTAAAGTCGTTCGACTGGCCACTCTAAAGTTTTCCTAGAAGGACTACATAGTTATGCTAAACCGGGGCACATTCGTTGTTTTTTTTTTAAGCTTCACCATTCTTTTAATAACACACTAAATAGAAATTCCTTTGAAGTTATAGACAACTTCACTATTGAAGAATGATTTTAAAAAAAAAGTTTACATTTATTGTTAATTCTATTCAACAATTTCCCTTTTTCAAAAACTCAAGTCATTTTACTGAAGTCATTCGGCTATCAAGTTATTTTTTAAAAAATAGCAACGATTTTGTTTATTTTTTTTCTTTTATTTAAAAGAACGTAATTCAATAAAAGAGCAAACAAAATTTCAATTAAACAAAAGTTAAGTTCGATTCAGTCAAAAAAAATAAATTTAAATATCACATAGTTAGGAACATAAAGCATGTTGAAAATAAAAATACGAAATATATCAATACAATTGTTAATTAAAGTCAGGAATAATAATATTAATATTGTACTATAAACAATAAAATTATTTGACATTGTAGCTTGAAAAATTAAATTTAAAGTTGTATTTTTTCGGCACCTAGAAGTTGATGCTAAATTGGTAGGATCAGGTAATTTAAGCTCAATTTCGCTTTTTGCGATAACCGATCTATCTTCTATCGGAGGTTGTAACGCTAGTAGAGGGTAGGGTTCGCTGCGGGTAAATGGGAAAGAAAAAGGAAGGCACAAAGGACACTTGGGAAAAACGTATGTTTCCCTGTAACTTAACTGAAACATAGTTTACAAGTTCTAACGATATCTGATCATCATCTAATGTATTAGTAGATCCTTCAATTTCATTTGACTTAACATCGGAAAAGCTTTCATTTTCCATGAAATTTCCTGGTGAATCATCAGATTCGGCATAGTGTATTTCAACATTGTCACTTTCAGATGACGACTCATCAGCCGTTTTTCCCCTTTGGGTATTTTTGTGTGAGTTTGGAAATTGTATAACTCGTTTCGTAGCCTTAATTTTTCTTATAAAGACTTTGTCTTTTTTATTGGCTTCCCGTATGCGTGCATTCTCTTCTAGTCTTTGTTTTTCTGAAGAACTGGTGAAAATTCGAGACGCTCCACTTCTTTCTGTTATTTTCTCAGCATGTAAACGTGGTATAGGACGCATTTTTTTTACTGTTACGACTTTCGGATTATGTATCGAAGAACTTATGATGTTGGTAGGATTTTTGTGAGGTGTTAGGACTTGTGAAGCAACAGTTTACGTTTTTCAAATTTTCCGGAGTTGTAGATTCTTTGTTAAGTGAATTTTCCAAAGTAAATTCTTCCTCTGCAATAACTTGAGAGTTAAAAGGGTAGATTCCAGTAGTTCTAAAACCATTAGTTATATTTTCACTCGAAAATTATTTCTGAAAGGGTTGATTTGTTAGCATTGCTACGAGTATGTCATAAATAGTGATCCGCTTTCAATTATTTGCAGATAAAAAGTCATTGAAGGACGTCCGGCAACATTTTTTGAATGGACCAAATACAGCCACATCTAGTGGCTGCAGACGATGTGATGTGTGAGGTGGAAATGTTAGAAGAATAGTGCCATTTTCTCTTGAGAAATTAATACTATTTAGGCTTCAATGTGAAGAGTGGTTGTCTAGTAGCCATCCATCAAACCACTCTTACTTGGCAAGCTTAGAGAACCTGGAAAGCTGCCAATCGCAAATCTGTCACTGAATCGTCGTCAACTATATATGTAAACAGGTGGCAAATGATTTCCAATCGCGCATTTATAATACCTACAATGGTTACTAATGTTCCACGTTCCGCGGATGAAACCTGATAAACGCTTCTTTGTCCTTTTTGGGCAAGCACCTAGGCGAGACAGTTATACATATTCGAGGCTTATATAACTGAACAAGGATACTAGACATTTTTTCTCAAATTTTTTTTTTATTTTTCTACATAGTCTCCTTGTAACTCTACACACTTCTCCTAGCGATGATCCTATCTCTCTAACCTGTCCAATTAGTACTTGGCGTTTTTCTCTGCAAAATAATTGTTCACGAAAGTGATTGCCCCCTCATTTGACGAAAATCTCTGTCCTCCGAGCGCAGTTTCTAGATGAGGGAACAAAAAGAAGTCGCTGGGGCTAGATCTGATGAATAAGGCGGATGGTCAAGCAGTTCAAACCGTAATTCATGGATTTTCTCCATGGCAACCGCTGAGGTGTGAGACGGCGCGTTGTCTTGGTGAAACAGGATTGTCTTTTTCTGCAAATGTGGCCGTTTTTCAGCAATTTCTGCCTTCAGCTTGGCAAGTAATGATGCGTAGTATTCACCTGTAATGGTTTTTCCTTTTTGAAGATAATCGATTAAGATAACTCTTATCCTAAAAAAAACAGCAGCCATCACTTTCCCAGCCGAAAAAACAGTTTTTGCTTTCTTTGGAGCCGGCTCGCCCTTTGCAGTCCACTGTTTTGACGGATTTTTTGTTTCGGGCGTATAATGGTGTATCCAAGTTTCATCTACAGTAATTAATCGGCGCCAAAACTCGGATTTATTGCGCCTTAACTGCGCCAACAAAGCGTTGGAAATGTTCATTCGAACACGTTTTTGGTCTAACGTAAGCAAACGCGGCACCCAACGCGCGGACAGCTGTCTCATGCCTAAATCTTGATTTAATATGTAACAAACACGTTCTTTGGACATTTTCATAACCTCTACTATCTCTCTCACAATAATTCGGCGGTCGTCTAACACCATTTGGTGAACTTTAGCAATATTATCGTCAGTGGTTGCAGTTTGTGGACGTCCCGAACGTTCATCATCTCCCAAGCTCTTACGGCCACGTTTAAATTCAGCTGCCCAAAATTTCACTGTGGTAAATAATGGTGCAGAGTCCCCATACACAGAGTCCAAGGCGTATTGCATTTCAAAAACAAGAATTTAATAATAGCTCGAGACTCAATTTTTTCCAGTTTCATAAGTAACTGTCAAAAGATGCACAACTAGCATTCCTACCATTATTTTTTTAGTTTTGGCAAAGACTGTAGCTCAACTCAATACCATGCCTGTGCAAAACATACCGGATTTTCAAAAGTACCGTATTTGTTTGCGCTTTAACTTGCAGATAATGGTTTTGGCTGTCATTTGAAGTGAGTTATAGACTTAACAAAACTTAAAAGGTCAGATGTCTCCAATTTGTTTACTAATAAAATGGCCAAAAATTAATACAGTGGTGTGGTTAAAAATCAGATGGTAGTGGATTTCAGGGTAGGGCTAAAACAAAAGTATAAAATGCCATCATGCAGTGTGTGACATTATAAAAAAGTTTCAAATGCAAAACCGGTCGAAACTAATCTACTGGAGGACGTCCCAGAAAAACTACCCTTCGAACCGATCGGCAAATTAAGAAAATAAATGATTCTTAACGATCATTTCTTGCCTTTAAGAAAATTTTTTGGTTAGCTCAATCTTTCAATTGAAGCAAGGACCGTGCGCAGGCGTTCAAGAAAATCTGGTTTTTGTTCTTTTCGACCAGCGAAAAAGCCTCTACTTACTGCTAAGCATAAACAAAAAAAAAATACCATTTCATTCCTCTAATAAGTCTTTGATTACTTTGCTAACGCTAATCGTTTCCTAGACTGGAATTCGCAAGAAACCATTTGAATTGGTAGCAACGAAGTGGAAAATTGTACTCTTTAGCGACGAGACTAAGTTTAACTTGATTGCTTCCGATGGAAGTATTGATGTTAGACGAAAGAAGGGGGCCCGTCTTCAGCCGCGTTGTCGTCCATCCGTTAGGCATGGAGGAAGCTCAATTATGGCGTGGGGATGTTTTTCTAGTGCGGGATGTGAACCAATACATGAGATTAGTATTACTATGGATCGTTTTCAGTATAGGGATATACTAGAATTCGTAATGCTACCACACGCTGAGGAGAAGACGCGTTGGGTTTATCAATATGATAATAGCCCAAAACATTCATTAAAGTTGGTTAAAGAGTGGTTTGCGCAGAAAAATGTTGATGTGTTGGAATGGCCCTCTCAATCGGCCGATCTAAACCCTATCGATAACTTGTGGGCCATTTTAAAAAGACGCACACATCCAAAAGCGCACTTATGACCTCACTAAAGAATGAATAAATGAACATTCCAAAAGAAATTTTTGAGAATCTAGTGTCGTCCATGTCTAAAAGATGCGAGGACAAAATATTAAGTTCAACGAAAATCCGGTATGTTTTGCACAGACCGTTACCGAGTTAAGTTAAGTTTTTCTTTTTTTTTGTATAACAAAACATATTATTGAAAACCTTCTTTTTCTTTTATTTGTAAACTTACACAATAAGTTTTCTTAAATTGACAACAGATTTTACTTAGGTTCTTTCTGTTCCCTAAAATTCACCAAAGAAAAAGTGTTCGATAAAAATCCGGTATGTTTTGCACAACACTGTAAATGCATATACATATATTTAACTTATATTTGTAAATAATTAGCTAAGAAAAATGTGAATGAATCTTATTTTTTCGTATAAAACTAAATAAAATGTTTGATTTGAAATTTTGGGGTCCGGCTTCTGAAACTAAAACGTCCGGACACTAAATATTACTGTCCGGATACTAGCGCAAACAGAGCTTTTTTTTTAAATTAAAAAAACAATTATCCACAATAATAAATATGTTTGAGGAATTTTACTATTTTTTTAAAAATTATCTACATTATTTATATATCCAAACCTTTTTACTGAATCTTTAATAGTTAAAAAATAAGAAGAAGTCAAAGTTAAGAGTTGTGTTAACTATCCGGCTACTGGTGCCTTTATATTTCTGATATTTTTAAATAAAAAAAATTAAACAGATTTCTGAATGTTTTCTTTAAAAAAAAACACAAAAATTACCTTTTTTCCGGCTCCTAAGTTTATATCTGCCCTTAAGGACCTTGTTCCTGATATTCATAGAATTAAACCAGAAGATTCCTGCCAATGTCGACATATCGCGATGACTTAAATCATTATAAACGTGATTTTAAAACTTAACTTCATATAATAGGTACCAACCAATAAAAAATAAAAAGTAGGTAAACATCCTACAGATGCGGTTAGCCAGAAAAGCTGTCGATAAAATCCTAGAGATTTCCTTTCATTTTATCACTTTTAATTTTCGTCTTTCTGAATCTTACATACATATGGTATGTACCTATCTCAACCCCATAACTTAATTCAGCTGTCGCCGACATATTTTTGCAGATGGAAGAACCAGTTACAGTTCCTTCATGGTGATAACAACTTTGCATACCACACACACAACATCACAACATCTCTATACAGAGTTCGTTCGTTTGGAATTCACCGCTCCGTTTCACTTAAATACACTTGGCCGCCAGTTATTGACCTTAACACTCCGGGGTGTAGTGCAACCCTTAATTACTTCCAACAAAAACAAATAAAACTAACCACGTTCTTGTTTTGGTTTCTTACAAACACACAAAACACTGCTAAAATTAAAACCATGACTCAGTTAATGACACGAATAGACCACACATGCAGGAATTGCATACTTTATATCAACACTGTTTCTAAGTAGTGTTATCCTGTCAAATATCACACATTGCTGGGCCGACTTAGAATGTCCACAAATCGATGGGAGATTTTTAATTGCCATCATCATCATCACATTTATCACACTCGCGTCATTTTGCTTTGTAGTTTATCGTTCGCTCTTGGCATTCACCGCGTGCCTTATGACAAAAACACATAGAGGCCTACAGTGGATACCAGGAGAAAAACGCATTCGCTATTATTTTCGAATCCACAGTCAAACGAACTAGCTCTTCGACGAATTTTCCACGACTGATACGCACCGCAGCGAAAAATATCCTTGACACACCATCAGCTGATTGCTGCTGGATCACATTGTAAACACGAATTTGTTGCACTAACACTTAGACACACTTAGCGGGATATCCTGGTTAAATTTTTTACGTTTACATTCCACATCGATCATAGTAATTTGCCCCACCAAACGCAAAGCATGACTAATGCCAACAGCAGCAATGTATAGTCTTTTCATGCTATGCCATGCCATGTAATTCCCCCATGCGTCACTGTGCCCCGTCAAGAGGGCATCCTTTTTGTTGCCACTGTATCGGGAATCCAATGGTTCCATGGCAAAGTGCGACAAACGGGGCCGTTGGGAAGATGATTTGTTTTATTTGAGTATCCTTATGTTGTACCGTCGGATAACATGATCGAACTGCACACACTTTCGTCCGTGTCCATGACACACAGGAGATGAACTTTTAAGGGTTGTTGCCTTCTTGTCGTATCAGAAATCGAAACCAGACCAGACCAGACCAGACCAGACACACTAGTAGGACAGGCCAACCAAACACAATACCGGTATTGGCGACGACAACGACCGACGAAACGAAGAGTTGCAAGTATGTGTATAGGTAGTATGTAGTAGCAATTCTAGGATTGCAGCTGTCACCTTTTTTCTTTTCTTTATTGTCTGACGTCAAAAAATTAAACAAAAAATTGCTCATGAGGAATAAAATAAGGACATACGGATACATACCCAAAAACGGTGAACTATTGTAGAACGTGTGTTCCCTCCGAGAGCAGACAGCACCACCCTTTGGAAAACCAAATGTTGACAATGCATTCTTCGTCATCCTCTCGTCCTTGTAATCGCTGATTTTTTTTTTTTTTTTTTTTTTTTTTTCCACCGGGGGTTGTACTAGAGTGCAGCTTGTCATCGCAAGGATACGAGCTGGGCCAGGAGGACAGGAACCAAGGGTGGTAATTGTGTTACATTTATGACTTCATATTAGTTACACACATCGTGAAACGAACAAAAGCCCGAATCGTTTGAGTGGCACGTGAGATCGTCCGTCCGTCGTTGATTTTGTGAAGAACCCCAGAAGGGTGGATCATAACATATTCCCAAATCTGTGCAATGTACGCGTTTTGATTATGAATCAGGGCCAATGCAATTTTGATTGAGGGAAGACAATCTATGTATCCGTCTGTACCTACTTTGGGAATTAAGGATTTTTTTTTTCTACATCGTATTTAAATTGTATTTTTTTTTTTTTTTCTGATCCTGTTTTAGGGGATGAAATTTAATACATAGGTACTGGGCTAGTGGGTTTTTGGGACAATTGCCTAAGGACACAGAGGGAACGGAGCGTTTGTGTGCAGATTTTGAGATTTGATTTTTTTCGTCCTCGTGAATTTTTCTATTCAATCAGTTTGAACAATGTGAAAAGGTGAAAGAATTTGGCGCCAAAATTATAGTGAGCCACAAAAGCAATCAATTATTTTGTTGGCAGTTAATTGGGCAGAGAACAGTAGTTGAAAGAAATGTATTCGTAGGTACCTACTGCATACCTAGGTACAAACATCATCTGGAAGTTTAAATGAATGCTTTGTTTTTTGATACACCTAAATTCGTTCATTGAAAATTGCCTACGGAATATCATTGTGTGAGTATTTACCTACAATATGGATATCAGTCAATAAAATATTCTATTATCTACCTATGCACTTAAGATATCAGGCTCTTGACTTTACTAGGATCAACTATGGAAGACATCAAGCCGAAATCAGACACCACTTTGCCTGAATGACCCTAATTTTGAGCTTCAACATTCAGCAGGCAAACTGACAAACTTTCAGGTACATATACCTAAAGAGACTTCATGTATAGAAAAAAGTAAACGATCACGCCTTTAGGTCCTCAACGGACTAAAAATGGAAACCCCCGCCGAAATAGAATATGCAGCAGAAAACCTATGGATGATCTTTATGCAGCATGCCCTGCGAAGATCATAAAATCCAAGAACCCCCAATGCAAGGAAACTTTTCAATGCAGCCAAATGCTCATACTTGTCCTCCGACTGAGAGAAATACAAGACCAGACTGAGGAAACACAAGAGCGCAATTTGCAGCGCTAAAAGCAAATCATGGAGAAAGTTTTGCTCCAGCGCAACAGAGTGCTTTCCAGATGCATCAAGTATGGATACATGCCAAAATGCTAGAGGGAAGTAAGGGTAGTCTTCATTACCAAAGCAAGTAAGTCCAGGCATGTCCATCCAAAAGACCTCAGGGTATTAAGACTAACATCATACATTTCAACACTTTTAGAAAACTGTTTTACACTCATATTCGAAGTAATCTGCACGCAGAAGACTATGCAAAAGGCCTTACATGAAGTCGGCAGCACGATTGAAAAAGTCTTCACGGCAAAGAGCACACATTAGCGGCCTTCCTTGACATCGAAGGAGCCTTTAACAATGTCAACATTCTCGCTCTAAGTAGAAACTTAGGAAATGCTGGAGTTCATCCTACACTAACGAACCTGATAACGATTACAGGAACATCACTGCAACACTAGGTAACACGGTATTGAAGGTCAGTGCCTCAAGGAGGCGTGATATCACCTCTTTTATAGACCCTAGTGGTTAATGAAATATTTATGAATGTAAAAACTGGATAATGCCACAATTTGACCTTCTTTACATAGATGGGGACAACCCTCCGATTATCGAGCAGTGCTAAATACCTAGGCATCGTACTAGATAGGAAGCTGGATTGGAAGCTCAATGTCGAAGAACGAATAGAGAAAGCAAGGATCGCCTTCTATACTATTTGGGAGAAAATGGGCACCTAACCCTAAGACTGTCCTATGGATGTACACGGCTATCATCAGACTCCTGTTAACCTACGGCAGCAGCTTAGTGTGGTGGCAATCCACAGGCAACCTTAGGCTAATAACAAAAGTACAGAGGATTGTGTAGGCACAACTCATGCCATGAGAACAATGTCAACGGCGGGCCTGAAAAATACACTACAATAGATCTATACATACAAGAATCTGCAACGAAAAGCTTTTTAAGATTGAGTCAACTTAATGAGTGGAAACCAAACCTGAAAGGCCACTCGTCGATCCTTACTAGTGATCTGAGTTTATGCTCCAATATGAACTACATAATACCCCATCACCACTTCGAGACACCTTTCGCCTACATTTTCCCAAGCACGGGAGAATGGACATGAACCAGACTCGATATACATTTTCACCTATGGATCAAAGATGGAGACAGGAACCGGCGCCGAGATCTTCTCCGATTAATTAAACTTACGATGATTACGACGCCTGCGGGCTACAGTAGTGTCTTTCAGGCTGAGATATTGGCAGAAGCAGCCAAACATGCGGCAATATCCCACGAGGATATTATAATGCAGGGACTTCCACACTTTGACAGTTGACATCTGTCAAACTGACAGTCATTTATTCAGTCCGTTTTGCCAAATTACTGTGGACGGACGTAGCATTCAACAACACGTGCAAATGATAAAATTGTTTTATCAAAATGGGTAACATTCCGCTCACTTCGCCCATTTTACGGTCGCCATAATCGTCCTACCGAATGGACTATTCGCAGTGAGGTGTATAAATTTGAGTCCACTGGTTCAGTAAATGATAAACCAACACCTGTACGTCGACGAAACGCAAGATCTGCCGAAAACATCGCCGCTCTCCGTGGGAGTGTGCAGGAGAATCCGAGGCAGTCGACTTCGCGTCGCTCACAAGAACTCAGTCTTTCGCAGACCACAACTTGGCGAATTTTGCGTCGTAACTTGGGCCTGCACCCGTACAAAATTCAACTGACCAGAAAATAAACGACCATAGACAAAGACGGGTGTTCGCTGAATGGGATCTGGAGCAGTTGGAAACTGACCCTAATTGAATGAATGGGTACGTCAACAAAAAAAACTTGTCGAACTTGGGACGATCCAAGAGCGTTCAATGCATCCCGAAAAAGTCTCTGTTTGGTGTGGATTTTGGTCTGGCGGCATCATCGGTTCATATTTCTTTGAGAACGACGTTGGCCAGGCCATCACCGTCAACGGCGAGCGCTATAGGTCGATGATTACCAAATTCTTTTGGCCTGAATTGGATGATATGGACACCAACGACGTGTGGTTTCAACAGAACGGTGCTACGAGCCCCACAGCTCACGCCAGACTGGAAATTCTGCACGACCGATTCGAGGACATGGTCATCCCACGTTGAGATGATGTGAACTGGCCACCGAGATCGTGCGATTTGACCCCGCTAGACTTTTTCTTGTCTGAAGTCGCACGTTTATGCGAACAAGCCACAAATCACAGCGGCCCTCAAAGCCAACATAACCCATGCCATCGGTCAAATTCAGCCTGATTTATGTGCCAGAGTCATGGAAAACTGGGCATTTGGGAAGCGCGCCACGCAGAGAAGCCGCGGCGAACATTTGAACGATGTTACATATATTCCATACATAATGGCATCGATAGGCCGTTCAAACGAATAAAAAAATTCAATGATATGTCAAACACACTTTGTTTTATTTAAATTTAAAGATAGGAAGCGCTAATTGAAAGAGCTTTTATTTGTTGACAGCCAGGCTGCCATTAAAGTCATCGCGGAAGTCGAAATCAAATCGAAGCTTGTGAAGCGCTGTCGCGATGAGCTTAATCCTCTTTACGTTCAGCATAAGGCTGCGCTATGCTGGGTCACTGGCCACAAATGAGTGGACGGCAATGGGCATGCAGACGAGCAAGCTTGAAAAGGACGATCGATGAAAAGGGAACTGGCAGATCAAAGTATCAAACCTCCAATGTGCACTCTTTTTTTTTTTATAATTTACGCGCGCCTAAGGGG